>OY734945.1:2500-602500 GCA_963457585.1 Spergularia bocconei | reverse complement strand
TGTTGAGTAATGAGTACTACCAATTTTTGTACGTGTTTTGGATTTTTGTTCAGAGTACCAAGTAAAGGTTGATTGCTAGATTTCCTTCAGCATATCGTTACTTCAATTTTCTAACTAGATTTAGATTTTGAGCAAATGGATGATGGAATCAAATCGGTCGATATAATAAAACAATAGGCCTGATGGGTCGTAGACTCGTAGTAGTTTTGATCATGTTCATACAATCTAGCCGACTTGACGATGGTGTATCCCATTGAAAGATTCCGCCTTGTTTATTATAATCGACCAAAGGACATTGAAAGTGCATAATGAAAATATAAGTAAAATGTAAAGTCGTCGTCGTTGTTGTTGTACATTGCCTGAATATCTTTGTTCCAAATTAGTAAAGATGTGTAATTCGTCTTGAGCTAAGCCCTTGCGATTTTGTTCTTGGGCTCATTCCATGTAAGCCTCATAATCTCATATCGTATTGTTACATCATGTCACTAACATATTATCATCAAAAAAATTTCCTCATCGATGTCTATTGCCAGAGTCATGTCCACACCACATAATGCTTGCCCAACCTAATTAAATACTCCTTCCTTTTCATTAATTTCCTTGGTCTTAATTTGAATTTGTCTCACACATTCAAACTAAACGTAAAAAAAAAAACAAAAAAAAACTAAACGTAAAAGAATTGACAACCTCGGGGTCAAATCCTGGACCAAACCAAGATTTATCAACAATCCAACATACGATCCAAAGAAAATCCTCTGGGCCTAAACACCGAAGCCCAAAACTCAAAATGGGCAGCAGACCAAAACCTTAAACTACCATTTCCAACAAAAAAAGCCCAGACCAACAAACACAAACCAAACCATATTGATAAAATGTCACGTGAACAAGAAGCTCTGTCTCATCACCTTATCCACATTCCTCTTCTTCTGGCTGTCTGAGAGCGAAGCGTAAACTCTTTCACAGCGCAGATTCATTCCGTGAATCTCAAACATTCCACGTAATACGACGCCGTTTGGTCCCACATTTCTCCTAAAATTTCCCACCTATCTTTAACTTGAAATTTCAATTTTTGGTTCCATCACACAAAAAATTAATTAATAAAATAATAAAGCTGTTTCATTGGCCCATTCCACTCATTTTGAAACCTCCTCCTCCAGCTCTAAATTAAGAGGAGAGAGAAAAATCGCCCCAAAAAAAAAGAAGTGTGTGTGTGACGCTTTGGTGTGTGTAATAACTAATAATCGGAGCTCTGATTGGATTCCTAGGGTTTTTGGAGGTTGTTCGTCGGAAAAAATGGCGGACCAGAAGAGTAGGCCGTGGAGTTGGGATGTGAAAGGGTTTGAACCGAAAAAAACGACGTCGTTGTCGACGTCGCCGCTGCGGACGGCGGCGTCGACGTCAGCGTTTGAGTTTGAGGATACTCGGCAGAGTAGACCGGCGGCGTTAGGGAGAAGATACTCGATTTCGTCGTCGATTTTGCCGCCGTCTGAGCTTTCTAAGCATTCTCTCTCTTCTAAAGTTCAGAAAATCAGTGATAAGCTCAAGGTTTATTCACTCTCTCTTAATTTTTTTAGTTACGGTTGATTAATCTTTGTTTGAATGTTCGAAATTATGATTAAGCTTGTTGTTTACGCTTTATTTAAGTTTGGTTGCTTAATTGGTTTTGTATATCATTGAAATGAGTGACTTGTTCACTGTCGCATTAGTCACATGTTTTTAAATTGGAGGTTAAATTGGAACTTTAGAAGGTGAATTTAGTGAGATTGTGGTTGTGTAGCGGAATCGTTTGGCCGAAATGTAGCGATAATGTCGGAGTATTTGTGTATGAGATTGTGAAAGGAGGTTGGTGCACATTGGTATATATAAAGAGAAATTTGAGAATGGATATGAATATGATCAGAGGTTTTTCCGAACTTGTTAATTGGTTTTAGGATGGATTTGAAGTTGAACTCTTCTGCATAGACCCTTTTGTTGAATTCTGTGGGTTGCTACCTCAACTACGCGTATGACTAAATGAGCAACCCCTGCAAAAAAGAGTTGATCACTTTTAGATAGGGTTAATTTTTGAGAAAATGAGTGGAATTTCCCGCATAAACCATCATTGCCCTAGAGTAAAGCATTGCTACTAGAGTACTACTCGATCCCTCCCATTTTGCTTTTTTTTTTTTTAGTGAAGGTTAATGTTGGATTACTATAGTCTAAGGTTACCTAATATGAATAGCGATCAATTGTTTTCGGCACCAGCCAAAATAGAATAGTGATCATTCTTTTTTGGGGCAGATGAGTAGTTTAGTTATTCCACTAGTAGCTATATCGTTGGGCGACTTTGGTGGTTGGAGATGTTTACTGTAGTCTTTTGGAGGTTCAATGCCTATGGAGGCACTATGCATCATACTCTGACCAGAGCTACACTCCGAGACTAGAAATAGAATTTTTTTTGTCATAATTTCTGATGAGGTATTCTTACGTTATCGTTCTTTCCTTTTACCGTTGATAGTATGGACTGTGTAATGGTGTAACTTGGCAATCTTAGATAATCTGTTTGTGGAGACTTTAGTGCGAATTCTATGTATTTAAGTTGTGTTTCCTTTTTCCAAAATGAACTACATTCGACTCTACATAATTACAGATAATGTTTAGTTTGTCGTTTTATTGTTTGCTGTTTTTATTGAACTAGAAAATCTGTTCAGCTTGCCAGAGAAGACTATGTGGTACTCAGACAAGAGGCTTGTGATCTCCAAGAGTACTCAAACGCTAAACTTGATCGCTTGACACGGTATCTGGGAGCTCTTGCTGATAAAACTCGTAAGCTGGGTAAGTAATGTTTGTACTCTTTTTTTTTGTCCGTACTGGAGAGGCGGGGGGCTTGTGTGTAGAAGTAAAGTTTACTATCAGTGCTTATGTCTACTTCTGTTTTATTTTTGCGTCTCCGCTTTGTGGCGTTTGTGACAGAATTGTTCTTACACATCAGTATGCTGATTATAACCCCTTTATTAGGGAATGATCTCTTACCATTAGGGAATTCTAAGTAAAGTTTCTTTTCTCTTTATGTTAGAAGTTATAGTTCACATCAGATTCTGGACTTAGCCTTCTTAATTTTCAGATCAGGCTGCGCTTGAATCAGAGGCAAGGATTACTCCGCTTATTAATGAGAAGAAAAGGTTGTTCAATGACTTATTGACAGCCAAAGGTATTTATTATTACTTTGAGTTTCCTATTATTACATGATCTTCCTACATATCACAAGTTTGTATGGTAGTGTTTGCTAAAACCATGACATCTCTCCTTACTCGTTTTAAACTTATCGGACTCTTTTGCCTCTGGGCATGGCTTTTATGTGAGATATGCAGGGCAATTTCTGAGTAATTTGTAGTTGACTTATTGTCTAATAGCTGCATCTTGCAGGAAATGTTAAGGTATTTTGTCGTTCAAGGCCGTTATTTGAAAGTGAAGGCCCATCTGTTGTTGAATTTCCCGATGAATATACCATCCGTGTTAACACCGGTGATGACTCATTGACCAACCCTAAAAAGGATTTCGAGTTTGACCGGGTTTATGGACCCCATGTTGGACAATGTAAGCAGAAAGTGCATTCTTCTTGGTATGCAATAGAGGCTTGTTATTTAGTATCTGAAGAGCAATTTTTTTTGGTGCAGCTGAAGTCTTCGCTGATGCTCAACCATTTGTACAGTCAGCCCTAGATGGCTATAATGTGTCTTTATTTGCTTATGGGCAAACCAATGCAGGGAAGACATACACTATGGTATATCTTGCTTTCTTTGTACTGTGAGACACTTAGCATACTTAAATAGGATTGTTCATATTTCTTCACAGGCCAGTTAGACTTGCTCACCTTTCCACTTATGCTATGAGAGACTGTTCTAGAATGTGCTATGTCCGCTTTCCGTGCACTCTGTTGCTATTTTCTACCATCAACATTTGACAATTGAAACGATCAGGACTTTGAGACGTTGTACATATCATATACCTTTCATTAGGCATACTCGAGTTCCAAAATAAGTATTTCTAGCTCAGGAACAAATGAAGATATCAGCTCTTGACTGACAAAATTATGCATTTACTGTAAACTGCACAACTATAGAACCCAGAATCTTTGCGATTTACTATTTTGTCAAAGGATTTTGTAATCCAACCTAAGTGGCTGCAAGTACTTGAGTGATAATTTGAAAAGGAATGCTGTCAGCTATCCACTATTTTGTTGGCACATCCTCATCTAGTGGCTTCTGATTAAATGTCTGATTTCCACAGGAAGGATCTAGCCATGATCGTGGGCTGTATGCCCGTTGTTTTGAGGAGCTGTTTGATTTGTCCAATGTGGAGAGCACCAGTACTTCACGATTTAGTTTCGCTGTCACGATGTTTGAGCTTTACAATGAGCAGGTTTGTCCCTAAACCTGTTATTGAGGTTATACATCACTTTACTTATCAAGCCATTTGGATGATATTTTCTTTTTTTCTCCCTAGATTAAGGACTTGCTTTTGGCATCTGGAAAGAATTCTTCTAAAGTTCTCATGGGATCACCAGGCTCATCTGTAGAACTTGCGTCTGAGAGAGTTGATAATCCATTGGAGTTCTCTAGTTTACTGAAAGCTGCCCTACAGGCTCGGGGCACTGATGTATCGAAGTTCAATGTTTCTCATATGTATGTTTCCAATCTGTCCTATTAGATTTACCGTTTCCTTGTAATCTTGCTTTCAATATATGTGTTTTACTAACTCGTTTTTGTTCCAAACTCTCTGTGAATGAGGATTTTGGACATTTAATTTTCATTTGGTATGGTGTTGGGTCCTCTTACTGAATTTTCCTCTAAAGGAGAATAAAGGCACTTTCATACTATATCTCAGCCCCTTTAAGTTTAACTACGTCTTTCTATGTAAATGCCTTGATGGGTCGAATCTGGAGATCTGACACCTGGGACGTGTAGAATAATGCTTATGATTTTGGTGGTCTAAATTCATCCAATAAACAAATCATGTAGTTCTGTTTGATTAATATAACATTGAATGAATGAACTTGTAATTGATATATGGATTTCCTATAGAGCCTGTGGATTCAATTATGAATGCCCCAATTAATTCATGCTTGCATTGGTGCATTTTTCCAGGGTTGTGACTATACACATCTATTTTAATAATGTGATCACTGGAGAGAACCTGTACAGCAAACTTTCACTGGTGGACTTAGCTGGAAGTGAAAGCTTGACATCGGTTAATGAGTCTGGCGAGCACGTGACAGAGTTATTGCACGTTATGCAATCACTTTCAGCGTGAGTTGCCCACTTGCTTACTAGCCCTATCTATCTTCTATATACTGGACCTTTGTTGCATTTAATGCTGTTCTAGAACTTCCAAATCCCACTAATAAGTTCTATGGTGATAAGACTTGGTGCCCCATTTGTTAATGAAGTCACAGAAATTGGTGGTTTCACCTCTAGATGTTGATTATTGCTGAACTTGAATATGGGGCCGAGTTGAATAGCTTTGTTGTTTGCTGATTCGATTACTTGCCACTGAAAGTGATTGGATGGGTAGTCTAGGATAAGGTCGCTGGTGACCTACTGAATCTTGACGTATGTTTGGATTTCAAAAGGAGTCAGAGTTAGAGGGGTCACTAGAGCAAGGATGTAGATTAAGATTTTCCATGTGTTGTTTCATAAGATACTTGTGTTTTGTAACTGTTGTTGTTTGATGCTTCTGTCACAGATTGGGAGATGTTTTGTCGTCTTTGACTTCAAAGAAGGATGATGTCCCATATGAGAATTCACTCCTTACAAAACTCCTTGCTGACTCGCTAGGTGAGAGGAAGATGACATGCACTTCATTCTAATTTACCAAATGCCAACAAATTGTGCATATAGTTCTGCTTATTCCCAACCCTTTCACTTCTTAGTGAACTCTATATTTCCCTTCACCGCCCTCTAGCGTACTGCTTGTACTTATATCTTCATGGGATGTTGCCTGAAGGTTTATAAGTTTTCTTTTTGTATTTGTATTTAAACTTTTTCTTTGTTTTAAGATTTTCCAAAGTGTAAGCACTGTCTGGCGAGCAGAAATAAAGATGGAAAGAGAATGAATCAACTGAAATTGTCATGTCAATCATGTGTTATTATTGCTGCATATTCCCATGTTTAATGGCAATGACTTTCTGATTTGCTCTGCTGTCTCTTCGCTTGTTGAAGGGCTATTGCTTTCTGATTTGCTTGTGTTTCCTTTATGTAGCGACCTTTGTCTTTATTGCTTTTGCATAATTTTTTTCTTCAAGGTTCCTGTTCCCATTTTCTGACTTAGTAATTACCGAATTTCCGCTGTCTCATTTTGGTGTAGGTGGAAGTTCCAAAACTTTGATGATTGTCAATACATGTCCTGATGTTTCAAGTTTGTCGGAGACCTTATCATCCCTCAACTTCTCTTCCAGAGCCCGGAGTGTTACATTAAGCCTTGGAAATAGAGATACAATAAAAAAATGGAGAGACATTGTGAGTTCCATGTACAAGTCTGCATTTTCCGGACAACTTTTTAGCATTTGTTATTTGTACAATTTTATTTTTCTTTATGTTTTCGTTATAATTTAAGCTTATGCTTCTCCATTCAGTGATGATATTTTCATCCTTAATTTCATTTCCACTTTATAGTAATGTCTGAAGTGCTTGTAGGCAAATGATGCACGCAAGGAACTCTGTGAAAAAGAAAAAGAAAGTCTTGATTTGAGGCAAGAGGTTTTGGGATCACAACAGGCAGCTAAGGATGCAAATGACCAATGTGTTCTACTATTTAATGAAGTTCAGAAGGCGTGGAAAGTTTCTTTTACTTTACAGTCCGATCTGAAGGTCCTATTTCCAGAACCTTGTCTGATGCTATTTGGGGTTTAAAATTACTCGTTACAGGAAATCTGTTGACTCAATGTAAAGTTTGATGCTGCCGCTTTTTTGATGCTTTACCAGTTAGTCTGTTAATATGGTTCATACAAAATTGACTTTTTTTTTCTTCCCTATTGCTCACCTTGCACTGGCATCTAGACAGTAGAGCTAGTCTATGTACTACTTTAATAGTTGCTTGACCCATTTATCATTCAGTCAGGAATTGTCTTTGTAGCTAGGTTGTAGGATCTTGATCTCTGGGTGTCTTGCTACCTCTTGAAAAAAAAGAAGTGATTGTGGTGTGGTTATCATCTGAGAATGGTCTGCCGTCGGGAATATGATTGTGATTCTCTGAGTTCTCTGATGTCCTTCCTTACTATTCTGTTTTGCAGTCAGAAAATATCATGCTTGCTGATAAGCATAAGATCGAGAAAGATCAGAATTCGCAACTGAGAAATCAAATTGCTCAGTTACTGCAAGTTGAACAGGAACAAAAATTGCAAATACAAGAAAGGGACTCAACGATTCAGGATCTACAGGTTGGATATAGACTTCGTTGCAAATTGCTACTGCCCACCATCACCTTTCAGCTTCCTCTCCCGATTCCCCACTCTCCCTAATGGAAAAAATGGTGTACTTTGCTATAGTCTATGTTAGGTTTCAGTCTGTGGTAAATTTTGCGTGTATTAACCATGGCAATAAAGTTCACTCAATATTGTAAAATAAATGTAATTTGAGAAAACATTAATCACTGACTTACAAGCTGGAACCGCCCTTTACTTTCTTCCAGGCTAAAATTAAAAACTTAGAACAACAAGTAAATGAGGGCCTTCATTCGGCTGAAAGCAGATCAGTGAGTGCATTGGAGACAACTTCAACAGTAGAAGGAGATAGTGTCGATTCTTCAGCTGTTACGAAGAAGCTTGAAGAAGAGCTATTGAAACGGGATGTCCTGATTGAGGTACATTGTATATTTTTAATTTTGGAGCCTATACTGAAATGCCCTCAATAGAATCCTTATGAAGGGGAGCCGTGGCGCACTGGTAAAGGTGTTGCTGTGTGGTCGATAGGTCACGGGTTCAAGTCATGGGAACAGCCTCTTGTCCAAGAAGTGACAAGGGAAGGCTTGCCCTCTATACACCCTTGTGGTGGGATCCTTCTCTGGACCCTTGCTTTGCTGGGACGCTAATGTGCGACCAGGCTGCCCTTTAGGGTCTGCTTATAGATTTCTCTAGCTAGGGTATTTTTTTCGTGTGAAGGATTTCTTTTTTAGTATACTCAACTGATGCAGTCAATAGTTTGCTTTTCTTGGAAGTCAAACATTTGCTATCAGCTTTAAGTTTCTTCTATGTTTGCTCTAAATAAATTAAAATAACATGTGGTGAGACACAAATAATTAATTAATCTAGATTTCACCCCCATCATAGAAACCTGAATTTCTGAACGATTAAAGCTCAGATACACTGTCCAACATTATCAACTTCGAGAGGAAATGTTACACTGTTGAAAAAATGGTGGGTCTCACAAAATGTTTGCACCTCCTCTTACAAAGGGTTCTGTCATGCCGTTCAAAGTGTGTGAATTTGCAAGAAAAAGGATTCTGCCTTCTTCTGTTTGCCTTGTGGTGCATGGCTACTAGATATGTTGATCTTGTCATGCTATGATGTAACTAAATTATGCTTTGATCGCAGAGGTTGCATGAGGAAAACGAGAAACTATTTGATAGATTAACAGTAAAAGCAAATTCGGTTGAGTCTTCCCAGGTACTTTGATTTCCTTATTCAAGTTAATTGCATTACTGTGTATTTTTCTTTTCTATTTTGTTCATTGTCTTGTTGTGTACAGTATATTGTTATGTCCTGTAATTTGTTCCCTGTCTCGTTTATTTGGGTCCATTTTTCAAGAATTTTCATTTCTCATAGCCCTTTGTCTGAGTGGCAAGTTGGTTGGGGAATTGTTAAAGTAAAATATAATCCAATATATAGCTGTTGTTCTCTGACTGTAGTGGAGAATATTGGTGGTGTTACAGTACTTTCATCATGTAGTGTAATAGGCTTAGTGACTACTGGAAATAGGCCCTTCATTTATGTTGCTGGACTAGTTATTAAGAGGCAGCCTCTCTATATTTTCAAAGTAGGGGTAAGGCTTGCAAAATCCGACCCCCCTTACCCCTTCTTATGGCGGGAGCCTTTGGAGCCCTGGGGTTCTCTGGGGTAATGTTGTTGTGTAAGGTGGGATCTATACTGGGTGTTCCAGTGTTGGTAATCTTTCACTCTTTTATCTAAAACGTACGGAGTAGTTTGACAGTCAATTTTCTAAAATTATGGTAGAGATTCTTTTGGGGCCTTTGATAGAGTCCCACCCATACACGATTTCTGATGTGTTGATCTGTATCCCATACCCAGGCATTTTTATGGGCCACCACTTGCTAGTATTTTGTAATTGAGTTTTATTTGTGCTACTGGCAGGGGTCAAGTCCACTCTCTAGAGGACTACCAAATATCCAGTCCCAGGACTTGGTCAGGTACTTGTTCTTCCACATCTCTTGTGATTTTTGTTCTGTGTTACTATATGGATTGGATACTGGAGTCTGGTTCTCGTGGAAGGTTGTTATGGTGGATTTTCTATCCAACTTGTTCCTATATGTTATTAATTATGTTCTTTATCTCTCTAATCTGTATACTTCAATCTTATTGTTGTCGACCCCCTTCACTGCAAATGTACGCTAAACTTTTAAGGTTTGTTACATGGCCAGGAGCAATAACAACAGTGTAGGACGTTCTGATCACCTGAATTCTGCTTCGATTGCTGGTGATAAGAAGGAGATGGCAATTGCTTTGGTCAAACCTGGAAATGAGAAAACAAAGACTACCCCAGCTGGAGAATATCTAACTGCTGCTTTGAATGACTTTGATCCTGAACAATACGAAGGTCTTGCTGCCATTGCAGATGGTGCAAATAAACTTCTAATGCTGGTGAGTTTTAGATGACTGCGTTCTACTTTGAGTTGTTTACATTCACACTAGTTGCTCAAAATGTTACGAGAGTTGTAGCATTTTGTCACTTGAGCCTAGGTATCATATACGCCCCCTAAATAAAGATCTTTGTGTCTCTGTTTTGGATATCTAGTATTTTTTAACTGAGTTTAGGCTTGTCTTCATTAAGGAGAAGTTGTTTATTTGGAACTTCGGCTGTTAATGTTTGGAAAAGTGTTTTTACCAGGAGATCTCGCCGTTTTTGATATTTGTCTCCTTATTTTTATTGGTTCTTCCCTTCTGACGCTCATATTTTTGTTCTCCCAACGTTGACAAAACAAAGTTGTAAATCTTGCTCTTTGTGTGCCAATGTGTTTGGGCTTTGCATTCTCTTTCTGGTGTAATGTTTATCTTTTTTGTGATGAATGATGCAAACTCTTCTAATGCTGTATCACTTTATGACTTAGAAAGGAAGGGTGCTGAGCACCTTGATTTCTACTCCCACAATGTTTTAGGTTTTTTCACATTTGCTTTAAATTTTTCTCATTTATTTAAATGAGACCTAAAGAACCTAAAAAGAGGGAGGGAGTGTATGCTCTGCTAGGAGCTGTATGAACAATCCAGGCAGTCTTCTCGACGCCTGTAATTCAGGCTTTAGAAAGCTTATCTATGCTTTGATAAATTTCAGGTGCTAGCTGCAGTTATAAAAGCTGGTGCCTCCAGAGAGCATGAGATACTAGCAGAAATTAGAGATGCTGTGTTCTCATTTATCCGCAAAATGGAACCAAGAAGGGTGATGGATACTATGCTCGTATCACGTGTAAGGATACTGTATATAAGGTCGTTGATTGCTAGGTCTCCGGAGCTGCAATCTATCAAGGTAAAGAAGGCTTTTATGAAGTATGGATTGTTAAGATGTATTTTTTTTTAAAACAGTCTTTGTGCTTCTTCATGAACCAATTGGCTTAAATAGTATACGGTCTTTGTTCAGGTTGCCCCAGTTGAGCGGTTCCTAGAGAGGGCCAATAGTGGGCGAAGTAGAAGCTCCAGTCGTGGAAACAGCCCAGGGAGGTCCCCTTTGCATTATGATTACAGCCCAAGAAATTCTCTGGCTGTGGTAGAACAAATTCAAGGCTTTAGAGTGAACTTAAAACCTGAGAAAAAGTCTAAATTTTCTTCTGTGGTTTTGAAGCTACGAGGGATTGATGAGGTTCGTGCTTTCCTTTCATCTTCATGTGAGCACGACAATGTATCTGCAAATCGCTTTATCTTACTCTCTTTTTAGGAGGAAACGATATCAGTTGTGATTAGGAAGCTTTATCCAAGATCAGAAGATGTTGTTGAAGCTTAATTGCTTCCACTGTACACATGTCTACCTTTGTTACTACAATGGAGTAGCTTAAAATGTTACCCTATTTGTTGTTTTACATGCTGGAGTTTATCAGGTTTTTGGTCTTTTAGTAAAGGTCTTCATTTAGTATGTTGACATTTCGATTCAGGAAACGTGGAGGCAGCATGTAACTGGTGGGAAGCTTAGAGAAATAACAGAAGAGGCTAAAAGCTTTGCTGTTGGAAACAAAGCTCTTGCCTCACTCTTTGTTCATACACCAGCAGGGGAGCTTCAGCGTCAGATTAGATCATGGTTGGCTGATAACTTTGAGTTTCTTTCTGTTACTAGTGATGATCCAATAGGTGGCACGACAGGCCAGCTGGAACTCCTCTCAACGGCAATCATGGATGGTTGGATGGCTGGACTTGGTGCTGCGCAGCCTCCAATCACTGATGCTCTTGGTCAGCTTCTATCTGAGTATGCTAAGCGTGTTTACACATCTCAGCTACAGCATTTGAAGGTATATGAATGGTGTTCCTCTAGAGTATTTATTATATTGTAAATCATCACTTTGCGGTAAAAACAATTTACTGTGTGCTATGCACTTGTCAATAGTGTGTCGAGCTTATAATGATAAAGTCCCTGTAACATGGCATGGATCAAATGTGTGTAATCCACGAGCAACAGGCTAGAAACCATGCAACAGATGTGAGGGGCCATTACATCCTAACTTAATGTCTAAATATGGTTTCTTCATCAGGATATTGCGGGCACATTAGCAATGGAAATAGCAGAGGACTCTGCGCAAGTTGCTAAGTTACGCTCTGCTCTTGAGTCTGTTGATCACAAGAGAAGGAAGGTACAGCAGCTTTTTCCGTTCTAAATGTGCCTTGTTTTTGTCATAATTTTGGTCCTAATTTCAAGTGGCTGATATTGCTGCTTTTAATATTAGCTAGCACTAGCGGAAAAATTATTGTTCTTCTGGGTTGGTGGTTTTGTAATTTTTTCCCTTCTGTTTGGGTGGGGTATGGAGAACAGAAGACATCATTGGCAAAGTGCTTCAACTCTTTGCTTTTAACTAATGTTGGGAAGCATTCACATAATTCCACTCCTTTATTGGTTCATATATTTATACTGTATTTATATGGTGGGTGACTGGGTGGAGTATGTATATGTACTTGTTTGTCTCGTGAGTACCTTCTTAAGAAATCTCTCACTGTCGGTTCCATTGTTTTGTCTTCTCAGTAAATGCAGGCAGCTAGTCCATAATTTAATGCATTCAGTCTATATTTATAACATAGCTTGGTAAGGCAACACAAAGTGAGTAACTTGAACATAATATCTTTACTTTGTCAATAAAACGGACACAAGCAAAAAATGGATCATGTCTCGCTTAACTCCGAGCCCTCCAGATAGGACCACTTTACTGCATGGATTCTGCTTTAGCTTTTATTTGTTGCACAAGAACGAAATGATGAAATTGTCACGCTGTATTCAGATACTGCAACAAATGAAAAGTGACACCGTTCCTCTGGCATTGGATGTTGGTGGCTCGCCAATACCTAATCCTTCTACTGCAGCCGAAGATGCTAGACTTGCGTCTCTGATTTCTCTTGATGGCATCTTGAAGCAAGTCAAGGTTTGTTTTGTGTATCTATTTATGCAAAAAGCTGACAAACTATTCACTAGAGGATGATAAGTGACAATTACTTATTTTGATAGGATATTATGAGGCAATCCTCAGGAAATTCTCTAAGTAGAAGCAAGAAAAGGGCACTGCTTACTGCTTTGGATGACCTGGCTGAACAAATGCCATCACTGCTCGATATTGACCATCCCTGTGCACAGAGGCAAATTGCCGAGGCTCGTTCAGCTGTAGAGGTAGATTCTTTTTCTTTGTCTATGTATATAATATCTGTCATAGCATCATATAGATTCTTTTTCTCTATATTTTCTATTTTTGTTGGTACTAGTGGATGTGGGCTGCATGATATTGAAGTGAGACTTGGTTATTCTTGGTTGATTTTCTTAATTGTGTTCTTCCCATATGAATCATGTCTGTTTTCTGGTCCACTATCTGTTTCTCCATCTTCTAGTTTATAAGATGCCTTCTTGTTTGGAGAGCAAAGGTCAGACTGAAAAGCAAAAAGTAATTTTTTTTTTGGTTCGGAGCTGAAATTTCTCTACTCTCAGTGATTTGCCCTAACCATGGATGAATTTGAACAAAAGAAGCTCAATGCATAACAAGTATGAAATGTAGAGTCCTGTTCATACTGGAATGTAGGGATGACACTGCCAGACACTGTTAACAGGGATGTTGGGTTTATTTACGTAGATTGTGATAATTCCTACGGAGTATTTGTCTAAAGTTCTCACTTAGTTACTTATGGAATAAACTGCTCAGTTTGTTGCCGAAGAAGATGATAGCTTCCAGTTTGCACATACTCGCAAACCATCCTCAGATTTGGGCTACAATGCTGAAACTGAGGTATCACAGTGGAATGTCTTGCAATTTAATACTGGCTCAACCACTCCGTTTATAATCAAATGTGGCGCCAGCTCAAATTCAGAACTGGTAGTCAAAGCAGAAGCCAAGGTTCAGGAACCCAAAGGTGGCGAAATTGTGAGAGTGGTTCCAAGACCTACAGTTCTAGAAAACATGACTATGGAGGAGATGAAACAGGTATTCTCAGAACTCCCAGAAGCCCTTAGTTTGCTTGCGTTAGCCAAAACTGTAGATTTTACAAGAGCTCGGTATTCTCGGCTATATAGAACTCTGGCTATGAAAGTTCCGGCCTTGAGAGATCTTGTTAGTGAGCTGGAGAGAGGGGGTGTACTGAAAGATGTGAAGTAATGAGTCCATGCGATGCCTTTATTTATGTGTTTTAGTCGTCCCCATTTTCCACCCTTTGCTTCCGGTGATGATTTCTCCCCTCCTTTTGGTGTATGTATCGGTGTATGTATCGTCTATGTATATGAATCTAGGAGATTTCTCTTGGTGACTGTCGAAATTTGTATGTAAACTTTTGTTGTACAATTTTCCATGTGGTAATGAAATCCCCTATTGCCCGAGACTCCCAAGCGAGCAGTGGAGAAACATGTCGCCTTATTTCATTATTATTCATCTGTTTACTTCCATCAATCTCAAATCCCTTTAACATTTTCATACTTGTAAGAACTATGAACTATAAAGTGGTAAGTTTTGGCCACAGATATCTCCAATCCACTTTACATAATCCAATTTAGTAGGATCCATGGTTGTGAGTTACTATGAAGTTTTCGAGGTCATCATGATTCATGTCTAATACTCCATTAGTAGAAGTTTAAAGATGTATTGTCGTATTCAAATTGCTACCCAATTCTAGTAATTCGGCCTAATACTCCTTTAGTAAAGACTCAAGACGTGTGCAAATCACCAAAATCTTTATGAATAAAAAATCTTTGTAGTCGAGCACTCTGATATTAGATATTGGGCACGTACAAATGTTACAATGATAATTGAAGACTCACCGGTTTTGCTCCCAAAATAAACAACTCAAAATCTTCCCCAAAATCTTACATGCCTCTTTCGCGGTTGGCGGTGTCTTTTTCCCGATATATCAACAAATTTGAATTGACAAATTATTTACAGGTGAAAGCAAAAGTTGATATTATACAGCAACATCAAATCCTAAAAAATTTCATTTGGACATACTACCCCGTACTAATCCCGGTGAATTCCCCCAAAAATCATTTTCAAATTTCCTCCATGCTTACTTCACTTGCGTATTCATGAAGCCAACAAATCGAACCAAAATGCCAACGGCGGCGACAATTACGTGCGGCAAACTCGCAGCCTGGACACTGTTTGCCGTGGCATTACAAATCACAGGACTTTCTCTCTTCGTACTCGGTTTCTTCCCCGTGAAGCCTGCACTTTCCGGCGTCAGGTTCTCCTCTTTCCCCTCTCCTCTCTCTCCTCTCTATTTTCGCCGTGTTTCCGTTTCGTAATATCCGTTGTTGTTTGGTGTCGCAAATTAGTGGACCGGAGAGTTATCATCCGCCGGGAAATGATTCCGTCGAAGATTACGATGTCGCCGCCATGTCTCCGCTTCATCTCCGATCTCTCTATCAGGTTCGCTCTTCATCTATACGCTTTATTTGTTTAATTTGATTTGGTGATGCATTTGTTCAAGATTCTAGCACAAGTTAGGTTACAATTTTTGGTAAATTGAGTTAATTTGATTTGTTGATGTATTTGTTCAAGATTCTAGCACAAGTTAGATTTTATGAAGTTTTTTGTGAGTGAAACAGTGGAGTTTGTAACTGCCGGTGGCGAGTGGATGAGAGAGGAATGGAGGATTTGATAATCCATTTGTATAAATTGCAATTATAATTAGGTTACGATTTTGATTGGCTTTTTTTCAGTGTGCGTGATTGTCCGGAGTTAACCTAGAGAGAGGGAAGGAAGGGGGATTGTTATTTAGGTGTGATGTATAAGCTTTTGATTCATGTGCTTTGGGCGATGGTAACGATTTCGGGAGGAGAATAATTGTCAATTCGGTTGAACGTTTATTTGGTTGATCTAGATTCTAGACATAGTTCTTACTTAATTTTTAGGAGTTGACTCGATCAAAAAAATATTTTTCACATATGAGGCGATTATTGTTTTTGTAATAATCATGAATGATACTGAAGAATGAAGGTCATAAATAAGCTGGTAGCAAACGTACTTGGATAATATTTTTAAAAAGAGGCTTACCTACTCCGACATTTTTAGCACAGCTTTGTGTTTATTTCGAGGTGTATTTGCTGGATAGACCACTTTGATGAAATGCATCGTTTTCATGAGTACTTGGAAAATTAGTGAGCCTCAAGGGGATTAATGATTCAATAACCACACCGACTCTCCTTGATTTCACAATAAGAGTTGCTGTCAGAAAGTACACGAGAATTGATGAAATTCTTATTGTGCAGGATCTTTCTCAAATTCGACCATCATATGGCCGACTAATACTCATGGTAAATAGCATTTCGTGTGTTGCTGCAATTGATTGCACACTCTTTATGCCGCCTAATGAGTATGGTACTTTAGGTTGTTGATGGTCTTCCAGCAGAATTTGTGCTTGGGAAGGATGGCAAGCCTCCATCTGAAGTTTTTGCACGTTCTATGCCATACACTCAGGCGTTGCTGGCAAACAAAATGGCAATTGGTTATCATGCGAAGGCTGCTCCTCCAACTGTTACGATGCCTCGTTTGAAGGTCACTCACTGGTATTGCTATAATGCTTAGTTTCCGTCTTATAGATCTCTTTTAGTCTTCTTGAGTAACATGTTTCACTCATTTTTGTGCTAATAAATCAGGCTATGGTTTCTGGCGCTGTTGGAGGATTCTTGGACGTAGCATTCAATTTCAATACACAAGCTTTTCTCGATGACAATCTTCTTGGTAAGTGTGGAGAACCATTTGACTTCTTTTGCATGGACTACGAGACAATATTTTTTAACCTTGATGTAGTGCAACTGTGACTTAACTATCCTTTGAAGTTTGAATTGCAGGTCAGCTTTCTAGAATTGGCTGGAACATGTCTATGTTTGGTGATGAAACTTGGCTGAAGCTGTTCCCACAATTATTCACTAAACAAGATGGAGTTAGTAGCTTTTTTGTGAGTCTCTTCCTCTACTATGTGGTAGTTAAGAACCTTGTTAGTTGTGGCATTATAGGCAGAAGGGAAAAGGAGAAAAAAAGTAGTTCTAACTGTTTTTCCGTTTGGCTTTCGGCTATCTTGCTTGCTAGGTAAAAGATACTATACAAGTGGATCTCAACGTGTCTCGACATTTGCCAGACGAGCTTGATAAGGATGATTGGCATCTCCTGGTAATCTATGAGCTCCTCACTATATTTATGTGACAACTTTACCACTTTATGTCATCTTGAGTTGGTTACTTGGTTATCTTAATTAATGTGCTGCAATCCAAATGTAAATTTTTTTATGTCCATCGTTTTTTTTTTTTTTTTTTTTTTTTTTTTTTTTTTTTCTGCTTTCCCTTTTCTAATATCTCTTCAGATCCTTCATTATCTAGGAGTGGATCATGTCGGGCATATTGGTGGTAGGAGAAGGTAGTGTAGCTCCTTTTCTGAGTTGCTTTTGTTGGTTGCATGTGTCCTAAGCTGTTTCGATTCTAATGGTTCTCTTTGAACAATGTTAGTCCAATGATGGCCCCAAAACTTAAGGAGATGGATGATGTGATTAAGATGATTCACTTGAATTGCATTCACTCGACTGATAGCAAGGAGGATGATACTCTCCTGGTTAGTAAAGCTTCTGTTATCATATTTGTTTTCCCGTACTTCATCACCTAGCTGCAGAACAGAAAAAGTAGTAATATAACAAATTATTATGTTTGTGTTGTATAAAATTCTGTGCACAAGTAATGAAATTCTATTGACCGTATCTAGAAACAAAACTGCAGCGGACTAGACCTAGTAGTACTCAAAGCCAACCTAGTGTGAAACCTAGCTATCTTTATAATGAAAGCCATACAAATCATATTTCGTAATTCAATCTGATCTAATATCTAATCTAATACTAAATATGGTCCCAGAACTAAAACGTTTCGAATTTTTGTGGAAGCCCCTAGACGTAATTTTATGGTTTTAGCAGAACATTAGAGCCTAAAACCTATTGGTAAATCCTAAAATTGGCAAAAAAAAAAAAGCACATAAGCCTCAATGGATGACGTGTTTCAAAGATTCTTAAAGAACTTCCCTAATAAAGGAAGCCGCTCCCATATCCAACTTAAGAATTCCAAAGGCGTCCATGGTTAAGTTTTGAGAAAAACTGATTACTTTAAAAAGGTGGTCAAAATTGGGCAAATTGAAGTAGATAATCCATGGTTTTCTACTTTTCCGCCATAAATGGTTCTGAAACTATAACGCTCAAATTTTTACGGAATCCCCTAGACGTACTTTTAAGGGTTTTAGCCAAATATTAGAGCCAAAAACCTATTGTAGGTTCCAAAGTCGACAAAAATGCACGCTAACCTCAATGGGTGACGTGTATAAAAGTAGCTTAAAGAACTTCCCTACTGAATAACATGATTCCATATCCAACAAGGGCACTCCATATCTGTCCATGGTGAAGTTTGAGAACATTTGGTTACTTTAAAAGAAGTGGTCAAATTTGGCCTCGATTGAAGTACATAATCCACATTTTTGGCCACAAATGGTTCCGCAACGAAAAAAGCTCATATATTCCAGTAAGCCCCTGGGCAATATTTCATGGGTTTTAAGCAAAATATTAGAGCAAAACACCTATGCCAAGTCCAAATTCGACAAAAAATGCACGCTAGCCTCAACTATTGACGTCTGGCGAAACACATGACCTCATATTCATAAGGGCAATCCATGTATGTCCGTGGTACAGTTTTTAGACCATTTGAGCTCTTTCAAATATTTCATCAAATTTGCCAAAAATTGAATTGTAATTCATGGTATTTGGCCAAAAATGGCCCAGGAAAGAAAATCTCTCAAACTTTAGTGGATGGCCTTAGAGGTAATTTTATGGGTTCTAACAAAATATTAGAGCCAAAAACCTCTGATAAGTCCCAAAATCAGCATAAAATGCACGCTCAAATGGTGAAGTATGCCAAAGGGCTTAAAGAACCTTTAAGAACAACATGGCCTCATATATAACAAGGGCTGTTAAAGGCTGTTCATTATAAAGTTTTGAGAACATCCGACTATTTTGACAAAAGTTGGTCAAAACCAAAGTATAGGATCAACGGTTTTTCTGCCAAATTCCGGAACGAACGTTTCAAATTTTTGTGGAAGCCCTTGGACGTATTTATGGGTTTTAGCAAAATATTAGAGCCTAAAACTTGTTTTAAGTTCTAAATCGGCATAAAAACAAACATTAGCCTCAAAGGATGACGTGTGCCTACGGGGCTTAAAGAACTTCCCGAATAGTGGTAGCTGCTCTAATATCCAGCAAGGTCATTCCAAGGCTGTCCATGGCAAAGTTTTGAGAACATTTGGCTACTTTCAAAAAAGTGGTCAAATTTTGCAAAAATTGAAGAACATAATCCACGGTTTTTGGACTAAATTGGTTCCGCAACTAAATTGGCTCAAACTTTTGTGGATTCCCCTAGACGTAATTTTTTGTGTTTTAGCGAAATACTAGAGCCAAATACCTATGGAAGGTCCCAAATTCGGCAAAAAGTGCACGCTAGCCCCAATCAGTAGCATGCCGAAGGGGCTTAAAGAACTTTCCTAATAGAATAACATGACCACATTTACAACAAGGGCACTTTAAGTCTGTCAACTGTATAATTTCAAGAAGAATTGACTACTTTAAAAAAGTGGGCAAAATTGAGCAATCAAAGTATATAATGCATGTTTTTTGGCCAAAAATGGTCTCAAAGTTAAAATGGCTCAAGTTTTGGTGGAA
Source organism: Spergularia bocconei (assembly GCA_963457585.1). Classification (NCBI taxonomy): domain Eukaryota; kingdom Viridiplantae; phylum Streptophyta; class Magnoliopsida; order Caryophyllales; family Caryophyllaceae; genus Spergularia; species Spergularia bocconei. The sequence goes on along the minus strand of OY734945.1, from coordinate 582,888 downwards.
ACACCTAAATGTAATTTTATGCATTTTAGCAATATGTTAGAGCCCAAAACTTATGTTAATTCCTAAAATTGGCTAAAAAAGAAAGAAGCACACGTTAGCCTCAAAGGATAACGTGTGCCGGGAGGGGCGTAAAGAACTTCCCAAATAGAGGAAGCTGGTGCGCGAGCCGGGCCCCCAAATTAGAACTCCAATAAACAAGGAATGTGTACTAGTTGTCGACTTATAGCTATATTTATGTCTGCTAAGAACTGATTCCTCTGACAGGGTTGTCTGTGAATCTGCAGCTTGTAGTTAGCGATCATGGAATGACTGATAGTGGAAATCATGGTGGCTCTTCGTATGAGGAAACTGATGCTTTAGCTCTATTCATTGCTTCGAGTTCTGAAGTCCCCGGAAAGTTCGCATCAGAATTTCAGGACTTTGCCAAGCAGGTGAAGAACCTTATTGACCTCTGGATATTTTCCATTGTAGAGTGTTCATTAGTTTCTGTTTTAGATTTGTATCTTTCAATGGATATATCTATCCTTCAATTCCTGCTCCTTAAAATTATCCGCAGTCAGTTTGTGACATTTTTTACTTCCCAAGAGATGATAATTCATTGCTTACGTGGCTATGTGAATATATTTTCAGCTTTCAGCTGCTAAACTATCCTTTACTGAATTGTGCTTAATGAACTTTATACATACGGCCTAGTTGTTAATTTAAAACTTAAGAAGTTTTTTAAGTATGGCAAATTTGTGTTCTAACATATCATCTGGTATCTTTATTCCAGGTTGACATTGCCCCAACTTTAGCTCTTCTACTTGGTGTGCCAATTCCTAAAAACAATGTTGGAGTTCTTGCGATGGGTGCTTTACATGCCTTGACAGGTAGTTCTTGCACGCATTAATCATGGAACTCTGATTCATACCATGTTTTTTGTTTTTGTTTTTGGACATACTCCACTCCACGTCTCTTGGTCTTGATGTGGGTGTATATGGCAATGTTCTTTTAAGATTCTTTGGATGTCAACGGTGGTTGACCTTTTCTCCTTACAAGTATCGTGTCTTCATGTGGAATCTTTAAATGTGGTTGTAGATCATAGTAGCTAATTACAATCTCAGCTTGTTATGCTTGATGTCTTTCTCTATGAGCAGATGGTGAACAGCTAAGAGCAATGGAGCTTAATTCCTGGCAGCTTCTGAGGTTACTTGAAGCCCAGTTGCCTCACCTATCATGTGCTAAAACAGCTTTTGGTATTATTGATGATAATAGATGGTCCCAAGTGGGTCCTTGTAATTGTACAATTATTGAAGAGTTATTCTGTTGCCTCTACTCTAAAGCAGCAGTTCTTCACAATTCCTGGAAGCACACACGACCAAGGTTGGTGTAGGGCTTGTACTCAGCAGAAATTGCTGACTGAGATTTCGAGAACTATGGAGTTCTCTAAACTAATTATTTTTTGAAACGTCTTTGTTCAGAACAAATGGCAGTCTCTACAACCAAACGAATACTGCATATAATGAATTTCTGATGGCTGCAACTGATTGGCTTACTCGCAGAGTCACTGATGTATGTCACACTGCTCTTCTTTACCTGCTTCTTCAAGTTTTTTTAAATTCTAAATTTGTTGAGCAAAGTTTCAGTATACTTGCCTAGAGAGAACGGAGGGGGCCCTGAAATCTAAATGGCTGCATTGAATTGTGGAAAGGAAATATCTTCTTAACTTCCATATTTGCACAAGTACCTAATATAACATGTCTTCGCTTGGATCTTGAAGCAATCTTGTGGAATAGTGCTGTAGCAATTAGTTTGCTTATTTCATTTTGTAATACATAAAATACTCGATTAAAAATTTCCGCTGGTGTTTTACAAATTGTTCTCTTATTTTCAGAAACCTTTGGGACAACTTTTTCTTGGTATACTGGCAATGGTCCTGTCTTGTCTTGTATTTGTGAGGCTTCTGTTTTGTTTACGGAGAGAAGAAGGCTTTATATTGAATCAGAGAGCTGTGTGTTTGAACAATAGTATGAACAAATGGACTTTAGAGGAAAATTATGTTGTAGCTGTGATTGCCATCCTTGTTGTGAGTATGGGTTCTAGTTCTATGGTAGAAGAAGAACAATACATCTGGCATTTTATGACATCAACATTATTCTGGATTCTTTTGCGGAAAACAATGAAGAACCACCCAGGAAATGTGCAAGAATCCAATGAAAGTAACTTTAGTTTGAGGTCCACACAAGTGTGCTCAATCCTTGTCCTTCTCATTGCTGGTAGGATCATGAAAGCCTGGCATCAAGGGGGCGTGAATTGGACACATCTTCCTGACATTTCAAAATGGCTTGAGTTGGCAGGAAATGACTGGATAAAAACGATCAAAGTAGTGTCCGGAATCTTCGTAACAAGCTTGAGCTTATTTGCATTTTATGGGTCGAGGTTAAATAAACGTGCTATCCTTCTTCTACGTTTCTTCTTTCTATTATCAGGATCTTTGGTTTTGCTACATGTGTTGATATATGATGGCAACATGTTTGTGGCATCTGGTCATGGTGCAACTTTAACAGCTCAGATAATCTACACCCTTCTGAGCATCACTACGTGTTTTGCTGTATTTGCTTCTCCTTGGCTATTTTCAGTTCCCTTTGGTGGTGAATCATGCATTAGTAGGCAGATATCAGCTTCTGAGTTGGTTAAGGATCAGATGGCCTATTTAAGAGTTGGGTTCAAAGAGTCTTCCTATTTGACTGGTTGGGCATACATTCTTTCCTGGTCTCTGCTTCAGCTTTTGCTACAGCAACCGGTAAACTCGATGCCAGTTGTTTTGCTGCTGGTGCAGGTCTCTGCCTCTATGGTCTACTTTGTCAACAATGGGGAATGCCGAAAACCTTGGGTCGAGGTATGTTCCAAGTACACTATTAAATATTAATCCCTCTTAAAAGCTTTTCGTGGCTATACTTGCTGAATAATATCCATGCCGTCAGTTTCTGATGGCTTTACTTTGGGATGAGATCAAATGTGCTGATGTTGAAATCTCAGGTTGCATCATTGTATTTTTTGGGGATGGCTGGCCATTTTGGTTTTGGCAACAGCAACACACTTGCAACCATTGATGTTGCAGGAGCTTTCATTGTATGTGTTCTTTCTCACCTTGGTATCTGTAAGTCCGTATCTGTGACTTTGGCTGTCATTAACATTGTTACAATCATCATGAAATTCCAGGGGATCTCAAGCCACTCTACTCTGCTTTCTGGGATACTGATGTTCTGCATAACTTATGCGTCTCCCATGTTAATGCTGCTTTCTTTGGCGATGTACGTTTCTTTGAAGGATAGGAGTTATTTTAAAGCTGACGAGACCATTGAGTTCGGGGTGCTACTAAAATCTGCGCTTGCAGTTCCTTTGCTTGTTCCTCTGGCCATCAATTCTGTCTTGTTAATTGCATATACAATCATATTGCTCCAGATGAGGAACCATCTGTTTATTTGGAGCGTTTTCTCTCCCAAGTAAGTATATCTCTGGAGCAATGCCATTCTATTATGTTGTCTAAAATGTGCATGCTTCTAGGTTTTGTTTGTGAGGTCATATTCCGAAGTTCACGCATGCAGTAAATCAATTGATGGTCAGCTTAATAATTTACACTGCCTGAATAGTTGTGTGAAGTTGCTTGTTTCATTGTGGCAAGACTGATATCTGTAGTTGCTCTCGCTCATTCTCAGGTACCTGTATGTTTGTGCAACAACAGCTTGTGTATATATTGGCGTATCCATTGTGGCTGCGAGTGAGACTTATATTTGTGTGGCGTATATCTTGCATAGAAAAAGGCTTCGTGGTACAGAAAAGATGGCAGCTGTCCAGTAATTTACATGGTTTTACAGGTCAGACTGTGTTGCACATCTGACGCATACCTCAGATTTTTGAACAGTGAGGTAATGCAAATCTTCCCTGTGCCCCTTTTTTTTCTTTATTGTTTCCTTTTGTTTTCCCTGGTGTTTAGGGCTTAGGGATAGTTGCTGTGTGTTTTGTTCGATATCTTGCTAGGACCTATAGATGACCATGTAGATAGTCAGACACAACTTTTTGCCAATGATTTGAGTTCTTTTCTGTAACTTTGTTATTGTGGCTGCCTCTATGCTTCTTCCCTGAAACTTTTTTAGGGGGATACATCTGACTGAGTGTTACACCAGTTTCACTTCCTGAGTAAGTGATGATACTGGCTGGCATACTGCAAGAAACAGGACGACTTTGACAGCCTATAGGTCTGGGTCCGGTTATTGATTTAACTGTGTCGTCATTGCATTTGTGACTTCGTTGATTAATCGTGTTTGGTAATGACCTACTAGTCCTCTACTAATCACTTATTACTAGAAGACCGTCCATTGTTTGTCGAGGTTCGGTATCTTAGCCCTGACGGGTTATCGTCTCTCCCATAATCCCTAAACTAAATTCCTTTTGAAGTTGAATCCGTACTTCATATATGAGCTTGAAAGTTTTTTGTGTCTAGGAATAGACATTCCCTAGGACTCAACTGTTGAGTGTGATTTATATTAATACTCCCTCCGTTTTCTAAGAATCGTTAATGTTTCATGTGAATTCCTCTCATATAGTATTTAAACCAGACGGTTAAACATCTATTGAAACGGGCCGGAGAAAGTGTAATATGCCAAGTTGTTTGACATCACGTGAGCATCCAAGTACTGACGACATCGTGGCAAATTTGGGCTGCTAACTTAGCCACGTTCTCAATGGTCACGCACATTTAGGTCATCAGGTGCCCCGATTTTCCGTTCCTACCCGCTTTCCCACTTTGCAGTTTGCATTTCTTCAGTGCTTTGATCAATCTTTTTACCCCTCTGAAAGTATTGTAATTAACCAGTCCCACTGACAATCAAACACCCAAAAATTAGAATAACGAAACTACTCTTAAACCATGGTACGTATGCCAATGGAGCTTAATGTGCGAAATAGGGAGTCGTAAATAAAACATCCTTGTCTATACTATATGGGCAAATATTCATGGGATAGTGAACATCAAGTAATACTACTATAGTACTATTCATTCATTCCAAGAAATTATCTTAATTGTCATGAATAAATCTTAATTTCGGCGTCTCATGAGTATAACAGACGCACCGTACAGGGCACAATCTACTAATCTAGTTACAGAAAGCTCCTCTTTTTGGTTTTTACTGATTATGATGTACGAGTTTGAGTCATATGACATGACAGTATGAGCCTTCATTTTCGACTAGTAGAATGACCCTTTTGCCCTCCACTCCAGTGTTCTACACTCTTCCCCAACCCTGGACTCCATTTGACCCTCCCTTTTTTTCTGTCTGCCTCTGCCTCTCCGATTCTTCAAAAACCCTTGAAAAAATGGAGAGAGAATCAGAGACAGAAGAAGCAACGTTAGACCCAGCACAACTCGTCAATTTGGCGGAAACCCATCTCCGCCTCCGCAACATCTCCCTCTCTCGCCAATACTCCCTCGAACTCCTCTCCTCCGACCCCACCAGCCGCTCCTTACGCGCCGCCGCCACCCAAATCCTCACCGTCTCCGACATCCTCTCCGCTACCTCAAATACCAACGCCGCCGTCAACCACTACTCCGTCCTCCAAATTGACTCCTTCTCCACCGACCTCAACCTCATCCGGGCCCACTACAAGAAACTCTTCTTCATCCTCGACCCCATCAAACGCACCTTACCTTTTGCCCAAAATGCCCTTGATTCTGTCCAAAATGCCTTTGCTTGTCTCTGTGATCCGGTTAAAAAGGCGGTTTTCGACACCGAGCTTCGAAACAGTATGTCTGGCTTGGTTGGTGGTGCAAATGGGAATGCAATTGGTGGGTTTTGGACGTTTTGTCCGTATTGTTTTTATGTGTATGAGTATGATAGGGTTTATGAAGGGTGTTGTTTGAGGTGCCAGAATTTGGGATGTAGGAGGGTGTTTCATGGGATTGCTCTGACGAGTTTGCCTAAAATGGAGTTGGATAAAGGTCGTTACTTTGGGTGTTTTGGGTATTTTCCGTTGGGGTTTTCGCCCGCGAAAGAAGGGGATGATGAGATGGCAAAGTTTCAGGCTTGGTCACCTTTTGTGGGTATGTTTCCTGCTAAGAGGAGGAAAGCTCCTGCTGGTAGAATGGATATGAATGATGATGATGATACTGATGATGATGATGATGATGATGATGATGATGATGTTCATGTTCATGTTAATGGTAATGGTCATTGTGCTGTTAATGGTGATGGGAAGGATTTTATTATGATATTGAGTGAGAGTGATGAGTCTGATGCTGGAGATAAAGGGGAGAATTCTGAGAGGAATGTGCCTTGTGGAGTGCCCATTGTTGATCGGGATAGGCCGCGTGGAATGAGGCGAAAATCGATCGCTGTGAATGCAAGGAGGAAAAGGAAGGGCAATGAGGGTGCTGCTGCTGTGAATGGCTCTGGAGATAGGTCGGTTTCGGACGAGGGTGTGGATGTGGATTTAGCTGAAGAGTTTGGCTTAGAGAATGATAATGCCGTGGGAACTAGCGGAGGAGGGATTGTGGATGATCTCAATGAAGTTGATATGGCATTTTTCGAGGAGGGTGGCGAAATTTTTGTGGGTTTGAGGGATGACTATGCGCCTTGAATCTTGATGGATATATGCATGTGTGGAACTAAGGTCAGTGTTTTTTTTGGTATGCTTCAGCTTTTGGAAATAGCTAATGTAGATATGCTGATAGCATTATCTAGTCTAGTTTAAAGAATGACAGTCCACATTTTTTGGTTTAATGACTGTCTTTTAGATGGGCAAAAGCTGAAATTTCCATCTCCTTCCTTGTTAAGATGGAATCAGTCAATCTTTTGTGTATTTGGTAATTGCCCTGTCATTGGGAAAGTTATGCGAATGTTAATCTAAATAGCCTTAGCTACTTTTCTGTCTCAACTCCATGAGCAATTCTCATGTATTCTGGTTAAAGTTTCTGCCTTATAGAAGTTACAAATCGTTGGTACTTACTGATGTCTATTTTGTGTGTCTAACTGTAATGGGATGTGCCAATTTGTTGCTCATTGAGAATCCACTTGAATATTTTGCAACTTCATTGTGAGTTTGTTACCAACAGAAAGATACTTTTCATGTTATCAGTATGCATTTGTCTGAAACATACTTTTCATGCACCTAATTTCTTGCCATCTAATTTATTTCACCTGATGTAAGTCGTGGGCTGTTACACCTCCTATCTTGTGACATCTTATTCTGTATAGCAAGGCCCACTCTCCGTTGCTTGTCTTTGTGTTACCTCCCTCTTCTCAGTTTTTAGGCGCATAATGCCAGTTGTAGAGTTTGGTATATCTTACTCGCTTGGTAAGTCTATAACTGTGACAAGGATTGGAAGTTGGGGAGCTCCTACCTGAGCTAAGATGCTTGTCAGTTGTCTCTCTAAACTTGAGAATTTGGTTATTGAACAGTTGAAACCTATGAGTGATAAAGCTGGAAGGATAAAGCTAAGAGTTGAATAGTATCATATGATTGATTAAAATATCTACATAACGATAGGTCAGAGCATGTTGTTTGGGACTTTGGGGCTTTGGTAGAGCAGGCAGTCAAAATTCTCAGAAAGATAGTGTAGATTTTGGACTCACAAAGGATGTTGAGGCTTTATAGAGTAAATATCCTTGATCCTAGGAGTTTGGGATTCGATGATCAAAATGCCATCACATAGTTATTCCGCTTATTCCTCCTGAAATCTCGTGATTGCCGCCTTGCTGGGAGGGTGGGGTTATGTCATCCTTTTTTTTTTTTTTTACAATCCTTCTGTCTTTGTCTTAACTGTTGATAAATAACCTTCCCCTGTCTTACTGAGATATGTATTCTGCTCTAGCCTCTAGATGCCAATGTTGAGTACTTCATGTCGGGCAAAAAAACATGGAAAATTCCTGCAATTGGCCAAACCTTGTAGGCTTGTACTATCTGGAACTTTTTATGAAATATTTTATAGCTGTTCTATTTAGCAGCCCTTCCTGATAGACTGTCTTGTACAAGGTTTTGACTTATAATCGTCAAGGAATTATATAGGGATGGTTTGTCATACAAAGGAAATTGTGTCCTGTGTAAAACTACAATAGGAAGAGCTTAAGACATCAAGCAACCTCGAGATTATGGCTGAGGGCATTGAAGCATGACTACTTGGGAGCAGGGTGACACTTTTCCTCAGTCTAGAGCTTTAGCCTGTGAGGAAAAAGTGGTTCCTCACTAGCATTGTCACACATGTTTACGTAGTTACCGTTTGGCTGCTTCTGGTCAGTTCTTAAGATTCCATTGATGATTGGCGACATTGAGGAATGCTGGTCATAGCCTCATAGGAGATAATGCGTGTTTCACACGTGGATATTGAGGGGGGAGGGGCAGAGGGATTAGGCAGCTCTGAATGTGATTTTCTTGTGTTCTTAAGAGTTCAAGTCTGTCAGTATTTGATGTAGGTTAAGGCCTCGGCTCTACAGTGGAGTAGTAATGCGTTGCAACCACCTGGTTTGCAGCATTTGCTGTTTCTGACCTGCTATGTCTAATGTACTCTTGCAGTTTATCAATTCATTACTAATGTTTTGCTCTGTTTGATTAATCTTCATATATTGCGCCAAATTGCATGAGCCTCTGTAGGTGAAGCGTTATAGTATACTCGTATGATTAAAACTTTTTAAGCCATCAGATTACTGCACTGATGTTGGTGGCTCGAGAAGTAGGCACTTGTATCACTGTGGAAGTTCAACCATAGGCCTTAGCCTCCGGGATCCTGAGGAGGTTGCGAGGGCTTCTCTAGATAGCCCGTGGGGAGGAAGTTGTCTCACTTAGGCCTATTCCTATACCTGTAACATGCCAAACACACAATCTCTTATGGTGTTTTTTCCTCTGTAAATATTTTGATTTTCTTCAGGAGAGACTGGGAGTCAGAATTGCGTCTGTCACATCTAAAATGGACCATCCTTTTAGAAGGGGGTTGACTGCTGCCACTGCTTGCGGCTGTGCATCGTCAGCAAGTCCGCAATAGGTGTCATGGTCGTCCAACCCACTACCTCTTCCGTCCTGTAATCAAGCTTGTGCCTCGCCTTTCTTAGCATGTCACCATTTGTGTTTACAGTACTATCTATGTTTTCCCCTAGCGCAGCATCCTCGGGCTCTTTATGATCTGTTACGATCTTGGGGGTCTTGACTCGAGGTAATATGGTTTCATAGCTCGACTACCCCTCGCATCTCAGACTCTCAGCCCCCCGCCCCTTCTCGGGTTCACTTACGGCTTTCGGCTTTGCGGGGTTTTCGTTAGCTCCTCTTTCGGACATTCCATCCAGGCACCCAGCTATCAAGGTTGTCAAAATATTTGGGTAATGGGCCGCAACAAATATGGTTGAGTTATCTATGTTGCGAGTTCAGTGCATAAAGTCGGGTAGGAGTGTAATTAAGTGGGCCGCGATGATCACTGTTCAAGTGTTTGAGTTTTGTAAAGGTTAAACCCCTTGGACAGTAGCTTCTACGAGGCTCATCATTTCTAGATTTCTATTTGCTTCTCTTTTTTGAGGCCGAAAAGGTTTAGTATTAGATACAATAGTCTTTCGTGACAAATGATCTTACATAAGACCGTCTCACCGTAAGGTTATATTGAGATAAATGAACTTCCAAGGTTGATACGCAACTTTTGGGTTGGATTTGAGAGGTGTTTTTTTTTTTTTTTTTTTTGCTTTTTTGTAGGAACATATTACTATTTTAGCATCACTTTATTGTGAAAACTTGCAGATAATTAGATAGTCTTATACAAGAATATGTCTTTATTGTGCGTTGTAAAAGCACGAGTACAAGGCCCAGGGGAATCGGGGAGCAAACGGGGCTAACTCGTAACTTGAGTGTGGCCGTAGGCTTCGAGATCGACTGTTTCCAAATTCCGAGTCACACCGATGAACTTCTTACAAACTCGGGTTGGGACTAGCATGTGGCTCTAGTACTGATAAAGTAACAGATCTCTCCTAAAACCCGGGTAATTTGATTCAACACACTGCCACCCTAATAGCAAACAGAATCTACTGAATCAGCAAAGTTACTCTTCTTTGAGTTCAACATTTCTGGAGTTTTAGATGCCTGTAAGTCTGTAACTACAAGCTAGCTTGAGTTTGAATCTTTGTTTGAAAATGGTCAAAAGTTGTTGGGAAAGATTACGAAACATGGTATTATTCTGTCAAACTAAAGTTGTGCCCCTTTTTCACAGCTCTCTTCAAACTTTCTTCCTTGCCATCATCACCCCTGTGGAAAGTCTTAAGGAAAAACAAAAATAAAATAAAATGAAGATACTATTGGAATAATATGAAGAGATTGATGTGTACCTCAAAATTTTCTTGTAGTGTTTGATCAACATGTGCACTAGGAAATAGGAATATATTTACTGTGTAAGGTTGCCAAGGGAGTTTTGCTAAGTTGTTTTAAAGTGTAAGACATAGGTAAATAACGTTTTTAAAGGTCTAATGTATAGACGGGACAATTTTCTGGCGCTCGAAACTTTGCATGATGTTAATGACTGTGACGCTAAAAGGATATCAAAGACAATGAATTAACTTGTGAGCTATAACTCGTTTGTTATTGTTTAATGTGATGAATCAGGTTGATTCATTATCTTAATTGTACACATTTCAACCTGTTTTGTATATATACCTTAGTGTTAATCCTTGGAAGTTGGAACTGTCTGCTTTCATAATACCTTGAAATTTCATGTTCTCTCGGGAGTCCAGGCCTTTGGAGTACTAACATTTTAATTTGAATACTTTGTATATCCGATCAAACGAAACGTCAATAATTCAAACGAAGGGACGAAGTATCGGTGAAAAGGAATGTCACTGTTAACGCATATTACATACTCCGTACTCCTCATGTAGTTACTGGTTATATGATTGTCAGGAGACAGAAATTCCCAAGATATGATTACCTCATTGAAAGATTTTGGTCATTTTTCTTTTCAGAGAAGTGGAATGAACTGTGTGTCTTTGCTTGTTCCATGTGAGACCAAGCTGCTATTAACTATGGACATAGATAAAGACGCAAGGGCGAATCTAGCCACGAAAGATTGGGTAAGTCATTTTGATGCAAGTTAGTTTTTTTTGAAAATTTTCCTATTTTTAGGCTAGATAATTTAGATGTTTCCGGAAAATGTAATGCACCTCAGAGGCTCAAGAGTCTCAGACAAACCTTTGATATTCCTCCTCTCGATCACAGCTACAACCTTTGATTACGTAGCATATTAATTATTACGGGATGATTTTAACCGTGTGAGTTGAATACGTACATTTGAATTATTTCCCCAACGTTAATTGTTTCGATTTTATTACAATAGAAGCGAGATAGTTTGTATACTGTAGACACCCTCGGAATTCGTCGTTACTCGTCACGACATGGTAGGGAGAGTCTTGGTTACGTAGGGTTTAACATGAGAGAAAGGCTTAATGTATATGGATATACATTACAAAACATATATCCACCCATTTCTCTCTCCTTAACTATACTAATTTTTTTTTTCTGGCCATATTTTGAGTTGCTATTCCATATTTTGAGTTGATATTCTCATATTTTGAGTTGACATTTGCATTTGTGAGTAATTTTGTTTTGATGTAATATGAATTGACATATTTATTTATGAATTGACAGATTAGTTTATGAGTAGTAATCTGCTATCTATGAGCCACCAATCTTCTTATCCAGTGCAAATTTTGAATTGACATTCTATATTTTGAGTTGACATTCTTATATTTGAGTTGACATTATCGTTTGTGAGTGATTTTGTTTTGATGTATTCTGAATTGACATATTTGAGTATGAATTGACATGTTAATTCTTGAGTAGTAATTTGTTATTCGTGAGTGTGCATTTGAGAGTAAGAATGAGATATGAGGGTCATTAAAAATGGTGAAAATACTATCTTACCCCTCATATACATTTACAAGTATATATGTCATATACATTTAGTCTTACTCTTAACATGAGAAAGGAATGAAGGAAAAAGGCAAAGATAGGAAACGAGTAGTACAACTCAATTATGTTGAGAATGCATGCTGGATAAAGAGAATGAGCGAGGAATGTCTGTTACCTCGAGAGACCAGCTGTCCTTTTTGATATTTCACTTTTGATACAGAATTTTGGGAACACCAACAAATTCTCAGATCACATTTTTTTTTTCTGGTAGAAATAATACGACTATTATTTTGTTTTTTGTTTTCTTTCTTTGTTGGGTCACTTTTCGACTTGTAGGAGTACAAAACATAACGACAAGTTTTTAGTGATTGGACGATCATCATATTCTAACTTAGTTTGGCTTGGGTGAGAGAGCTCACAACCATATGGACGAAATAGATGTATTTTTTACGCTCTCGGAATTTATAATGTTTAATTTCTTTAATGTGAGAATGTCATTGAAATTTTGACTTGTATGGAAAAATTCATGTAAAAATAGTAATTTGAATAGTCTACGACTTCACACTAGAGCATATCAAAATGGCTAGACTTGGCTCAGTCGAAAACATAGCTCGAAAACCCGAAATAATATAATTAGGGAACCGATAGATTATAGCATCATAGGGGCCTAGGTGGTACTTGACTAGTTTCTACTACAGTACAGTATGAATGGTGGAATCATTTAGTAAGAGTTAGAGACTTAGGAGTGCAAAAGTGCTAATAAGTAGTGAGGATTTGAAAGAGCAAAGCATAAGAACATGTTAGGAGTAATTTTTGTCCCAGAAAAGGTGGGGGAAAGCATGGTACTTAGCCTACTAGAAATTGAGAAAATAAGCTAAAAAAGTGTAAGACAACCTTAAGTTAGAAAGAAGGGCAGTAAGTAACTTTTTTTTTTTTAACAGCCAGTTTCTGTTATGCTTTTCAAAAGAAGTCTGCTTAGTATTAACTTTTTACTGTTGCATGTTTATAGAGTCAAAAATTTACTGTTATAGTGAAAATCACAGAAAAACACAGTGGATTATATAATACACAGCAAACCAAATCTTTAGGTTATTTTTGACAGCAAAAAGACATGGATTCTTGTGGGGTTTGAGGGGGTCTGGTGATAAATAAGGAGACCTGCTGCTGCTGAAAACTGAAAACTGTGGCAGTGTAAGAAAATGATTGCGCATCCTGTTTTACTTTGTTAGTCCCGGCATTATCACTGCTCACCCCAAACATCTTGCTTTGCAGAAATATTCCACTTGCCTTGTTTGCTTTTTTCCTTCTTGTTTTCTTGTTTTTTTTACCCCTCTTCTTAGCTTTTTACCCTTGTGTTTCTCTCTTAGGGTAGGCCTGAAAGATGAACCACTGCACTGGAATATCAAGTGTTTCATTTGTATGTATATCTAGATATTCTTTCCCGTTTAGGCTTAATTTTGATAGATGAGACGACCTTACCATTATCAATTTATCATGTAAGTTTTGATCTAGTGACTAAAATGGAGTCGTCGCAAGATAGCAAATTTGACCTTGAGAGTTTTGTCTCGCTGAATTATTATTATGATTTATTGTACGTAAGAACTTAATATCACATCTTATTAGTTATTAGAACACTCCTAAAAATCGACTCTAGAAATAAGAGAGATTCAAAATATACATGTCAGTATCAAAGTTCTCTATAGTATATCATTCCCTTTATTAGCACAAGTTAAATAACCTAATTTTAATCTTAGCATTTCTTATTTGTTTATTTATTTATTTTGAAACGAAGGCTATAAGCATTTTGGCACCACTATATATGCATGACAGCATATGAGCCAAGTAGTTATTTCAAAACATGCTATATATGTAATATGTATTGCCTCTTGTAAAAGTAAGACTTAGAAGTTAGAACAAGTTACAAGTGCTACCACTCTTTCACTTCTCATTTGAGTCACCACTTTGCCAAAAATCTACAAGCTAAACAACTTAATAATTCATATACCCAAGCCTGAGCACGTACATTAATCATATATATATTTTTTGGTAAGATTCACACAAAAATTTCCTGTATATATATATCTGCTCTTAATTCTTTGTATCCCACCATATCTCTCTGATTAATACCTTAAATATCATGTCCATGGTTATTAATTCTTTGTACCCTTGGCAATGAATGCAATATATTTCCGGCCCATTAACAAAGTCTTAGTCGTAAAATGATACTCGTATTTTCTTTAGTTTGTTCTTTAACTAGAATCTTATTTTAACTAACTATTCTGTTCCATCATTTTTACACTTTGACAGGCCCTCGAAAATGTTGGTGAACACAATGGCAAGTTATTATGAACTTGGAATGCCATCAAATATGACCAATATTAATCCAAACAACTGCTTTATTGACAGTAGCCTTATTCCTGCTGCAAGTAACATTGCACCCTACATGCTGTGCGCTTCAAACGCAGGGTTTTCGCCGGAGGCGAAGGCCCTGGCAGCCTGCAAAAGCCACAAGGAAGCCGAGAGGGAGCGTCGCAAGCGTATCAATGGTCATATTGCTACGCTTCGCTCCTTGCTTCTTCCCAATCTTACCAAGGTAAGCTTCCTATATTTTCTTCCATGAACTTAATTAATCTAAATGTATCTCACTCCGTTCTCTTGTACTGTTAATGTTTCGTTGAATATTATATTTAAACCCCATATACTTTTTTGGATACTGAAATTCTCACCTTTCTCGTCCGTAGAGTATGTAGTACTCTACGTGACATTGGGTTCTAGCTTAGCTTAAAATGTAAGTTTGTTGGTTTATTATTATGATGTTCTTGTTAAAAAATGTCCAATTAGGTGAAAGACAGTAAATATGTTGCATGGATATCTAAAGTTGCCATGTAATAGCACCACAAAGTTTCAAAATTTTCGAGTATATATGGGGTCGACATACATAATAATATAGGAAACTCCGTGCTTCATAATAAATCATAAGACATGATTCATATCATGCACTCTTGTTATGTTGCAGATTAAAGTGTTGGTTAAGATATATCTTTCTTTATTAATGTTAAAAGTTCTTACTCTGAAGTGTTGGAACTTGGAAGAATAGAAAGATGTGATGTTAATGGTAAAATTATGCAATGTGTATGTACAGACAGACAAGGCATCAGTGTTGATGGAAGTGGTCAGGCAAGTGAGAGAGCTGAAGAGGGCCACCTCAGAATTGACAGCTGATCGTAGCGAAGGCGAGTCGTGTTTTCTCCCAGGGGACATGGACGAGGTTAGGCTAAGTAGGAGTGAAAATGACGCTACTACTCTGATTGCTACATTGTGTTGTGAGGAAAGGCCAGAGCTGATTGTGGACTTGAGAAGGGCACTTAATTCAGTAAAAGGGAAGGTAGTCAAGGCCGAAATGTCGACAATCGGTGGCCGCAACAAGACCGTGTTGTGGGTCCGTGGTGTTTCCGGTGGCGGAGGTAGTGGTGGTGGGCCGGAAGGGCTGCTGAAGAGAGCCTTGAAGGTGGTGGTGGACAAGAATTCCTCTTCTTCTAGGATGGGCTATGGGCTGATGACTGGTAGGATGCATCGCCCATATTAGATGGGCTTTTCGGGTATTTGTATGGGCTTCAGGTGCTTTTTTGGGCCTGGACCAGTAGTACACTGGGCCCTGAGGGTATACTATGTGGTAGTTAAATATAATTCGGAAATGAAAAATGTGGTAATTGGTAGTTAATCCTAAAGTTCTAATGGTATACATATGCATCTTGCTCTAAGTTTCGGACTCATTGTCATGGTATTTTGAGAAACAAATTATTCGAGGTCTACAATGTTGATAAAATTAGTTTGTTTACAATACGTGCTGTGGTGAAATTGAGTTACTGGACTCATTGTCATTGTATTTTGAGAAATAAATTGTTCGAGATCTACAATGTAGATAAAATTAGTTTGTTTACAATACGTGCTGTGGTGAAATTGAGTTACTAGTAGTAAAATTAAATTGAGTTAGACGTAGTAAAATTGAGATAGGAGCAATCAAATTAATTTGTAGATAGTAAATTAGTTGTGTTGGTTATAACTTATAAAGTTATTTGTTTGAGTAGTAAAATTTTGATAGTGTAGTAATATTATTGTCGATAGTAAAATTTTTGAAGTGTTTACATTGTAAACCTTTAACATTGTGTAAGAATGGTGTGGTTTCATCCGATAATTTAAAAGTTCGATAAGAAAGTGTAAAACGCACTAAAAATTCATTAAGAGTCAACTTACGACAACTTTAAAACGCTAAATGGTACTACAAAATCTTTCTTCTAAGCTTGGTACTTACTAGTGTTCATTTTTCGCCAATTTCCCTCAATTCAAGTTTATAAGTATTTTTTTCTTTCCAATGTCCAAATTACATCCAATTCATAAGCTCACCATTTCAAATTTCCAACTAGTCTAGTTTATCAAACAATAACAAACTCATACTTAAGCATGATGTTCAAAGAGTTTAATCTCCAATGTTGTTGAACTTCATAAAAGAAAAATAAGTTCTTCTGTTTGAAATCTCCTTGTGATTGTGACACAGTAGCTAGTTGGGTAAGCATCCAATGTCTAATTCATCAAAATGTAAAGGTCTTGCATAGGTGAGAAGGTGAACAACCCAAAAAAGAAAGGGTTGTATCGTACAAGTTACAACCACATTCATCACACATCAAACACTCCCACATCATCAACATCGTCTCCAGTTCGAACCCAATAAATACCCATTTCAAACTTTGTTACTCTTTCATCACAAAAAACATCATAATTCAAAACCAATTCAATTTTCTCAAACTAGTGCAAACTCAGTTCACAACCAATTACACAATGGCTTCTACAAGACTCAACCTCCTCCTCTGCTTCATCATGGCAATGTCTATCTCAAGTATCGACATGACCTTTGCTGCCCGTCATCTCCTCCAAACTGGCGCGGCAATACCATCACTTCCCAAACCCGCTGCAATGCTCCCAATGCCAACCATGTCACAAGCCACTCTGCCTCCAATGCCCGCAATGCCAGCCATGCCACAAGCCACTCTACCTCCAATGCCCGCAATGCCAACGATGCCAAAGCCAAACGTGGCCATGCCACAAGCCACTCTGCCTCCAATGCCCGCAATGCCAGCCATGCCAAAGCCAAACGCGGCCATGCCACCACTCCCAACAGGCGCTCAAATCCCGTCTTTGCCAAACATGCCAACCACTCTTCCCAACATTCCATTGAGCATCCCTGGCTTCCCTTTCGCTTCCCCACCACCTTCGAACTAAGCCTTTGTCACGCTCATTGTTCGGAACATTTACTAGCTACCTTAGCTTCGCATGCACCTCAAATTTCTTTCGTTTGATTGTCCAAGAACTGGTTTTTGCTCCAAGATCAGCGTGATTCCTGTGATTAATTAGAGTGTGGTGTTAGTGTGACCGATACGTTTGTGTGTGCTTGTTGTACCATATGAATTTGTGTTGTTCTTTATTTTGAATTTTGATGTATATGTAAGTGAGAAATTAAAGTCTTGTACTATATTATTATTGTATTCACCTATTTTGCTTCTTTACTACTCGCAATATACTATAGAGTGTATTATTTTGTTCAATTGGTACTCCGTATATGATAATTTCTGAATTAATCAAGTGTAGTGATGGCGAAATTTAAACAACAAATGCGAGCGGATTCAGTAAATGATCATACAAAAATGCAATTACGTAACCAAGGCATTTTACAGCTATACAAAAATCCATCTATAGTGTTCGTCGTCTGCTAGTTCCAACGCTACGCAAAACTTAGCTTGCATGCATTTTTTCGTCTGACTATCGTGGTTACTTTAAGTTTTTGGCTCTAATATTTTGTTAAAAAGTGTAATATGATATGTAGAGGCCTCCACTAGAATTTGGGACGATTCCGTTCCCAAGCCATTTTAGACCAAAAAAAACGTGAATTATATACTTCAAATTTTGCCAAATTTGAGCTATTTTTGAAATAAACCAAATTTTCTAAAAAATCTAATTGGGGCAGCCTTGGAGTGTTATAAGTGCCTGACTCGGTCGGTTACTCTATCTTGGAAGTTTTTAAACCCTTTCTCCACACATCATTGTTATTGAGGTCTATGCATGACTCTTGTCGATTTTGGAACTTATCGTAGGTTTTTGGGTCTAAGACTTTGCAAAAGAGCCATGATATGACCCCTAGGGCCTTCCGCTAAAATCTAAGCCAATTATGTTCCAAAGCCATTTTGGGACAAAATTCGTGGATTATATACTTCAATTTCGCCAATTTTAAGCACTTTTTTATCCAAATTTTTTCAAAAACTTACTATGGAGCTTTTGAGTGCGATAATTGCATGATTCGGCCAATACTTCTATCACCCACTAAAGTTGCATGTATTTTTCTTTTGTCATTTTTGGGACTTACAATAGGTTTTTGGCTCTAATATTTTGGTAAAATCCGTAATAAGACCCGTAGGGTCTTCCGCTAAAATTTGAAACGTTTTTATTTCTAAGCAATTTTGGACCAAAAATCGTGGATAATACACTTCAATTTTGGATAATTTTGAGCATGTTTTTCAGTATTGCCAAATGTCATCAAAACATGACCATAGACATCTTTGGAGTTCACAAGTTGCATAATTGGGATACATCCTCCGTTACAAGATTAATTTATACCTTTTTTTATATACGTCACCTGTTGAGGCTAAATTACGACTTTTTTTTGTATTGTTTTGGTACCTGACACGGGTTTTTGCTTCTTTTTTCCCCCTCCCTCTAGTTTTCTCCTAAAACCAATAATATAACCCATGGTGAGTTTCTACAAATATCTGAGTTTGTTATTTTGGTTTCGAGACCATTTTGACTCATATAACACGCGGATTAGATACTTTAGTTTTGGCCAATACCCAATAGTGAGATGACCTTACCCACTTTTATTTAGACCCGATCAAGCCATTTTGCATTGTTTCACTTTTTACGTCGGAGTCTTCAACCTGTATGTGTTACGCTGAGATAATTGACAACGATATCATCTTCCCATCCAATGTCTTAATAACGCCTCAAAAGACTTTGTATAGCTGAGAAGGTGAACAACCAAGCAAGTATATGACTTTATCCGCAAAGTTGTCCAACAATATTCACCTATCAAATACTATAAATACCGATTTCGAACCCGTTAATCTTCAAATCAAATAGCACATAGTCAAGCTCCTTATAACTCTCTTGAAGAAGTGTAATCAGTACACAACAACAAACAATGGCATCTACCAAGCTGTGCTTCCTCCTTGCCTTCATCATGGCTTTCTCGATGTCGAGCATCGATGTCTTTGCTGCCCGCCATCTCCTGCAAACTGCCCTGCCCCCGCTCCCTGCTAACCCTATGCCAACTTTGCCAAACCTGCAAACTGCCCTGCCCCCAATGCCAACTTTGCCGAACCTGCAAACTGCCCTGCCCCCAATGCCTGCTGCTAACTCTATGCCAAACCTGCAGACCGCCCTGCCCCCACTTCCCACGGGCACTCAAATCCCGTCTCTACCAAACATGCCCTCGATTCCACAATCCACTCTCCCGCCTCTCCCGGCCACTTCCATTCCCATGCCTACAATCCCAAACTTCCCAACCACACTTCCTAACATTCCTTTCAACATCCCTAACTTCCCCTTCGGTTCCCCACCACCTTCCAAGTAAACACGGGTTTTTGAACCGTGTTCAGCGCGATTTGTGTGTCCAATAGTAAAAATCATATTCGTAAATCGTAATGTATCATTATTCATGAATGTGTATGTGTATTTTTATTTTTTCAGTGAGATGGCCATATGTATGTAGCTGTTTTTGGCTTGTGTACTACTACTCGTAATATATATTAGTATAGTGCATTTCTTGTTCTATTTCTATCCAAAATCGCAAGTTTAAATTACTTTGCACAAGTTCGGACTCAAATGTGAGGACCTAATAATTACAACTTACAAGTTACAGCACATACCAACGAACATATATAATTGCAACCATTAAACCAAATTGCAAAACAACGCTAATTCTTAATTACGATCAGTCCCGTTCCCGCATTCTCGTTCTTTTTACAATTCCGTACCACGATTCATGTTATCCAACCCCAATTCACCCGTTCTTTTTATATTATAAAGAAACCCATACTTCTTGGAAACTTTTACTTTCTTACCTCCCAAAACAGTCCACCGAGTTCATTTCATTCATACCCACAAGTCAAAAAAAAAAAAAGGCGGGAAATAACAGTACCCTGAAAATTCCCAAAATAAATCCAAGAATTCTAAGCTTCCCAAAAATGGCGAGGACGTTAAACTTGAAGAAGAATCTTAACAAAGAAGACAGAATTATCACCCTCCCAAATGAGCGTGAAGATGACGACACCACTACTCCACTCTCTTCCGAGGACCTGGACGAGCAGGAGCTACAATGGCTGTTTGCCAAGGCGTGTTTCGAACTCATTTGTACCCGAAATGTGAAGGAGATCGAGGTGATTGCTCAAGAAATCGAGATTCCGGCTTGTGTTTTCGACTGTCAAGACACTGATCATAGATGGAGTGTTGATGTGCAACAATCTTGGTACAAATCCCAGGTTTAGACTCCCGAATTTGAAGAAACTTAGCTTGGATATCTCGAAATCGAGCAGCCGAATCTTGTCGTCCTCTGTATTCAAGTCTTGCCCGCTCTTGGAAGAGTTACATCTCTCGTTTTACAGGACCCAAGAGTCAGGCTACTGTGGAGATATTCGGCCCGAATCTCAAGGTGTTGGATATAAGCAGGTGGGGGGAAATGAGCAAGCATAAGGTGGTCGTGATTAATGCGCCCAAACTGGTGAACTTCTCTGTACAAGATTGCAGCTCACGCTACTTGTTTGTTGAGAACCCTACCGCGTTGTCCAAGGCGCGTTTTGAATTCTGTCGAGCCTGTCCGGATCATGAGAACATTGTAAGGGCTGGCACTGTTGATGGTGTTTATCTTAGCCGGATGTCCTCGGTTTTTCGAGGGTTGTCTAGTGTAAGCTACCTTGAATTCGGGAGGCATGTTAGCATTCTGCAGTACCTGGAGTTTGAGGAGGGTTGCGGCGTTTTGTATTCGAATCTGACCCATCTCAAGATTACTTCCTGTGATTGGAAAGACTTGTTGCCTTCTCTACATTACCTTCCCAACTTGGAAGTTCTTGATGTGTTTAGCGGCCTGGCTCCCAGGTCATTGAATTGGAGCTTTCCGGATCCTGTACCGGTCTGTTTGGTGAGAAAGATAAAGAAGATGTTCGTGGGCTTGCTTGCAGGGACGGACAGTGAGCTCAAGTTGCTGCGGTATATCCTGTCCAAGGCGACTGTCCTGGAACGCCTCTTTCCCATGTTTTACAAATCTGAAATGTATACATTCGAGAGTGCAGGATTTAGAGCTTCAGCGCTTCAACTTTCAAGGCGCTCCTCAGTTTGTCAGGTTGAGTTCTGTGAAGAGCACATAAACCCTAAAGAAATGCCTACTAGGCCATGTCATACCAAGTTCTACAAGTATTATAGTTAGGTATGGCGAAGTTGATAAGCTGCTGAAACCACCTTCGAAACAGGTCAAGGGATGCTCCTGTATCCTGGCATGTTAATACCTGAAATTGTGAATTGTAACATAGATGAGCAATGTGTTTCAAACATGTTGGAATTTCAGAGTTAATAAGTTCTGTGTTCAGATTGTTTTGTTAAATCAGGTTTGAACTTCACATGTTGTTGAATGGTGTATGTCCTGTTAGAACAGTGCTAGTGTTATTGCCTTATATTGCTCTTTTGTGGTGCATTTTTCGTCTGTGGATGTGGCTTAGAATGATTCCTGCCCTTAGCCATTGAGTCATTTTGTTTCTAATAGTGAAAACTATATTACAGTCAGGTGGTTAGGGGCAACAGCCGGTGTTTGAGGCATTTCAGCAGATGAGGGCGGAAGTGAAAGTAGTGTAGTCTGGGGTTGTTTTTGTGGCGTGGTGGGAGATGAGGGTGGACGAAAAGGTGGCGTTATTTTTAGGCCGAGAACTGACTTTTTTGCAAGAAAAACAAATTTGGTAGAGTTTCACAACTACAAATTTACAACTAATAGCTTCAAAATATATAACATGTCTAAGGTCAGAGGAAGGTGAACTAACCAGTACACCTGCTACTCTCCACAGCCAAATCTTCACATTCTGGCCAACCACAAGCCACATTCACCAAACCTATACCTGTCAAACCTCCTTTGAAATCTCCTTGTAAGGCTATATAAGCATCAAAACCTGATATGGCATAACAAGTTCAGAAAAGCAATAAACAACACAAAAATTCCAAAGCACAGAAACAGAAAAGAAAACGCTCTGATATCTTACTGTAGCTCGATTTCAGTAAGGATGGCAATTCCAAGGCATTGCTTCATCTTATCATTGATTGTGGTGCTGTCATTGACAAGCATTCAAATGAGCTTTGCAGCCCGGCATCTTCTCCAGACCCTTCCTCCTCTTCCATCACTACCAAAACCAAGCATGCCTCAAGCTACATTGCCACCAATGCCAAATCCAAGTGTTCCACAAGCTGCATTGTCCCCATTGCCAAAACCAACAATTCCTACGATGCCAGCAGTCCCAAAATTACCACAAGCAACTTTGCCACCGATCCCCTCAGTTCCGGCTCCCACTAGTTTGCCAAAACCGACAACCTTGCCCCCACTTCCAGCTGCCACTCCACTTCCTATAATGTCGGCTGCCCAAACCCTGCCAAAACCCACGGCACTGCCACCCATGCCTGCTGCCCCGGTTCTTCCAAAGGCTGCACTGCCTCCAATGCCATCCACACTTCCAGCTGCCACTCCTTTACCTGCAATGCCGACTGCACAAACTCTGCCAAAACCCACGGCACTGCCACCCATGCCTGCAGCACCTGTTCTTCCAAAGGCTACACTGCCTCCAATGCCATCCACACTTCCAGCTGCCACCCCTTTACCTGCAATGCCGACTGCCCAAACTCTGCCAAAGCCCACGGCACTGCCACCCATGCCTGCAGCACCTGCTCTTCCAAAGGCCACAATGCCTCCAATGCCATCTATGCCCTCCGCTCCCAAGTTGACAATGCCCCCTCTCCCAGCTATGCCCACCAACCCAACCACCATTCCTACTATGCCAACTGTTGCACCGCCACCATCCCATTAATTTATTCAGCTTGTACCATGATGTGAGATACGATTTTTTTTTAATTTTTTTTATTGTATTTTATCCACTGTATGGTTTACCACATGGTTGTATTTGAGAGCTTTTGCTTTTATTGATTGTATTAGTTCTTTCAGACACAGGGTTGTTATACGTTCTATATTAATATTATCATAGACATATTTTGCTCATGAGACCTTTTGGTTTCTGGACTCCATTATAGCACTCATGAACTTGTAAATTGTTAGAGACAGGTTGCAATTTTCATGTGAAGAATTTCAAAGAAAATAAAGGTTCAGGAACCATCTGAAAAATAACGCAAGGAACCTGTGCTTCACTAGGACGAATCTTTCCCAAGATTATTATTTCTAATTCTCATTTTAAAAAATCCCCAAAATTAGAGCACAGATCTGTAAATTTATGCAAGAACATATGTATTCCTCTATTCAGCCAGAAAACCCCCTTGAACAGCTGTTTAAGCATTGGCCCCTGTCCTGCCTACAGCCAGTTTACCATAGTTACTGAGCACCAGAAACGACCACTGGTATTTAAGTCTGTGGCTCCTAAGATGATATTGGCTGTCTTTCAGCTATCCCCCAACCCAGATAACCTTTCCGTTACCCTACCTCCATTTAAGTAATGAAATCTAAAACACAAATCCTGCCACAGATACAGCATCAAAAAGGGTTCATGGATATATGGACCAAGAGGTCACACCAGTTTGCTATAAGAGTCACGCACTAAAGACGGCTTGGTAACAAGTTAGTTGTTATAGGCCGGCCAAGACAGGAAGAGCTAACCTTGTGACTATCTTTTTATTATCAAAGGAGAAAGGTCAATAAGCCCTAAGTTTCAGTTTCTACTTCTATGAATATATCAATTTAAGACTCCGTAGTAATATACAAAGTGCAATGAAAATGAACCAAAGGATACTGATGCAAAGAAATAAGAAAGCACACTCATGTAGTCAATAATGTATTCGAATTTCATTCATGTCAAGGTAATATGTACAACAAAGTTATGTCTAGAAGTATGACAAAATTAATGTATCAAGAATACCTAATAGACACCGACTTTAGCTGCACACTGGAGAACAAAGGTCTGTTGAAGTGTGTAACCTCTTCGCAGCTTCTACTGAGGCAGAATGGGGGACACTAGCAACTTGTATGGTCATGGTCAGGCATATCAATGTTCTGATCAATATTAGCATTTCAGCTCTTGAACAACACAAGATCTCTGCCACAACTCCCTTTGATAGCATCTTCTAGGCTTTCCGCTTTATCAAAATCAACTTTGAAAGACACCATCGTTGTATTATCTTTACCAGTGTCATAATCCTGCTTGACATCTTCTGCTTGAAATGATTGTAGCTGTCAAAAGACCAATTGCATACATGCTTATTTTCACCTCGATACATTGGTAGATATACTGTTAAACCCAGGGAAGTGCCATTACAAGTCCAAACAGTACATATATACAACGCATGCAAACGCGAAAAATGAATGATAAAAAAAGTAATTTGTAAGTAAGATTTACCTGATGGTAGAGAAGTCCTAACAGATCAAAGGAAATCTCCACGCCCATAGGAACCTAAAATGTGAGATCCTTTGTTAAGATACTCATCGCGAAATAAGCAACCTTTGTCATTAAAATTAGGATCATTAATTCATTATCTAACATGTCATGCAACATCGACTACTCAATTCTGTTCATAAAGCTCCAGATAAGCATAAATCATGGTGTGACAACTCAGTCTTTCCTTAAAATATTCAATGCAGAGAAAGGGATACTGGAAAAGGTTACTTTTGATTTCACCAAACAAGTAGGGGCATTTTTCAGGCATTCAGAAGTGACCCCTCCATAAGCCCGAACAAGGCCTCCTGTACCTAGTTTGATACCACCGAAATGCCTGTACTTAGCATAAAGAAAACAAAATGAGGACAAAGTCGCACAACTCACACTTGGAAACTATACTCAATTCCAAAATAAAGGAGAATTACCTTATCACAACTACCATGACTCTATCAATACCCGAAGCTTGAAGGGCCGAATACATGGGTTTGCCAGCAGTCCCTGATGGTTCACCATCATCACTAGATCGATATTGATCACCAATCTGTCAATAGAGGAACAAAGATCACAACTAGATTTCAATATGAGAAGCTCCAAGCAATAAAATGAAAAAAAGCAACACCACAGAATCGACAAAATGAAAACGATTACTCTATTATTGAAGTTCTTTTACGCGTTTTAGCACTCATTAGCTTTGAAGGTCCGATTCATATGCGTTTTTTGATGATTTTGTTAACCTATTGAAACTTTTTTGCTCAGATATTTTGTATATAGCCATAATATCACCTCTGGATTCATCCACGAAAATCAGGTCCATTTTTATTACTTAGCGATTTCCGGTCAAAAACGGTGGATAATACATTTCGTTTTTGCGGGTTTTGACCAATTTTTTTAATGTTGTCAAATTTTCTCAAACTATCACCATGGATATCATTGCTGTAGTTTTGATAGATATAAGAAACGATTCACCTATTGTTGAAGGTCATTAACACGTTTAACACTTTTCACCTACTGATGTACATATGCGTGTTTTGCAAATTTGGTGCTTCAACCGAAGGTTTTTGACTCTAATATTTTGCCTACAGCGTTAAAATGACCTCAAGATTCATCCACTAAAATCTAGGCGATTTTTGTTACGTCGCGATTTTCGGTCAAAAACAGTGGATTATACACTACGTTTTGTCGCGATTTTTACCAATTTTTTGAAAGTTGTTAAACTTTATCAAACTTTTATTGTGGACATCATTGGTGTACTTTTGTTAGCTATGAGAAACGATTACTCTATTATTGAAGTTCTTTTACGCGTTTTAGCACTCATTAGCTCTGAAGGTCCATATGTGTTTTTTGACGATTTTGTTAACCTATTCGAAGTATTTTGCGCAGATATTTTGCAAATAGCCATAATATGACTTCTAGATTCATCCACGAAAATCAGGGTCATTTTCACTACTTAGCGATTTTCGGTCAAAAACGGTGGATTATACACTTCGTTTTTTGCGGATTTTGACCAATTTTTGGAAAGTTGTTAAAATTTCTCAAACTTTCACCATAGATATCCTTGGTGTAGTATTGATAGATATGACAAACAATTCATCTATTGTTGAAGGTCATTAACATGTTTTAACAGTTTTCACTTATTGAGGTACATATGCGTGTTTCGTTAATTTTGTGCACCTAATCAATGTTTTCGGCACTAGTATTTTGCGTAGCGGGATAATATGACATCTAGATTCATCCCCTAAAATCTAGGCAATTTTTTTACGTCACGGTTTTCGGTCAAATATAGTGGGATTATACACTTCGTTTTGTCGCAATTTTTACCAATTTTTTAAAGTGGTAAAAACTCATCAAAAATTTATACTGGACGGGGTATTTTTATTAGCTATGACAAACGATTACTCTGTTATTGAAGTTCTTTTACGCGTTTTAGCACACATTAGCTTTGAAAGTCCGATTCATATGCGTTATTTGATGATTTTGTTAACTTATTGAGACTTTTTTGCTCAGATATTTTGTATATAGCCATAATATGACCTGTGGATTCATCCACGAAAATCGTGTTCATTTTTATTACTTAGCGATTTCCGGTCAAAAACGGTGGACATTTCGTTTTTGCGGGTTTTGTCCAATTTTTTTAATGTTGTCAAATTTTCTCAAACTATCACCATGGATATGATTGGTGTAGTTTTGATAGATATGAGAAACGATTCATCTATTGTTAAAGTTCATTAACACGTTTTAACACTTTTCACCTATTGAGGTACATAAGCGTGTTTTGTCAATTTTGTGCTTCAACCAAAGGTTTTTGGCTCTAATATTCTGCCTACAGCTTTAAAATGACCTCTAGATTCATCCACTAAAATCTAGGCGATTTTTGTTACGTCGCGATTTTCGGTCAAAAACAGTGAATTATACACTACGTTTTGTCGCGATTTTTACCAATTTTTTGAACGTTGTTAAAATTTATCAAACTTTTATCGTGGACATCCTTGGTATACTTTTGATAGCTATGAGAAACGATTACTTTATTATTGAAGTTCTTTTACGTGTTTTAGCACTCATTAACTTTGAACGTCAATATGCGTTTTTTGACGATTTTATTTACCTATTCGAAGCTTTTAGCGCTGATATTTTGCAAATAGCCATAATATGACTTCTAGATTCATCCACGAAAATCAGGGTCATTTTCACTAATTAGCGATTTTCGGTCAAAAACGGTGGATTATACACTTCGTTGTTTGCAGATTTTGACCAATTTTTGGAAAGTTGTTAAATTTTCTCAAACTTTTACCATGGATATACTTGGTGTAGTATTGATAGATATGAGAAACGATTCATCTATTGTTGAAGGTCATTAACACGTTTTAACATTTTTCACTTATTGAGGTACATATGCGTGTATCGTCATTTTTGTGCACCTACTCAATGTTTTCGGCACTAGTATTTTGCGTAGTGGGATAATATGACCTCTAGATTCATCCATTAAAATCTAGGCAATTTTCTTTACGTCGCGATTTTTGGTCAAATACAGTAGATTATACACTTCGTTTTGTCGCAATTTTTACCACTTTTTGAAAGTTATTAAACTCGTCAAAATTTTATACTAGACATCATTGGGGTATTTTTGTTAGCTATGAGAAACGATTACTCTATTATTGAAGTTCTTTTACGCGTTTTAAAAACTCATTAGCTTTGAAGGTCCGATTCATATGCGTTTTTTGAAGATTTTGTTAACCTATAGAGACTTTTTTGCTCAGACATTTTGTATATAGCCATAATTTGACCTTTGGATTCATCCACTAAAATCAGGTCCATTTATATTACTTAGCGATTTTCGGTCAAAAATAGTGGATTCACTTCGTTTTTGCGAGTTTTGACCAATTTTTTTAATGTTGTCAAATTTTCTCAAACTTTCACGACGGATATCATTGGTGTAGTTTTGATAGATATGAGAAACGATTCATCTATTGTTGAAGGTCATTAACACGTTTTAACATTTTTCACCTATTGAGGTACATATGCGTGTTTTGTCACTTTTGTGCTTCTACCGAAGGTTTTAGGCTCTAATATTCTGCCTACAGCATTAAAATGACCTCTAGATTCATCCACTAAAATCTAGGCGATTTTTATTTCTTCGCCATTTTCGGTCAAAAACAGTGGATTTATACACTACTTTTGTCCCGAGTTTTACCAATTTTTTGAAATTTTTAAAATTTATCAAAATTTTATTGTGGACATCATTGGTGTACTTTTGTTAGCTATGAGAAACGATTACTCTATTATTGAAGTGTTTTTACACGTTTTAGCACTCATTAGCTTTGAAACTCCGATTCATATGCGTTTTTTGATGATTTTGTTAACCTATTGAAACTTTTTTGCTCAGACATTTTGTACATAGCCATAATTTGACCTTTGGATTCATCCACGAAAATCAGGTCCATTTTTATTACTTAGCGATTTTCGGTCAAAAACAGTGGATTCACTTCGTTTTTGTGAGTTTTGACCAATTTTTTTAATGTTGTCAAATTTTCTCAAACTTTCACGACGGATATCATTAGTGTAGTTTTGATAGATATGAGAACGATTCATCTATTGTTGAAGGTCATTAACACGTTTAACACTTTTCACCTATTGAGGTACAAATGCGTGTTTTGCAAATTTTGTGCTTCTACCGAAGGTTTTTGACTCTAATATATTGCCTACAGCGTTAAAATGACCTCAAGATTCATCCACTAAAATCTAGGCGATTTTTGTTACGTCGCGATTTTCGGTCAAAAACAGTGGATTTATACACTACGTTTTGTCGCGATTTTTACCAATTTTTTAAAAGTTGTTAAAATTTATCAAAATTTTATTGTGGACATCATAGGTGTACTTTTGTTAGCTATGAGAAACGATTACTCTATTATTGAAGTTCTTTTACGCGCTTTAGCACTCATTAGCTCCGAAGGTACATATATGTTTTTTGACGATTTAGTTAACCTATTCGAAGTTTTTTGCGCAGATATTTTGCAAATAGCCATAATATGACTTCTGGATTCATCCACGAAAATCAGGGTCATTTTCACAATTGAACGATTTTTCGGTCAAAAACGGTGGATTATACACAACGTTTTTTGCGGATTTTGACCAATTTTTGGCAAGTTGTTAAAATTTCTCAAACTTTCACCATAGATATCCTTGGTGTAGTATTGATAGATATGAGAAACGATTCATCTGTTGTTGAAGGTCATTAACACGTTTTGACAATTTTCACTTATTGAGGTACATATGCGTGTTTCGTCAATTTTGTGCACCTACTCAATGTTTTCGGCACTAGTATTTTGCGCAGCGGGATAATATGACATCTAGATTAATCCCCTAAAATCTAGGCAATTTTTTACGTCGCGGTTTTCGGTCAAATAAAGTAGATTATACACTTCGTTTTGTTGCAATTTTTTGAAAGTTGTTAAAACTCATCAAAATTTTACACTGGACATCATTGGAGTATTTTTGTTAGCCATGAGAAATGATTACTCTATTATTGAAGTTCTTTTACGCGTTTTAGCAATCATTAGCTTTGAAAGTCCGATTCATATGCGTTTTTTGATGATTTTGTTAACCTATTGAAACTTTTTTGCTCAGATATTTTGTATATAGCGATAATATGACCTGTGGATTCATCCACGAAAATTGTGTTCATTTTTATTACTTAGCGATTTCAGGTCAAAAACGGTGGATAATACACTCCATTTTTTGTGGGTTTTGGCCAAATTTTTTCATGTTGTCAAATATTCTCAAACTTTCACCACGGATATCATTAGTGTAGTTTTGATAGATATGAGGAACAATTCATCTATTGTTGAAGGTCATTAACACGTATTAACACTTTTCACCTACTAAGGTACATAAGCGTGTTTTGTCAATTTTGTGCTTCTACCGAAGGTTTTTGGCTCTAATATTTTGCCTACAGCGTTAAAATGACCTCTAGATTCATCCACTAAAATCTAGGCGATTTTTATTACATCGCGATTTTCGGTCAAAAACAGTGGATTATACACTACTTTTATCCTGAATTTTATTAATTTTTTGAAAGTTGTTAAAATTTATCAAAATTTTACTGTGGACATCATTGGTGTACTTTTGTTAGCTATGAGAAACGATTACTCTATTATTGAAGTCCTTTTACGCGTTTTAGCACTCATTAGCTTTGAAACTTCGATTCCTATGTGTTTTTTGACGATTTTGTTAATCTATTCGAAATTTTTTGCGCAGATATTTTGCAAATAGCCATAATATGACTTTTGGATTCATCCACGAAAATTAGGGTCATTTTCACTACTTAGCGATTTTCCGTCAAAAACGGTGGATTACACAATTGGTTTTTTGCGGATTTTTACCAATTTTTTGAAAGTTGTTAAAAAATTTCAAACTTTCACCATGGATATCCTTGGTTTAGTATTGATAGATATGAGAAACGATTCATCTATTGTTGAAGGTCATGAACACGTTTTAACATTTTTCACTTATTGAGGTACATATGCGTGTTTCGTCAATTTAGTGCACCTACTCAATGTTTTCGGCACTAGTATTTTGCGTAGCGGGATAATATGACCTCTAGATTCATCCATTAAAATCTAGGCAATTTTTTTTACGTCGCGATTTTCGGTCAAATACAGTGGATTATACACTTCGTTTTGGTCGCATTTTTAACAATTTTTTGAAAGTTATTAAAACTCATCAAAATTTTATACTGGATATCATTGGGGTATTTTTGTTAGTTATGAGAAACGATTACTCTATTATTGAAGTTCTTTTACGCGTTTTACCACTCATTAGCTTTGAAACTCCGATTCATATGCGTTTTTTGATGATTTTGTTAACCAATTGAAAGTTTTTTGCTCAGATATTTTGTATTTAGCCATAATATGACCTCTGGATTCATCCACGAAAATCGTGTTCATTTTTATTACTTAGCGATTTTCGGTCAAAATCGGTGGATTATACACTTCGTTTTTGCGGGTTTTGACCATTTTTTTAATGTTGTCAAATTTTCTCAAACTTTCACCATGGATATCATTGGTGTAGTTTTGATAGATATGAGAAACAATTCATCTATAGTTTAAGGTCATTAACACGTTTTAACACTTTTCACCTATTGAGGTACATATGCGTATTTTGTCAATTTTGGTGCTTCTACCGAAGGTTTTTGGCTCTAAGATTTTGCCTACAGCGTTAAAATGACCTCTAGATTCTTCCACTAAAATCTGGGCGATTATTATTACGTCGCGATTTCGCTCAAAAACTGTGGATTATACACTTCGTTTTGTCGCGATTTTTACCAATTTTTTGAAAGTTGTTAAAATTTATCAAAATTTTATAGTGGAATTTTTGTTAGCTATGAGAAACGATTACTCTATTATTGAAGGTCTTTCACGCGTTTTAGCACTCATTAGCTCCGAAGGTCCATATGTGTTTTTTTATGATTCTGTTAACCTATTGAAACTTTTTTTTGCTGAGATATTTTGCAAATGGCCATAATATGACCTTTGGATTCATCCACGAAAATCAGGGCCATTTTTATTATTTAGCGATTTTCGGTCAAAAACGATGGAATATACACTTTGTTTTCTGCGGATTTTGATCAATTTTTGAAAAGTTGTTAAAATTTCCCAATCTTTCACCATGGATATGCTTGGTGTAGTTTTGATAGATATGAGAAACGATTCATCTATTGTTGAAGGTCATTAACACGTTTTATCACTTTTCACCGATTGAGGTACATATGCGTGTTTTGTCAATTTTGTGCACCTACAGAAGGTTTTTGGCTCTAGTATTTTGCTAAGCGCGATAATATGACCTCTAGATTCATCCACTAAAATCTAGGGAGTTTTTATTACGTCGCAATTTTCGTTCAAAAACCGTGGATAATACACTTCGTTTTCTCCCAATTTTTACCAACTTTTTTTTAAAGTTGTTAAAATTGATCAAACCCCTTTCGGCATGTGTCACCGATGAGGATATTGTGCTTTATTTGCTGTTTCTGGGATTTACTATAGGTATTTGAGTCTAATATTTTGAAAAAAGCCATAATAATACTCTTAGGTGCTTCCACTAAAAGTTAAGAGATTTTTTGTTCTTGAGCCATATTGGGTCAAAAACTGTGTGCATTATACACTTCAATTTTGGCCGATTTTGAGCACTTTTTCAAAAGTAAACAAATGCTTCTAAAACCTTACTATAGACACCCTAGGAACACAATAGTTGCATAATTCAGCTGGTTCCTCTATTAGGAAAGTACTTTAAGCCCCCATTGGCATGTGTCACCGTTGATAATATTGTGCGTGTTTTTATTGATTCTAGGATCCACTATAGGTATTTGACTAATATTTTGCAAAACGCTATAATAATACTCGTAGGTGCTTCCACTAAATTTTGAGCCATTTTGGGACAAAATCCGTGGATTATACACTTCAATTTTGGACTTTTTTGACCAATTTTTTCAAAGTAGCCAAATGTTCTTAAAACCTTATTAATAGTAGCGAAATGTTCCCAAAACCTTACAATGTACTAGGAGTGCAATAATTACATGATTTGGCTGATTCCTGTGTTAGGAAAGTTCTTTAAGCCTTTTCAAAATGCATCATCCGGTGAGGCTTTCATTCGTTTTATGTCAGTTTTGGGACTTATCATATCATTTTTGTTCTAAATAGTTTATTAAAAGCCCGTAATATAACCCCTAGAGACTTCAACTAAAACTTGAGCCATTTCCATCCTGGAGCCATTTTGAAGCCAAAATAACTACTGACATTCGACAAAAGCTCAAAGCAACAAATTAACAAAAGTAATAACACATATCGACGAAACACACAAGTTACAGGAAACTTTAATCATGTATTCCTGTTTTACACATTAACAGTAATCATATTAGCTAACGATCAAGCACAAACACCATAATTCTCATTTAATATTAATGTTTTAATCAGCAACCAAATTGATGAACATATGATATGAAATTATGAACATAGCGATCCAAGCACAAGAAATTGAATAAAAATTCAATGTAATTGAAGTAAATACACAGTAAAGTAAACCCTTTTTTTACCTTGTAAGCCCAGCAATTATGTGATGCACGATTATCGCGAACCTGAACATACAAACCCACAATTATAATCACAAAGTTTCAATCTTTATAAACTTATACCACAAATTAGCAAAAACCCACATTTATAATCATAAAAAGTTTCGATCTTTACAAACTTATAACACAAATTAGCAAAAACCAACATAAAATTCACCTTCAAAACCCTTAAAAAACATGGAACAAAAATTAACCTCGGAGAGAAAAGAATGAGCAGATTGTTCGCTGGAAATGGGAGCAGCAATCGCAATAAATTTACTCTTTTTAATCTCTTTCTCGAAAGTAACCCTCTGGGCAAGTGTAGTAAACGCGCCGCCGCTGCTGGCGGTGACCATGGTGGTTTTACGGCGTAAGAAGAAGGATGATGAGACTGACAAGGAGACCAGAAGGGTTGAGCTTATTCGAGGATTCTTCACAAAATTGCAATTTGCCGGAAATACCACCTGTGTTATTCGCATTTGGGAAAGCTCGTGTCGTGTCTATTCCTCACTGTTCTAAATTTGTGTCCGATCAGAATTCAGAGTAGAGCCTTGTTCACGTCATCCTATTTTTATTTTTTATTTTTTTTTGAAAGAGGGTATAGTCATCCTAGTTATTGTATCGGTTTTTGCGACTCAAGTCTCAACTATGTATGAAGCGGTTTCTCAATAAATGATCGGATTTTCATACCAATTTATGAATTTTTTGGTAATCGAGTCATTAATTTTCTACGGTGATAATGGTTATTGTACCGAGTACAAGTTCCATTTTATAGGAGATTATTTAAAACGACTAAATATTGGGTGTCATTCCGATTGATGGGTGGGAGACCGAAGATTTGGGACAAGGCTGATTCTGTGCGCAAGATAGCTGTCACTAACATAGTATGCGCTCTAAAACATAAGACCAATTTGTAATCACATTATAGCCCCAAAGAATTGGAGTAATAGCTTCCGTGAAATTTACAACAAATTATTACAGGAAAAAGAATACAAAGAAGCATTGTTACAAAAGTATTGATGGAATATATTAGTGGGGGATTCTAACATCTATAATACCTATACAGTGACATAAAATTTAATTCTCACCCCATTTTACCCAAGCTCAAATCTGAATAAAAACATTTGAGCCGAAGTTTGCTCAGCCTGGCGTTTAGGAGAGCCGAACAAGTATCCAATAAGTTAGCCAAAGTTATCCGGTCAGTTAACCCTAACACTAATATGCTCAAGGGATGAATTACCTTGCAAAAAGCAGCCTTCAAGGTGTTCCTTTCTACTTCCACCCTTTCTGGTACAGTACTAATTGAGGTGCTCATTGAAACTCTTCCGATGGATTAAAGTCCAAACAGCTTCACAAGGGACCTGACAGGCCCTAACGGCCAGTAACACCAGCTCTACCAAATATGTACTCGGTAAAATCTTCAACACTAGCTGACTCTTTCGTGCTTTGGGTACTGCATGTGCCTTCTTCTGAATTACTGAAGATAGAAGACACCTCACTCGATGAGTCCACCCTTGGAATGCTTTCAACAGAGTGAGTAACCCACTCCTCCAGATATGGCGAATCCTTTGCATAACTCTTCCTGCTCGGCTGATGCTGCGTCGCCACATTATGTCTTGCCATTGGTATACCTGACTTGCTACTGACACGGGTGGGCACAACTCGAATATCAGCAGCAGGAAGCTTACCATCAGAGACATCCTTCGATGAAGCTGTGGGCCTTGGGGACTGCCTGCAGCGGAAAAAGTAAAGGTCAGATCTACCAAGTATCCTTGAATAACGATACTTGCTACAAATACAATACTTAAATCACTTTCTTTTGTCATTCTAGAAGAAGACCATTTACCTTTACAAAAAAACGAAGATTGCAAAACCCAGAATGACCAGAGAACACTAAGACTACTACTGGAGCATCACCTATCAGGTATCTAAAAATATTATTCAGTGTGAACATCTCAATTCTAAGCAAAGAATATCTTTCACTTTCAAAGGATAAATTGCATAGACCATAACCTTTACAAAACCAATTTCAATTTGAGTGATGTGAAGTCCACCAAAAAAATTCGGTAGTTTGAATCCCATTTCACCCCCTTGAGAGTTGAGAACCTGTAAAGAATATTGCCCAAATTGCTCTTAAAGAATCCCGTTCTATACATACCTTGCATAAAGAAGAATATAAGCCTCCTGTGATAAGACACTCTCCAAGTCCACCCTAATAACCTGGAACAGAATCCAGTAACTAAAAAATTAGGAACAGAATCCAGTAATTCCTCAACTCTGTCACACATTCACACTAAAACTGACACATACCACACTGTCATCAATCTTAAACCACTCGTCATGGTAACTTTTCACGTAACACACATAGTGACCACAAAGTGCAGCATTCTTGACATCCAAATGAACCACCACTGCGTAAAGATTGTACTTGGGATATCCATCACTAGAGCGACTCATAAAAGGAGTCATATCCAAATTATGCGGAAACTGTACAAGCTTATTCAATTTTGTCAAAGTGCCAGCCTGCAAAACATATTCACAAAATTCAGTACAGACATTCTTATTCGTAAATAACAACTGGTACAGGATCAGAAGATGGCAATCAGATAAAATAAGTTAAGAACCTGAAATCGCTTCAGCACAATTGTAAGGATGTTAGGTGCTTGAGAGACAGACAGCTTCTTCTTGGCTTTTTCATACGATTTACATCTGTCACAAAGGGAAAACCCAAGAAAGTATTGAAAAGGAGTTTAGGAGTAAAATACCAAAAACGCAGAGAATCAGAAGCGACAAGAGGAACAAGACATATCATATCTT
Source organism: Spergularia bocconei (assembly GCA_963457585.1). NCBI lineage: Eukaryota > Viridiplantae > Streptophyta > Magnoliopsida > Caryophyllales > Caryophyllaceae > Spergularia > Spergularia bocconei. The sequence continues at coordinate 546,831 of OY734945.1, read as the reverse complement.
ATCTGCTAGAGTGCCCTAATAACATAAAATTGAACAGTTGCATGTAATCAATGACAGCACCACTGGTGCAAGAAGTAATAGCAAGAGTTGACAACCTGCTACAGTGGTACTTGTTTTTCCCCTCCAGTATCTCACAAGCTGTAAAGCGCTTAAGAGCCTGTTCAAGAGATCTGATGTCACCATCTATCTCTACAGTTAGATCCATCATACTCTCATACAGCTCTGATTTGTGGTGGCATTTCATACATTTTATCTGGGAATCGAAGTAACAGCTTATCAGTACAGTACAAGCGATAATAAAAAAATGTAGGCCATGTAGAGAGAGTACAGATGTTCGTAAATTACCAGACCTTCGAATGAAGATAACCTCCAAATGTCATGCTTATGAGAGTAGCTTCCTCTGCCATGGGACCCACAGATCCGGCAAGCTGAACGCAAACAGACTGCATGGAATCAACAGCGTACCTGCCACCTCAATAAGTGAAGTATTAAATACACATCTGCTACCATAAAACTCAAACTAGTAGACAAAATAACGTAATACATTTTACTCTTATAAACAACTTGCTCACCTCAAAAACTCATGAGCATCTTCTTGTTTTCCATGTCCGAGATGACTAATGTTAGAGAGTATACGGATAGGGGACAGTGGAGAGTAGCCCTCCCTTGCCTTTTGGATAAGATGTTCAAACTCACAGATGAAACACCATTCCTCCTTCCAACCTGACAAAATAAATGCAAGCAAAAAGAGAACATCAACCAAACCCCGTATGATTCAAGACGATATAATCAAGAAATACTTGAGAAGAAATACTTACATTCTTTTGAATGAAGCGCTTGAAGAAGATACAGCGTCAAAGGCCGAGTGTAGGCAAGACATTGGAGAACAGCATTTGCATAGCAGCTGCAAAATGCAAAACACCGTGATTCGTTTCGGCAAGACTAAAACATAATTAAGAGGTTATCTGATTATATCAAACAAGTTTGCAGGCACGATTCACACCCAAACTATGTATATATGATTCAATTATTTCTACTTTTCCATCACCAGCCATATTATACTACACTTTTTCCCCATTTTTGTTCCTCCATTTCGGGAAAATAATCGGACCACGTTTTTAAAAGTAGCCAAATGTTCTGGAGTCCCCTTACTAAGTTTGAGGAGCCAGTTCCAATACTTGGGTAGTTCTTTAAACCCCTTTCGCACACGTTACCGATGAGGTTAGCATGCATTTTTTGTCGATCGTGAGAACCTACCATAGGCTTTTGGCTCAAATATTTTTCTAACCCCACAATCTTACTCCTGTGGTCTGCCACAAAAGATTGACCCGTTTTTGTTCGGCGACTATTTTAGACCAAAAACTGTGGATTATATATAGCCTTTGTACATGTCCAGTTTTAGTTATTCTGATCAGTTTTTTCAGAGTGATCAAATGTTTTTTTAAATATTACAATGGGCACCTTGTGACTTGTGAGTGCCCTTGATGAATATGAGGAGCCGACTACTTAAATCCCTCCGCCTACAATAACCCGTAAAGCTAACATGTGTTTTGGGCCGACTTGGGGCACTAATATTTTGCTAATAACATAATATGACCCCTAGATTCCTAGAAGCTCCTACACAATTTGAGCCATTTTTGTTCAAAACCCACTTTGGGCCAAAAAACGTGGATTATATATATCAGTTTTGGCCAATTTTGAACATTTTTTCCAAAATAGCCAAATGTACTCGAAACTTCACCATAGACAGCATTTAAGTGCCCTTGTTTAATATTAAGGGCAGTTCTTTTGTTTAGGTAGTTCTTTAAGTCCTGGACAAGTCACTTGTTAAAGCTTGTATATAGTTTTATGCCGATTTTGAGACACTATAATAAGTATTTGGCTCTAAAATTTTCCTAAACCCACAATCTTACTCCTATGATATTCCATGAAAATTTGAGCCATTACTATTCCACGACTATTTTGGGTCAAAAACCGTTGATTATAGCCTTTGGTTTTGTCCAAATTTGGTTATTTGGGTCAGTTTTTTCTAAGTGTCTAAAAGTTCTTAAATCATTATCGTTGACACCCTGGGAGTGCCCTTGATAAATTTGAGGAGCGCGGTTCCCGGTTTGGGGGTCTTTCAAGCCCCTCTGTGGCTTATGATTGTGTTTTGGGAGACATAACAAACATACTTTATGGCAACATCAGACAGCTAGATTTAGTTAAAGTAGGGTGTAGTCCAAAATGCAGTCTAATGAACCCTGCAAATCGAGTCCAATGAAGGGTAGAGAAATGAATGACATGATTTTTTTTATAGGGCGAAATGAATGACATGGAGGTCAGAATAATTGAATCTAGCCATGTTAAAACTTTTGGGCAGCTTTATCTTCAACGATTGTGATTATACCAAATAACGCAATCATTTACACTCGCCTACAAGCCCTTTATCCTTCTCCCCTCCATACGGCCATACCCCTCCTTGTCTCGACTAATCAGGACATATTACATTATAATGTAATCAGTTCCTAACTATCAAAACAACCCTTCCCTCAATCAGTCAAGAGTCCAATAATAATATGCTTTAACACTAATCGAAGAAGTTCAAGAGTTTTACCTGTTTCCACAGTTAATAAGGCCAAAGGGCTTCAACTCCACTTCCTTGGAGGAGTACAATTTCAAGAAAGTACCATAGTGAAATATTGCCTTTGAAGTTCCAAAAACACATATTAGTAACATCAAAACAGATATTTTTGCATGGAAAAGAATGTGACGCTCTAAATACCTTGTAGTTTTGGTTCCCAGAGGTTTCGCGCACACTATTCTGATAAGTAGGCTTCTTGTTGTGAGAAGCCTTTAAACTATGCACAACTTTCTGGAGCGAGGACTTGAGGCCAAAATGTGGCAAGTAACTTGAACTACTTCTGCTCCTCGAATGCAATGAACTATTACCAGAATCTCCATTGGCAAAGGTTTTCACTTCAACTTGCTTGCTGCTCTGAAAATATTCCGGTCCCTCATTCTGCAAAAGATCTACATCCGAAACCTCTTTTGTTTCAAGACGGTGTACATCGCGTAACATGGATCCTTCTGAAGGATAATTTTTCTTCTTCTCCGATGAAATATCGAAACTGGAGCCCCTGGATTTCCTTCTGTCAGTATGCCTTGAGTGCTCTCTGTTCAGCTTTTTCACTGAATGCACCAAACCAGGGGAGATCGATCCCAACGAACTATTGAGATCCGCTGGATTATTGTGATCCTTTTCTGGACCCATATAACAGCCATTGTTGTCAACACCACGCCGCACATGTGAATTGGGGTGATTTGACTTGGTAGTGAAATTCACAGGGTCACTGGTTGCCGTCGACAAGCGTGGCATCTTATTATGGGTATCAGAATTTTCGAGATCCATCTGACTGATGGTTTCTTCAGTGGACTTGCAGACTCCTTCAACTGAATCCGAGCCATTTGTTTCACAATGCTCTGAAGTTTCCACAGTTCCATTCAAATCATCTCCATCAAAGCCACTGACAGCTGGAGGATGGCAATCGTACTTGTGGCCTTGTCTCCAATGCATGATTTGGCACTTACTGGAACTACAACAGACAAGTGACCACAAAAATCACATCAGTCAACGGAGGAAGTAACACTAGTTACGAGTTCCCAAAGTATGAAAACAACCTCGGAAAACAAATATCACCTATCGTAACAAAAAGGTAACAAAATGAGCAAAAGCGCACTTTATCTACATTGGGCAAACAACAAACAAGAAATCAACACCAATTATAGACAGATTCATGGAAACTCAAAGAGCTACATAAACAATAGCAGAACTAACAAGTGCTTTAACGGCTTAACAAACTAAAAGGCTTGATTGGACATAAATCAAGGATACTCCCATGATTTTGTGAATAGTGTCTAATTGAGATGTTCTGCGAGGACATTCTATGGCAATGGAATTTGGGAATCCATCCGAAAGTACATGATACTCTTAATTTCTTAGGAACAAAAAGATAATTCCTCTAACTCTATGTCCGTTGTCTAAAAAGCTCTACGTCATCAACAAATCACATGCCTAAGAGCTTATTTGGCAAGAAGCACTGGTATAGTTATTTCCAACCATAACGAACAACGTACAATATTTTTTGTTCAGTTTTCTTCTTATATTGTTCTGACACCCTTGCTCGGTTTTATTATAAAGAGACAAAGGACATGTTCTTTGCCACATATCACCCTCCTTCATCATATCTCCCAAGTTTGTTTAATCTTGGAACAGGTTACAAATACCGTTCATCGTATCTCCCAAGGTTGTTCAATCTCTGAACAGGTTACAAATATCATGGCCAAGTTTCGTTACTTGATAACAATAAACTTTAAGGTTGGAATGGCAATAAATGTTATTGATTTTACTCTATCAACCATTCAACCCCCATTGACAATTCTTTTCATAGTCACATTCCAACGACGCTCCAAATTCTCGATCTTTCTAGGGTTTCTTTCGATTTCTTCCCAAAACGAACCCCAAATTCATACTAAAAATGGCAAATTACACGCAAAATCAAGTAAATTAGTACTAACTAGCATCACACACATCGATATTCGGGTTAATTCCATACCTCTAAACTAATCACACTAAGCTCAATCATACAAAATACTGATCAAACTCAAGTTCAATTCAATTAGATAATAAGAAACAAAAATCGGATGCGAAATCAAGGAACATAAGTTAAGACAGCGTGAAAGAGACGATACCAGTAACGAACCCCCTTACACCGAGAACACCGAGTCGTCGTAAAAGCACAACACACAGCACACTCATACGGCAGCGTTTGCTGCGGTGGCGCCGCCTTCATAACCGGCGGCGGTTTCTTATCATACACGCTATAAGACGCCGACGCAGACGCCGGCGATAATTTACTACTACTAGTATACACATCATAAAACGGCGGCGACGGTTTATTATTATACACATCATAAGACGGCGGCGTCGCAACAACATCTTCAGAATCCGCCGCCGCCGCCGCCGCCATAAACAAGACATCACGGCGGAGCTCGACCTTCTTATCATCCTCATTCTTCAAAGTCCACCGCACAACCACCGTGAAAATAAGCATGGCGACCAGTAAAACAAGCTGAACCGCTAGCATTTACCCCGCGCCAAGGAGAAGGGGGATAAGAAACCCTAGAATCTGAACCGCCTCACACATAAAGGCCGTCCGATCAGTGACGTGGAGTGATGAGAGCCGTTGATTATTCGGCCTAGGTAGTGACGGCGGCGACGACGGTGGCGGTGCAAGGCTGGTAATAAGACAGGAAACGAAGGGGTAAACTGGGAAATTAGGTTTTTGCATCTGAGAAAGATTTAGCCCCCTTTTTTAGGAGAGAGGAGAGAGAGAGTGAGAGAGAAGTTTTTAGGGTAAAATAATTAAGGAGATGGCGTCGATAATATTAATTTGGTGGGAGTCGTAGATGATTTTTGGTGTGTAGTACTAGTTGTTTTGGTTGTTTTTGGTGTGAAAAAAGAAAGACAGCGTGTGTTTTCTTATTTAATTTTTTTTGTTTTGTTTCTTTTTGGCGACGGTAAATAGCGAAGAGGGTAGAATTTTTTGGGTGAAATTTTAGAAGTGGTTGTGAATTACACTACCTACTTGCAGCTTTCTGGGAACACAGTAACAAGTAACCATCAAGCTACTACTACTAGATGAGTAGAATGAAGGTCTTGCTAGTTGCCACTCTATCACCGTCATCACCAAATTCTACCAACCCCCCATTTTCGTAATACTGCCGGTTTTTATTATACGGAAACTGTTTTGACGAACTAGTAACGTAATTTCACTAACTAATTTTAATAACTAGCGAAATTGTTGAGTTAATGAGTTATTGTGGTAAGACGATGGGGAAGCTAGTTTTTATATTGCTAAATTGTTACTACAATTGTGTATATGTAGGTTTCTTATGAAATTGGTTATTTAACGAAGGTCTTCATCATTAATCACTAACTTAACTACAGTCTACATAGTGGAAAAGTGAGTGTATCTAATAGAATTAACGGAGATGGATCACTTACTTTGTCAAAATGGGTAAAAAAAAATGAAAAAGTCAAAATATGGGAATAGATTATTTCATCAAACATTCATATCCGTATGTCACATACATAGAAAAAGTACCCTCAAACACAACACAACAATATCATCCAAGTCATAGACTCATAGTTATAGACTTATAGTTACCAATGAAACAACATTCTCCCGCACCTTTACGTGCGTAGTAGGGTAACTGTAATCCGGGAAAATCAAAATTACTTCAAAATTCTAATGTCCTTTTGTAAGTGGAATACATGTTAGTCTTTCCCTCACAATTTCTAAACACGTGGAATTATTTACTTGGAGGAGTGTGATTTTTCGGATATATCAAACTAAATTTAATTTTATAGCATGGGCAATCAACGAAGTCGCTTTGGCCGAGTGGTTAAGGCGTGTGCCTGCTAAGTACATGGGGTTTCCCCGCGAGAGTTCGAATCTCTCAGGCGACGATTTCCTTTTTGTTTCATTTCATTTTGCTGATAAAGTGACCCGATAACCCGCACGTGATTCCTTGGATCGGGTTTCGAGGAACCCACAACCAAAAAAAGAAGCTCAGTCAACACCGGCCCTGAATATAACCTCACAAAATCGTAGCGTATCATTTTGAATCAATTTTATTTGGTCAGCCCAACACTAACTGCCACCAGTGCCCACCTGATCATTTTTATGATCTTCAACAATTCTCATTCTCATTTCCAACATGTAATCATATCAACGATTTGTCCATTAGTTATTGGATGATACTCAGGTAGTGTGATACTATGAAGCTTCAGCTTGTTTAAGGCGCTACTTGTACAGTTGTACTAAACTTACCACACACGTCTTTGGGGAAAAACTACGTTTACGGAGTACACCCTTTTTGATATCGAGTTGTGGACTCAACTTACGGCTTAGTATTGTATAAATCTATCGAAATATTTATCGCTTTTGCAGTTTTATTAGTATGCTCCACATAATACTTATAGCATAAATCAATTCATGGAAATAATATTTCTTGTTTTTGGATTAAACAACAAACTCAATACACTTTGATCAAACAACGTTAATTTAAGAACCTTAACTCTATTTGTTCACAAGTGAGTGTTCAACTAAAATAGATTCGCTACCTGTAAATGTTAATTGGTTTTTCAACATAGAGTACTGTAATAGATTTGGATACATGTATACACTATATTGTGTCGTCTCAATTTACATGTAAGCTTCTGTAATGTGGCAATTTCACATAGGGTTGAGCATTGATCCTGGACTGGACCAAATCTCCTCAGGTCTAGTCTGGTCCCTTAAACCGAATGGACCGAACCGAATCTTCCCAAAAAATGTTTACCGAATACCGAACCGAATTTAACTCTATCTTAGGCCTTTTACGTCTAAACTCTTTTCTCCGTTTTGTCCAATTGTCCTCCACGCTTCTATGAGTTGAACTATTACTCTCTAATTTATATAGTTACTTTATTATGCGTGTTGCACTATTGCATGATTAATTAAGTGACAAATATCAAGTCTCACCTCGTGCCACACACTTTGCATTAGCCAACTGGACACTGTCCCGTCAATAAGGCCATTATCAAGGGAGTAATTTGTTGCTAGTACTTTGTACTAGAAGTGTTTTTAATTGGCTTGGTGCTCCCCACTTTCATGAGGAGTTGAACGGTAATAGCTTATGGTTAGTGAATTACTGTATTACATACATATTGGTCATTAACTTGTTAAGCAACACATTAGGGGCAATAACCAAACCATTGAATCGTACTGTATTCAGCATGTTTACCGATTTTTGGTTCGTTTAAATCTGAATCGCTGTCATCTGGTTAGACGACATTCAATACGATCAAGTGCATCATATGAATTATGATTCAAAATTATACTTTCGTGTTATTTAGAAAGTCGAGTTTCGTTCAACCTTAGATATATATCTTATGCTTCTGCATTACAAATGAAAACGACATGAACAACGTACAAGAGGATAAACAAATGTGACTTGGTACAATTCCGTACTTGTTCCAAATGTAAAAGATCAGTCAATGTATCCAAAGACTTACTCCATATTATTTTACCGTCATTATTATTACTCATCTATTTACATATTTTTAGCAAATACTTTGTAAATCTACGAGATTTATAGTATATAATATATACACACACATTCAAGTATACTAGTAAGAAAATAACATAATATATTCATGATTTCCGAAAAGAATAGAAATCTCGTTCTCTTACCTTATTCCCAAACCCCCACCATCTCACAGACTCAAACTACAAAAGTATCAAAATGAAGCATATATTCTCTGCATTTCAGTAACACACAATAATGAACAAAATCTCATAAATACCCAAATTTATTCCACGATAATAATTTTCTTGGCCAAGAGGTAAAATATATTTACCACACCATAACTTTCCATATACTCTCCTCTAGAAACCCTGGAAAAGTCCCCTTTTCTCACCCCCACAAACCCGCGTATATTAATTTACCCACCCGTTTCATCGCGTCGAAGCTAAATAATCTCCCCCTCCCCCTTTCCCACCCTATTTCCTTCATTTTAATATTCCCACTGTGGGCCCCCACACCCCCCTTCCCAAACCTTAGTATAAATTCCCCCTTCAACTCCTTAGAAAAAATATCATTACATTTCATTTTATTTCCTCTCATTTTTATTTTAATTAAAAAAGAATAAGAAAAAGGAAAAACCCTTTGATTTGGGAAATCATATGTCTCAGAGGCTGTTCGTTCCTCATTCGTCTTCAATCGCATTCGGCCTTCATTCTCATCTCCTGGTTTCCAGTGAGATGTCCTCTAATTCCAACTGGTCTAATTAATCAATCTTATTCTTCACGCTAATCTATCTCACATATTCTTTCATTTTTATATTCCTTTATTAATCTTTCTCTAATTTAATTAATCTCCAAATTACAAAAAAATGGGTGTCAAGGGATTCGTAGAGGGAGGAATTGCGTCGATTGTGGCCGGATGTTCGACCCACCCGCTGGACCTAATCAAGGTTCGCATGCAGCTTCAAGGAGAAGTTTCCCCAGCCGCCTCCACCGTCATGAGGCCGGCTTTAGCATTTCACCCTGGAACTGGAACTGGAACACACGCGATTCATTACCCGACCCCACCACCGGCTCCGGTACGAGTGGGCCCAATTTCCGTCGGGATTAAGATTGTTCAACAAGAAGGCGTTGCGGCGCTTTACTCCGGCGTGTCGGCGACGGTACTGCGGCAGATGTTGTATTCCACCACCAGGATGGGGTTGTACGATATCCTCAAGCAGAAATGGTCCGACGAAAAAACCGGGTATATGCCGTTGGGGAAGAAGATCACCGCCGGGTTGATCGCCGGAGGAATCGGCGCCGCCGTGGGGAATCCGGCGGATGTGGCGATGGTTCGCATGCAGGCTGACGGACGTCTCCCGATGAGCCAGAGAAGAAATTACAAGAGTGTTGGTGACGCTATCAAGACAATGGTTAGAGACGAAGGGGTTACTTCTCTGTGGCGCGGCTCATCTCTTACGGTTAACCGTGCTATGCTCGTAACGGCATCGCAGCTTGCTTCGTACGATCAGATCAAGGAGGTTATTTTGGAGAAGGAGGTTATGAAGGACGGGCTTGGGACCCACGTGACGGCGAGTTTCGCGGCGGGGTTTGTGGCGGCGGTGGTGACGAATCCGGTGGATGTTATTAAGACTAGGGTTATGAATATGAAGGTGGGACCCGGTGAGACCCCACCGTATAATGGGGCCCTTGATTGTGCTTTGAAGACTGTTCGGGCTGAGGGGCCCATGGCCCTTTACAAGGGATTCATCCCGACGATCTCGAGGCAAGGCCCGTTCACTGTGGTGCTCTTCGTCGTGCTTGAACAAGTCCGCAAAGTTCTCAAGGATTTCTGAAGAGGGGGTAGAATGGTAATTTCACCTGATAATGACGATGATTTCTAGGGGCCTTTTGAGTTTTTCGGCTGGCCCTTAATTTTTGGGACACTCTTTTTTTATTTTGACTTTTTTTTTTAATTTAATTTTGGAGGAAAAAGAAAACAAAAAAGCATAAATTCGTGGGGGGGGTTAGATTGGTTGATTCCATGAACTTAGGAGTGACGTAAACATCGTATGTTTAAATGTTGGCCAGCTGTGTTTGGTTGGCGTATTTGTTACTCTGTTTCCGTGTTCCGCGTCTTGTGATGCTCTTTTGGTTCATTTGCAATGTCATAACACATTTGTTCGTCTTATCTAATTTTGCGGATTTGCTCAGATTTTTCGGTTCTCATACTTTTTTCCGATCTTTAAAAATTGTCACATTCTCGTTCCTACATTATTATTCTAATGCGGAATTGGAATAAGATGGACATTCGTTTAATTTCGTGACAAGGAAATGTGACTAAGCAATGTAAAGTACAAGTAAAGAGAAAATCAACGTTTCTAGGTGACTTAGATGGTAAATAACTTAATATTCCACTTTTAGGCAGTCAGGCTAATTAGACTTTTACTTTGGCACCGAATTGCGCCAAGATGCCACTTTGATTTTGAGTGGTTTAGGTCACTAATTGATGATTTGATATCATTTGTTGGTGATGAGTTTGTCAAAAAAGTTATGTGTTATTCGCTTGAATGCAAGTTGCTGCTATTGCGTTTGAATGATGTTTCTATGTATTTTTAACGAGTGTAAATATTTACGATTATTTTTAAAGGTTGAAGCTAGTGTGCATAAGCTACCAACCCAAACAATCAAACATTCGTTGTCTTAATTTTATTTTATTTTGTCAAAAGTAATTGGAAAAGTTCCACATCAATAGTTTATATTTCTCTTGCTACTGGAATTATTCATGTATGTTGTTCTATTTGTATTTGACTCCTTCCAAGTTCCAATGACTAATCTCTTAAAAGGTTAATCTCGGGTTATAGAAGGTCAAAATCACCCGTTTAAAATGCTTCAATCTAGATAGTTGACTAATCATTAAACAATAGTTAGATATATTGTCAAACAACTGAATTTTGTTGTTTTATATTTTTATTATACATCATAATATGAATAGCAATTTCCACTTTGTTAGAAACAAACTTGTCATCCTCAATGTCCCTTGTCTTTTGAGTCGTTTTAAGCATTGTAATTGTTGGGATTGGATGAGCTCTTTTGACATTTTCTCTCCCACCCCTTTGGAGTTGGAAGATCAACTTATTGACTCTTTCATCCACCTCCAAACTATAAAGAAAATTCAATACAAAACCGAGATCGCGATGAAGAGATTAAGAGTCATTTTAATTTTGAAGCACCTAATAATTAAGCTTAATTAAAAAGTATCGAGGTTTGGATTAATCGAACGTAATACCTTTAGTTATACTTCAACCATCACTATATTTTAGTAATAATAATGTTGCTATCGAAACTCATTCAATTGATAAAGTAAGACCAAACTTATCTTCTACTTAAGCTCCACTAATTAATTATTTGAGGATAAGTACAAATAAAGAGTTCTCGGATCTAAGCTAACTACAATTAATCCGAGTATTTCGAGACAATATTAGCAGAACACTAACAACCCAACCGAACCGATAGTAGATATCTATACACAATTACAACACGTTACGTGTATATGACCTCAACTCAACACTCGATCTCAAAAATCGAGAATTACGTTTCTTAAGTTGGTTGAGTATCGCACTAATGATCCCAGATGCCAATGATGATGGATGAGGGCATGACTAAGCAACCACTAGACGAGACGAATGTTGGAGATAGGGAGAGTGTGTGTAGCACATGGACGGTCCAAAATCAATGGAACCGAAAACTAGACACATATATCCTGGTTATATGGTCAATAATAAACCTTCCCTCCCTTCGTAGCACCCCACCCAACTAGCTCGGAACTTTCACTATCCAACACCTCCCCTGGTTTGCAACTACACTTCCTTCTCTTTCCATTGTCGATTTCTCGCATTCAATGATTATTGGGCTTTTCATGGGTGGGCCACTAATCCTAGAATTGATGCACTTATTATTTCCTACCCTCTCTCCTCCTTACACGTGTCTCATTCATCACCCATGTTGCCCAATTTGGCTATCCTAATGTACACTATACATCAACAATTTGTGTTCATATTATCTCACGAGATACCTTGGTCACACTGTTTATTAATGAATGCGTATTTCAAGTTCGACTAGACTGATGGTTGAAACTCAATTAATAGTTAAACCGTCCATCAATTTATGAGGCTATCAAGTTGAAAGTCTTAATGATCTCAACAATTAAGCTAGTCTGCTAATGGTCGAAACCATGTCAATGGTTGTAATACTTATAACTCTGAAAAGTCTTAACCGTCGTTGAAACCCCGTCGAGGGCGATATCGAATTATCAAATTGATAGTCTAGATCTAATCTTGTTCATCGAATATATTCCTGTGTAAGAGTGCAGTTCCATGGCCAGACATATTCTTGTTCGGTTGGTCAGCGACGAAATGTATATATTCTCGAATTTCATTGTCTCCTCTAGAGCAGGTGACTGATTGCGGGAGACCAAGAAATACGCAATCCTAACCTCTTTTCCGTCCAAAAGAAGTCATTAAACTCGGTGCAATTGTGCAAGTGTGAGTGTGACGCAATCATATAATGGTATCACTCTCAAATAACCTTAACCAAGACAGGTAATAATAACAATAAGTTACCGAGCATATATGATCTGAATCAAAAGTATTTACCGCGCGATTGTGTATAGATGAAGTCAAGCGCATCATATGTTAGCTGGTCAACAAGAAACCTGCCAATAATAAGGAAGTTACCAATATACTACTGATGAACATGTAAATGAGCAGGAGATAGTCTTCAAGACGTTCAAGCAAAGCAACCATCTTTGCATGTCAGCTTGCTCGACGAGTCCACGACGTAACATGGTATGTCGGTATGGACGATACACTAACAGCAGCGTTGTTCAATAAACTATAGAGCTAAGGATAAATTACACTTCAACATTTATTTACACGTACAATATATGAATAGGAACTAGGGACGAAGTAGCTAACGGACTCGATTTCCGAAAAAAAGTGGGAAATCTTACTATACAATTAGGGGACAAAACTTTTGAAGGCGTGTATGGGGGAGCTGATTCTTAGCTGGAAAATGAGTAGGCTCAGATTGCAGAAAAGAGGATTAGATTCGACAAACTCGAACTCAGGAAGCAGAATAAGAACCTGAGCTGACTTTTTTTCGACATAAGAGGGAGTTAGTAGTAATAAGAGCCGTCTTTGGTGCTAGCCGAATCCTTAGAAAGCATGGCATGGGCTTCTAATATAGATCTGGGTGGTTCTATGTCCCTTCGTTGTGAGGTGTTACCCAGCAACCGCTGAATTTCGGAAGCAAATGTTTCATCTATTACCTGCAGTTATCATTTTATGAATGACAGTTAAAATAGCATATAACAAAACAGAAGGGATGTTTTCGATAAATGGCTTTCATCCTAAAGAGGAAAAACCAATTTCCATGCTAAGCTATATCATCTTCTATTGGATGATATTATCGACCTTTGTAGTAGGTTTGACAACACTCTTGTTTCTCATGCAAGACGGATAGGTAATACTGTAGCTCACTATTTGGCTTGATTGGTGTCCCCAGGTGAGGGGGATTTGTTCTTCACTTCTTTGTAAACAACTTTCCAGAGGGTGATTTCCCTCGCGGAACTTGATATGAGTGAATAATCCCCCACCCCGTCTTTTCCAGAAGAAAAAAAGATACATTGCAAAACTAAGATATTGGGTGAAGATAAAAACCAATTGCAAAGCTGTCAGGAGAAAGATACTTACACGAAGAGCAATTCGCAGTCCCTTATACAAGGACCTGTTTTCTTTGCCATTCTCCATACAATGTAGAACCTCCTACAAGACACAAAAGGGTCAAAATTAGCTGAAACTTCTAATAAACTAGGGTTTCAGAATTGATTCCTGAAGAAATCACTCAAGAGGTAGTCTAACCTGCCCCATCCTCTCCCAGAAACCTCGGCAAACTGTTACAAATACGCCAGTTTCGAGTATAGAGTGGAGATGATCCATGGTTTTCGTCACCATTTCCTGTAAAGGCTGCATTCTGCTCTGTACATCTGACTCAACAGAAATGTCTTTAAAGTCTTGAACTATTTTCTTCCACTTCGTTGAACTCTGCAATCTTGTCTGAAAATTTCATACTCCGTATATGTTAAAGCATCTCTCTTCCAACAGAGTAGTGCAAGGGATGAAATCTCAGAAATCCTTAATATGAAAACAGTGGCAGTGGCCCCACACAGTTTTACCCACATATGTACCTTTAAAAAAGAAAAAAAGAGTTCTTAAAGATTAATGCAGCTTACATTCTCCAGAAGCTTCTCAGTAACAGCTTGTGTGAAATTTCTGAACTTGGTTCTGAGCATTATTGTAACTTCAGTCAGGCGTTCACCTGGAACGGCATTTCCAGCATCAACGATGCGAGCACTCCAAGTCTTCAACTGGGTCTCAATCTTGGGAAACAACACATCAAGCATCCTTCTCAAAGAATTCAACACAATTCCAAGCTGATTGATTTTGGAGGGGTATCAATATGTGATAAAAAGGAAAGGAAAACGCAGATAAGCTAATTGTAGCTTCTAAATGACAAAAAAGAGAAGCCCGAAAAGGGGTAACAAGAGAGGAAACTACACACCTCTGCAGGGACCAAATAGAAACTGTCAGCTCTTTTGGCGAATTTCTGAACATATTTGAGGCCCAGCGTAGCAAGATTGTCTTTCAAAGGTGACAAAACATCTGCATATTGACTCTCCAAGGCTTCAACTACAGCATTCTGAACATCTGCCATGACCTGACATAAACAATAAGCAAAGAAAAGCTTTTTACTAAAGTGCCACAATCAACAGAAAAACAAATAACTTCCTCTCGTCAAATCTACAGGATTGATCAATTGTGAATGTGGTTCAGTCACATGATGTGCCCATTAAAAGTAAGAGAAAGACTGCCTTTTGAGACCAAACAAATGGCGTTTCGGACATATTGCATCCTGCTTCTATCAGGAACTTTAGTTGGAAATTTTTCATGTAGATCCATGAACCTGGCAAAGCCTATGGGGTCCAGGATGGTTTGAGAGAGTGCCCATTTGTTTCCTTGAACAGGGTGTAGGACCAAGACGTAGGAATCATCCATACATCGACATATGGATTAAATCATACAATTTGTGCAAACTGAACACAAAGAACCGTCCAAAGGAAGAGAATGACTTACATTCTCCAAGGGAAAAGCATATTCTGGCCAACGATAAACAATAACTTCGTAGTCCTTCAAAGTCCGCCTCAACTGATCATATATTTCATCGATGGAAGGACATGTTAGCTGTTGAGTTTTGCAAGCAGAGCCTTTTATCTGCCAACAGAAGAACATACAAATACCAACCCCATTAGCATCTCTTTGCGGTACTGCTGGGCAAATTCAGGTAGCAATTTTTCATAGAATGCCTACAGGCTACTTCATTATAATATAGAAATTAACAAAGAAGTTAAAGAATGTGACTCATACCACGCTAGATCTGCATAATTCCAGCAAAGCACTGTGCTTTGCTTTTATCCAGCTATTTATATAGAAGCCAAAAGTCTCCTTCGCAACAATTCCACCCTTAATTGAGCTGCGAAAGAGAATAGTCGTTAGAAGAACTACTCAAATTTAGTGATTAATTTCATAGTATCATGGGGAGGTCCTATACTTGATATTCCATAAAGCAAGATCTCTTTCGAAGTCTGCAACAGTCATGACGAGGTCTGTCACAGGAGACGAGGGTCCAGCAGGTGGACAAGCCTTGAGGAAAGTATGCAGTCTGGTGGAGAGCTCCACACTATATATTGATGAGGTAAGGTTTGGCAGGTCCAAAAACCTACCACAAAGAGAGGAAATTAAATTAGAACAATTCATAACTTCAAACAGTAAAACACAGTTGGATGAAGCAAGGAGGATACAAGCGGAAATACAAGGGCTATAGGTACTTGGATAAAAGAAATCAAATACCTGGGAAGAACATTCTGATTGTCGATCTCTATGTCCGTAAAAATTTCATTCTTCACAATCAGACAAATAGACTTCATCTTCTGATATGCAGTTGTAGAAGTAGCAACGTCAATCGTGGTACCCTCATTTGTGAATAAAGAGTCATCTATCTCTTCTAAATGTCTTCTTGACCTCATCTTTGTAGCAATCTGAAAAGTGAACTCACCAGTAAAAGCTCAAACTCTTTTCACAAAAAATTCAAAACATGAAGTCACAGTAGGAGTACGGCAAGTTATTGCACCTGGAAGTGTTTACAAAGTTTCAACCTTGCTTCAGGAGACAACATCTCATGCTGGAGACCATAAAGTTTAACTGCAGGCGCTAGAGCAGGTGCAACAATCCCGGTTGACTTAAACACGTCAGCTACCCCAGAGAGAGCTGTTTCATCCAGGGACTTATAGTTTTGAAAAACCAAAGCAAGAATCTGGTCAACTTCATCGGACACTTCTCCTAGGATGCGTTTCTGATCAAATAGGAAAACACAGAAAACTCATGAGAAATGGAACAACTTTAAAACCAGTTGATTTAGAAGCATGAAACAACTAGCAAGGTTGAGGCCAGCATCCACAAAAGTTTGAGCCGTGACCATTACAGGTCAAAAACCATGGATTATATATTTCGAGTTTGACTACTTTTTTGAAAGTACCCAAATATTCTCAAAACTTTACTATGTCAATAATTATTGTATACTTCTAACTAAGAATACCAATTTTCCAATTTGATTGAATAACCGTGAATTAACTAATCACGATATTATATTTATTGTGTTTTGTTACCCAATAGTATAGTGCTCTAGGAATAGGGTGGTTTGAGGTTTATATATGTAGTATCTGATCAAATATTCGATATTAGATTAAGTAGATGGCCTTATTACTTAGTTTGTGTCAGGGAAAGTGTAGCATGCATGCAACAAGGCACAAATCCTGTGCTTGGGCTTAGGATTTCTATCAAAGTATGAAAAACAAACCTCTTGGTGACTCAAAGCTGTACCCTTCATAATCACTGGAGATAGCAAATCAAGAATCAAAAGCAAACAATCTGCAGTGGGCGTAGCGACATCCATAACATATGAAAGATATCTGGAAAGCAATAGAGACAATTAAACTCTCTGGAGTCAACAGTAGGATACCCAAACAGTATAATGAATAACCAACAAATAGTCTACAGGTACCTAAGCTTAGTGTATGCATCTGAAACACCATAAAAAGATGCAAATTCGGTCACAAGCCACTTCCAGTGACCATGCAGCAGCAAGTTCCTTTGCTGAAAGCGTTGAGTTTTCATAGCAATCTCTAGCACCAGATCGTAAGCCACAGTCTCTGCAACGATACCACACTAGAAGAGGAAGTGAATTTTAGTACTAACACAACTTCTATCAGTATTACCCAATATGTCAAATTAGTGAGCAAAGCCCAAGGGTACTTCCTTGGAAGGAACAATATTATAATATATGCTCTCCACCACCTTCCTTATATCCCGGCACATGTTTATGCTATACCGAAAATGATAGCTAAAAGACTTTATAGAATAGAAAAAAGCTTAAAGCCGCAGCAAAAGATTCAGAAATACCTTCAAATGGCTACCTTCATCTTGGCTTGTTAAATAATTGATGTACAGTTGTATCTTGCCTATAGGTTCGTGATCAGGCTCATTATAAATTGGCCACCAGCGGACCTTTTCATTCTGCACCATATTGCATAATCAATTATTTTCCGTGAGGTCCTAACCTATAATAAGTTAACCTAACTGGAAGAAGGTATTAAGACTTTGAACACATACGGCAGCATCCATTACTAATGCAACTTGAGCTGCAACGCATCCACAACGATTGCCTTTGGAATCCGAAACCACAATAATCAGGTCATCATTAAGACTATCCGGGAAGCTGCATCAAAAGAGATCCATAAAAAAGAGAACATATAATGTCAAACATAAAATGAATATAGCATAAAAGTATACATACAATATATGTGTTTCACCAGATCCTGGCTGCATCCGCACTGCATCTTCATCAGACGAGCTTTTCAACCGCATCAAACATGAGTACGCCTCTGTCAATCCACCAAATTGTAAATTAAAGGCAAGGAACATCGTGAGCACAAAGTAGCGTAGACAAGTTTACAACAGAAAAAACAGCATTTGGAGACAGCAAAGAGCAATCCACATTTCTTTAAGTGTACAAACATATAGTACTGACTACCAAGTGAACATCATGGAAAACCCCGCTATTTCTTATCAAATGCTCAACAAATGCTTCTTAAAAATTCTGAAAGTTGAGCACTTAAATCCAACCACAGTCCCTGCCCCCAAACTAAGTAAATGCATTCTAAATTTCTAATTCCGTATACAAAAGTCATTACATTTTGAAACCATATGAAAGTTCATTTATTAATAGGAACCCATGCAATACTGTATGTCTTAGCCACCCAAACCAATCTCAGTATGTTGTGTAAACAAGACAGCAGAAGGGGTGATGAATTTATTTCCTCTAGAAGGTTCATGTTAGTTAGACATAACATAAAATCACTTCTCATATTGAGGAAACTTGACCAATGTGCATTGGAGGTAATGGTAAGACATTTAAGTCTACTTTCATCAGTGGCTACTTTTAAGGCTAACAATATATCCCTTATTTCACAAACATACCTTGCACTACTTCATGGGGTTTTGAAGATGTCTGAGAAGAACTCAGACCAGTCTTTATAAGACCAGCAATATCCTTCATATACTGAGTGCCTACTTGCATATATGCCAAACTCTTACGCGAAAGAGAACCTTCTTTGGGTAAAACTGGTAAGTGATGGGCTGCATGGACTCTCTGCAGAGCTTCCCATCCCGATGAGAGTTTTGTTTTCGCGGTGGAGATGTGATGTTGGACCTTTTCAATCTCCAACTTGGGCATCTGTGGAAAGCTGCATCCAGAAGATGAATCCAGTCCCATCTTCACCTTTCGCACTACACAAGATCATAATTGCCTGCTAAATATAGAGTTCATAGAGAATAGAGTGATATGAGATTCACTATCAATAGTCTTTTAATACCTTGAACTTTGATTTTCCCTATTGCTTTCTTTGGTTTTGGAGCAGCTGCACCACCAATCAGTTCAGATGTTCCATTTGACATAATCTCCTCCTCTGACTGAAGAAGTACATGCCGCAAACTACAAAATACAAGTATTCTACAACAATGAGCAAAGCGGTAAAACCTGCTACAAGGCAAGAACAATTCATAGGCCATGAAGTCCATGCCATAAAGAAAGAGCTCTGTCAGGCTTCAAGACATTGTGGTATAAGAAGACATGATATTCCCCGATGACACTCCTTGTTGTGATTCTCAGATCAAGAAACATGCGATTCTCAGATCAAGATACATGCTGTTCTTTGGCTCATTTAAAAAGTGAAGATTTCTATATACTGATGTTGCTCATGAAACCTAGGAAGAGGACCACAGAATTTAGGCTCGTCATGCCCAATCAGCTAATTTTATTGCTATCAACTCATGGTACCCAAAATATGCCATATAGCTTTCAAGGTACGTGTCGGCTAAGCCTTAAAAAGCCACAAGTTAGGGCATGAGCATCAACTACTCTGAAACGAGAAGTCCAGCATAATACAAGAAACGGAAGAAGATAATTCACCTGAACGCCTCTCGAAGAACCACACATTCATTGTCCAGGAAAAATGAAGCATCTTTGAAACCCTTGGCCCATAAGTTGAGGCAAAGCCGAATACATGCGTCATACGTAACCACAGAGGTCCAAGGACTAAGACCACTGAAATTAATTAAAAGAAGATATGTGTTACTTCTTGGGCACCCAGTATAGACATGTGCATAAGACAACAGAAAATAATGACCAACTAACATAGTGCCATTTCAAAGAATTTGACACTATACCTTGCATGAAAGTTAGGCAGTCGAGGTGGTATAGAGTCTGAAGATAGTTTCTTTTCCTTATCACCATGACTCCTGGTTAGAATTAAGAGAGCAAGTCCTTAGTTTCAGTTCAAATTTTCCGATAACATGGTATTTTAGTTTATAGCACGTGGCACATACTTGACAGAAGAATGGGAAGGACCTTTAGAAGAAAGCATTGTGGAGGCATCACAATGGATACTTCTAACAATGTCCGGCTTTTTTGTGACATGAGTACTTCCACCGCCATTTGTAAAAAAGGATGAATACCGCTGATCAAATACAATAAAATCAACCCAGTCATCAAAAGTGTGTTCAAAATTCAATCTTGCGACTAAAATTACTCAATTCAAAAGTGTATTCAAATGCAATCTCAAACAAAAAATTGAAGGTAGGGACTAAGGTCGCCATCCAGAACTACACCAAAGAATGAGTTGCGCAAGCAAAATATCTCTACTACAAAAACCAGTTAACAACTGTGCACATCTGGACCAGCTGAGTGGTATACATTTTGGTCACTCTCAAGTCTCAACAATGTCACTCATCGGTCTTTATCTACAGGTACGTAAGCTCTTAGAACAACCATCTAGGCAACGTATGAAAACTTGACAATAGAATCAGATAGCCCCAGTAACAAGCTACAATTATACGATCACCAAGATGCAAAATTCAGCACACAAAGAACCAAATTTAGAAACAAGCCAGCCAGCAACATCAAACCAACCTTGTCATCTTGAGGCGACGATTCGACTGAGTAACGCCCACCATAATATTCATCATCTGAATCACTGCCCAAGTCCATATCTGACCCACAATTCCTGTCACTCAAAGGCACTGGCCTCGACTTCGGCACCGACCCAAAAGCCACACCATTCATGTTTCTGAACTCACCTTCCTGATTCAATGTCACACAATTCACATGAATACACAACTTTATCAACACAATTTTAGCAGAAAAATTACATCAAAAGTAACAACTTCTTTTTACCAGGGTTTCCCTATATTTTTTTACCTTAGTAACCCACTTCAAACCATCATTCTTTATCCCACCCATGAAAAAAAACGGATCCGGGTCTTGAATTTCACCTCTCAAACCATCAAATTACACATACACTGAAAAAACCCACATCAAATTTCATCATCAAAATTCAATCTTGCAACTAAAATTACTCAATTAAAATCAAATGACACACTCTAATCATATAAAGACCAAAACTTTACAAGAAACCCACATACTTAACAATGTATATATGATAATTAATGATGAAAAAAACTGCTAATTTCTTACCTTAATTACTCAGAAGAGGTGCAAAGTAATGCATGATGATTTAATTAAGGAGGAAGAAAGTATCTTATGTAAGAAGATTTGTGGGTGATGAATGTATGAATGAGGTTAGTGAAACGGCATACACTACTTGAGAGTTAAAGAGTCAAGGAAGTCGCTGATATTATTTGACGAGTTGGTACTAATAAATCTTTGTGCCCGAAATTAAGGCCGAAAATAAATCTCAATCAAAATGTTTTTTCCTTTAAATTCATGATTTACTGTTATTATTATTTAAAATTATTCCTAATCGGAGCTCGACAAAACTGCACATGGATTATGATTTCATGAATGATGCAAATATCAAGAAAAAGCATTTTATTTTCGGTAAGAAGTGGGTTTAAAGGGCGAAAATAATGGAAAAAAAGTACGTTTACGGCATGTAATTAAATTAAGACCTTTCAAGTTAATGAGAATGATCGTCTCGTAGTTTAAGGGGATAGTTAGCGATAGTTAATGTATACGGAGTATACCAGTTTAAGGTAGCCGTAAAACTAAATTTCGATGGAAAAAGAAAAGCTAAGATCAATTCTAAAGAGAAAACACAAAAGCTAGGGACATAGGACATTGATCATGTTATGCTGTCTTTATCCAAAGCAAAGCAAGGAATCCTAAAAGAAATATATACTCCTTTTGTACTATTTGAAGCCTAAAGTAGTAGTGGACTAGTGAGAATGACTTTCATTATGTGACCACTTGCAAAAAGAAACAGTATCAAACTTCAACTATTACAGGTAAAATCGTTTTATCTGTTTAATTTTTACTTATTATCGTATATGGAGTATATAATGAAACACCACTTATAAAACTTATAATAATCAAAAAATATAAATTTTTCGATATGATATGTAATTCTACTCGTTTACAAATGACCATTTTGAGTTTAGGTAAGGTTGCATACATCCAATAGTCCTATATCACACTACAATTTAGAAAGAATTCATGGAAGTAGCGTCTAAAATATCACACTAAGAGGCCAAGAGCAAATGCAAGAAAAGGCGCCTCAAGTAACGGTCGGAGGGGAGCGTATAGGCGGGATTATGGGAGTGTGGGTACCTACTTTTGGTGACGTGGCGGACTCTATCCCTTTTAATAATCGAAAGGGTCTCTTTCCCTTCTCTATTTGACTCGGAAAGCTACCTTTCACTCCCAGTCCTCACTTTTGTCTCCCCTCCTCACATGCACTTATAATCCAACTCTTCCGAGGCGAGAAATATTCGGTGATACACCAGAAGATCGGTATTCTGCTCCACCATTACATCAGAATGAACCAGCACCAGTCGATATAACATGCCTTAATAACCGTAATGATGGGCTATATAATTACATGTTGCATAGCCAATGTAGGTTGTTTTGGCTTTGATTGATGCAAGCAACGACATTGTTTGATCTAGACCAACTACATATATGAGAGTGAAGTCGTTTTACTTGCCTTGGATAGCAAATCACTGAACCTGTTATTAAGTGTTCTAAATACTGGAAGAGAATCAATGTCCGTCTAAACCAAGGTGCAAAATGTAACGGGGCACCTTTCATTCCTCATATGATCAAACGATACTACATGGATAACTTTCTTCATAAAGAAGATACATAGATAACTCACTCTATTTTCCTAATTATTCACAACAAACGGAGAATCTCGTCAGCAACATGCGCTCTCGTCCTCTACAGCAGCTCCGCACAACCAAAGTAGACGATGTAATCAGTTGTCGCCAAGAACCTTACGCTTGAGCTCATCGATTTTGGCACCAAGCTCTTCTCTATTTTTCTGAAACACAATAAACCACAAGCCTGTTAATTTAGGTGATGACAAGGATCCAAAAGCTGATGAGTCCAGTAGTTTGATCAATCGTTTATTACCTTAAAAAGCAGATATCGTGAGGTAAACCACAGTGAGTAGCCAAGCCCCACTACCTCTAACAATTTAGGGACCTGTTTCAGGGGCAAAAAATTGACTTTAATCATTCGGAGACAATCAGAGACGGTTTCAAAAGGGCGGAACTACATCCTATAGACCTATACTATCCCCGAGAGAGAGAGTGACTATGGTAACATACCACAGGTATAGTATCGATTGCACCAATGATGGCTGACAACAACCAAACAGCAATCAACGCACCTCCCCCGTACAGGAAGATTGTATATGAATCTTCAGACTCCAACTGCACGTAATAATGACATTGTTACAAATCTTACAGTGATGTTCCCACAATCCCACTTCACAAACCAGACAGCAAAGCACATATTTGAATGAAAAGCTAAAACACAAAGCTATGAAACTAACGCCCAACAAGAAACTTGTTCCATGTAGAAGCACACAATTGGTTAACTCTAGGGTAGCTGACACAACACGATACTAGAGAAGAGATGAGCAACACTAACGAACAAAAAAAACCTTGGCATCACAGAATTAGTTCACATCTGAAATGAAAGAAATCAAACCAAGTAGCATATTCCAAAGTGATGTAATTACAAGGTGTTCGAGGACGTAAGCAATTGGATTCTACATATACACAAACTCTTGCACGCCTATATGCTATAATGCTATATCCTATATCATCTGAGGTATAATCATCATAGCAAACAAAACAATGCTACTAAACAGTGATGTAAACAAGAAACAAGTAGAGCAGAGACAAACAGCATATCAGACAATACCCTCCTGATCTGAAACACACACACACACACACACAATCCACTCCTATAAAAGCATACACTTGGCCAAAACAAAGTTAAAGTGCGAAGTTTGTTAAAAGCCACAAGTCATACGCAATTAGAAATACTAACAAAGAGGAGATGTCTTGTTGCTCAGCTAACCGCTCAGGTCAGCTTTTAAGCTGACGAATCATGAAGCATGTTTTCATGCTTTCAATTACTGAAATCATCATGGCAACAAGGTCTACAAAAGACATTACGGAATTAATGAAAAGGGCAGATTATACCACTAACAGAAAGGCCAATAATCCATCTCCCAAGGCAAATTGGCAATAGCCAAAACAGAAACAAAACAGCAAAGTTCATTGAACGCCACACATTATCGATAACCCTTAAAACTAAAAAACAAGAGAAAATGTTGCTCAGTTAACCGCTCAGGTCAGCATTTACGCCGACAAATCATGAAACATCTTTGAATGTTTTCAATAACTGAAATCATCATGGCAACATGGTTTCACACAAAAACGTTACAAACTTAAATGATATAGCGAACTAACAAAGAGAAGACATCTTGTTGCTCAGTTAACCGCTCAGGTCAGCATTGCTGACAAATCATCAAGCATTTTTTAATGCTTTCAATAACTGAAATCATCATGGCAACATGTTTTTACACGAAATCATTAAAGAACTTAGATATGAACACACAAATGAGACGACCATTGCCCACAAAAAACTCACAAACTTTCACAACTTAACCCAAACTTACTAAAATCTAGTGTCAAAAGGCGAATTCAGCGTCTTTGCCTATGTTAGACTTATAAGTTATATTGACTAATGCAGTGGAAAACGCAAACAGAACAACACCAACAACACATAAAACACTCGTACGAGTCCCATCACACACCAGTACCTGAGTTTCTTATAGTCGAAACTCGAAACATAATGTACATACAAAACTAAAGCCACAAACTTTCATCGAATTGAAATACAGAGCAACACAAATGCAAACCAAATTCAGCAGCAAACCTTGAGGCCAAGATTATCTAGAAACTCGTCAAACGACTGCCCCGACTCATCGGACGACGATTCTTCCCCCGCAGAAGATTCAGGCTGTCTTGAATCATTGTAAACAGTCTGACTAACAGTTGACACCTTCCCCAAAGTTATATCATCATCAACAGATGGAACATTCCCAAGAGTAGCAACCCCATCTTTCCTATCTTCTGTAAATTTACTGCCCTCATCTTCAGAAGTTACCCTCAACACAGTAACTTTTCTACCACCAACAACCCCTGTATGCAAACCATTTTTTTACCATCACATTTCCAATCATATAAAAAATCTCAATTAACATCAAAGTTGTCACCTTTCCACTATAATACCAACAAATCTAAACATTCCTACATAACCCACTTCAACTTTACGCTACATCTTCATATTTCAACAAAATATAAGCATTTCATAAGTCATAACCCTAAACACTGAAAATTTCATCATAATCTTAACAAAATCAGATCAAAATCCAAACAGAACCCAATACGAAGAAAAGCAAAAAAAAAAGCTGTAAACTTTACGCAAACATAAAACCATAATAAATTGTAAGCTAAATTTGGGAAAATTAAAAGAGGGAAAAACCTGAGATATTGGGGGATTTGCTGAGTGAGATAGAAGATACAGATCGCAAATGAGAATGGGAAGATAGAGGGAGAAGAGTTAATGATAGACCTCGAGCAGCAGTACAAATCTCCATTTTCTTTTTCCCCAATTTATAGAAATTTTTGGGGTGAAATTAGGTTTAGGGTTTATATAATTTGATTGAAGGGGAAGATTTACCGGATTAGGGTTTTTCGGTGGTTTATGAGTGAAGATACGGTGGAGCTTTTATTACCGTTCTTTTTCTTTTTTTTCGGGTAATGGATAATTGAGGCTTGGGCTTATTTTCGACATGGGTCAAGCTTGAATTTTACGTTTGGGTTATTTTATGTTTGTTCAAGTATATAGTTCAAAAATATGTGTGTGATATTTTATTTGGGCTTGTTTTTTGGATTCTTATGATCCTCGGATGAGTAGTGATTTTGTAAAATACGACAATTTTCTCGATAGGGAAAAGGTAATCATAACGGCATTGGCGTTGATATGGGTGTACCTACATTGTTTGTTCACGTGTTATGAAAACATTTTGCAAGGATTTGTTGCACGTTTTGCTTCACTTATCTGTTATATATCACTTGGAAGAACAAATTAACTTTTTCCGTGAATGACTTACGAAGTTTTTATTTTTTAATTTCAAATCTCATCTAATCCAAATTCCTAGTCTTACTACAACTCGTACAATGACAATCCGACCAAAACAAGGTCTCTACATACATAATGTCACAATCTTATATATACAAATATAGAATCACACCAAAACTCATTCACTTCGCAAATTAAAATTCAGCTCTTTCTCCTCCTTAGCTTCTCCAACAATCAACAACAACAATGGAAACAACAGTAGCGTCAAGAGGACGATGGATTTACCAAGCCAAGCTTGCTGAAATCAGCGAGCGCTACAACGACATGGTAACGTACATGAACGTCGTCGTGAAAAACAGCAGCCCGACGTCGGAACTAACGACGGATGAGCGTAACCTCTTTTCGGTCGCATACAAAAACGTCGTCCTACCACTGCGCGACGCGTGGAGGACGGTGAAGAATACAGAGCAGAAGGTGGACAACCCGACCCGGTCCACCCTCGCAAAGGCGTATCGGTCAAGTGTTATTGAGTCGGAGTTATCGTGTGTGTGCAATTCCTTGATTAATCTCGTGGACACTCATCTCCTACCGTCTCTGCTTCTACGAGCGAATCCAAAGTGTATTACTTGAAGATGAAGGCTGATTATTATCGTTATTTGGCCGAGTGTTCTACCGGCGATGATCGGAGTAAGGCCGCCGATGATGCCCTCCTTGCTTACAACACTGCTTTGGTACGTATGCATTACGCTTAGTATGTATATTATTATCTTAGATGTCGTGTGACTATTTATCAATGACGGTAATGAATTTTGACTCGTTTGATCAAAGACTACTTAGTTTATAATTAAGTTTACCAATTTCTAGTCACAGACGGGACTTAAATTACTAATTACGGACATGTTGGATTTGGATTTGTGATGATCATGTTATGATTTAATGAAATTATTACCACAAGTGAAAATAGTACGTGTGCATGCACGTAGAAGACTAGAATCAATGTATGTGCCGTCACGTTGTTGAACGAGTCCATGTATTTTACGTTTTGTTTTTTTGGGTGTAGTGTATTTTACATTCGTATGTATGTACTCATCTCGTGTGCCCTATCAAATTGTATTAGTATAACATCTTGTATTGATAATATAAAATCGGGGCGTTAATCTTTACATAATTGTGATTTTGATTTGTTTTCTCTTTATCGTAACATCAAGGTTATTGCGCGTGAGGAACTTGCTCCAACAAATCCAACGAGACTAGGATTGTCGTTGAACTTCTCTGTTCTTCACTATGAGATATTCAATTCTGTTGATATAGCTTGCTCTATAGCCAAAGAGGTAAGTTCAACATTCATATGTATATAGCTTCGATCATACTCTACATATATACCATCTATCTATACACTAATTAACTAATACAAATAGTTTAATTTACTTACTCCGTAATACAAATAGTTTAATTTACTTACTCCGTATATTAGTTTGGATTGATACTTAAACAAGTTTAAGTTTCGGATTAATATCAACACAAAGGGAATTAAATTAGGCTCGAGTGATTAATTAATGATCGATCTCATGTGACTTGAAAATAAGTGAAGACAACATTCGATTTAATAAATATATTTGATATCAATCCTAGCTAGGTATATATTCGACCCTCCATTAGGCATTAATCATTCCGTATTATTCGAAAAAATAATTTTGTAAGTGTAAGTGATGAATTATTTCATGAACTATAACGATGAGATCAAATATAGTAGTCGTATCTATGTTGATTGAATCTCGAAATTTATCTAATTGGGTGAACGTATGATTTGTATGTGAAGGCTTTTGAGATGGCCCTAGCTGAGCTCGAGCTACAGAGCAGCGAAGAAGAGTCCTACAAAGACACCCCACTCGTTTTGCAACTCTTGCGCCAGAATATCACACGTTGGACTGGGGACATGCAAGTGAGTAAATATAACTCTACGATTTTTTGATGCCTCGCTAAAACTTACTACTCATTTAATATTTTTACCTAGACATAATAATAACGAGATATAAATATACGATGAGTTGATCGTACCTAGCTAGTAGCTCATATGTCATATATATAACACATACTAGTAGTCTGGTACATTATAAGTTTATTGTTTAATTTGATCCTTAATTAATATTATGAAGGTTTCACTCACCATTAAAACTGTACTGTGTCACGTGTAGGAGAAGATTAACATGAACAATGATGCACAGATGGGCTAAGACAGAAGATCTACTGGGCTGCTACTAATTGAAGAAGTGTACTCAAAACATGCATCAATGTTCTTTTATTTCTTTCCAAAGCCTAGAGTGAAAATACTACTAATACTGAGAACTTTTGTAGATAAAAAAAAAATACCCCGTACCTAGTTTCCATATGTACTTGCTCAAACTAACAAGTCGTATCGTCCCCCCGAAATGTTGTTTATTTATATCAGTTATATGCATATAGGAAGTTCAAGTTAAGTCCGATTTCTAATACTTCTCTCGAGTGACATGTTTATAACTTTGTAGGTTGGCCGAAGTAGCTTTTTTTTTTTATGCACATTTTCTCTATATATAGTGGCCCAAATTGCTTACAAGTTAAAAATTTATTAACCTTGAGATGTCACCACAATTTCACCATTCTGAATTCAACAACAATTTGCCTTATTTTAGTGTAGACTGTAGATCAGAAAATAGCCGCGAACATCTCAGGTGTTTGTTGGGCTTGTTATTATTGGGCTGGTTCACCCTCCGACCCTCGGTCCAAACCAATTAGGCCTTAAAACGGGCTATCATCAGCTTAAAAACATTTTTTTAAATTAGTTGGTTTTTTCACATTTTTAAGATGAGAAGCCTGTGCTCCCACAATGTTAAGCAATAATTTTCCTTCATGTCATATTAGTGAGACGTATAAATCCTACGTATCGGACCAATTCGATATGGTAAATTCGAGTTTGGGACCTATTGTACTCGATATGATATTGTCCATCATATTGCGTTGAGATCACAACTTTACAATGTCCTAGGCTATGTGTAGTCATGCACACACAATAGAAGAATGGTTTCCAAGGTAGCAGAGATTTGGAGTGAGTGTGTTGTTCAAGCTTTTAATGATGATGTTATTCCACATGAAAGAAACCTAGCTTATGGCCTTATCCTTTGGATCTTTTTTTCTTCCCAAGATGGAGCTTCCTCTTCTTGGCAGGAAGGACATAGGTCGTAGTATACTAGTACGTAGTAGCACTATATTATATAGACTTTTGATTTAAAGGTCGGCTTTTTTGGTCAGTCATATCCTTCAACATTCAATGTGTTGTATGCATGGAAGGACTCTAGATGTATATGAGAGAGATCTACATCTTCACTCCCAACACACTTAATGCGTTTCCTAGAAATACTAATGGACACTTACATTACCTGAATTAACTAAATTGACTTGAAATCTAACTTGATCTGTTCTGTTTTGAACTAATCTGTAATTGACTATAAGTCGAGATACCTCCTTACTTCCTTAGTCCTTTATTGTATGGAGTATCAACTCATGGCCTCCAAATTCTGCTTGTAGTTATACGGTCAATGTATGTATGTTGTGTCTTCTTTTTGCTGCTGAGAGACAAGAGTATGGGGAGGTGGATGGAACCCCTCGAGAACTCGAATCCCAAACACTAAAATGTCTATTAAATTCTAGGACTATCCCCCTTAAGCTTGGCCCAAGAGAACAACAATACTAGATTACTAGATAACATGCTCATCATTCCATCTTTATACATTGCCTAAATATTGTAATTTGAGGTGCATAAGTTGATCCTTAAAAAAGGACTCTTAAGACCTAGATTACACGCACTGAGGTTTGACTTATAGACACAATAACCAGACATAAGTAACTCAAACCAAACGTATTTCATCAGAATCATCTAATCAGTCTATTAGAATAAGCATATGATGATTATACGAGTAAAATCGATTAATATGCCTATAGACCCAAGTACACGTGACACAAGTGGAATTACTATAAAGCTACTCCTTGCTTACTCTCTAAATAGAATTTTTGGGAAATTACCCATTCTGATAGCTCAATTAAACATATGACATATTTTTAAATGTTAATAAAAGCAGTTTGTAGTAGAAAGATGAATAATCCCACCTTGGAAAATTATGGTGCAGAGAGCATCTCTAAAGAGATTTGGATAAAGAAAGGTGACTTGGGTTCTTGTCTTTCTAAAGTCTTGATAAGAAGGGTTTTAATGCCATCAGATTTTGCTTATTACCAAAATATATGCACAACTGCACAAGTCATCTATCACAAAAGCAAACATAGTATCCAAAGTTGTGTGCATTTTTCATCTTAATTTGTTGTTTTCAACTTTTTTTCTGCTTAGTTGTTGGCCGGGAATGCCCACAGATGGGCGCACCTTGGCTTGAGAAGCAGCACTCGGGACATATGGCACCCCGACGAATGTTGTTTCCAACTGGAACGATTTAACTACAAGAATGTGCTATGAATTTTACTCTAGGCAAATTTTCCACAAGTTTAGAGAGGAGTAATGACATTTTATACATCGAAAATAATTAATTATTAATCTATAGATTTATGGGATTTGATGTCAAAGTTGAAAATTAAATCAGATTTCATGACATCGTGCTGTTACAGTTGTGTAGAACTGTAGATGGGAACTATTTACGCATGCACTTGTTGAACAATAGGACAATTTAATCTTATATTAGCACAAACTAAACCCGATTTTGTCATATGCACTTGGAAGTTTTCTTCCCTGTGAATGTTCAATTTATTATAAGTAATTTCCATGTTCGTTAGAGTATTTGTCCATAGTTCTTAAGACCATAACTAACTCAAGAGTTAATTAATTCATTATATTAATTGAAAAACATTTTTTAGAGTATTACTGGCATGCCATCTATGTAGTGCAATGCAACCTGCAAAGGCCGTACAAGAAATTGTTAATTTCTTCCACTTTTTTTCTTATTAGTTTCTTCACTTCTTCTAGTGTCACATTAAGTTCACTCTGCTTTTTTTTTTCATTGTGGAGACTGAGAGTAGAGAAATATGGAGTAGTGATCTTTTGAGATGAGAGGTAAAAAATGGATCCGGAGTATGGTTCCGACTCGTGTGTCTTGGAGTTGATCGGAATTTAGCCGTATCCATTCGAACATGAACTTGTACTCTCCAATAGATCTTCGATTTTAATTGGACTGTTGGCTGACCTAAGCTTGGCTTGACCGCCCAAACCCCATTCGGATAAAAGAAAAGACCGGGTCAAAGACCATTAAACCAACAAACTTACAACTAGAGCACCACAAAATGCCGTATACTTGACGATTTAGTGTACGACTACTATAATCTAGCCATCACAGTTGACACAATCATTTTTTTTTTGTACAAAGGAGCAATTAATGTTGCGGGGGTTGGGTATGGGGATTTGAACCCGGCATATCCCATAGACAGGTTGAGTTCGTAACCAATAGGCCAACCTTGATCCTCTTGTAATAATCGCACAATCATAATTGCTCCATCAGGAGCCTCTTGTGCTTGTATCATATTTTTGTTTGTGCTGACATACTAGGAGTATAAGTATTACACAAAGACAAAGGCCGCCCAATCTCGCAGCGCAACATTTATTTTTCATTATAAAGAGTCGATTAGCCACCATTTCTTTTGTTTTATGATAAAGAATTCAATGGTGATCCAAGATTAGATGCAAATTAAATCACGGTAATGGTGTTTAATTAAGCCTGATTACGGTCATTGAACTAATCTATCACGGTAACAAATAGACCGTAGTCCCGCTTTATTAGAGAAGAATCTAAAAGTCGGGCATTAATAATAACTCAACTCTAGCATTTTGCTTTACTTTATAATGGTTCAATGAAGTATCATAACTACTTCTTCTATAAAACATCGACTTTAAAATGATCCGAATGATTTAAGATTAGTCAGAGGCGGGGAGTATGAATTTAGGATTAAGCTAGATTAACTTCATTTCTATCTCGGTGTGATTTGTTGTTAACATTCCATGAACACTTTAATACTTATGTATTTGACCAAATCAATCTCAATTTCTAAAATAAAATTGTTCGACTTCAATTAAACGTATATATCCACCTTTTAATCAACAGACGCGACGATTCGTCGCAGACGTACGATATATAAAGAAAAAAAACCTCCTAGTTAAACAAAATAAAACCACCTTATTCCCTTCCAAATTTGCCATTCTTATTCAAAGAACAAAAAGATTTAATTTACAAAGTTACTTGAATATAGGTTGGAATTCCAAAAATGTTTTATTATCATACTAAAAAAAATTGATTTTTATTTTTTCTAGTCATATAATGTTCCAAAACATTTCTCCTTTATTTCTTCATCTCTTCTCCTCCTATTTCCTTTGCTTTTTTCTCTCCCCAAATCTCTCGTTTATTTTAATTTTTTCACCCTATAAACAAAAAAGTTTCATTTTTCCTACATAAATAAAAACCCTCAAATTTTGTATCTTCATCTTCACACTTTCTCTCTCCTTCAAAGATTGCTCCTTTCTGACTTTCTCTACACTCACTTATACTTTCTCTCTCTTCTAACTTAAACCCTTGTTCAATCTCCCCTCTTCTGAACTTAACCCCTGTTTAATTATGTTCCAAAAGTATTAAAGTTATGATCTTTTTTGTTTTTTTGATGATTTTTTTGTTAGTCTGATGAAAAAGTACAAATTAATTGGTAATTTTTTCAAATGGCAGAATTATCTGTACTTCTCTGTGATGAGAAGAGCAAAGATTTGTGCTTTTTTGACGATGATGATGAAATTACCAAAAACCCCTCAGAAAATTATTGTTATGATTATGATGATGATGATGATGATGGTGATGATGATAATCAGAGTAGATCAGGACCGTTGGTTCAATTACCAGAGCAGAGTGATGAGGGTTTTGTGGGATTGTTAGAGAGAGAAAATGAGTTCCTTCTTCATCAAGATTACCTCATCAGATTGCGTTCTGGGGACTTGGACTTGGCTGCTAGAACAGAGGCTTTTGATTGGATTTTCAAGGTATTAATTTTTTAATTCTTTTTCCATTTTGTTGTTATTAATTTTATGTTTACGGGTTTTGTACACGGTTCATGTTAGCCGATTTCAAATCATTTTAATACGAGACACGGTGTACTCCGTATAGTATAGTAGGAAGTAACTTTAATTTTATGTTTACGACTTTATAGGATTATGTTAGCCGATTCCAAATCGATAAATATAGTAGGAGTAATAATAACAGTAATTTTGATTCTCTATCCAATATTCCAATGGATGGATTTGTGGGTGTGTTTAATTTATTATTTATTATTTATTATGAATATTATGAAATGTGCACTTATGGAATAAAATTAGAGTACCATATCCATATTATTGTAAAATTGTTTTTATTTTTAATTTATGTGATTTTGTGGTGAAATTAATTAAGATAATATACTAAAGTTGCGCGCTTTTTTTTTTTTGGTTGGTTGGTTATGTCATGATAAAATGTGTGTGCAGGCACATTCATATTATAGCTTTGGACCATTGAGTTTATGCTTAGCTGTGAACTACTTGGACCGATTCTATTCAGTCAGAGAATTACCCGTGAGTTTTTACTGATAATGAAAATAACTATATTTGATTTACCCCAAATTTTATTTTAATTAAATCTTGGTTGAATTTATATTGATGTCATGGTGAAATTTATAGAGGGATAAAGCTTGGACAGTCCAATTACTAGCTGTGGCCTGTTTATCAATTGCAGCAAAAGTTGAAGAGACTAGTATGCCTCAGTCAATTGAATTACAGGTTAGTGTGATAAGCTACATTTCGATGTAGTATCGTTTTTGCGTTGTTAGACGATGTCGTTTTTGATGAATTTGATGCAATGTAGGTAGTTTTGGGGGTGGTGTTGATATGGGTGTTGTGTGATTTGTGTTTCATGTTGAGGCAGGTAGGAGATCCCAAGTATGTGTTTGAGGCCAAAACTATACAAAGAATGGAACTTTTGGTGTTGGACACATTGAAATGGAAAATGAATGCTGTCACACCTTGTTCCTTCTTAGATTATTCTCTCAAGAGATTAAGTGATCCTCATAGCATTACAGACAGATTTCTCTTCTCTACGACGAAAGTCGTGAATCGATCGATGCAGCTCATCTTATGCACAATCAAAGGTGGGATTATGATTACAATGTCCTAATCTTGCATTATCATGATAATGTGCCATATTATTATGAATTATGAGTTGTATTTGAGTGAAGATTTGTACTGTTTTATCATGTAATATAAATAAAAAATGACCCAGAGAAATGTTTGATGGTTGTGGTAAATAAATGCAGGCATTGACTACTTGGAATTCAAGCCTTCTGAAATTGCAGCAGGAATAGCAATATCTGTTTCAGCTGAAATCCAAGCTGTTGATATTGACAAGGCCACTTCCTGTTTCATTCATTTGGAGAAGGTACATTCATTCATAAAAATTGTTTCATATTATAGTAGTATAGTACTAAATTACTTGCATTTAACAGCTTTCTGAAACATTAAGGAAGTGTTGTTGACCATATTAATGTTTTCTTGGGCCATTTTTTTTTTTAAATTTTTGGTTTCAGGGTAGAGTAATGAAGTGTGTAGAATTGATCAAGGAAATGTCACAAATTAGCAGAAATGGTATTGGTGGAAGTCTAGGGTTTAGTCCAATGCAACAAGGAGTACCCCATAGTCCAATTGGGGTGTTGGATGCTGGATGCTTTAGCTATAAAAGTGATGATTTAACATCTGCTGTTGGTTCATGTTCTAATTCTTCCCGATTTGCGACAACGACGACAATTACTAGTACTACTACTATGACGACCTCGACCACCACCACCCCCGGAACTAAAAGGATGAGATTAGACCCAACGTCGAGATTAGACTCCTAATCACCATCATCAACATTGTCGTCGAATCGAGAATGGGGATTAGGGGTGATATTTCTTTTTGCATTTATGACCAATTTTTTGGGGGTGCTTGAATAAGTTTGGTTGAAAGGGGAGTTTTGGTGTGGTCCTTTGAGAATGATGATGGCCCCCCTACAAAGCAAGGTAAAACACATATACAAACTACTACAAAGGCCCTCTTACAGTGAAGTCTTCACACACAAAATGAGAGACAGAGGAGATGGAGAGGGATTGGGAGATGGGTAAGGTTTTAATGAGATGAACTGGGGTTGGAAGTTGGAACAGAGAAGTGAAGAAGTTTCATGCAACAAGCATGATTTGATATGATGAGTTATATTTTGGCTGTTAATAATAATTACTGCAAGAAAAATGCATCACAACCAGCTGTTTTGAAGGAGGGTATGTGTGATCATGTTCATGACCAAACATTTCTAGTTGTGTGTTTGGAAACTTGGAGAAAAAAATACAATGTTTTTCTTACTTTTTTTTTGGGTAATTTTTTGGTGTAGAGTTAGCTCTTGGTGAAAAAGAGGAGTAAAAAAAAAAATGAAGACTAGATTGGGAAATTCTTTTTTTATTTTTCTTTTTGGGCAATTTGTGGGAGTGTGCTTCCAAGAAAGAGCCTAGTAGATGTCAAATTGTCAATGTAATCTCTTTTGTTAACAAAATTGGTAACAAAAAACAAAAATAGTGATTCACAAGAGGATGTACCTTTAAAATTGGTATATAGTCATAGTCATTGTAGCCCCATTTTGTATTACATCCCCTATTTTAGGATCTTGGTTCAAATTTCTTCCCTATGTTGTAATGTTGTATCCCTATTAGTGTAAAGAAGATGTCATTGTGTGTTGCTCTTGAAACTGTGTAAGTTCTTGAAGGTCAAATCATCATTTCGGTTCATGTAAAAGCCATAGTGTCGCAATTACAGAGAAACTGATGATGGCGATTCAACGTAATTGAATTGGTGATAAATTGTGGGAATGGAAGTGTTCAACTACTTGTAAGAAAAATTAGAAATGTTATGTTATATTCACGAAAATTGTCCCATAAAAATGAATCAAATTTCCCGGATGCTGCGTCTCCGGCTAACCTTTAAGTTGAATTTCTAAACACACTTAACTATTTCTATGAACAAAATTTATAAGTTTGTTTATTATTTCAATTTTAAAAGGCTCGGCTTTTTGTAAAGCTCATAAAAGGAATTTTTTTTATTTTTTTATTTTATAAATTTCTTCCTTACAAAAATAAAAAGAAATCACATTGCTTGCAAAATTATTCTAAAAAATGCAAAGAGCAGAGAACTTTAAGAATTGAAGGTTAAAAAACTTTGTGATAAATGGAGTAGCGAGAGAGACTGGTCAATATGTAGACTTTACGCTGGAAAGGCTTTTCACTGCGGAGAGCATATGGAAAGAGGCAGCCTTTGGCATTGGGAACTCACAACTCACACCCCATGAACTGTTTAACTACTCCCTTGCTATTTATGATGATTGATAACTTCTAGTAGTCTTCTAGTGTTGTTATTTAAATTGGAGCAATTACTCGTAAATTTTCTCGCTTTCTCTCTTACGATATAATTCTACGAGTAGCAGTTTATTTATAAACACATTATTAGTTAATTTATGTAAGTGCGAATAATTGTGCAGAGTGTGAGAATAATCTCTTTTAAAAATAAGTTTAAATGTCATTATGAAGTCTAAGATGTATGATTTACGATTCTAAACATAACGTTAAGAATTCAAAGACAAGTGTACTAAAAATTGCACTTAATTTGCAATTTTGCGTAGCTGCATGGACTTTTCACGTACGTATACGACTATTGGTATACATGCACTTTCATTGTACGAGCTTCACTTTTTAGGTTAGAGAGAGAGAGAGTACAAAGGACAAAGATGTGCAATGATAACGGTGGGACCCTGCGTGGCGCGAAGAGGTATCACTGTGCGCGCGCATTTCACATTTTTTTTTCTTCGGAAAAGTCGTTATTCGCATTTCTTGATTTCCCTGAACCAAACCAATCTCTGTGATTGACATTTTTCTTCCATTATTAAAGTGAGTATTTGATTTACCTATGTACATTTATTTTTAATATTAGGTAATAATAACGTCACGGCATAACTCATAAGTCGACTGATCCACGCTATCATGTGTGACATGTTATAAATTCACAAGGGTATGTCATGCTTCATACACGTGGGCGTAAATCATTTAATTAAGGTCATGGATTATATGTTCTCGTAATATTTCCAATCAACTGATTAGCTCTAAATTCGTTCAAAATTCTTGGAAATCTTCATCTTATTGGTATCACCCGTTGTAATCAATACTAGTATGTACAATAGAATTCGAAACAATCTTATATACAGTTATACACCAATTTTTAAGTTATATATAATGACGTTAATTTTTATTGCGAGGTATTTTTAAAAGAGCAATCCAACATCATTGTATAGTAGTACAGTACTAACTATAATAAACAACTGTAAAATTCTCTTCTTTGCTTTTTATTAATGTGATCAGTGAACAGTCCATAAATTTACTGCATAAGTTGTTAGTTGGTAGTACTTGTTACGCTGTTCAGATTCTGCTGTTTTATCCTTACAGTACACTACACTACACTATACTATAGTACAGTATGCTGTAAATGTAATTGCTCTATTTTAATGACAAAACGACGAAGCTGTGTACAATGTTAAAAGTGTACCATATTAAAATTTACTGCTCTGTGTTATTGTGTTAATGGTGTTGCACTAATAGTAAATAAATATTTTACTGTATTTCTCTTTGACCGAGGAAAAAACAGGAAGAATGGTCAAAATTGAGTATATAACAAAACTCTGCTACAAGTCGAGATCCCAATGAAGAGCATATGCATATGTATATCAATGCGAGTCGAATAATTTCAGAAGCAAACATATTTTTGCTAAGTAAATGTTTCAGAAGTGTGCTTCTTCCATACGCTCCCCACTTCAATTATTTTTCACCCTGCAAAATTTGGTGTTTCC
Organism: Spergularia bocconei; assembly: GCA_963457585.1. Lineage (NCBI taxonomy): Eukaryota > Viridiplantae > Streptophyta > Magnoliopsida > Caryophyllales > Caryophyllaceae > Spergularia > Spergularia bocconei. The sequence goes on along the minus strand of OY734945.1, from coordinate 508,652 downwards.
TCTATCTTTTTGTGCATTTGGTCCATTGCAATTTTGTAAATGAAGTTGGTGGTAATAAAGAGTCACGTCGAGTCGATCTGGACGTTGTTTGATTTGAGGTCTCAAGTAGTTTGATATTAAGATTGTATTTAAACTTGATGAGTTTCTAAGAACTCGTTAACAGATCAATATTAATAATATATTTGTCACCCGTGAGTTGGTAATATGATTCTAAATTAAACCCTTTCAAAATCAAAACTCGTTAACATACTTAAAAGGCCGCAATTAAACACCTTGCTAAGTTGCTATATATACTATAATATATACTCGTACTAATCTACAAGTACTATAAGTCAATTAGAAGAAATAATAATGTTGATTAACAGCAAGCAATATAACATGATACAAAATACTCTTCATCAATTACCTACTCCAACATTGTGATCATGTGGTGTTCACAGTTCACTTGCTGAAGTACGGTATAAGCTAAGGCAAGAAACTCAGTAATTAAAAAGACCCACGCCTTAAAATGACAAATACAAGGATAACTTAATTAATCAAGCACTAATTGCGTTTTATTATCCTGATTCATAGTGAAACATGAGAAGTTAATCACCATTATTACAAGACCCAAGGTGAAGAAGTTAATTAATTTAGATCTCAAGACTAAGTAAAGAAGACTTTCCATTTCGAGTCAATACTCTCATCTTAGTTAAAACTTAAAACGGGTGCTTCTAGTTTGGTTCCGCATGATTGCATGAACTTTAATAAGTCGAGTAGGATTATAGATATGTTAAATTTCTCTCGTTATAAATATCACATGATTATTTCTTTTTCACTATTTCAGTGTCTTTAATCTCTTAGGGTCTCAAAAATGTCAGGATCGATTCTAATTGAAACATACCAGTATATAACGGAGGGGTAATTGTAATAAGTGGGAAATCGAGTTTCTACAAAAAACTGATTTGGAGTCAGAAATCACAAAATAGACTACGGGACAAGCTGAGAACAAGTACATCATTCTTTATGGTACCATCAGAAAGATATGCATAAAATTACATCTAAGTTGTCCGTTGTCGATTTCTTTGGACTTACTACTCTCGTTCATGTTACGGTTCAATCGATGCCATAGACATTGGCATGACGCGCAATGACCAATTCCATCCGCCAATTACTCTTTTCTCCATCGTCAGACATTTGGAATTACAAATATGAGGCTTATGTTACACGGTAATTAGACATTTAGACTGATATGAAGAATTGATATTTCATATTTGACGGGAGGGGAACTCGACTCAATGATTTATCAGACTTGTTTTTAGTTACGGAAAATAATTGTGCACTCTATAAGCCACGGTGAACACGCATGTTGCTGTCGAGACTAATCTACGTGGATTTGGTCTAAAATTACAGAAAATTTCTTTTTTCCCACCACGAATTTGATAAAATAACCTAACTCGAAGTATACATTCTCTTCCCCTTGGCTTTGTGCCTTTGTATCAGCATTGAAGTTATAAATCTTCTCAATGAAGTTCTTTCTTGATGGAAGCCACATGCTCCGTCCAAAACTACGGGGTGTTAAATTATTTCATACAAATATGTACAAGAGAAGTTGCCTCATAGAAAGGGTCCATCAAGTCATCACAAGAGGCTAATTACACAACTCACATGCACTTAAAGAGAAGAGTAAGCCTTTGACCGGTCAGGGTCAGTTCCTAGGGAAGAGTATTCGATCTCTAGCACTTTCTAACCTTGTTACCTGTTATGATTGTACTCATCTGTACATGCATGCCCATCAAACACCAAAACGGAAATGAAATTAAGTTACGGGTACGAATATACAATAACATCCCTTGCTTTTCGATAAATTATACTTGCAACTCTAAAAATTTTGAATTAGTATGAGACAGTCTCATCATAAGAAAAAATCGCGAAAGTTTATTAACGAACATTGAAGAGATACACTTTCGATACAAAATGCAATATTTCTCAATGATAGAAGTTGATTTTGCACTCGTGATACAAGTTTTTGGCAAAACTTTACATCAATCCCCTTCTGTTCAAACTGTACAAAAACGAGATAGACCAGTAGCTCAACTCCTCAGACTACCAGATGTCGAGTAGTCGTATACTTGCATTCGCGATTTACAGATACAGTTTTTGAAGCTCGAAAAAATGGAGCCAACTGCACGTTTGAAAGGGCACTCCTCGGAATCCTTATTGAACCTCCTGCATTACTGCATGAATGCTATACAATTGAATGTTATAAAGAGAGTGTTCGAATCCATGAAATCTTATTTCTCCTAACTACCCAGCACTGGCACATACCCTCGAGTGTGAAGCCACTTAAAATTAGTTTAGTCATCGGCATGCCCATCGTCTCCCATGACTTGAAAGTCCTGTACGTACACATGAGGTTGATTGATCATATGAAGTCAGGTTGGCCGGTTGAGGTCAAGCAACGGTGCCACATACGGCTATCGGGATTTACAAGCCGTGGGTACGTTATGACTTCAGGAATAGGGAAGTAGGCATAGTGAGTGTTACATAAGCCTACTGTAATTCCACTGAAACCAGCAAATGCTCCATGGACCTGTCGAAACAGTACACACTTAATACAGAGTACATGCCCAATTTGCCATCATATATTTTTTTCGCAAGCTAAGAGTGCCACTTTAGACCGCATTAGAATTCAACCGCAGCACACTTTCTGAAGAATTATACTCTCATTCTAGCAGCATTCTGACCAAGACAAGAAAAAAACACTTGTCTGCATACAATGGTCTCAGGAACGCAAGCCTCTCCTATAAACAAAGCTCAAAACAATATGATTGGAGCAAAGCCCTGAATCGCCCTTAGAGTTATCTTTTAAAGGCATTAAGCGATAGGTTTATGTTCAGTGACCTGTTCCGAAAGGATACTGGTTGGTCACCAAAATATTTACTCCAAACAGGGGGATTTCACAATAAAATAATCCATTCTTACATACACCGTATACTTGTTACTTAGGGTTTGAACTGAGTTTCTAAAAAGATGAATGAAATGAGCAGAATTTGTCAATGGCCATGAGAGACGGCCCTCTTAAATCATGAAGGTGACTGATATCGTGATACGGTTATCTACTAGGATTCCAGAGGTATTGCAACTCACAACATCTCCCCCCTCCCCCCACACCCCCCCTTCATCCACCAAAACATCCCAAATGAGCATACACAATAAATCATCTGAAACGCAGGAATGAAAAATACGACTCACCGCATTTTGCCCTAAAATAGTGCAAAGGATTCCATCAGAGGCATTTGCACGAATGGCACGGATCATGTATGTAGGATCAATATATTTGACATCAGCTGGTGTTCCCGTCTCCTTAAAATATTTCTTTATCTGGTGTATATAGAAATAAGATCACTTAGTTCACACTGGTGTACAAAATGAAAGTATGCTTCATGCAGAAGAGCTCCAATAACCACTTAAAGCTCCTACAGGCAGGTTTGATACTAAAGCTTCTCAACCTTACCATGACACTTATATATAGCGGATATAACAATTGAAGTTAGACACAAAAATATTAAACAGTGACAAGGGAAGTCATAATTTTAGGAAAACTGAAAAAGCACCAGTACTAACCGCCTGTTGAATATGTACGCCAGTATCTCCAAGCACAATGTTACCAGATGCATCTGTGGCATTAGTTTCCTCGAGAAGAGACTGTAATTGACAAGAGTAGAGTATTACTAACAGATTGTTATTCGAAAGTAGCCACTCTAAGGGCTCAGAATGAATTCTTATACACTTGAGGAGTGGCAGAGTCTTAGTCTAGCAGAAATTATAATTGACATAGACGAATGCAATGTAAAGCTCACCTGACCAGCCCCCTCAGCCAAACAGATGACAGCTGACCCTTTTGTCTCCAGCAAGTACTGAAGATGCCTCAGGACACCATGAGGCCCATATAAGTGAAATGGTACCTAAGATGATAAAAACCATCTTCAGTACGATCACATCGCAAAATACAGTGCTTTATAGCAGTTTGTCTAACGTACCTCTGGTATCAAGCATATGTCCACTTGGCCACTAGAAAGGGATGCATGCATTGCTATAAATCCACTGCTTCGACCCATCAATTTTACGAGGCCAACTCCACGATAGGCACTATGTGCCTAAACAGATAAAGCAACGTTGTGGTGAAAAAAAAAAAGCATAACAAATATGTTTCAACTTGAAACTTATATATCTAGTAAAATACACAAGCAACAAGTGAAAGAGGTACACCAACCTCAATATAGGCAGAATTAATGGCTCTCTGTGCTTCCTCAACTGCCGTATCGAAACCAAAGGTCTTATCCATAAGCAAAATGTCATTATCTATAGTCTTCGGCACACCAACTACAGCCACCTTCATCCGTCTCTTTCGGCACTGTAATAATGATCAGAAGACACATACACAAAGTTAATCACTTACTGGCAAACGGCAAACCCACACGTGTCCACAAATCAAACAACTTAATAAACAGTCAGGTGTCATAAAATATGGCTTGTAAGTTAGAAGCTGGGTAAGAATATCACGGACCATGGGATGAATTCATATTTATTGCAGTTTTAGCTACTCCAAATTACCTGGAATCATAGATTGTGGATGGTAGTTCCAGATCAACAGGGTTTCAAAGTACAAGATATCACCCCCCCCCCAAGAAAAAAAAATGTCTGATATTCCCTCCATCTTACATCTAGTTTGGATTTCAACTTAACACTTCGAAGTGATCAAATCATGTCGACTTTGAAAACATTTTTCTCACAATATACTATTCATAACTATAGACTCCAACAAATTAAAAAAAAATAATACAATTAGATATTGAAAAAATCGGAAGTATTATGTAAAAAAAAATCGACTACACAAGCTCTTATGGGTTATATCATGAGTTGTGGAAAAACATTAGAGTATCAGACCGAAAAAGCTTTGATAGGTACCCAAATTTTTTCAAATAACTCAGAGCCTAAATGGGAGACGGGAAGCGGAATAAGTGCACATTTACGCACATTTGCCTCACAGGGTGACGCATGGCAAAGGGGCTTAAAGACTTATCTAAACGGGCATATAGACTTATTCTAACGATAGAGCTGGCCAGCTGGGCCTCAAAGCCAAGAATGGCACTCCAAGTTTGTTATGGTAAAGTTTTGAGAACATTTGGGTTCATAACCTACATATTTTTGCCAAAAATTGACTTCATCGGAGCTCATAAAGGATATATTATGAATTGTGGCAAAACATTAGACAGAGAAATCTTTGGTAGGTACCCCAATTTGTCAAAATACTGAGGCTATCCTTAATGGTAAATGGGAGGCGGAAAAGGTGCCAAACGGGGGAACCGACCCCTCAAATTCATAGAGGGCACTTCCAGGGTGACAACGGTAGTGTTCTAAGGACATTTTTGACAATTTAAAAAACTTGGCCAAATTCATCAAAATGGACGAAATCAAAGGCTATAATCCACAAATTTGGGCCAAAACTGGCTGGTCACAAAAACGTCTCAAATTCTTGAGGAAGTGACTATAAGTAAGATTATAGGTTTCCGTAAAATAATAGAGTAAAAAACCAATGGTAGATTCCCAAAATCGGCACAAAAACGGACATTTGCTTCAAAGGGTGACGTGTGGCAAAGGGGCTTATCGAATTAGCTAAATGGTGGAACTGGGCCTCAGAGACAATAACAACACTCCAAATTTGTTCGCGTTACACTTTCTTCGAAAACTAGGGTAAATTTACAGAGGTGGTCCATATTGATCAAACCAAAAGTACATAATTCAGAGTTTTTTTTTTCTTTCAAAAACCGTCATCAGAGATGGCTCAAATTTACATTGGATCAAATATGGGATAAATTATGAGTTGTGGCAGAACATTAGACCAAAAACCATTCATAGGTACCCCACTTTGGTCAAAATAGTCAGGCTAGCCTTATTGGTGAACGGGAGGCGGAATAAGTGCCAAACGGGGGAATCGGCGCCTCAAATTTAAAGAGGGCACTCCTAGAGTGTTCACGGAAATGTTTCAAGTAAATTTAGACAAATTTAAAAAAGTGGCCAAAATCATCAAAAATTGGATGAAATCAAAGGCTATAATCCACAATTTTTGGCGAAAAGTGGTTGCATCACAAAACGTCTCAAATACGTGTGAAAGTCCCTATGAGTAAGATTATGGGTTTTGTAAATAATAGAGTTAAAAAGAAACTGTAGCGTTCTGAAATAGGCACAAAATTGCGCATTTGCCTCGCCAGGTGACGTGTGACGAAGGGGCTAATCGAATAACCTAAATTGGGTCTCAAAGCCCATAAGGGCATTTAAAGGTTGTTCATGGTAAACTTTGGCGAATATTTGGGTGCGTTTACAAAGGTGGTCAACATTGATCAATAGTGAATGTACATAACCCACAATGTTTTGCCGAAAAAATTGTCTTCCCCTAAAAATGGCTGAAATTTTGATCGAAGTTCATATGGGATATATTATGAGTTGTGGCAAAATATAGAATGAAAAAAATTTCATAGATTGGTAAAAATACTTAGGCTGGCCTTTAAGGTAGATGGGCTGCGGAATAAGTACCAAACGGGGGAACCAGGCCCTCAAATTCATAAAGGGTAATCCTAGGGTGTTCACGGTAATATTTTAGGTACATTTAGACAATTTCAAAAACGTGGCCAAAATCATCAAAATTGGACGAAATCAAAGGCTATAATCCACGATATTTGGCCAAAACTGGTTGTGTCACAAAAACGTCCCAAATTCTTGTGGAAGTTTCTATGAGTAAGATTATGGGTTTCCATAAAACTTTAGAGCATAAACCAACGGTACGTTGCCAAAATAAACACAAAAAAGCACATTTGCTTCAAAAGGTAACTGGTGGGGAAGAGGCTTATCGAATTACCTAAACGGTGGAAGTGGGCCACAAAACCAATAAGAGCACTCCAAGTTTGTTCAAAGTAAACTTTGGCGAACATTTGAGTGCATTTACAGAGATGGTCAACATTGATCAATACCAAAAGTATAATCTATAGTTTTTTTTTTACCGAAATTGCCTTCTAAAAATGGCTCAATTTTTCATAGGAACTCCTATGGGTTTTATTATAAGTTGTGGCAAAACACTAGACCCAAAAACCTTTAATAGGTACCCCAATTTGGTCAAAATACAAAGCATAGCCTTAGATGGCAGATGGGAGGGGGAAAAGGTGCCAAACGGGGAAACCGGCCCCTCAAATTCATAGAGGGCACTCCTAGGATGTCCAAGGTAATGTTATAAGTACATATTAACAATTTGAAAAAAGTGGCCAAAATCATCAAAATTTGACGAAATCAAAGGCTATAATCCACGATTTTTGGCCAAAATTGGCCACATTACAAAAATGTCCCAAATTCTTGAGGAAGTCCCTATGGGTAAGATTATGGGTTTCCGAAATATTAGAATTAAAAACCAGCAGCCAAAATAGGCACAAAAACGCACATTTGCTTCCTAGGGTGACGTGGCGGAGGGGCTTATCAAATTATCGGAACGGTGGCGCTGGGCCTCAAAGCCAATAAGGACACTCCAAGTTTGTTCATGGTAATTTTTGCGAACATTTGGGTGCATTTACAGAGGTCATCAATATGTATCAATACCGAAATACCGAAATATATAATCCACAGTATTTTCCCGAAACTTGCCTTCAACTGAAAATGGTTTCATCAGATCTCGTATGGGATATATTATGAGTTGTGGCAAAACATTAGACCCAAAAAAAATTGACAAGTGCCCATAATCGGTCAAAATAGTCGGGCTAGCCATAATGGCTGAGGGGAGGCAGAATAAGTGCCAAACGGAGGAGCCAGTGCCACAATTTCATAGAGGGAACTCCTAGGGTGTTCACAGTAATATTTTAAGGACATTTAGACAGTTTGGAAATAGTGGCCGAAATCCTCAAAATTGGTCATAATTAAAGGCTATAATCCATGATTTTTGCCAAAAACGATAGCGTCACAAAAACGGCTCAAATTCTTGCGGAAGTCCCTAGGGAGTAAGATATGCTTTTCCATAAAATATTAAGAGGAAAAAACCAACAGTAGCCTCCGAAATTCGGCACTAAAAGGCACATCAGCCTCACGAGGAGATGTGTGGCGAAGGGGCCTATCGATTTACCCAATCAGTGTAACTGGGCTCAAAAGAAAACAAGGGCATTCCCAGTTTCTCCAACGATCAAATTTTGAGATCATTTGGCTACTTTAACAAAGGTGGAAAAAATTGACCAAAACCAAATTATACATAATCGCCGAAATTTCCTTAGAATAGAAATTGTTCAGAACTTCATAGGAGCTCCTTGAGCTTATATTATTTGTTGTGGCAAAATTATAGACCTAAAAATCTTCGGTAGGTGCCCCAAGTCCATCAAAATATACACGCTAAACTTAATGGGTGATAGGAGGCAGAACAAGCGCCAAATAGGAGAAGCAGCCCCCCAAATTCATAAAGGGCACTCCTAGAGCGTTCACACATTGGTTTAAGTACATGTAGACAATTTGAAAATAGTGGCCAACACGGTCAAAATTGGATGAAACCGAATACTATGATCAACAATTTTTGGCAGAAAATGCACAAAAGTCTCAACACTTGTGGAAGTCCGTAGAAATAAGATTATGGGTTTTTGCATTCGTATTAAATACCATAAATAGGTTCCGAATATCGTAAGAAAAGGGCACATTTGCCTCACGAGGTTACATGAGGCAAAGGGGATCATCTAATTATACAAACAGTGGAGCTGGTTCACGAAGCAAACAAGGGCCCTCCAAGGTTCTTCATGGGGAAGTTTGAAGAATATTTGCCTGCTTTTACAAAGGAGGTCAATATTGACCAATACGGAAGTAGATAATTCACGATTTTCAAAATTGCCTTTCGAATAAAAATGGCTCCACTTTTCATCCTAGCTCCTAGGGGTTATATCATGAGTTGTGGCCAAATATTACCGAAAAACCTTTGATAGGTACCCCAAATTGGCCAATACTCGGGGTAGGCTTAATGGTGGGATGCGGAATAAGTGCCAAAATAGGGACTAACATGCAGACTAAATGAAACATTCATTTGCCTAAATTCAAAAAAACTGGTAAAAATGCACTGCGGAATAAAGTTTGTGTTAAATCTTACACAAAGTGAACATTTCATTCATCTAGGTGTGGGTCCCAATATGGCTAGTCAAAAATAGTAAAACAAGCTAAAACATCAATTTGAACAGGAGGGAGTATGATAATTGAGCTATAAGAAACATAACAATGTTGTTCGGGCGTAAGCCGGGCCCGAAGTAGTTTTCTTGGTTTTAGCAGATTAAGATGATGTCATAAGAGGCCCCAGTCCAATATGAATTCAATATCCAATTAACATATTGCCAAAGTGTATTACTTTGCCTAAGAAGTGTCACCTTAATGGTTAAAAAAGATGGATCTTGGACTCCTGGGTGATCTGAATACCATGTTCCATCATCTCTCTACTCGTTGTAGGTTGTTAATCCTAAAACTACAACCGTACAAGGCTTTTACGACTCAAAACTTGTCAAAAAGGCAACAATTATGCTTACACCACACCTCGATTCCGCTATTAAAGGTTTATGGATGAGTTGCGTAACCAAAGACGGAATACTTTATCCATAATCCTAATTGGGGGTTTGGTTCACATCGTAACAAGGGCCATGGAAAGAGAGAATAAGGTGAACATATAGAAGATAATTTATTGAATTTATGAAGGCCCAAATAGAAAACTTCTAAAAAACAATAGAAAGAAAAACATTTGGATATAATGGGGTATCTCAAACCTCGTCATGAATTGCTACCGCACCAGCATGTGTTCCATTTCCCCCCAGAACAAAAAGCATATTGGTCCCTCTTTCCTGCAATGAATCAGAACTCAGAGCCATTGATAATAAAGTGTTTTGTAAGTGTTTTGTAGCCAAATCGTCATATAGACAAACAAATACAAGAAACTAAACAAGCATGAAAGAAAAACTTCACACCTCCATACTATCCACAATTTCTTTGACTGTTGGCCCGCCACGTGAAACTCCTAACAAACTACCTCCAGATAGATGAATGTTCTGGACCACCTTTCGTGTAAGCTGCGCATTAGAGAGAAAAGTAAGAACACGTTGAGCAACGCACTAAGGTAAGTTTAGATTGATGAATAACAGGAGAAACAGAAGATATCAAAAGTAAAAAGAAGTTTGTGCGGATGAACTAAAAAAGACAGCTTACTGGCATCTCCTTCAAGCCCTTGTCTGTGAATCCACGATAACCGAAAGGAATGCCTACGATGTTCTTTACTCCATATATTTCAAGTGTGATCACAATCTGCAGCGGACCACCCAAGGGTGAGAGAGGGGAGGAGATCAATAATAACATCGAAGTTGAAGAGCTCACATAAAACAAAAGTCATAAACGTCTTGGATTTCTAATATATTAGGCAGGCAATCAAGATTGCATCCAATATATTACAGTCCCACTGTTGCTTAGAAGCGCATGATTCTTGTCCAAGCACTTCCTCATCCCTCTACTTTATTTAATGTAACAAAGTAATCAAAGTTTTCCCAAGGTTTTCAACTTTATATATTCTTCGATTTTATCCATAATTCTGAACATCTCATGTTCTTTAAAGATTACCCATTAATCTTATCAACTTTTCTATCATAGAGGTCAAATGCTTCAACATCTCGACATATGAACAGATTTCCTTAATCTAGGCCAGTGTGGTGTGGTCATAGGGCTTTGCATACTAAGTATGCGTCAAATGACACCCAAAAGTATTACATTAAGCAAAAAGGCAAAATAAAAGGCAAGGGCCAAAACTGATGCAGCAAAGATTTTACAAAATGTCTTTAAAAAGTTCACCCTTTATTTGAAGCGAGAATGAAGGCTAATGGAAGGGAGAGATAGCCACATACAAGAAACCTAGCCTTACTACATCTAAAGCTCATACATTATCTTCCATGGCCTTCAAAAAATACACACTGTTAATTAACCCATATTTTTCTTTAAGTCAATTAACAGCAAACAAGAGACACCATCAATTTTAAGCATGTCCAATTACCAGAACTTCCCAGAAGGCCAGAAGAAGAAAAAGACCATGGGGGAGGAGACGAGATCAGCAATTCGACATAAAAGAATCTAAGAATGAGCGTTAAGCAGTGTCCAAATGTATATGGTGGCAATGCAAAACTCACCTGTCTGATGACATCATTAAGTCCAGGGCAGAGGCCTCCACAAGTAACAATTGCTGCATTAACTTCTTCTGGTCTGAAGTATATATTTTCACGTGGCCCAGCACGATGGACCCTAAGACATGTTCAGAATCAGCAGATGAATGGCATATGCACACATGTAAAGTCATTTAGTTCACTGAGACATATTGATGGATGTGCATGCAGAAATTTTATTCACTGATGCACATGTAAATCAAGGTCAATCACCAACAGCAAGCTCACTGCTATGTTTAATATAAGAGTACCTAGTAAAGTTAGGTGGCAAACATACCATTGCTCCACCCAGGTACAATCCGGGTCAATGCACTCTGCACCGGCTGATGTTGGTGACGAATACTTTATGACCTACAAATAAAGAACAAGGGATTCAATTTTACTAATTTGATCGGGAAAAGAACTATAGCTCATTTGCTGCTTTTAAAACTTGTCACCATGAAAGATAATAAACGATTGAAGGATGGGATTTCTATCAATAAAAAATGGTGACGCACCTTCAAGAGAACCCTATCATCATTGTTAATATACCCGTGCCATTTCTCGTCTGACGGATAACCACCCGCAAAATCTTCAATAACTGGAGAGCTGCGGAAAAGGAGCACATCACAGAACAAGTCGGGATCAGAAAACATACAACATTGCTGCTTCTATTGAAAGATCCAATAAAATCATCTCAAGATAAGGCATAATACCACACTACTAATATGAAAGATAAAGTCGAAAGAATCCCCAAATGATTCAACAATTTAAGAAAGTTGCTTCAATTATAACCTATCTTCGGCCATCATTAGCTCAACATTTTTCACTCGCAATTCCATATGACTATCAAAAGTCGGTTTTCTTGTTCACTCTTTCATATGATAAGTTATCTCGAGCACTAGAGCTACTTGCACCGAGAGTAGATATAAAGGCGGTATTCCCCTTTATCCATCACTACCTCCTCAAGACCTCAACGCTATCTTTTCCTATAATTCAAAGCACGCCTCTAAAGAGTTTCACGAACTAAGCTAGATAACATTACTCGCAAATCGACCATTAGTAACGCATTCCTCCATAACTCCAACACCTCAACAGTCAAATTAGGTCAACAACACGACGATTTAAATCGGCCATTAGTAACGTGATTCCTACATTTCTCCCAACACCTCAACAGTCAAATTAGGTCAACAAGTCGCCGATTCATTAATCCGTAATCCTTGTGAATTACGACAACAATTTCGCTTATATAAACTGCAGTCTCATCTCGGAGTAATTATGAATCAGAATTATACAAGTTGATCAATCAATATAATTCAATAACAATATGCAATTAATTAAAATTAGTACTAAACTTAAGCTAAAACAATCAAATAATTAAACATTACAAAAACACCAAATAATAAACAATATCAAATTAGTAAAAGGATGAAAACTTGTAACAGAAGTTTCTTTTACCGCATCTTGAGGCAAAATGTAGAAGGAATAGGTTTAAGATCCTTGAAAGTGTCAGTAAGGTGAGGTAGACGAAATCGCTCCTCGAATTCACCTTGATACTTACTCTTCCACTCCGGATCATTAAAATCGATCCTCGCCGTCTCCGCCGCCGTATCAGCCGCCTTGTTCTGAGCGCGGACTCGCCGGTTCTCGCATACCTGCGTCAAGCTCGGTCGCGCGAGCGTCAGGCGATGCGCGGCGCCGGCGCCGGAGGAGGAGAGTTTCGTGGTTGTGATCGGCGGCGATGCGACGGCAAATTTCTGCGCGATCGCCGGCGATAATGTCTCCATAGAATTAATAATTAAATAATAATAGAGTAGTGTGTTTGAGAAGGAAGTAAGAGAGTGGGAGAGTAGAGGCGAGAAATGAGGGATCGTGAGTTTTAACGGAAAGTTGGACTAAACAGAAACACAAGTCAACGGCGACGGGAACAAATGTAACTGTTACGCTGTTGAATATTGATTGAGACACACACACAGAACACAGATGCTCCATTTCGAAACTCCACCTCACCTATCACGCCAATAGTATACAAAGTCAATTTTGTTGATAGAGTATTCAATACACTTTTTTGTACTACTACTCGTTGTCGAGGGCGATGCCGATGATCGCTTTTAGAGTTGTACTTTGTTTTTTTCAATAGAGTTGGTCAACGATGATAATACGGAAATAGTAAACAAGTCATATGAGAGTACGTTTGTAATAATAATAATACGGAGTACATGAGTAGATAGCTAGTATATACACGTGGTTACATAAACCATCATTATGGACTCTTAATTAGATACGGAGTACTATATTAGTTAAGTAGCAATTTCTATAGTGATCATGGCCAGTTTAGATTGATGGTTGCTCCAAGAGTAGCTGAGTTGGGAGACTTGTGGTCAATGATGTCGTCCACGTAAATATTATAACAAGAAGATCCCGCTTTCTTCAACTTATCTAGGATTTCTTCCCAACTCATACAGTTGATGGAGCTTTTCGAGCTACCCATAACATATACCTACAATATGTAACATCATCAAAATAAACAACGACATTCACATAGACTTTGATCGAGTTATGTAATAAAAATATACGTTGTTGTTCTTGTTTGATTATTTTCATACAGATATTTTTTAAGGGTTACAAATAGGTTTGATTGTTATTTGTATGAAAATGGTCCATATAACGTATGGTATAGTAGTGGTGTATACAACATTCGATCTTAAGCTAGTTATAATCTTAATTTTCAGAGCATTAACAACATTATCCTTACTCAGGAAGCCACGCTTACTTTTGGCTTTCCTTTGGTGGACGGTATTGAGAGAAAAAGGAGGAAGGGATAATAGGAATGTGGACTTGATGAATAAATGAGGGAGATTGGGAATTCAAGGAAATAAGAAGGTTAGATCTTTTTTTTTTCTTTTGCTGGATGGCCCGCAAATAATCACAGTCCAGCCCAAATTAAAGAAAAAGCCCGAAATTCAACCCAAACAGTAAGCTTGAAGGAGGCCCAGATGTGACATGTAATGCAACAATGCTTCAAAGTCAATTGAAAAATTTTCTTTCATTTATTTTTGCCTTTTAAGCTAAGTATTCTTGCAAAATCAACACTTTTGATTTACACCTCAAACATGTAATTTTGTCTACAGATATTTGGCGCCTAATTTTCAAATTATAACGGTCTTCTTGTCTAAGCATGTCAAAATTATGTCATATTCAACCCCCTTTTGTACTACTTCCTCCATGTGCTATAGTCACATCCATCTTTGGTCTAATGTTGAGTATTTAAGCTGCCTTGCAAAATGCAAATTAGGTTGTGTTCTTGACTTCTTGTGTATCGGAAAATTCGATCTCAATTGCAAGACTGTTGCTCGAGAATGGAGCATCGAGGTGTTCTTTTAATTTGATCACGATTTATTATTTTTATTGTTTCACGTTCAAATTATTCCGTCAATTGCAAGTTACTGATCATTTATGTTTTTTATTACTAGTTGGTATGTTTGATGTTTTTCTTATGTTTATTGTCTAAGGTGTGACAATTTCGTACATTTTGTTTTGCAATTGCAGCTCAATCATCTCTTCTACGGGAGAGGGCTCAAGTAAAGGTCCATGTATGCATCATTATATTTCCCTCCTTTTTTTTTTGTGAATAAATACATTTTAGAGATTTTATTATTATTATTATTATATAGCATGTAATGTGATGCCCAAACATTATTTAACTTGAGTTCATGCAGTCGATCCCAGGACCATGATATAATATGTTGGGTTCATGTGGTGCGGGGCCTTGGGGATGGTATTGGTGAATTTTTTAGATAACGGACGTGTTTAATACCTTAATCTAACCACTAGTAGAGTGTAAAATGAACAAGCCTCTACAATTATGCAGTTGTTTTATGATACTAACTAATGTGTGTGCGCCTACATAATTCAAACAGGATTTAGACGAAGAAGCAAGGACCAGGGCTGAATTAGAGACCGATGTCGAGAGAGATTTGGAAAGAGAACTCAAGGACGAGATATACCACCTCGCTCTTCACCTTCGTCGATTATACCAACACCAAAAAGACAAGCATAACACTGGTAATAGAACCAACAAAAATCAAGTTAGTCAAGAGAAACACATTACTTTTACAAAGAAGATGGAGAATACTAATGGTAGCAAAAACAAGGGGCTTTTGGAGGTCAAAATTAGCATAAAGATGGAAAGAGGGACCAAAGTGGAGATTAAAGATAACAAGAAGCCTCATATTCATGTTGATAATAATAAGCATCACAAAAATAATAAAGTTTCAAATTCAAAGTATGCTACCAAGAAATTTGACTGGACTAAAAGTCTTAGGGCCGGACCACCAAAACAAAGTCTTTTTGTGGTCCGAAATAAATTGGAGGCCCAAAAATAACATCTAAGGTTTCGTGGACAATCCAAGGAGAATAAAGTTGTCGCTTGTGCTTGACTCTTCACCACTTATCCAAGTTCATATATGCTCCACTAAGTATATCATTTCAGGTTTCCATTAGCATGTGTTTGAAGCAAGGGTTGTGATTATATATATTCTTTCGTTTTCAAAGACTCGTTTTTTTTGGCTTTAAAACGTAATACTCCATAAGAATGAAAATGAAATGACTTGTTAAATTGATTGTACTGACATTAATGTAGAACTCTTATCTATTTTGTGCTTATCATCAACTGACTTAGGTTCGTAGAGTATCATTACATAAGTATAGCTATCGTGATTTTTTTTTACACAAACTCATAAATAACGATGAGAGTTACCAAGGAACCGCATAGAGACTCGAACCTCGACTATTCTTTGAGAAAGACAAAAGGAATGTCCGGAAGAAGTTGCATTATTATTTCTAGGGATCATCTTTCATCTACATACCCAAATTTATTCTTCATCTTTTATCACGGTTTTCTCCACCATATCGGAAAATTAAGGAATCTCAATTGCATGCACAAGTGTACTAGCTTCTGTTTATGCGACTGGCGAAAGCAAATTTCGAAATTAAAGTTCTTAGGAATGTTAAAGTGTAAAAGCCTTAGCTTGGATTCACCTTCCCCGAGTGGCCGACTTAAATTATTTTGTTTCAGTGAGACGGGCATATATGAAGCAATAGATCATACTCCGTATGTCTCTACAACGAAAGACTAAGCCACTAAGGTTCATTTTTTTGTTGTATTGCGAACTGCAACATGATATGCTCGAATCCTTAAAAGTAGATCAAATAAATGACATTGTGTGACATTATATAGAGCTTCTACTAAAGGGGAACTTTGAAATGATAGGTCATAGCCAAACTTATAAAGTTATACACATATTTAGCTACTTATGAATTATTATGATGACAATGTTTGATTTACATGCTTCACGTCGTCTTGCTAAGATATTTTCCCCAGCATGCATGTGTAGAATTACTCATAATCAAAACTCACGACAAATTGCAATTTAATGTTTTCGAGGTACATTATTATTAGTAAAAATATTGAATCTCACCAATTATTAGTTTAAATTTTTGCTTAGTTGGAGTAACTTTAATCTTAAGTTCGAATTCCAAGATGAATGGTCCATTCACAACAAGAAAATGGTGTGTAATTAAACCGAAAATAAAATATCATTAAAACTTAGCTCTCTAAATATATATTTACACGAGATTAATAAAGCAATTTGTGTTGTAGAGTGTTCAACGTGTTTACAGAGCTAGATTCGTCATTCACGTATATAAGGATTGTGACTTTAATTTGATGAGCACATGAGCACAAGCTTGTTTAATGTGATGTTAACGAAAGCCTGCAGTAGTTCTGGATTTGTGTAGTAATTATCACATGTGATCGAGCATGGCTGTATATTGATGAAATTGTATCTTTTGACCCTTAATTTGTTTGTGTTCATCAAGCTTCATCTCAATCTATTGCCTCATTTGAGCCTTTGATAATGTGTTGGAGAAAAGGGAGTTTTTTTCCCACAGTTTTTGTTGTTTGCATGTTCTCTTTTTTCTCATATAGCATGGTTCACTTTTATGGTTGATTGGCTAAATTGGTGAAAAGGTTTTGCATTCTTTTGTATATGAAATATCTCCACTTTGGGGGGTGAAAGAATCCCCCAAAGTGTGTCTTGCCTGAATAAGACCTAAATGCAATAATTTCAGGCAAAAATATAACAATGCAATACAACAACATCTGTGTCATGAACTCATGATGGGAGTATTTCAACTTTTTGTTAGGTGGTGCATTGTCGTTTTTGGATCGGACCATGTAAACTAGTTAGTTCTGGGTTTAAAATGTTACGAGGATGGACGAACTAAGTATTCGATCCGTTGAATAATGTAGGTTTTGGAACGATATGAAACCAAGTATAATGTTTGTGCAGCTATACATTTCTCGACTAGTCTACGATTATGTATGTATTTTTCAGGAAACAAAACACGAAACTTTACTTTTGTAATACCATAGAGACTACGAAGATACATGATGCAGACACTCGTAATTACTAATTGAGACGGACTTATGGTCATTGGTCTTTAATTATGTGATTGTACAAGCTAAGGAAACTTGTGATGTGGTCCTTGAACATATTGGGCAAATGGCCTGTGTTGAGCTCTAAAACTACAGTGGCAACCATATTCCATTTATAATGAACAGACCACAACTGGAATCTTAAGAGAATTCCTCCTTTTAGCAAAAGACGACCATGGATTTGGTAATCTTACTGGTTAAAGTCTAAAGGACCACAACGATGCTTAATTATTTGGAGGTTAAAATCGCCGAGGACGGTAGTACATTATTCACTCGAAGGTGTTCAAAACTCGTCTTCATGCTATCACTCTAATCACCTCGAGTTCAAACCAGAAAGATACAGATTCGAACTCTCAACCTTGTGACATAATTTAAGGGCTAGCTAGTTAAGACGTTTGAGTAAAGTTACATGTGACCTAATTTAGTGTCCAACACTTAATTAAGACTACTAGTAGCATAGATACTTTGTCAATCGTCATGTGAGTGTTTATTAAATAGTTACCTTCATTCATTCAACATAGCTTGCTTTAAGATTTGATGATTGGGTCCATATATGCTTATTTGTCCATTCCTTTTACTTGAAGATTTATTAATCTGAGCTAGATAGTCTTGAACTTTAGCTAGCTTATGATGCATGATGTCTGGTTCGGTTCGGATCGACTCGGGTTTGGCCTAATTTAGGATATGAAATAATTGATATAAACAAAATTGACGTATCTGACTACTGCCAGCTTCTTGTGTGTATACCTTTGGACCAAAAACTTACACCACACTCAGGACCCCCCCTTTCATTTAATGACACTTTCACAAGTTCTCTTGAGCAAAAATGATGACAATGTACTGAGAGTACTGAAAACGGACCACCTTGTTCACCAGCACCTTTCCAAAATCATACACATTAGGCTTTGTCAAAACCGGACACGATCTGAAAAACGGAGCCATACTCGCTCAAAAGACCATATATAGATCATGAAAATATCAGGTCATGTACCAAAAGACGACTAAACAAGACACCATATCGACCCGTTTGACAAGTCTACACATACGCTACATTAAATACAAACGAATTTCAAGCCGAAATTGCCAATGTGTGTTATTGTAAGGTAAAGCATAGCTGACATGCACAAATACAAGATTGTACGTTACGTTGGTATAATGGTGCAAGTAAAAATGGGGTAAAGCTGAAGCTACTGTACGTGAAATATCAATGTTGGTGAGCGGGTGACACAAGTCTTGTTCTGTAGCAATCTCTCTATCTTTCTCTTTTTTTTTTCTTTAAAAACATATTAATTAAATTTAATTTAAATTAAATGTTTCAAGGATGAGTGCATCTCTGCCCACACATGTGACGATTCAGGACTGTTTAGCTAAGCAAATTTGTCATATAATCAGAAAATAATTGAAAGAACTTGTAATAAAATTTTAAATAAACTAAATAATAGAATAATGTTACAACAGAATTTGAGAGAATTTCAAGATTTTCAACCCAAGAAGCTTTGGATCTATCGACCTTCTCGAACTTCAACCCAGACAAACCACCCACATTTGGATTTGAGCTTTCATCAGATCATCCCCTATTTATTTGTTTTTTTTTTCTTTTAAAATTAAAATATAACTACAACTCGAAATAAACTAGAAATATCCGATATGAGTGATAGTGAGCTACTCCGTAGTCTACAATGAAAGACTCATCCACAATGTTATGGGAAAAAGTGAAAAATTATATTTTTTGCCTAAAATGAAAGATTCAAGTGTCATGTTCATACGTATGTGTCGAGTTTCGAACAGTGACAAAGGTTTTTTTGGATGCAGTTGGAAAACAAACAGCTCCTCATTCCCAAGAGAGAGATGTCACAGAAGCAAGAGAATAATAAAATAGTTGTATGTAGACATGTAGTATTAGTGAAAAAACTGTACTAGTACTAGTAATGTACAGAAGAAGCTGACAATTGAAACAAGGGTGTGATCTCTTATTAAGCACTTGCATTTCCCAGGTTGCCTCAGAAGGACTGGCTGGTCAATCATAGCACCACTGAAATCATGCATGATTCATGTTGCTATATCCCTAAATTCTTCTAAATTCAACTCATTAATCTTGATTAATGCTTTATTTATGGAAAGTAATAAAAAATTGCGCAGTATTTATTAACACGGCGACACAGAATTTCAGAGCAGCCGTTTTATTTAACAGACAAAACAAGAATCACGCTACATGGTATGACTCAAGTGCAAAACTCTCATGCCTAACACGAGGTTAGAAAAGGCTAGTTACGTGCAAGCGTTACATAATCACAAAAGAATTCAACATTAAGCAATGGGGACACACTATGACACTAGACAATGCTTGAGTATGTATATGCTCATTGCTATATCCCTAAATTCTTCTAACATCTTCTAAATTCAACTCCTTAATCTTGATTTATGCGTTAGTCAAGGAAAGTAGTAATAAATCGCGCATTATTTATTAACATGCTGACATAGAATCTCAGAGCAGCCGTTTCATTTAACAGACAAACCAAGAATCACGCTACAATTTATGACTCAAGTGCAAAACTCTTGTGCTTAACACGAGGTTAGAAAAGGTTAGTTATGCGCAAGCGTTACATAATCACAAAAGAATTCAAAATAAATCAATGGGAACACACTAGACAATGCTTGCGTATATGCTCATTGCAAGTGCAATTTCTAGCAGTGTTTAATAACATACTAGAACCAGTAGCAATGTAGTAACAGTATACTAATTTAATTCAGGGGCCAAATCAACTAGTTTTACGTAAATGTTGAGCCAATTAATATAATAAATTCATGTTCAATTGTTCATAGCAACAATTGTTGAGTGTTGAACACAAACAAAGTTGTCAATTCTAGACATTCCACAATTGACATGCACGCTCTTGGAATATTTGATGATAAAGACATTTACATATACACACCATTAACATCAATGTTCATTTTCATAATTATGATAAGATTTTCATATGAACCCAACTAATAAAGTCCATCAAGTAACCATGATGAATATATATAACACTAATTAAATAAATTAAACAAGCTAGAGAGAGATCGACCACCATTGAATAACCAATAATCCTACAATAACTATTTCCCTCATAACAAGTTTTAATTAATAACAACAAATGATCATCCAAATGCAATAATAAAACTAATAAAAATTAACTAAACCTAACTATCTTAGCTTAATAATAATAATAATAATAATAATAATAATAATTATAATCCCCAATTCTAATTCTAAACATGGCATAGCATAAAAACTACTACAACAACAACTTACTACAACTACAATACTACAACAACATCACCATACATTCTTTGATTCTCATATAGTCGAGTCAACATTACGCTTCTATAACAGCTACCCGCTACCAGCTAATAGTAACGGAGTACTAACTAACAGTACGATGTAGTCGAGTTTTGGGTAAGATGGTCTTACGAGAGAAACGAACCTAATTCGATGATTAGGGTTTCTTACCAAGGGTGTGTTTGTTGTTATGCATCCAAACTTTAAGAACATGACGCTTCACACCAGTTTCGTCGCAAAACTCTTGGACGGCGTTTTCGTCGTGTTTCTGAATACGCCACCCTAACTTCTCCGCCAACGCCAACATCTTATCCTTCTGCTCCTGAGTAAACTTCGTACGGTGACGCTTCTTCCCTGAGGACGACGTCATCGTCATCGTCATCGCCATCATTCCGCCGGTAACTTGCTCCTCCACGTCTCCGCCGCCGCCGCCGCCGCTGCTGTTGGTACCGCCGCCGGCGACGGTCGAGGAGGGGAGGGCGAGAGGACGAGGTGTTGTGCCGTGAAGGTGGGAAGGGGTGGTTGGCGCGGCGGCGGTGGTGCGGTTGTAAGGGTAGAATTGGTACGCATGCGGCGGTGGTGTTGCGTGTGGTGGTGGTTGAGGTGGGTGGTAGATGTGGTGGGGGCGAGGGTTGTAGACGGTTAACTGGTGGTGGTTTTCGACGAGAAGGAGTTCCTTGCGGTGGAAGTTACGGTGGCAGTTACAGGCGGCGCATTTGAGACCGTCTAAGGAGCCGTCGGGACCAGCCGGCATAAACTCGCCGCAACCGTCGAGAGCGTGGCCGCCGATAGCGACGGCGTGGTTCTTTAAACACTCACGGTAACGGGCTACCCCGCCGGGCTGCGGTGGTTTCTTGTCGGTGGTAGTGGTGGTGGTGGTTCTGAAGGAGGGTGTTGATAACGCCGCCGCCATTGTTTCTTCGTCGTCGTCGTCTTCTTCTTCCAAC
This sequence comes from Spergularia bocconei, assembly GCA_963457585.1. Lineage (NCBI taxonomy): Eukaryota > Viridiplantae > Streptophyta > Magnoliopsida > Caryophyllales > Caryophyllaceae > Spergularia > Spergularia bocconei. The sequence goes on along the minus strand of OY734945.1, from coordinate 486,668 downwards.
TCCTCCTCATCGTGTTCTTCATCTTCAAACTCCATCATGATATGCACGCACTTTCTATATATAGAAATGATATGAAGAAGATTTTATGATATGGTTTTATGATATGATAAAATGAAGGGAAAACTTTGGGTTAAAAATTTAATTGGGATTTTGTTAAAGATAAGAAGAGATGAAGAAGAAGAAATGAGGGTTTGGGAGTGAAGAGAGTGAGAGAGATAAAGATAAAAAGAGATTGAGTTTGAGTTTTTGAGTTAAGACTAGTTTGGTTTTTATGTGTGTGTGTGTGAATGTGAAATTGTATGTTACAAGCTTTTTATTTTGGTTTGAATGTTGGATTTACTCTACTTGTTCAATGACGTTTAGAACGGGTATTTATCTTGGTAAATATTACCGTTTAGAGAGGCGTTTTTTTTTCTTCTTTTTTTGGTGTATATATTCGGTAAGTTGTGAAAAATTTAGTCTTGAAGGTAAGTGAAACGTCAGATGATGTCAGAGATCTACAGAATATGCTATGTAACTGTAAGTCTGTAACTAATGAAAACAGTAAGAAAATCTTGTTCACACATATAACTTGTTAATTCAACGATCGGAACAGTCAACTGTGTTACAGTTCCGTTGATAACGGGAGACATGAGACTATGGGAGTTTCTCAATTTGGCCTAAAGCCCTCAACGGCTTAATTTCAAATTCAAATTTACTCTTGTTCAATGAAGTTTAGAACGGGTATTTATCTTGGTAAAGATTACCGTTTGGAGAGGCGTTTTTTTCTTTTCTTTTATGGTGTATATATCCGGTAAGTGTGAAAGTTTTAGTTTTTAGTGTAGGAGTAACGCCGGATGATGCCAGAGGTCAAAAGAATATGCTTTGTAACTGTAACTAATAAAAAAAACTTGTTCACACGTATAACCTGTTAATTCAACGATCGGAACAGTCAACTGTGTAACAGTTCTGTTGATAACGGACGACATTGGACTATGAGAGTTACTTAATTTGGCCTAAAGCCCTCAACGGCTTAATTTCAAATTCAAAATTAAGTAGATACTCAAGTTAATTTCAGATTTTCAACCTTATGGAGTACGGAGCAATTGGTATTTAAATTTGTCCACACATTCAGAACAAATATGTGGAGTAGTATTATAGGTGAACAAATATGTGGAGTACAACTTATTTTTCATGATACTAGTATTATGTAAGGATTATCATTCCTATGTGTAAAGAAAGTTTAATCGTCCTTCAATTTCTATCAAACCCGAGCAATTAGAGACTTTTCCCAACTTAAAAACATTTTGTACAAATGGGAAATTAAGTAGGTTAGTAATAATTGTGGAAAATGGTAGTACTAGTTATTCTATTTCAAGGCAAATGACAAGGAGCTCAAATCAAGAGTAGAGTATACAGTACACTACTTATCCATGATCTAAGATTGAATAGACGGATGAGTTGCCTCCAGTTTTCAAGCAGTCTTGTTTATTTGTACTCTTGTCTTATTATGCATCTCTCTTGTATTTTGCATTTTTCACCCCCTTTTTAGTTGGAAATTTTTACTATTGGGGTATTTCGAATTATATTTTTTTTATTTATTGTTGACGTGCGTGAGGTCGTGAGTATCTGGAATTACACTTGTAAGTTGTAAATGTTGTAGAATTGACGTAAATAAGTAGAGTAATAAGTAAGCTTTTGACCAATGAAAGAAAGCAGTAAAATTGTAGTAAAACAGTATTGTATCATTATTACTTATGACTTATGTCATTGTCTACTCAATTTTGTCTTAGCTGAGAGCATGTGTTCGACTGTTCCACGTACAGTCCATCATAGTCTTTACAATGAGAGAATTTCCCACTTCATAGATGGTTAATCACTTAATCTTGCCTAAAATCGTTGTTTTATAAACTCGAGGATTTTTTTATACTCACATTATTGTCAAATTTCTAGACTTACAAATATCAAAGGAACATTACTATGAGACTTTTCAACACAAAAAATGGAGTATAATTTTGGCTCAGCCACTACATTTTTCCGAGAATTATTATTTTAAAAGTCAAAAAGAAAACAATTGTCCGTACAAACCTTTTGTATAATGCTCAAATCAAACATAAAAAGATCGATATTCGACTAATAGTCATCGACTCGCTCACAGGAGACGGAGGGGATAATAGGAAGGGGTCGTATTACTGAAAGGTTTCATGTGATAGTCGATACAAAAGGGCCAATAGTGAGTATAATTAGTAGAGAAGATATAGAAAACCTTTGACGCGACGTCCCCTTCTGACATTCACACTTGCTCCCCATTTGCTGTCAACTGCCGGGAAACCGCTTCCTCTCAGACAAGGTAGATTCAAGAAGAAGATAAGAAACCCTATATATGTCCTACACCCTCCTTATTTCATTGTGCAGCCCATAATCAAACAACACTCCATTATGTTCTCAATAATACTCCTAGAAGAAAAAAAAAGTCAAATTGTTTAAAATGATAGGGACGATATTGTCGGGTTAAAACAGGCGGAGTACATCCAAAATACAAGGGTTAGACCTCTCGAACTTGGAAAGAGAGGTCAAAATCTATCACTAATACGGAGTAATTCAGATCATGTCATCTAATCTTAACGTCACCAAGACTTCTAATTGTAACTTATCAATATATACACACACATGGATCGATAATTACAACCTCAACTAACGTGACCATGAAAACAAACGCTAATAAATCAATAACGAAATGATTTGAAATCGACAAACATGCATCGACATACGACATGGAAAGCAATAATAAAAGGGGCATAAGAAAGGCTGCCAAGGAATATAAGAGAAACGCGGGAAAATCAGGGGAAGGTGGACACAATCACTTTATATAGGTCTCGTATTGTCAACGTCTCCTCCAAAAACCCTTTTTCCCGCAACTCTCTCTTTCTTTTTCTTTTCTTTCTTCTGCAAATTATGTTTTGGTTTTTGCAGCAGGTTATACGTTGCACGGACCCACAGGCCCGAATAAGCCCCATTGATACGCCATCACCCCCAGCATGCAACAAATCACCCCACACATTCTCTAATCTTTTGCTTGTTATCTCCTCTTTGTAAGATTCCTTGCTTTACCACTAATTCCCATGTTATTATGTGTGGATTATGAAAAGGTGAAGCAAAACCTAGCTACATTATTCTCTTATGAACACCCTACCACTTATGCAATTGGGAATGGGGAAACATTTACGATATTTGTCGAATTTCCAATTACTAGCTATCCGCTACTAATACCTAAACTGATGTCGCTAAGAAATCAAGTGATCCTAGTCCCGTTCGAGATAGCCAAATTTAAACGCTAGGCACCAATGCACCATCATGATCATGAGGCATTGCGGCGAAGTGGTTCTTTGATTGCACATTGTGCCATAGAGAAATGTAAAAACATGTTTTTTCATAAAATACTGCTCGTACATTAGTTTAGATTGTCTTGTATTTGCAGTTTTACACACAAAAAATAGGTTTTAACCTCGCTATGTAACACCGGTCTCTATTGATATAAAACACAATACTAAAATGACATGATCGTATGCTTTATGCATTATTGCACTGTCATTCAAACAGTACAACATATGTATGGAAAGTTTTCTCATGCTCCACTGATCTGACCAAATTTAATTTATATTCGATCTAGTCTAAATTATTATGTTGCGTGTTCCTGACCTTAACACAAAGCCCCATTACTTGGCTGCATCCGCCCTCAGCAGGTACTGATTTTGGTGAAATGAGGTCATCTTTCTATATTCATGCACTTCTTCACTCATGACTCACTCAGGTTTTCCGACCCCCAAGTTTTACCTTTTTTGCGCAACCTTCCATTTTTTAACATATAATTAATTCGTACTCGTACTAACATTGGAGAAAAACACAAGTACAACACAAGTCACACGTGACATAGAAGTACAGTGTATGGTGAGTTTGACAATGGGCCGGACTTGATCAAACTGGGTCGGCTCAGGCCTGACCCATTTTACATCCGGAACGAAGGGAACTACTCGGGTTCGCTCCATACCCAGTCGGGGTGAATCGGACCCCGATGAAGTAAAAACAAGTTGGAAGAAATGTACCGATTAATACATACCACGGTATCTGGAAAATTGCTGACGGAATAGGTGGTACACTCAGGTAAATCGTAAACAGGGCCAGCTTGACCACAACATTTGAAACACAAGAAGGGAACACAAGCAGAAGTGATTAAACAGAGAAGCGTTACCAGCAAGTAGATCAGAATAGTCGTCGACCAAGATTCTGCGGAAATCAGAATGATGATCCGAGCCCTTAAGCTCAACAAGGAGACTGAAAGAACTAACAACAAAACTAGGGTGAGGGTATCAGAATCTTTAGCCAGGTATGTCTGTGTCCTGCAAAATTACAACCATCTGGGGATGGAGCTAGTATATAATCAGTAGAATGACAGCGAATCCTCCCAAAAGAATGCTATATAAACTATTCCGTCAAACAACGCACCACCAGTGCGAGAAATTTCTATAACAAAGGTGGAACGGTATCAATCATTAGGTCTCGTGATTCAAACCGGACCATAGATGCTCTTCAGCAACACAGAGTACATACCTCCGAGTAACAAACTTTTGTTTGTAACAAAACGCACCTCAAACTTTATGGAGCTTAGTGAGTACAAGCAGGCTTCATACAGATTGAGCACTCCCTGACTGCAGAGCAGCTTGGAGGACGATCACAGCATTATCATAATTCAAGAATCCCATGTACCAAAACTCATGGTTATCAACAGATATGATCTGGATGTACTTCTCAGCTGAATTAACTCGGCTTGCAGAAGGATTGACTGCTTTAAGTTGATGCAATGGGATGACTACCTGTTCACAGAAAGTCATTGTACCACAATGAGAAACTGGAAGACTCTTAAATTGTTGATACATCATACAAAATCATCAACTTTTGTAACATACAAGGTATCAATATAGCATCATTTGTGGGGATGAAAAAAATACAAGCCAGACCAAGAAAAAGGCATCATTTTCACACTAAAGAAAAAACAGTACAAGAAGCATGGAGTACACAACTGAACATCATACGGTCATACCCAAACCAACGATCACCAGTGCTAACTATCAAAGTGAATTCAAAGTGCGACTAGCAACACACTATTCATAGTGTCGTATAAGCTCTCTAAATCTGGCTTAAGCTCATCGTCTAATCACTCAGCACAGAAGAAGCAACAGCATGTACTTGTACAATTTAAGTCCCAATTTGTTATTTATATATCTGGGGAGAGGGGGGCATCACTAACAAAGTAACTATACAGAGGCATACTAATGAAGTTGTGATCTCACCTTATAGTAACTCCAATCAGTCTCATCGCCATTTTTGTAAGGAAGAGGATTATCACTGCAAAACGCAAGCTTGGCAGTAGATACATATAAAGTTCCCATCACTGGACCAGCTGAAGTTGACAAGTAACAAGCGTACGAATCCCGGAGTAGCTCCTCAGGGACTGTCTCGAATGTTTGACGAAAGATTTTCTCATAGCCTCCTTCAGCTACAACTTTAGTGCTGTGCACTATTCTTCCCATAGCAGCATCAGCAAAACTGGGACTTGTTTTCACTATTAGAAGCACAAGAGAGAGGAAGTCAGAGAAAGGCCGGAGTAACCCTCAAAAACAGGATCACTACAGCTATTTCAGTCTTTCAGAAACGGAAACAAAGACTAATAACTTCAACCTATAATTCTAATGAAGAGAAAAAACTGAATCCTCAGTTGAGGCTCTATCACTCAAAGGTATACAACACAAAATTCCACCACTAGAAGGTTGTCACTCATCAAGGTAATTTCATACACGATAATGAAGTGAAACGCATATGCTCAACCACTCAAGACCAGTAGACATATTCCTGATTCTCTAAGCTAAGCCAAGTAAACCCCCCCCCCCCCCCCCTCACGCCCGTAACCCAAAAAAAAAAAAGGAGGAGAAGATAAACTCAACAGATTGTTTGTCCTTCATAGAAAATGATTCCCTCCCCTCCAAATATCTTTATCCAAAGAAGCAATAACGGTCTAATGGATACCACATCCCGGACTGTAAATAATGACAAGAAGAATACCGATAAAAAAAGAAATGCCCATGAGTATTTCACATAAAATTCTCAATCCACAACCAGGTTTAACCATCAAACAAACTAGCTGAATAATTAATCCTATGCCACCCTTCATTTCCATCTGCCACATATTTGAAATACTTTCCCTGGAATCAAATTTCATGCAGAACCTCTAAAGAAACTTATACAAGTATTCTGCATATAACGCCGACCTAAAAATCAACTCTTTGTACACCAAACACCTCAGCTTAGAAAACCTCTTAGCAGCATCATGTCACACGACAGCACGACTATGTGAGCAGCAACACCTCTCTTCACGCATCGTTTTACACGTTAAATTGACACGCAATTTTTCCCTCTATACCACTTACCATTTACCACTACCCTCGCCAATCATTACACAACCCAACCTTCCTTTCTTTTCGAGTCTCAAACAAATTTAACCAATTCTACTACAACCAATGCCACGAATATATACATACGCCATCAAAACGTAAAATTGACTTCTCTTATATCCTACAAACTCTAACATCCTTGTTCCGAGCCGAGATCATTCAGCAAAGTCTAATCTACTAATTACGATACCGGATTCCGTAATCGAACTAATAACGCAAACAAATTCGCAAATCATTCATACAATTGGATAACAAATAACAATGCTAATCAAATTCCTCAAAAAAAAAAAAGGAGAAAATTACAGTGTTGCCAGGTGTTGCCGGCGAGATCCTCAGCTTTCTTAGCAGCGTCTTTCACATTTCTCCCCCATCTTCCTAACACATTCTTCACCGTCTCCATCTTCTCTGCAAATCAAACGTCACTTAAAATTCACTAATAAATTAAAATTAAACAAAAATAAAAAAAATCAAAGAAATTAAAGTTCGTCGTAAAATGCGAGGATAAAATTGTAGCGTAATGATGAAGGAAACCTTTCATTGAAGGAGAAGGAGAAAGCGACGGAGAAACGGAGGAGCGTGAAACATAAGGATTGTTACTGTTACTGTTGTTGTTGTTGTTAGATCCGGCATCAAACGACGACGTATCGGTGTCAGCGGCGGCGGTGAAGGTTGACTCGGAGACCAATTGTTCGCTCCACCGCACCGATTTCTGCGCCTTCATCGTCGGTGATCCACCGCTTACGTTTTCCGGCGAGCCTTTCTCGAGATCGTGGTTCTCGCTTGATGGTTGGTGGTGGAGCGCCACCTCATCTAACGGAACCGCCTCCGTTGCGTCGGGAAAAACGGCCGCGGCGGTGGCGGTTGCGGCGGGTTTAGTGCCTTCTTCTGCCATGTGTGTGCCGTACGGTCGACGAGATTGATTTCTTCGAGGAGAGAGAGAAAAAATAAAAAAGAAGAGATTTTGATTTAATTGATATGATTAGGAAAATTAAGAAATTGAATTAGCAGTTAAAACTGAAAAATGAAGGTGATGTGAAAATTTGGGGATTTTTTTTTCAATTTTGATTTGCGTAATAAAGACACTTGATTTCAAATTTGGCCTTTCTCGTATTTTTGCTTTTTCTTTTTTATTTTCTATCCCACGTCCTAGGATAGCGGGAGTTGACCAAATGTCTTTAGTTCCATTTTGGTTTATTTTTCTTACACGTTTGAGATCGGATTTGCGAGATCGGTTAATTTCAAATCGGAGTTTATAAGAACAACAAGAGATTATAAGTTTTTCATTGCTGCATCTTGTGAGTTTGTCTTACTAGTGTTGTTACTACTACAGTACTACGGATGAATAATCAGAGTATTATCTTAAAGTTTTAATCTAACGTGTTACATCAAATTTGATATGATGTTCAAAAGTTTGGAAAAAGAAAGAAACTCGATTGAAATTCATGAATACTAGAGTGGTGATCGATCAATATAACCTTGTTGATCAAAATGTGATAGTTGTTCAACTACAACAAATGTATACATACGAGTAACATGCATGTAGCTTACATTTCCACCGTACACGCATGAATTATGGACATTTTGATTATATCATTCCGAGAAACGAAAGGAGTACACTAATAATTAACGTGCATTATAAGTTACTCCGTATAATTAAACGAAATATGGACATGTATCATAATACCTGTTGCTGGGCTAGCCTAGCCGAACTCCAGTGAAATTCTTGGTTACATACGAAGGAAAATAGGGACGAAGAATGGTGCAAGTTACTAAACATTATCTGGGGGTGTGAAGACGAATAACGACATATCTTCCACTACTCCAGCCGACCAGCCGAATTTCTTAAGGTTCAGGTAAGAATAACTAATTAACATGGCGGCTATTCAAATAATAATGTATACGTGATCAATACGTAGACGTTAGGAATATGAGATACTGTACTCCCACTACTACTAAATACGACTATGTTGCCACCTTCTTCTCATTTTTTTTTTAGTATGAGATACTCCCACAACTACTAATACGAGTACGTAGATGTGAAGCTTTTAACAATACTGCGACGACATGATCGAGTGCATGATCATTAGTTTGGGATGACACTAATGATCCAGTTCTCGAATAGGGAAATTAAGAAATAATTATATTTCATATCGGTTACATCATTTTTCTAGGGTATTTTAAACGGATTCAGATTCTCTGAATTTATTTTTCCCTGAAGTTGGTAGAGTTTACTATAAATGAAAAATATAAATAAGAGGGCGACCAATAGCTATTCACATTTTTAAACACAAGGAATAACTCTACATGGTAGAATTAATTTTCCATTTAGAGTAAACTCTACCATGTAGAATTATTTTTCAAGTACAGGGGATCTCAATCCATTTTAAACTAGATGAAAATTGAAAATCGATATTTAAAACAGAAAGAATCCTCGAAATATCAACGTCACTTATTGAACTTGAAAAGGCTAGATTTGGACTATCTTCAAGGTTAAGCTTGAATTGGGCAATAGTTAACGATGTCCAGGCCAGCACCAATGCTGTAAACTGTCTAAGATGATTTTATTCTTTTGGGTCGCTGTTGAGTTGGGCTGTCAAATGGGACATTGGTGTTACTATGTGTTAGCCCACTTGTCTGTTTTCTCTATTAAATTGGTAAGTGGGCTGACTCATTGGGCCTCCTACTATCTTGAATTGGGCTAGTGGGGTGAAGAGTCTTTCCATGCGAAATGGGGGTAGGTAAGGTGATCCTCGTCCCATGGGATCCTAACCCATAAGGCGAGAGCTTAAACTTGTGACCTCAATTATATAACCCTCGCTTCTTCCAACTATATCGAGTTTTGCTTGGTGGGCGAAGTTATTTCTACCCAAGACTAAAGTAGATAGTAAAGTGCACTGGAAGATACAACTTACAAGATAGTGAGTAAACACATAGGAACACGTTTTTGAATGAGTTGACGGTCGTTTTTTCAATGTCTTATATGGAGTACATCATAAATTCATAATCATATTTAAAATTCATTCTTTCTAATCTAATTGTAACTTGTACGTCGAATTTTTAATTAACCGACAACAAAAGAAGAAGTTCTACAATAGCAAAAGTTGTAGATTAAAGATGGCAAATTGGCTGTTTTGTTCCAAAAATGAACAGAAAATGACTTGTGAACCGAAGAACACACGATCATTTCAGCCAGAAGAGGCAAATGATTGAGATATTCACAAAATTAATTACTTCCACCCATAACTACTAATGCTATCCAGCTTCTGACAGACTATTATTCTACTATAGTCGTAGTTTTTAATTGCAAATTGATGATTAAAATAAAATAAAATAAAAAGACATCTTTAATTTCAAAATGAATTACCAATCATTTGTCAATTTAATTACCCTGTGCAGAACAAAATGTTGTTGTTGATGACGATTACCACGCTGGCAACAATTAATGAGCTTTTCGCCTTTTCGAGTTTTGTAATAATGGAGCCGTTATGCTGTTTCACATATCTGCAACGGCTACCTAGCTAGTAGCTACGGTCCAACGTATTGGAAAGGAAATTAAAAATGACATTCTCTTATATCGGCCTTATATCGGGAATTAAGTTTCACGTAATAGTCATGAGATCAACTTTTACAAGGTTGTTCGCAATATACAAGCAATATATATTTGCGTCTCATACACTAGACTAACGAGATGAGCATGTATAGACGTATAGATCAAACCAAATTTAGTATTTTGTAACTTGAAGCCCTACCATGTGATTGTTTTAGACAACTTTTCGAAATATATATCTTGAGTGTGCCGCCGAACAAATGAGCTAAGCCGGTAACAAGGTGCATGCATACCAAATGCCAACCAACAGTTCCATTTGTACAACCTAAATAATTTAGCTTAACATGTCTTAATAATTACGACGAAGCTCATCAACACTTTGAACGAAAGGGATTGAAATTTGAAGGAGTCAAACTGTTCCACCACACATACAAGTATACAACATTATTTTCTTCTATTCATACTTTTCAATTCCAATTTTCTTCGACTTATTTTCCAGTATACTCTATATTTATATTAGTTAATTAATTGGACTTCGGTTAAAGTCAAATGAAACAGATACATAAGTACATGAGATAAAAAGGAACATGACCTCAGTGTCAAATGTTAAGCATATGAGGTTGCAAATAAACTCAAGAATTATTACGGAGTAGTTGGAAACATATACTCCGCCAGGTGTGATAAATTACTAGGTCAAAATTATAGGATGATGTACAGAAACAAAACTATTAAGGTTTAAAGTTTTACCGTTAATTAAAACAAGAGTTCCGAAATCACTACCACACGATAACACAATAATGTCCCACTAATTTCTAGCTAAGAGGGTAAATCGCGGAGATTTAGAGCCGTTGTGCAGAGTAAAATGTGGGGTTTGAGGGACAAAGACGGAATATCTACAAATACGAAAGAGTCCGCGTGAATTGAACTGGCCGGTAGTCATATTACAAGACTAACGGACACGTGGCATGATGTAATTTAGAAGCAACAACTTACCAACACCGATGCTTCCTTTTTGCATGCTTGTTTCTTTAAACTTTGAAGACTTCAAAGCGCAGAGAAACCAAGTTAACTACCATCTTCAAACAAACAAACAAGAAGTTTCGTATATGTTTATATATTTTGACGCGGTAAATTCAACATATAACTTAACGCGGTTATTTTAGTCATCACTAAAACATTCTAGATTACGCCTTTTAATCCTCTTACGTTAGTACGGAGTACTACTAATGAGTCAAACAACTATTGCTGTAGGAAAGACTGATTTTACTTCCTGTAGATTGGGAAACAATTGCTCTTCTTAATTAACTTCAAGAAAAGACCAATTGTTCTTTCCTGTCGACCATTTGGTTTAAGCCGGTTATGATTTTTATAGAAACGTGTGTAAAACGTGTTTAAGATTAAGTTCTCTCGAATATACAAAATACAGCCCGATACATTGTACGGAGTATCATAATGTATTATACCGTGAGTCATCCTCAAATGCGTGATTTTTGGTATTTTTATAGGTCAATAATAGGAAAAGATGATATTTACTTTCCGTAACAATAATATATTTTTAACTTTTTAAGGCATTCATGATTTCATACCATATTTATTTTACAGATATAATTTGGTTGTAATGAGCAATCTCTTACCAATTCCAATTATATGTTTCCTATTTCGGTCAATAATCATAATCATCATCCACTATGAAGTTATGGCGTCCATTGAACCATGCAATAGGATCATAATTCTTTCCAAAAGAAATCTCTAAATTCCAATTACCAAATCCACAATATTCCAAACAATCACTCACACATACAGCTCACGAAAAAAAAAATCATCACACTCGTAAAACACAGAAAAAACCACCATCAAACTCCAACTCATCCCACCGCCTTTCTGCCTAGCTAAACCTAAAAGTCTCCTCATCATAATCCCTCTTTAACGTAAAAGTTTCGAGTTAAACCGTCAAAAATTTATTTCCGATAGGTTAAAACATGTTATTCGACTTCTAATCTCACTCGTTTATCATCAATTACGACATAATCCGATCAAAAGAGTGACTTATTTTTTGATACATTAATGTCAAATGTACTGTATTAATATAACACATACGGAGTATTTTACAACCTGTTGCACCCAAATGTTTCGATATTTCCATTGACAGTTCACCCTCAATAATATTATATTATTATACCAAAACTAATAATACTATAATAATATAATAATACTATTCTACTTAGGAAAAAAAACTCGCTTTCCAATTCGTATATATACGATCTCTTGTCCTCCCAACTTTCTCACAAAAACTCCAAAACAATTCTCTCCTCTCGCACTACAAAGTACAAAACCAAAAGAAACTTCTCGAGTACTCCTCTTTGCAAATTTTCTCACCTAAATCAATCAAATACACTAATGGCATACACCAAAACCACCGTGTTCATGATGTTGGCTTTGTTAGCCGCCACCTGTATGGCCCAAGCTCCGGCAGCAACCCCCACCGCCACACCCACCACCAAACCACCCACTGCCGCCCCAGTCGCCGCACCCACCGTCGCCCCCGTCGCCGCTCCCACCGTTGCACCAGTCGCTGCACCCGTCGCCGCACCCACCGTAGCCCCAGTCGCCGCACCAACCACCGCACCAACCACCGCACCCACACCCGCCGCCGCCGCACCCTCAGCTGATGCTCCCGGTGCATCTACTCCTTCAGCCGGACCCGCCGCCGGACCCGGTGCCGATTCGCCGGCCAGTGACGAAACTCCCAGCTCCGCTTCCACCACCGCTTTCGGTGGCGCCGTACTTTTCGGTGGTTTCGTTGCCGCTATGTTGATGTAGATTTGACGTGGAGAGTTCTCGGCCGTTAGATCTTGATCTGTTGAGTTTTTTTTTTAATGTCTTGTAATTTAATATTATTATTATTATTATGATGATTAAATTTATTTGTTTGATTTTGGGGTTTGAGGTTTTTGGGGGAGTTGATTATATTCATGGATTCATATTATGGTGCGCTTGAACTTATATTATTATTATTTTTTTGTAATGATGAATCCCATGTACATTGAATTACTACTAATAATATTAAACACCATTCTTTTTATGTGATTTTTTTTTTTACTATGATATTTAAAAGTAGTTGTTAATTTTATTTTATTTTCTGTCTCTCTTGCTGGTGGAGGCGAATTTCCAGTCAATATCGTACACAACACTTGATTAAGTTGACACGGTATTCATTAACTTTGTAGACCATTAACTTTGTAGACCATGTGAATTCCGAGCATTGTCTCACCTAAAGTTTTCATTAACTTTGTAAAACATGCGAATTCCGAGCATTATTATATTGTCTCAGCCTAAGGTTGCACTGAAATTATTCGAATTAGAGCGTTAAGGACCAAGTAAGGCTATTTGTATATGTGATATACATTACTAAACATATATGGGGGGTGGTAAGGGTATGTTTTGTATTTTTGTGTGGTGGGATTGAGGAGAGAGAATTGGAATATGGTGGGGTATGTGGATAAAAAATTAGGGGTATACATTTAGAAATGTATATGAATATACATTAAGACTTTCTCTTAAGGACCCAACCTGACTTGACTCCATGCTCACCAAGTGGCACGAGACCCAACCTGACTAGACTAGACTAGAGTCGAATCTAATACTTCTTGCTCATTACTCACCATTGTATGTAACGGTTGGTCTGAGTCAGGATAAATATCATCAGTCAGCATAGGTATTGCATCCATGAATAATGATTTGTCTATAATGTAAAATTGAGTTAGTAGTAGTAAACTTGAGATCAGAATGGAGTTTTGAAGTTACTTCACAACATTTGCCAAGAAGAATGAATTTGAGTTTTGTCATTTTATAAAATCCCACCTTTATCTATGTGGGTGTGTAAGTGGGAGCGAGGATTGGATCTGTGTAAGTGTAAGCGTGTTGTCTTTAGCACATGTAGAAGCGATAAGGTTAACCTAATGTTTTGCTTTTATAAGTAGAGTTGTAAACCAGTAAAATATAATATTGTAAACTTGTGAAAAAGCTATTCAATCAATTTGTTGCATAGTACCAAAACTAGTATTTTATGATAGGACACTGCTGGAGGTTTAAATTGTAAACACCCAAAAGTGTCTACAATTCGTAATAATTTTACTACACTATCAAAATTTTACTACTCACACAATTAATTTTACTACCTGAATTTTTTACTACAATTGAATTTACTATTCCGATCTCAATTTTACTATTACTAGCTTTATGTTACATTGTAGACAAATTAATTGTGTCTAAATTATAAACCTCTATCAATTTACTTTATGATATGGCCAACTTATTATTAGGCCAGGTTAAGAGTAACCTTACATTGACCAATCAATACTTGCACTCCAAGCTCATAACACATTGCACTTCAATAATGGGCCTTAACAAGGGCGGCCTGACTAACTTTCGAGTCAATTTAGAATGCAAAACTTGAATTCTATTTCTTCAAAAATAATAATCACAAATTTTTATTTACAACTTAAATCAACCATCGCAGAAACCAAGCATAAGAAAACAACTTAACTACAAAGGGAGGATCTTATAGGGGGACAAAAACAAAAGCAAACAACCAAAAATGTTCAAGGAAAAAGTAATCATCACGCAAATTTTCTTTATGACGTAAAATTTCATATCCACATGACCACATCTCTCATTTCCGATGTGTAAATTTCGGACTATATGCACGTAAAAGCCTACGTGACCGTAGACTTACTATCACGATTCCGCACCTTAAAATATGTCGTATGGAGTAACATATATCACTTCAATATATATAACAATTACTGTAACAATAAGTTCCAACTTATAAAATGATATAACAACGAGCTCAACCACGCTGACTGGGAGGTGCTGGTCATGTTTAGAACCTGAACCCGCGCCTTTGTATGCACGCCCGTCACATAAATGTTTCCTAAGTTAAAATATACTCGTAAAAGATACACGTCTACCATATATTTTTGCGCAGTTAAGAGTGAACTTGAAAAACGAGTGGATTTTAGATATTTGAACTCGATCAATAACGCCGTGTCGTCGTTATTCAATTCCTAGGGATAACTACTACTATACCCACTAAGGAACAATTTCGGCCAACACTAAGACGCATGAAAACAGACCACAAGTCCACCTAGCTCATTTCAGAACCGCCACTCGTAAAACGCCCCTCCAAACTCTTGCAGTAGTAGTACGACAACCTTGTATGCCAAATATTCCCAATCAACACATATGTGCGATGTGTGCATCATGCATTACGTCGTTCTTACACATGAGATATGACATACGTAGATACCAAATCAAATTCAATCTATATTATCTTTTGTACTTAAAATTTAATCTTCTCACTCCAATCACACATTTCTCACTCACTTCTCCTACATATTTGGACTCACCTTCTTCATAATTTCATCGAGGTACAAAAATTCACTTACTAAATAATCAAATCATGTCCAAGAATAACTTGGATGACCAAAAAGTTCCCTTTTTACACCACTATGATTCTGATTTACCTCCACAATCAAAGCAATTAGTACAATATGAAGAAATTGAAGATAATAATTATAATAATAATACTACTCTTGTACAACAAGTTTTAGTTGAGTCTAAGAAGCTATGGCATATTGTTGGCCCTTCTATTATCAGCCGTATTGCTTCTTACAGTATGTTTGTTATTACTCAAGCCTTTGCCGGCCACCTTGGTGATCTCGAGCTCGCCGCCATCTCTATCGGGTGTAACGTCATCGTTGGCTTCGACTTCGGCCTCATGGTATAACTATATATATCTTCCCGATTGATTAAACTTGCGTAAGATAATCCTATGATAGATATTTTTATATAGGTTGATTTCTTGTTAACGTGTTTATTTTAATACTGTTTTGGTTCTTCCAAAATTAAAGCAAGGGAGTAGTGATGATAATAATAGTGCTAGCTTCAATTTGTATTAGAAGTAGAATATGGAACAAGCTATACATTAAAGGCCGAGATAGAATATTATTAACGTGTACTCACGAAAGCCCACTACAGAAAAACCGATTTTCAAAAATATGTAAATTCACCTCTACTAATATTTGCTTAATGGAGTAAGTCAATTGTATCGTACAAGCTAAGTTTAATTAATTAGTTGATGTGGACCAAGTAGCTAGTGATCGATCGACTGACATATGTGCATTAAATTTGAATATAGTTAGGAATGGCGAGTGCACTAGAGACGTTATGCGGACAAGCATACGGAGCAAAGAAATACTACATGTTAGGAGTGTACATGCAACGGTCATGGATAGTGCTATTTGTATGTAGCATCTTATTATTACCGTTGTATCTTTACGCTACACCAATGCTAAAGCTATTCGGACAACCGGACGATGTGGCCGAAATGGCCGGGGTGGTTTCAGTGTGGATGTTACCGTTACACTTCAGCTTCGCGTTCCAATTTCCGCTACAGCGGTTTTTGCAATGCCAGCTTAAGGCCGGGGTTGTGGCGTGGGTGTCCGTGGTCGCGTTCATTGTGCATATATTTGTGTCGTGGTTGTTTGTCTCGGTGTTTAAGTGTGGGATTGTTGGTGTGGCTGTAACTCAGAATTTTGCTTGGTGGGTTTTGGTGTTTGGGCTTTTTGGGTATACGGTTTGTGGTGGTTGTCCACTTACTTGGGCCGGGTTTTCTATGGAGGCCTTTACTGGGCTTTGGGAGTTTGTTAAGCTTTCTGCTGCTTCTGGTGTCATGCTCTGGTACGTGGTCTAAACCAACTTTATTTTTTTAGGGTGGACCCCATTTCTAGAGTAGGAAACAACTGCTCCACGCAGCCTTCTCTCTAGTGCGTGCATTACACGCGCGGAGAGGAGGAGACTGCGTGCCGTGGAGCAATCGTTTCCTTCTCTGCAAGTAAATATCATTGCACTTCTTTATGTTTTCTCGATCTCAAGAAGTTTTAAGTGGAAGATAATAATCATCCTCCATACAGTTTTTTGAGGTTTAGAAATTAGAGAGCATTTTGTGCTTAGGAAGTTTTTGAAAAATGAATCAGAATTACTAAAATTGACCCTTTCATTTTTGTATTAGTGATTGTTTGTCTGCTTTCTAGAAAGTTAACGTTTGATCTTATGCTACAGCTTAAAAGGAGAAACTGAAAACAACATCGACATAATTTCTGTTCGACTTGCATCTAACTCACATAACTAATGATCATAGTTTTAGTTCAAGAAATAATAGGATGTAAGATAACCTATACTAAAAATGCATTGATCCATCTCAACGTCAAAGGTGAAAGATTAAGTATGAAACGCAAAAGTCAGAACAATTCATGTCTTTTCGTAGATTACGCAAACATCACAAATCTTTGTCATGTCTTTTTTTTTTTTTTTTTTTTTTTTTTGCCATTTGTTATTAACTTATCAAGAATAGATAATGATATGTGTTGCTTTCCATAGTTTTGATGGTGAAAAATCAAAGGCTTAGCTTTTATTGATTAGCAACATATTGGGCCACCTTTCTAATAATTTAGATTCAAGTGTAAGTTTCACAAAAAAGATTGATGTTCGTACATACACTCGTGTTTCATGCATGAAGAGTTGATCGATGACAATTTTAATAAGGTTGTTTAATTGTGTTTGTCAACCAACAGCTTGGAGAATTGGTACTACAGAATTTTAATATTAATGACCGGAAATCTGAAGAATGCCGAGATTGCTTTAGACGCTTTATCTATTTGGTAAGATTTTCCATTGACTTTGCCCTTATTATTACAAACCATTGATTTACTTTGTCTTTTTGGTCCCTTACTTTTGTGATTTGTCTAGTTTACTACTCTTGTCACGCTACTTTACTAGTTCGGGGTTGTCCAATCCACATAATATAATTTACGTGTGATAATAATGTGTAACATTTTTAATAGTGAGTGTGATTAATGATTGTACGGTCTTTCAAGTGTCAAAATCTCGAGTAATCGTGACCAAACTATTTTACTAACATGTATGTGTCTCATTTTTCGGTGTTTAATATAGCATGAGCATCAACGGGTGGGAGATGATGATCCCTTTCGCTTTCTTTGCTGGCGCAGGGTACGTGTTGTGTTCTTTAATTTGTTACGCCTTTAATTACTTTCATTTTCGTACCTTCTTCAGTTATATATCAATAATAGAGTGTACATTACTCTACAGTCTACTTATTAGATGTCACGTTGACTTGGCTATCTACTGATGAACAGGGTGAGGGTAGCCAATGAACTCGGGGCTGGAAATGGAAAAGGTGCAAAATTTGCGACCATTGTCGCGGTAGGAACGTCCATTGTGATAGGTCTCGTCTTCTGGCTGCTCGTTATAATTTTACACGACAAGTTCGCTTACATTTTCTCGACTAGTAGACCGGTTATTGATGCAGTTAGCGAGCTCTCGGTCCTCTTAGCCTTCACCATTCTTCTCAACAGCATACAACCCGTTCTCTCCGGTATATATATATCCTCTCTTTCTCATCTTAGAGTTACTAGTTCGGCCACATTGCAAAGATTGACTAGAGTAACGCTCACGTATATATACAAGTGTAACTCTTTTTATTGTCGATTGAAATTAGGATGAAACGTCTTTACACATTGTTGTACATTAATTAAATCGTGCTTTGCTTAAAGAAATAAGAGTACAAATGTGTATATTTTCGCGGTCTTTAATCGTTTGTGACATTTTCTTGTAGGTGTTGCGGTAGGATCAGGGTGGCAAAGCGTAGTGGCTTACATAAATCTCGGTTGCTACTATTTGCTAGGCGTACCTCTCGGATTTTTGATGGGATGGGGATTCGATCTCGGAGTGATGGTAAATATATTGCAATTTTATGCTGATTGCTCAACACTTAACCTTATGATAACTTAATAAATACGAGTAATGCCGTAAAC
Source organism: Spergularia bocconei (assembly GCA_963457585.1). Classification (NCBI taxonomy): domain Eukaryota; kingdom Viridiplantae; phylum Streptophyta; class Magnoliopsida; order Caryophyllales; family Caryophyllaceae; genus Spergularia; species Spergularia bocconei. The sequence goes on along the minus strand of OY734945.1, from coordinate 467,742 downwards.
TTATGAAAACAGGGAATTTGGTCCGGAATGATTTTTGGAGGGACTGCGGTTCAAACTCTAATATTAGCCATCATCACAATTCGGTGCGACTGGGATAAAGAGGTACAAAACTGAAACGCATTGAAACCGTTAATTTTTACACGAAACTACAATGATATCGAACAAACCTTTTAATTGACATATGAAAAAGTAACGTGAAATGGTCTATGTTTGAAATTGCAGGCTCACAAAGCAAGCACGCACGTACAGAAGTGGGCCGAGACCATATAACACTGTTCCGAAGTAGCTACTAGCCTACTATAGGAGCTATCTAAAGTTGTACGTTTTGAGATATACACGGCGTAAATGTTAAGCTTGGCGCAAAGGATCGGATCAGCAGTGAAGGGGCAGAGAGGTCAATTGGGTGTATTTTTTAGCAATCCTGAATTCCAATTCCATTGCAACAATTGTAATTGTATCATTCAATCGTTTATTTGAGTGAAATGACACGGGCAGTTACATAAAAAAGTTGGATATTAGGATACGATCACAATCTAGCAAATGGTCCAAAAATAGCCTTGTAGCTTAGGGGAGAATGGGAAAATAAAAGAAATTGAAAGGAAAAAGAATTGAAATACGGGAAAAATGTGTAAGAAACTACGAACATATTAGACTTTTTCGAAATGTGAAAATACCATTACGAGTTGGACAACATTTAGAATTGTCACTTACTACCTATGGAAAAATAGAGGAATGACAATAATTGTGAAGGTAGTCAAGATGTTCTATAATTATTTGGGTAGATTTCAAAAGTAGAGGAGGGGAATTTATATGATCATTTTTTTATATATTAATTATAAATAATAAATTACAAGAAGTTGGTGGGAAGCCACGAAATTCTGAGATTAAATGCTGCAATTATGAAAAATAATTGCTTCAATTATTATAAAAGAGATTAGTTGCAATTATGAGATAAATGTTGCAGTTATGAAAAATAATTGCTTCAATTATGAAATTAAATGTTTCAATAATGAAGGTTTAAGTTGTAGTTAATAAGCATAAATGCTAACAAGAAGATCATGGAACTCGAGGGCGAGATTCAAAAAGATGCTGTTACAAAAAGGAGATTCTAAGACAAGTAAATGAAGAACTTCATCAACAACAAGAAACACGCTCACCAACTTATATTGGAATAGCCATATACCGGCGTAATAGTACACCACATACAAAGACATCTAATAGAATACTTGGTGAAACAAAGTCATCTCTCAGTGATTTTTCCTCTATTCACAACCAATGGCGGATCCCGAAAAAACAATTTCTGGTGTCCCAACAAAATTTTTCGGTGTCCCGCCCTAAATTTGCATTTCGGAAATTTTTCCAGTGTACCGGAACCCCCCTCCCCCTTGTAGATCCGTCACCGTTCACAAGGAGTTTCCAGCAACAAAAATCTACACTTAGTTTTACTTTATCTTTCTCTTATAACATTTCTTATAAGTTCATCACATTGTCTCTTCGTTCTCTCCACATCAAGACCTACACGTACGATTGCACGTTAGACGAATATTCAATCACCAGCAGGAACAATAGTTGTTGGACATGGGGGAGCAAAATATTCCATTATTAAGCGAAATTTCTCAAAAAAACAAAGAAAATAACGCGTGGAATACAAACACCAATGATGAGACTCTGGGGAGGAGAGTATGGGTCGAATCTGAGAAGCTATGGCAAATAGTTGGTCCAGTCATCATCACTCAACTCATCTACTCCACAATGTTGATCATAACCCAGTCACTCGCCGGCCACCTTGGTGACCTTGAGCTCGCCGCGATCTCCATCACTTTCAATGTCGTCATTGGCCTTGAAATCGGGCTCCTGGTACGCATCTTTTACGGCATTTAGCTCATGTAGCAAAGTCACATAGACATATATTTTCCCACTAAAAATGCATCTACTAACTTTAGTTGATGCATGTATGTGGAACAAGTACTTATATATCCCGTGAAGACTAATAGTCTTTCTATTTACACAACTAAGCCCTACTTCCATAGCGAAATAACCATGTAAATAGAACAATTACTCCGTAAGAATGCATAAGTTTTCAAATTAATCTAGAAACTCGTGATCACTTCCATGATGAAATAGTCTATATGATTATTAAACTTGAATCACAACTTACCTTATAAATTGACTTTAGCATTCAAACAAGCATTAATCTATGAAAATTTAGTCGCATCAACATGCATATAAATTAGACAGCATATGTCATACTACGGATTATGTAAAATGGTTTATGGAGTTGGTTTGTCCCACATTGGGGAATTAAGGCTCATATGACCAGTTTATAATAGATTACTATTGTCATACTACCAACAAGGCCTTCAACTTTTAGACAGGATATATGAGCATAAGAGGTGACTACCCATCTTATTAGATTGTATTGCGACGTATGATGGATCCGATTGTTATAGATGGTATCAGAGCAACCCCGCGATCGCGTGCTGAGTGCCTAGGCAAGGCATAGGTCAGCCGTCTAGCGGCGGAGATCTTGGACCTGTGTTGATGTTGGTATGATTTGGTTTAGGTGCAAATGGGACATTGAGTTCTTTAAGTGGATGAGTTTGTAACACTACGGATTATGGAAAGTGGTTTTTGAAGTTGGTTTGTCGGCCTGTTATAACATAAACCAATTCAAACTCAAGTTAAGGACTAAATTTAGCCATAAAACCCTAATCATATGACCAATAGTAATTAGCATGTTAGGGTTCTATCGAAACTCCTTGAAATGCTACAAAAACAACTTTACCAAGGACATAGATTTACACGAAAATATATAGTCGGAAAGCTGACCATAAACAGGGGAAATACTACGATTCAAGCACCATTGATTAAGTCTTAAATTACTACTCTATACTATTTAAACACTCAAACGAGACGGTCTTACAATAAGAATAGTGTTTGAGTTTCCCAACAATGTTTTGGATATTGTGGTGACTGATGACAATACTCCGATTCATTTCATTTCTAAATCCACTACAAGACCAACTTTGACTTTAGATCGGAATACAAAATAAAAAAGTCAAAATGCCTCATAGATAATAATATGCATTAAGTCCCATATATATTGTGAAATATAATGCTCTAATAATAAATATTGTGTAAGTTATTAGACACTTGGGTAAAGTAGTTGTTTTTGCGGTTACATTGGTGACAACAGTTAGGAATGTCAAGTGCCTTGGAAACACTATGTGGGCAAGCCTTTAGAGCAAACAAACACTACATCTTAGGAATATATCTTCAGAGATCAATGATTGTGTTGACAGGATGTTGTATCCTTTTATTACCCATGTTCTTCTTTTCCGGACCCTTGCTAAAGTTGTTCGGACAACCGGAGGACGTAGCCAATCTCGCAGGAACCCTAGCCTTATGGGTCATATCGCTACACTTCAGCTTTGCGTTTCAATTTCCGCTCTCGAGGTTCTTGCAATGCCAGGGCAAGGCCGAGGTTGTCACTTGGTTGTGTGTGGTTGCGCTCATGTTACAATTGTTTGTGTCTTGGTTGTTTGTCTATGTGCTCAAGTGTGTCATCATTGGTGTCGCATTCACCCTCAACTTTTCTTGGTGGGCTATAAACTTTGGAGCATTTGGTTACCTTCTCTGGGGTGGATGCCCTAACACATGGAATGGATTTTCTATGGAAGCCTTTTCCGGGCTTTGGGAGTACGTCAAGCTCTCTGCTTCTTCTGGAGTAATGCTTTGGTAAGACGCAACAATTCTATCTCTATATAAAATTGGGTTCGACAAGTGTGGATTGATACCTTATAGAACAAGTAAACTAATTAAGGTTCAAATAATCTAAGTTGAGTTCCCACACTGCACATTACAATTCCTAGGAAATTGTGCAATACTAATTATCATATAGAATATGCTTGAACTCAAAGCCAAATTAAGTTTGAAACATGCATGCATGGGAGATAGAGGGACTACTAAATGTCAAAGATGATTTGAATGTGTTATTCTACTACCATTCTCAAGGTTCATGCATAACCCAATTACCCACATTATAAGTGCATGCACATTATAATGATAATATTGCGTAAATTTTCGCAGTATAGGTTATTCAGAATAGTCTATCTTAATGTTTTCAACATAGGGGTAAAGCCACAAATGGTGACACATGTATGTGTAGAATAGTTTTTTTTTTGTTTGTTGAATAATGTTACATTCTATATATATATATGACATCATAATTAAACATAGCTAGCTTGTTTTGTCATTGTTACTTATGAGTCATAAGCTATGACACTACATACTACTCCCTCCGTCTCACATAAAGCTTCTTACTTCATTTGAAGGTGTTATTGAGAGATTTTCGAATAATATAAATTTTTTATTGTGGGATAGAGGGAATATATATAGTTGTGTAAATTATAACTCAATACACATATGTAATACACATGCTTGTATTTTGACACAGCCTAGAGAATTGGTACTACAAAGTTTTGATATTATTGACTGGAAATTTGGGTAATGCAAAGATTGCCCTGGATGCATTGGTCATATGGTACGCCTCAGGCCTTTGATTTCAATTGAATTTAAGTTATATATGAAGTTAAAAGTTTGATATATACGAGTACATTGTACATAAATATATACGGATTATAAGTAGCTAATGTTCTTATTTGATTGCTTTTTTTTTTTGTCATCAGCATGTCAATAAATTCGTGGGAGCTAATGATTCCAATGGGTTTCTTCGTTGGAGTCGGGTAATTCTTCTTCCGCCCATTTTTAACTCGTCATATATATATATATACATAGGATTACCGAATGCATATAAACCGGCTACATATTGGCTTTGAATAACAGAATTAGGGTGGCCAACGAATTAGGAGCCGGAAATGGAAAGGGAGCTAAGTTTGCAACTATTGTTGCAGTTATGACTTCTATAGCGATCGGTGTTATCTTTTGGGGTCTTATTATATTTTTCCATGACACACTAGCTCTCATTTTCACTAGTAGTGAACCTGTTCTTAAGAAGGTCAACAAGCTTTCGGTCATCTTGGCCTTCACGATTCTTCTTAATAGCGTACAACCTATACTCTCCGGTAATCAAGACTAATTTATTTTAGCACTTATAGTTTGAGAATTGAATTGTGCACTAATAAATCTCAAATTCAAATTTCACCTTGTGATAATTTTGGTCATATTATTATATATCCCATGGGTCTAAGTACGTAAGTAGTCATAATTGTGTTTCTTATATTGCAGGAGTCGCGGTAGGATCAGGATGGCAAACAACGGTCGCATATGTTAATATAGGTTGCTACTATTTTGTCGGTATCCCTCTCGGGTTTTTTATGGGATGGAAATTCAACCAAGGAGTTGTTGTAAGAACTTTACCAATGTAATTGGAAATTCAACCAAGGATTGAGTGGGTAAAGATTCTCTACAATTACGATTTTTTTTATTTTTTTTATTTGTGACAGGGCATTTGGGCCGGAATGGTTGTGGGAACATTTGCTCAAACGCTAGTGTTAATCGCGATCATAGTTCGGTGCGACTGGGATAAAGAGGTAAGTAGTTACAGCTTTATAATAGTGTGTGTCTGGATTTTGAGACATCTTTCCAATAATATTAACCGAAAGTTTTTTGTGTGCTTCAAATCGCAGGCTCATATAGCAAGCTTACATGTAAAGAAATGGACGGTGGAAGGACATACACAACTATGATATTAAATTATTGACCATCATCACAATTCAACGCGACTTGGACAAAGGTACTGATGACAAAATTGAAAACTATTGAAACGATTTATCACGCGAAAGTCAAAACAATGTACAATAATGATATTGAATACTGACCTCCAAAGACTTATATCTCTTTTTGTTTTGATGTTTTGATTTATCATGCATGTTGGGACTATTTATAGACTAAATGAATCGTTCATTTGTTGTACAAATCAGTACATGGTCTATTCTGCATTACATTTCACCAATTATTCCACTTGATGTCACGTCAAACGAGTCTTTCATTTGGTCTAAGTAGCTAGTAGACCTCAACATGACCAGTCAAAACAACGTTTCAAAAGGGGGAGAAGTCTTGATTGGGTAGGATCAGAGTAGTATACCCGTAGTTCAATTCGATTGACGTTTACAAATTAACTTAATTGGTTTATGATTGACATTGCAGGCTCATAAAGCAAGCATGAACGCAACAAAATGGGCAGATCATATCGTCTTAAATTTTAAGTCGACATATATACAGTCTTAAATGTTAAGTTTGGTACGTTATTGGTGCAATAATTTGGTTGAACATTAAAGGGGCAGACCATTCCTAGTCCTGGATCCCAATTCCATTGCAGCAAGTGGAATTTAATACTATCGATCAATCAACGTACTTCTTATTTGAGTGACGCGAAGAAATAAATATATAAAATAGGTATGACTACACCAACAAAATTGGGAACACTTGAAATGGTATCGTTTCATTTTATGAGCTCCCAAAAAGGGCAGGAAAAAAACAATCGAACGATGAATGCAAAAAAAAAAAAAAGAGAAAAATGGAACAGATACGTAGACTTTTCAAAATATGAAAAAATTTATTTAAAGTATAATTTTGTGGTGTTGCTAATTAATTTGCCGTATATATTGAAATATTAAAAATATATACTCCCTATATTGAAAATGCTACTCATGCAAATCATACAATAATAATGTTGACTATTACTCACTTTACTCTGGAAGACTTTGACATTGTCCTCTAATCAAGATCTACGTAGTGTAATATAATAGGCGATCATAACATAAATGCCTCTCTTATTATTTATGACAATTTTCAAATAGAACAACCCTATGCTAAATGCTATAGGTGTAAAATAAAGACATACATTTAAATTTATTAATTATCTAATATATTTTTATTGCACCACTAAGCATTTTTCAATGCAAATGATGATCTACTAATGTCAATTTTACAGTCAATTACAGTGTATACATTAAAAACAAATTAATTTTGCCTAAACTCTAAAGTTTAAAATTGTAGCATGATTAAAAATGACAGGTTTTGCCGTGAGCACTTAATGCACACGAGTTAAAACCCACCTAGAAATTCTAACTCTACTATTAAATAAGCCACCACCCTTGCACGTACATGACGATCCCCAAACTAAGATCTTGAACATCACATTTCTTTTTTCTTGCCTATACTCTGTCTATTACATCCCAAGCTACACACACAAAAAAAAAAAAAAAAAAAACAATTTTGCAGAATAATCAGGATTTTGGGAAATGGGAGAACAAAATGTTCCATTATTATTAGGTGAAGTCTCTGAAAAATCAAAAGAAAATATCGAATGGAATAATGTTATTGTAAAGTGTAACGATGAAGACACTAGTCTAACAAAGAGAGTATGGGTTGAATCCAAGAAGCTATGGGAAATAGTTGGTCCAGCCATCGTCACTCGGCTAATCTCATACACCATGTTGGTCATCACCCAAGCCTTCGCTGGCCACCTTGGTGATCTCGAGCTCGCCGCCATGTCCATCTCTTTTAACGTCATCATTGGCCTTGACATCGGACTCTTGGTATGCGTCTTCTTCTTTACGACTTACGTACTACTTATAATTACCTTACCATAAGAGTAGAAAAAAAAATTTAATGGGTAATTTCTCATATTTGGTTATGTATTAGTAAAAAAACATTATAAGTTATCATTACGTGTTCCATTCTGTATACCAAACCAATCATATATATGATCGGAATTTACGATATAATGTTTATTTTTGTACGTGACGCAGTTAGGAATGGCAAGTGCATTGGAAACACTATGTGGACAAGCATTTGGAGCAAACAAAGAGTACATGTTAGGAATATATCTACAGAGATCATGGATAGTGTTGACCGGATGTTGTATCTTGTTATTACCGTTACTCATATTTTGTGGGCCATTGGTAAAGTTGTTAGGTCAACCTGAGGACGTAGCTGACATGGCAGCAGTCCTAACCTGGTGGATCATACCGGTGCACTTCAGCCTCGCGTTTCAGTTTCCACTGGTAAGGTTCTTGCAGTGCCAGGGTAAGGCCGGGGTTTTCGCTTGGGCGTCTGTGGTTTCGCTGGTGGCTCAACTGGTGGCGTCTTGGTTGTTTGTTTATGTGCTCGATGGTGGCATCATTGGTATAGCCATGACCCTTAACCTTGCTTGGTGGGTCTTGGTTTTTACGGCATTAGGCTATGTTCTTTTGGGTGGGTGCCCTAACACTTGGACTGGGTTTTCTATGGAGGCCTTCTCTGGGCTTTGGGAGTTTCTCAAGCTCTCTGCTTCTTCAGGAGTCATGCTTTGGTAATACCCAACTTTCGTTTTTTTAATTTTCATTACGGTCAATCAGAACTATCTCAACTAAAAGTTTAAGTTGACGAGAATTAAGATTTGGACGATAAAAAGTAGTCTCACTTGATGATGCTCTACTACTTTTGACACAGCTTGGAGAATTGGTACTACAAAGTTTTGGTATTATTGACCGGAAACTTAAGCAATGCAAAGATTGCTCTGGATGCATTAGCCATATGGTATGCCTCATGCCTTTGATTTCAATCAAATTATTGGTCTTATTACCATTCAAATAAATTAAAGGTGACCAATTGATTTGGTAGAAGTTAACTAAAGTTGTTAATAATTTGCTTTTTGTTTGTCATCAGCATGGCAATCAATTCCTGGGAGATAATGATACCCCTTGCTTTCTTTGCTGGAGTCGGGTAATTAATTCTTCTTCCGACCCCTTCTTACCTCGTCATATATATACATACGAGTATTATATGATTATAAATTGGCTACATATTGGGCGTGACAGGGTAAGGGTGGCCAACGAACTAGGAGCCGGAAATGGAAAGGGAGCTAAATTTGCAACTATTGTAGCAGTCATGACTTCTATTGTCATTGGCCTTATTTTTTGGTTGATTATTATTTTTTTCCACGACACGATAGCTCTCATTTTTACTACTAGTGAACCTGTTCTTAAGGAGGTCGACAAGCTATCCGTCATCTTGGCCTTCACGATTCTTCTTAATAGCGTACAACCTGTACTCTCCGGTATGAATTTTACCTTGTCACATTGCTCGTGTACTCGTGTCCCATGGTTATAATTAAGTATCGATAAATGTGGTTATTGTAGGTGTAGCGGTAGGATCAGGGTGGCAATCAACCGTGGCATATGTTAACATAGGTTGCTACTATTTTATCGGTGTCCCTCTCGGGTTTTTGATCGGATGGAAATTTAACCAAGGAGTTATGGTAATTAGTTACAACAATACTTATCTAATCAATTCTTTTTTCATAGGGACCGGTTCACTCAATGTGCCGTATTGTAGAAGGCAATGTCTAAGAATTTTGTACAATGATGGAACTTTAATTTGTGTAACAGGGTATATGGGCCGGAATGGTCATCGGAACAGCTGTTCAAACGTTAGTATTAATCGTGATTACGACTCGATGCGACTGGGATAAAGAGGTAAGTTTTAAAAGCTTCTTAATCAAGCAACAGAGTGAATTCATATATGAGACTTCCATCCCATATTAAGGAAACTGTTTAATTTGTTTGTCGAATCGCAGGCTCAAAAAGCAAATTTACATGTAAAGAAATGGGAGAAGGAAGGGCAAGTAACGACGACATAGTTAACTGTTCAATATTCCTTTTACTCTGCTTATAGTGGGGTTAGATCGATCAGTTTGATATTGTCTTTATCGAAAATACGAATCACATAAAGGCAAAATTGGTTTACGAGCGATCTCAATTAATGGAAAGACAAATTGATCTGATAGTTGATGTTCAAACAACGATTTTAGATGCATATCTACAAAAGTAACATAGACGTCCCACTTGAATCCATATATTGACTTAGACGACCCGATTGTAAAATGTGGTCACGAAAGTTTAGATGCGAATTTTTAAAGCTCTGAGGTCGAAATTCGCCTAAATGTTCTTTGAGAATATGATCTTGCAAGTACACGACGAATCCAATTCTAAGATCTAGCTAATATATCATATATTATACAATATGGCATGCACATTAGCACATAGCACATTATCAGACATTCGTTTTCTTGTCTATACTCTATACTCTAGTAAATTATTATTATGACATCCTAGCAATACAAAAATGAATGGATGCGTATTATTTACTCATTGATCAAGATCTTTTAAGAAATGGGGGAGCAAAATGTATCATTATTATTAGACGAAATATCTGAAACAGAAAAAGAAAATGTCGAAGGAAATAATAATGTTATTATAGAGAGTAATGAAGAAGACACTCTAACTAAGAGAGTGTGGGTGGGTTGAATCCAAAAAGCTATGGCAAATAGTTGGTCCAGCCATTGTTACTCGGCTTATCTCCTACAGCATGATTATCATCACCCACGCACTCGCTGGCCACCTTGGTGACCTCGAGCTTGCTGCCATCTCTATCACTTTGAACGTTATCATTGGCCTTGACATGGGACTCCTGGTACGCATCTTCTTTAGCTTAATGACGTGCTAGTATTTCCTCGCTCCATTCTTTTTATACGTTAACGTGTGGTTTAAATATGCGACAAAAATATATAAGAGAAATCATTGACTAGTTCAACACTGGAATACATAGGGTGGAATCCTTAATTATAATTTCAAAGTAGTTAATCGATCAGAGTCAAAATTGTTTGTTCACATAATCCGTCGATGCAATTTTCAACACATCTCTTAGTGTAAGTCCTATGGAAGCAAAAATGCGAATATCCGACCCCACCTCCTCCCTACTATTATCTTGTGATAAATAACAGGTGACACTGGGGTAATGTTGTTATTGTTTGTTGCGGTGATGCAGTTGGGAATGGCAAGTGCATTGGAAACACTATGTGGACAAGCATTTGGAGCAAAGAAAGAGTACATGCTAGGAATATGTTGTTGTGCTCAAGGGTGGTATCATTCGTGTAGTGTAGGGATCCTGGGGTATATATTGTAGCGTTAAATATATATATTGTACAATAATGGAATTTATGTGTAGGGTATTTGGGCCGGAATGGTTATCGGAACAGCTGTTCAAACGGTAGTATTGATCGTGATTACGATTCGATGCGACTGGGATAAGGAGGTCAGTTTAAAAGCTTCCTAAGTAAGCAACAGAGTTTTGGACACATGAGTTTAACTGCAACTTTTTCGCAGGCTCACAAAGCAAGCTTGCATGTAAAGAAATGGGCGAAGGATAATGGACATCGAACCACGACATAGTTCATGATTTTAATTTTTATTTATTCGAATAAGTATAGAACAAGTTTAGAGTAATCTTTTTTTTTTCTTTGCTTTGTGTTGTAGCTAGCTCGTAATGAGGCTACAATATAATATTGAACGGGCAATATTGTTACTTTAACGATAAATTTAGAGCAATTGTACGATTTTTAACTTAAATGATGTGTCTGTGAGAATTTTAATTTCGATTCTTTGACAAAGGTTGTAAAATCAAACTTCTATAATGGTGAATCGGAGATTTGAGAACTATAGTTTATTAGGAAAGTCATATTAGAATATTAGATCGAGTTCAGGTAGAATCTCCGCCTTACCCTACAAGTCAATTACCTAGCTAGTGTTATAAATAGCAATTTACTTACCAAAAAATCATTGATTATCAGCAACCCATCATATATATCAATTCGTCAAGTTTCGGTCTCCGTAACATAGAAGCGTAACAAAGAAGCTTGAATCCGTCATAATGAGCCGTCCCAAAGATAATTACACTAAGATCGAAGTACGAGGAAGACGCACAACAAGTTGTTATTACAGCGGAGGGGAAGATGATAACCAATGCAGTGTACGTTGCAGAGTCATTAAAGAAAAGATTTCCTGGGTTGCACCAAGATACAGCCATCGGTAGCGTAAAAATTACGGATGTTTACGAACCCCTTGTAGATGGCCTTGTTCAAGTCGAGGAAGTGCGTCATGTTTCCACTATTTCTATTACTCTCTCCACTAGTAAGCTCAACAAGATGAGCTCGCCTTCGTACCAATTAAGCTCCACCTCTTAACCAAGCGTATAGCGAATCTAGCCTCGTAAAATTGCCGTTCAATTCTCCTCTTAACAAGTTGTAGTAATCTTAACCTTGTACTCTGTTTTTTTTTTCTTTTTTTTTGTAACCGTGTTATTGCTAATAGCCGTCCAATTTTTTTTTTTTTTTTTATCAACAAACAGTATTGTTATTATTGTGCTAGTACGGCGTACGTTAGGTTTTTCTATATGTCATCTAACTCAATTAATAAAGTAGTTGAATTCTTATATAAATCATCCTAACTCGTTAACAGTTTATACTCGTTATTACTGTTGGAAAAATGACTACTGTGGGCGAAATAACAATGGAAATGAAAGAATCGGAAAAGCTGTGGCGTGACCGAAATCACCGAATGAGAAGCAAATTCGCCCCGACTACGGTACAACCGGAATATGGCGTTGCCCCCCAAGGTAACACACCGCTTCTCTAAGGTGTGCACTCACCCGAGAGAAGTGGAACTCTAAACGTACTCGGAATCAATGGAAAACGGAAAGAGAAGAAGTGATAATATATAAACCCATGAAAAGTTTTGTTGAAATTCCAATGTGGGACAAACATAAAATATGTTTTGAGTGTTTCCCAAACAAGGTTAAGCCTTTGCATTACCAACAATTACTCCCTACACGTACTTTAGATGTGCCGCAAAGTACTACAGTAATAAGATTAGTGATTCGATTTTTACCCATAAGAACGTAGCAACTAACCCTGGTTCGGTGTCAGATCTTAATTACTTACCATTAAAACTATAATGTCAGATCTAGGCACAGCAAGAGCAAAGTCAAAGTGCATATATAGTAGAGTACTATAAATATTTGGCCAAGGATCAAGTCTTAAACAGTTGCACATGAATTGCTTAGCTTCTTGAATACTTTATTAAGTTAATCTTTGCACGTAATTGACAATTTCAGATCCTGAAGATCATATATTATATAAAAAAAATAAATGTGTTTTTGATCGATGTTCAAATTAAAAACCATCTTGTAGAATAATTGGAAAGTTTTGAGCAATGGGGGAGGAAAATGATCCATTATTAGGTGATAATAATAAAAGTAGTGATGATCATGTTATCATAGAGCGTAATGAAGAAGACACTACTAGTCTAGCTAAGAGAGTATGGGTTGAATCGAAGAAGCTTTGGCAAATAACTGGTCCAGCTATCATCAGTCGCCTTGTCTCCTATGGCATGTTTATCATTACTCAGGCTCTCGCCGGTCACCTTGGTGACCTTGAGCTTGCCGCGATTTCCATCACTTTTAATGTCATCATTGGCCTTGACCTCGGTCTCATGGTACGCTTGCTTCTTCTTCAAGTTAATATTAACTTGTTGATTTAATTATAAGTATTTCAATTTTACTTATCGACCTGTCTTATTCAAGTTTCATTTCAATTTGAGTCAAAATTAAAATTAAAACTCACTTAATTGTATGTTTTGAACATATATTATAGACGAAAGCTATTAAGACACTGAGTTAATGTTGTTGTCATGACTCTTGATAACACCAGTTAGGAATGGCAAGCGCATTGGAAACACTATGTGGGCAAGCTTTTGGAGCAAAGAAACACTACATGTTAGGAATATATCTTCAAAGATCATGGATAGTGTTGAGTGGGTGGTGTATCTTGCTATTACCCTTGTTCATCTTTTCCGGACCCTTGCTAAAACTGTTAGGTCAACCAGAGGACATAGCCAACCTCACAGGGATGCTAACCTGGTGGGTTTTGCCACTGCACTTCAGCTTCGCGTTCCAATTCCCGCTGATGAGGTTCTTGCAATGTCAGGGTAAGGCCGGGGTTGTCGCTTGGGTGGCCGTGTTTGCGCTCCTGGTTCAACTGCTGGTGTCTTGGTTGTTTGTGTATGTGCTCAAGTTTGGAGTTATTGGTGTAGCCCTCACCCTTAACTTTGCTTGGTGGGTTATGTTTTTTGGAGCATTTGGTTATCTTCTTTTGGGTGGATGTCCCAACACTTGGGTTGGATTTTCTATGGAGGCCTTTTCTGGCCTTTGGGAGTTTACCAAGCTCTCTACTTCTTCTGGAGTCATGATATGGTAATTCACATAAATTCCGTTGATTTTTCACTAAGTTTGCGTACATTTGACTCTATTATTACCTCGCCATAGGCCAAAGCCTTTCAATAATATTTGTTGTTGTTACTATGTTTGATAGAATGTCGATTTTGTCATTATGAATTACGATTTAATTGGTGTGTGTAGATGTATCGGAAGTTGATATATATATATATACTATGTTGACACGTACAGCCTGGAGAATTGGTACTACAAAGTTTTGATATTATTAACCGGAAATCTGAGTAATGCAAAGATTGCCCTGGATGCATTGGCCATATGGTATGATTTCAATAGAATTGTTGTTATTATTACTAAAAGAAAAAATTGACTAGTAACTTATCTCAGAAGTTACACATTTGATACATAAATTCCTTGTATTCGTCAGCCTTGGAATCAATAACTGGGAGCTAATGATTCCCCTTGCTTTCTTTGCTGGAGTCGGGTATGTAATTCTTCTTCCGTCCCTTTCTTACCTCGTCATATGTATACATACGACCATACGAGTAATGTATAGTACAATATTGGGTGTGACAGGGTAAGGGTGGCCAACGAATTAGGAGCCGGAAATGGAAAGGGAGCTAAATTTGCAACAATTGTAGCAGTCATGACTTCTATCGCGATTGGCGTTATTTTCTGGCTGCTCATTATATTTTTCCATGACACACTAGCTCTTATTTTCACCACTAGCGAGCCTGTTCTTAAGGAGGTTAACAAGCTTTCGGTCATCTTGGCCTTCACGATTCTTCTTAATAGCGTACAACCTGTACTCTCCGGTAATGACTAATGAGGTTTTGGTGACTTGATGTATACTACTTAAGATTCGAGAAATTGAGTACATTAGATTTCAAGTTTCGTGGTCGATGATTTTTAATGTCGTCTAAGTATTCGTAACAGGTGTTGCGGTAGGATCAGGGTGGCAATCAACGGCGGCATATGTTAATGTAGGTTGTTACTATTTTGTCGGTGTCCCTCTCGGGTTTTTGATGGGATGGAAATT
Source organism: Spergularia bocconei (assembly GCA_963457585.1). Taxonomy (NCBI): domain Eukaryota; kingdom Viridiplantae; phylum Streptophyta; class Magnoliopsida; order Caryophyllales; family Caryophyllaceae; genus Spergularia; species Spergularia bocconei. The sequence goes on along the minus strand of OY734945.1, from coordinate 452,630 downwards.
TAACCAAGGAGTTGTGGTAAGTGCTACTTTAGTACGTAGTTTACCTATCTGCAGATAACGATTCATGTTAGCCGACTTCAAATCATTTTGGTAATATGGCGTGGTTGTTGTCATTGCTCATGATGATGGTGATGGGACTTTTAATTTGTAACAGGGTATTTGGGCCGGAATGATTATTGGAACAGCCGTTCAAACGGCAGTGTTAACGGTGATTACAATTCGATGTGATTGGGATAAAGAGGTAAGTTGTAGCTTCATAATTAAGCTGTAACAGAGTATTTTGGATGATCAGATTCTAAACAAAGGTTTTCGACTTCGACGTCGCAGGCTAAAAAAGCAAGGTTACATGTAAAGAAGTGGGCAAAAGGAAGGACGAAGAACGACGACATTGTCACATAGTTGACGGTTCCGTTTTTGTTCAGATTGAACAAGAAGTTTCATTGATCTTTGCTACTCCATCATCTTCTGCATCAAGACGGTTATAGCACATTTCGAAGTGATTTCCTCCACCCCAAAAGACGTGAGAACATCCGAAAGTTATCGTGGATCTCGATCCATTAACAAGGAGCTATGCGTGACTTGCTGTTTATTTAATTGTCTTGTTTGTATTTTTTATGGTAGTATCTTAGATCGAGCTTATTGTAAGTGCCGTTTGGCTATTTATTAATGAGAAGATTATCGTTCCCGTCAAAAAAAAAAACAAGAAGTTTCATCAACCTTTTTCATATTACTCTGTTTTTTAAGTGTGTTGTACCATTTGGAAGTGAGGTTTAGGACATAGGAGTAGGAGGTCCCAAACTGATGAAAGGCTTTCACGAATCAGTGGTATTGTCATCTCTTATGTCGACGAGCTCAGTTGGTAAAGATGTTGACGATTATAAATATGATCCGGTTAGAGGCAGGTCTATATATACTATACGAAAGATTGACCTCTATGGCCTGACATATTCAGTGAGATCACCATCATCTCATAATAAAAGTTTTGACCCCTTAAAGTTCAAATGTTCAATCCGAGTGCAATCCTTTAATATGCAGACACTATTTCTATAGATTAATAGTGTTATGTCATTTTTCAGAATGATCAAATTGTAAATTTGTCTACTCCAAACGGTGTATAATATATACTCGTATAATTTAAAATTTATAGGGAAAAGTCAAATGTCTTCTATACATTGTGGTAGATACCCTAATACTATACTCGTTGGATTTGAGTGCTGATTCCTACCTTTGTGAAGTATTTCATTCGTTTCGACGCTTATAACTTCATATGGATTTATGACTGTTCTGGCCATTTTTCTTATCGTCTTTTAGGTTTTTCACTCTAATATTTTGCAAATCCTCATTATATCATACTTAGAGACTACCATTAGAATTTGAGCCGATTTTGCTCCGGAACCATTTTATCGAAAAACCTTGGATTATTTACTACGATTCTGGTCAAACTTAATCAATTTTTCGAAAAACGCCAAATGTCCTCCAAACTTTACTGAATATAGCTTAGGACTATACTTGTTTAATTTGAGTGTTGGTTCCTCATTTGTGAAATATTTCATCCGTTTCGACGCTCGTCACTTTGAATGGATTTATGACTTTTATGGTCGTTTTCCATATCTTCTTTTAGGTTTTTCACTCTAAAATTTTGCAAATCCTCCTTAAATCATACTTAGAGACTACCACCAAAATTTGAGCAGTTTTTTTCTGCTGAGTCATTTTATCGACAAACCAAGGATTATTAATGCGATTGTGGTCAAATTTGATCAATTTTTCAAAAAACGCCAAATGTTCTCAAAACATTACTCCTTTGCTCCTATTTAAACTTCCTTCTCCCTTTTTAAGAGTCTCGACTTTGTTTTTCTCATTCCCAAAATATTACGTTTTTTGTCGAGAGAAAAATTGGGATGCAACATAAAGATGTTGGCTAAGATTAGCTTTTAAATTTATTTGCTAAATAAAGCATAAAGTATTATTTATTATTTCTTCTTTTGGAGTGCGCAAAAGAGAAAAAAAAAGTTTAAATAGGACCGGAGGGAGTACTGAAGATAGCCTAGGACTATACTTTTTATATTTGAGTGTTGGTTCCTCATTTTGTGAAATATTTCATCCATTTCGACGCTCGTCACTTTGTTTGGATTTATGACTGTTCAGTCTGTTTTCCTTATCTTCTCTTAGGTTTTTTTCACTCTAATATTTTGCATATCCTCATTATATCATACTTAGATACTACCATCAAAATTTGTGCCGATTTTGCTCCCGGAGCCATTTTATCGAAAAACCGTGGATTATATACTACGATTTTGGTCAAATTTGATCAATTTTTCGAAAAACGTCAAATGTTCTCAAAACAATACTGAAGATAGCCTAGGACTATACTTGTTATATTTGAGTGTTGGTTCCTCATTTTGTGAGATATTTCATCTGTTTCGACGCTCGTTACTTAGTATTGATTTATGACCGTACTGGGTGTATTCTGTATCTTTTCTTAGGTTTTTCACTCTAATATTTTGCAAATCCTTATTATATCATACTTAGAGACTACCACTAAAATTTGAGCCGATTTTGCTCCTGAACCATTTTATTGAAAAACCGTGGATTATATACTACAATTCTGGTAAAATTTGATCACTTTTTCGAAAAACGCCAAATGTCCTCCAAGCATTAATGATGATAGCCTAGGACTATAATTGTTAAAATTGAGTGTTGGTTCCTCATTTTATGAAGTATTTCATCCATTTCGACGCTCGTCACGTTGAATAGATTTATGACTGTTCTGACCGTTTTCCTTATCTTCTGTTAGGTTTTGCACTCTAATATTGTGCAAATCCTTATTATATCATACTTAGAGACTACCACCAAAATTTGAGCAGTTTTTGCTCGTGAGCCATTTTATCGAAAAACCGTGGATTATGTACTGCGATTTTGGTCAAATTTGATCAATTTTTCGAGAAAGGCCAAATTTCCTCTAAACATTACTGGAGATAGCCTAGGACTATACTTGTAGGATTTGACTGTTGGTTCCTCATTTTGTGAAGTATTTCATGCGTTTCCACGCTCGTCACTTTTTATGCATTTATGACTGTTCTGGCCGTTGTCCTCATCTTCTCTTAAGTTTTTCACTCTAATATCTTGAAAATTCTCATTATATCAGACTTAGAGACTACCACCAAAATTTGAGACAATTTTGCTCCGGGGCCATTTTATCGAAAAAGTGTGGATTATGTACTACGATTTTGGCCAAATTTGATCCAATTTTTCGAAAAACCCCAAATGTCCTTCCAACTTTACTGAAGATAGCCTAGGACTATACTTGTTAGATTTGAGTGTTGGTTTCTCATTTTGTGAAGTATTTCATGCATTTCAACGCTCGTCACTTTGAATGGATTTATGATTGTTTAGGACGTTTTTCTTATCTTCTCTTAGGTTTTTCATACTTTTGCAAATCTTCATTATATCATGCTTAGAGACTACCACAAAAATTTGAGGTGATTTTGATCTCAAACCATTTTATCGAAAAATCGTGGATTACAGACTACGATCCTGGTCAAATTTGATCAATTTTTCGAAAAACGCTAAATGTCCTCCAAACATTACTGAAGATAGCCTAGGACTATACTTGTTGGATTTGACTGTTGGTTCCTTTTTTTGTGAAGTATTTAATTTCATCCGTTTCAACGCTCGTCACTTTGTATGGATATATGACCGTTTTGATCGTTTTCATTATCTTTTCTTAGGTTTTTGACTCTACGAGTAATATTTTGCAAATATTCATTATATTTAAACTATAGTTCCTATAGGTTTGACCGTGTAGAAATAATCCTTAACTCGTTCCACTAGTGATATAGCCGCTTTTTTCGTTGGAATGAATGAGAGTATAAGTATACATACCAATAAACCATGTTTCTCACTTTACATAAAACTTCCAAGATCTTTTACAACTCACAAGTTCTACAAGGGCAACACTTTACAACATAAAATGCAAATCCAAAAAAAAAAGAGTCCACTTATCTTATATCCTAATTTGTTAGCAACTAGCAAGGTTATGTAAATACATTACGAATAGAACACATAGGTAAAAGTGATAAACTCACTTATGATACCCACATCAAAGTGACACGATACGGAATCATCATTGACAATGAAATCGGTGTAAGACAAATCGCAAATACTTTTCCGACAGACTGAGATTCAGTGTAAATTGCTCTAATCTTAACGGAACGAGTTTCTTCTTACGTAAATTTTTACTTGTCAAATAGACCACAAAGATTTGCTCACCTTAACCATTTATAAGGGATTAGTCATTTGCTATGGGCAATGAAAACCCTAATTTTTAGCCACAAAAAAAAATGTAAAATACAACATTATATAATGAGCGAGACAAGGTTCTCACCGGACAAGTTCACCATAAGCAAATTGAAACGCAAACCGGTTAGAAGCAAACTGAACCGAGTCATGAGGCTTAACTCGATCCCCATCATCGAACCGAGCCGACTCAAACCGACCCCAACTCAAAACCATTTTCTCCTCCTTAAACCCATTACCCTCCCCAACTTTACCCTTCATATCACTCACCAAAACCCACAAATCCTCAACCAAACCGGACCCGTTAACGTCGAACAACGACCCGAGCCGGTCCTTACAATCCTCCAACCGCTTCAAAGCGCAAACCAACTCGACCGAGTCAACAAAACTCAAACAACTCAACCGCTCCTTAAACTCTTCAACTCGGATCACAATTTCATCAACCGTCGTAAAATAATCTTCACCCACCAAACCCATCACTTCGAATAATAATTTGTTACCCTCCAAATGTAACGTATCCGGAGATTTACATATTTCTTCCAACACATTTATCAAACCGTCGATTTCCCGCAGTAAATCCTTACATAAAAGCGACGCAATTATTTCCTTCGCTTTTTCCCGCTCTAAACTACAAGACGTCGAAAATAAAAAGTAACCCAAAATTCTCGACGTCGATAATATCTGCTCTAGATATTTAGCGTACCAGCGAATCCACGTGGACATCTCCCATGCTGTCGGAGACGAGTTATCGCGGAAATCGGAGAGTTTAAGGTAGTTGCGACCGCCAGTTGCGGGGTAGATTGACAGCTGGTCGTGTAGTATGAAGGTGCCACGTCGGACGATGACGTGGAGGCAGAAGAGTGACTTGATTGCCACGGTGGAGGAGGAGGTCTTGTGTAACCGCCGCATGAGGACGTCGATGACGACGGCGGCTGATGTTCTTGGGCCGTCACCCGCTGCGAGAATTGCGGAGAGGTGGGTGTCTGGTGGTGGCGCGTCTGCTTCGTGTGTGGTGGCGCGTAGGACTGTTAGTCGTAGCGCCGCCGTTGTGTGGTTGCGTGAGAGTAAAGCTGCTTTGCCTATCGACGCCTTGTCCTTGACCTTCCCTATTATGTCCCCAAATAATCCCATTTAATTAATTAAATTAAATAATAATATGATCTTTTTTTTTTTCAATTTTGCTAATTTCGAATTTTTGAGGTTTAGGCAAAAAAAAAGACGTAATTGATCGAGTCGGAATTTATTAATAGTAGTTAAATGTTGAATTTGGCTCGATTCGGTGTTTTCGAGGTTTTTAGGTTTAGATAAGAAAAGACGTAATTGCTCGAGTCGGGAAATTGAGAGTGGTATAGTAGTAGTAAGAAAAGTTGGGGGAAGTTTTATGTAGGAAATATATGAGGATGATATATAAGCAAGGTTGATGTGGATGGGGTTTGAATGATCAACGGTTATGTGAAACTTTGGTGTAATTTGATTTAAAGTGGGTGAGCTAAAGCAAAGAGGGAATAAAGATAAAGAAAGGTATGGAAGTATGGAGATTATTTTTATGTCGCAAACAACTTTTGGGCTACTTATGAACGAGAAACTTCTATTCTGTTGATTTTTTTTTTTGTACAAAGTAGCAGCTAGTGCTGCGGGGGTACGGTATGAGGATTTGAATCCGCGATAATCTCTAGACGGGTTGAGTTTCTAACCCCTAGACCCTTGATCCTCATTCTGTTGATCTTCTTATCTCTTTAATTTGTTAGTTTTTAGCTCGTCATGCATTGTTCGTTTTATATGAGTGTTCAAATTTGCAAAGTAGGTTGGTAGAAAATTTTGTACAATATCTACGATTTTACGTACCTACCTTTCTCACTCGATTGTTAATAATATTAAGTTTGAATTTCTCTTGTGTTATTCAATTAAATAAAATCTGTATGCATAAACAGTTAATTGTAGCATTATTGCTAATTGTTGTTGGTACATTTACGAGTTACGACTAGTTGAGGAACATATCACATGAGCTATGGGTTTAATACTTTAATTAGTTTAGCCACTAATAGTGACTTAAATTGGTTGATCAAGTTGATTAGTGATGAAATGCTAATTAGAGGTTGACCTTCAGCCGTACGAAATCATTAGACATGACTCAAATGAGTGTGGGAGTGGGGACTATAGGCTGTTGTTTATTTATTGAGTTGGTTGTTGGATATGAATGCCGTCAATTTTCATTGATGAACATTGAGATCGATTAATAATGATTTCGACGTAAAATTCCATTCGTTTTATTCATTTTTAAATATAGATCCAAATATTTATAAATGGAGCGAACACAGGATGGAGTACTCCATGTGGATATACATATAACGTGGTATTTGAAAGTGACAGTTTTGACGATGATCGATTTGAGCTCCGATTTATTTTATTCGTATAAGTCCAAATTTTCTTTTTCATATGATGACCTACAAAGTACACCATCTACCTTAGCTTGCTTGGTGGGATCCTCTTTTTTAAGGCTAGGGCTTTATCGATCCATTTGGTTTGACAGTTAAAATTCAGAGATCTTTGTCCTTGGAGTGGAGGGAAACTACGGCAACACTACCAATTCAAATGTATCCGGCGGTGGCTTTTGTTACCAAATGGTAGAATTAAAGTTCCTTTTCCTTTTTCTTTCTCTTGAACTAGATTTAAAGCATTGTGTAATTGTCACGTATCATATCTCTAAAACCTAATTACTCGTACATAGTTTTCCGCCTCTCGATCGAAAAATGTCACTCCAATCGTCTCAAATAATACGGGCTAATGCAAATTAAAACGATCACTTGAAAGTGCACATTATTCTTACATGAAGATATCACATACATTTTTCTATACGTTTTTTCTTCAATCTTCACTATGCAATTAGTACAAGATACCTCTGTTTTTTGTTCAAATCATTAGTATACCTACATTGTATGCATGCAACCGTTATAATTTGGTATCATCTTAGGGATCAAGGAGGTATATTCAAATAGATGGTCCAATTTCTTTCATTGGTCTGGTCCTGAATTTGAACCTCTGCAGCAACGAAAGCAACAAGGGAGACAAAAAAAAAAGGTGGCGAGAAATAACAAAACAAAGTATGAAAATTGGATGCTTAATTTTATTGATCTTGAGCATTTTATTTATGAGTCGAGAAAAGTGTTAAATGATAAAGTAGTCCAGAGACGACAAAGCCTGATTTACGAGCTACTTTGTTTACGTTTTCCCACGATTGACAAAATACTGCTTTAGTTTGTAGATAACTTGTGTGTCAGATCATCTAAATGCATATACGTATGAATGGAAATTCTTTAAACAAATATACACAAGTCCATTATGATTAAGTTTGATTAGAATATGAGAAATTTTATTAAGGATTTCAAAAAAAGGGAGTCGTGGCTTTGCTTGGAAGGCTAACCAGTCAAATTCAGGATACAATATTGAGTTTGTAATTGTTTTATGGTCTAATCATTTCACCAAATTTATATAATTGTTCGAGTTTAATGCTAAATAAACGTGCCAATATATCTTACAATTAATTCAGTAATACTCTTTTAGTCGTATTTGAGGAGTCCATTGTACTCGTCGAAGCTAACATTATTCAACAGCTATCTACAAACTATATGGAGACATCTCAACTAAGCTACGTACTCCGTTTTTGTTCGTTTCGCTATCTTGATCTATACCATGTAATACAGAACCGTCGTTCCCAATTTTGTTATATATGAACATTTTGTTGAATTGACACAATATTCACGTTATACGGTGTATTGCATTAATCAAGATCTTTTTTTAGGTCATAATCAAGATTCAAGATATTGTTGTGTACTCCGCATGTAGTCTTTCATCTATGATAACTTTTATCGCTACTAATTGTATTCCGATAACAGCATCAGGCACTGCGTAGAAACGATACTCGTAGAGTTTTTTGCCGTACGTTGAAAAAACCTCGATATTGGGTTTTTAAGTCATATTCATATTGTGCTCTATAGGATGATGGGCCTCCAACGTAGAGATATTAGAGTTAAAATTATGGGCCGAAGCCCACAGTTCTTGTTGGGCTGGCCTGGCAGCACAAGGGTTAGAACTTAGAACTCAGCAGAGCAAATGAGCAATGTAAAAGGCAGAGCACAACGAAAACAAACGTAATGAAGAAGCAATATGAGGTTTTCACGGCTACGAACTTACGAAGGTGGTTGTCTTCAAGAATAGGCTTCTTTCCAGAGGTTTCAAAGCATGATGTTGATGCTATGAAATACACCAGGACTCGCCTTTCTGGTCGAGTTGACTCGGACCCCCACTCAGGCACTCGTATCACGCCCACCTTAAGCCCAATTAACATAGGCCTCATGGTTTTGTTGTGTCAATCTTTTTTACTTTCTCTTTGCGCCTAATGCTAACGGTTAATGTCTAAACACGTAGAATTGTCGAGTATAATATAAGTCTATATTGTTCGATGTAAATCGATTTTATTGTAGCTAATTAAAATTTTACTATGATTAATTTTCAACGTTGATGTTGGACAAATGATTTTTACCTAGATATTAAGACCTCTAGTAGCGTGCTTCATAGAATTGTTTGAGTGGAAAGCTTAGGTTTCTTGCGAGGAACAAAAATGCAATAATCCATAGCTAAGTCTATTAGTCATTTCAATAATGCTTGACAAATAGAGAAGAGGGGGCCATCTTCCTACTCAATATCTCCAACCATATCATATCACATCCATATATAAAAACTTGATAAAGACGCCACTTTAATTTGGAGAAGTTAAGGAGTACATTGAGTATGGGACTTCACATTATTCCTCAGGCTAATTATATACTAGTATGTAGTTCTAATACATGGATCGATCAGGTCCATTTCTCTTTTGATAAAGACAACATTGATATGGTTCTTACTAAGCAATGAATCTGCTTTTGTTGGAGATTATGCTCCTATTATATTATCTTTGAAATCTTATTATTTCCTTTTTTACCTAATCAAAAAATAGTTTTAATCAAATCCAGTTCAGCATACGCTCTTATGCTTAACGGAAAATGTAATTATTGTTTCGGACATACATTTCCTTTTCTGCTCGTATTTGTATTATGAATTATAGTAGAATAATGTTGTTATGTACTATCTCCGAAACAAAGACCGAGTTTAAGTCCTCAACTTTCTTCTATGTTGACCTTTATTAACTTCTTAATTAGTTTGATCATAGCTTACGTAAGTTAATTTTGACTTCCATGATTAATTCCTAGTTCTCCTACTCTTTAATTTCAACTTTTTAATTAGTCTATAACATGGAACGAGCTGAGTGACGTACTGAGTGAGCAAAGTTATTAGATTGCTGTACAAGTTTAATTTCATAAAATCACTCAAAAATTCCTCCATACACATACATTTGTAACGTTAACATCTACGTACCAGATACTAACTACATACGTTTACATTTTAAGTCTATATACGAAATATATTATACTACTATGAACGACTTTTGACCAAAATTAATCAGGAATCATGATGATGATGATTTTGTCAAGACAGCAATTACTATCGTCAAGACAAATTCATTGAACCTGATCCATATAATGATCATAATTGCCTTGCAAGATGCCGATTTGTCTCGGGGGCAAAATCATCGCCTATTAATTGATTAAAAAAATAAACAAAATGAAACACCACGACTAGCTATTCAATTTTGACCGGCCGGTGGTTATTAGTTTGTTAGACAGGAAGCGGGGGAGGAAACGATTGACCCAACGGCGTTACTACGGCCGCCGAACATCGTTTCGGGGCCGTAGACAACGTCGCCAGTACATCACCGTCTACACAGACTTTGGCGGTTGTTGACCGGAATGAACCTATTCTTGAAATAAACGACCGTCCGAAAAAGCGGCCGTAACGGCTACTACCACTACCTTCACCACCGCCGCCGCCGCCGCTTCTGTATCCTCTACGTGAGCTAGTTTGCCGAGGCAGAGCCACCAGGCTCGTTGCTCGCTTCAGCTGTATCCGAGCCATCAACTGCCGCCGAACCTCCGCGGGTAGCTTCAGCGTGAATCTATCGCAATTCTCTCCCGGTTGAATCAAAGAGTGTCCGGTCGAGTGCGATCTCGGTAACTTCACCTTCTTTTCCGGCAACGACGTCGTTTCTTCGTGTTCGTGTATCGTAATTTGTACTTCTTGAACACGAGGACTACTCGAGTCCTCGTGGTCGTTTGTCCGCGCATTCATCACTGAATGCGCGGACAATTCATCGTCGATAACCTTGTCCGAGTCGGTATCGACTGGGACAAGGTTATCGCGACACACAGGACAAGTAGTGTGTCCAACAAGCCAAGTATCAATACACTCGGAATGAAAAACATGATCACATTTCGGGAGTAAACGCAGCGTTTCATCCTTCTCGAACTCGCTCAAACAAACCGCGCACTCCAGCGCACCTTTCCCTATCTTGAGTTCCTCAACCGCCGAATACTCGAAAGTCGGAAACGTGTCGATCACTGTTTTGTCAAGACCGCTAACGACGTTACCGTTGACCGCCCTCGCCGTGACGGTTGTAACGGCGGAGGAGGAGGATGACGTGTCCACGCACTGCTGGATGTAAATGGCGATGCAACCTGTGATGAAGAAGCCAAGTACGAGGACTATGACCACGATCGCCATCGACGGGCTTACATTTCCCCCTACCGCTCCATCGTCGTCGTTATTATTATACGACGACGATGATGAATCTGACGGCTGTTGCGCTTTCGCAACAGCCGATAAGATTAGTAATAATAGGACAATTATTATTACAGAGCAATTAAAATTAACTATGCTCTTCATTTTCGATTTAAAATTTTGACAAGTGTAAAATTTGAATTAAAAAATAATAATTAAATTGGTATAGTATAATTGAGTTCATGAAAGGGAAGAGAGAGCAGAAATGGCGGAAAAAATGAGCTGGTGGAGCGAAGCTTATATATCAAGGAGGAAGAGATGCCGTGTAGAGGAAGTTTGCGGGTCCCGCGTCTTTTATTTTGTTATCTTCTTTTTTTTTTGTCTCGAATCATTTAGTTTAGTCCAAATTTTATATTTGATCGTGAAATCAAAGGATGACAAGATTTTTCATACCATTTTTTAATACTATAGTATTGTCGAGTATGTCTCCCCGACTCTGATGTGTTTAGTTTGTATTAAATTACTTAAGTTTCGACCGGTGTTCATATTGTCAACTTAGCTAAATGCTCATTAAGTTATTTGATCATATGATCCGATAACGTAGTTAATTATGCCGCGTGTGAGTGTCTTAGTGGTTTTTTTTTTTATTATTATTGCAATGTTCCGAGAATGGGGACTTTACAAGTGTAGTCAAGCTGTGTCTGTAGGGTGGTGGGCAATTAATTGACTTTTTTTAATTGATGAAAAATTGAAAACTAACATACTAGGAGTCTAGGACTAAAGAACAAAGAAGTAAGGGAGAAGTTTCAAGGTTGGAGGTCTAGAGGCATCTAGAAATGGGGAGGGACTTGGTCTTGTCTTCTGTTGCTCGAAGCTTTGACTTTTTTTTTAATGATAATGGGGGAATATTTATACTATTGTTATTCCTCGACTCTTTATTCTCGAGGAAAAAGGTGGGATATTTATGGTGCTAAAAATAATATGAAATGACTATGCACGTTGATTAATAGGATTATAGTCTAATTGGGAATAGTTCTTTAGTAAAGTTTCAGTATGAGCTTTCTAGCTTTGAGTATATAATATGAGTAATATGTTTTGGACGGCTCAATTTCGCAATTGAATAACTCAATTAATTTACTTGATCCTTAAACTTTAAATGACATTGTGCCGATAAGAGTTTTATATCATAGGTCGTTAATTTGCATTGGTGCAATAGGAGGGGATTCGATCGAGACAAGGGTGAATTTTTGTTTCGTTCACAAAACATGTAATTAAGTTACGTCAGTTAAGTTTACGATTTCCGGGACTTGGAAGTGGCATTGGTTACTAGTCGATCATATAATGCATAGTCAATTAGTCATGAATCATGATGCATGAAGGGTACTTTTCGGGCACTAAATTGGGACATAGCGTTTGTTGGAATTTTTCGTTATTATTATTTTCACGAGAGGTGTGCGCTATGTTTTGGGTAAGTAGTGTACTAGTTCAGCTTCGTATAAATGTTGAATTGAAAATTAATGTTTAGTATGTGACCAATTCAAGCAAAGTGGGTTTTGCTTGCGAGTTTGCTTACGTTGGTTTGTTAGAGTTGAAGCTTGGAAGTTACTCAAGGTTGTATACCTTGGTTCAGCTGCTAAGCCTTCTAATCTAATTGTTCAAATAATATAAAAATGTCTGGTAGTAATTTACAGAGTTTGGTCAGTGAGAGTGATAATCAATGAATTATATTTGTAAATGATATTCTCCTATGAATTCTTATATAAAAAAAATGGTTATGATATTTGAGGTTTGATTAAAGTCCATGTGTTTGGGTATGTAAGTTTTCTCACTGGTGTAAGATATATAGTCCTCTGATTTATGAGGGTATGACTATATGAGTAGTCTTGTAAAGTCAAGATTGCCTTCTTAATATAATATCGTCACTTTATTTTTTATTTCTTTGACGATATTAACATGCCCGGGAGTGTTGAAGGTTGTGCACCCAATTATTTGTTGAACTGTTCATAATATGTTTGGAGATTTGGGCCAAAAAGGCTTAACAATATAACTTAACAACCACTAATTGATTTGTTAATTATTGGGCCAGTCCAAATTTTTTCATAAATATTGAAAGCTAGTCCAGCTAGTAGCTGGCCCAATAATTCTCTAGGACTAGGGAAGCGAGAGTTTATGGATGCAAATGCCATAGAGAAATTGGAGTGTGAGGAAATACGAATTCGTAACTACTCCTAATTAGCCGATCAGATCGAATTCTATTTCAGGTTTAGATGTGATTACGAAATATCTTAGATCAGGTTCAAAATTCTAGAATAGTTCAATAATAAACTTCTGATGTTTCGGATCAGTACAACTTGGCCAAACCTTTAATCATGTCGACTAATAATGACCAACCGTAGCACTTTATTTCCTCTTGATTGCTTGCATTAGATATACCATATATCATGTAGAGTGTAGACAATTACAAAACTTGTACTACTTGGATCCCAGCAAATATGAAACATTGTCACCTCACCTGAGATGGCACACCATATATTGTCTTTAGATTTGGACTCTTATTCATTCCAAGCCAGCTGCCCTAACTAACCAATTCTTCTCCACGAGACCTACAAAGTACATTTAGTGGAGTTTATTTCCAATTAAAAATTGTATCGAAGTACAAATTGTCAAAATCTTAACATTACCACATAAAAAAAACAGAGAAAGTACTTCGTATATCGATAGTTTGTATTTTCTCAACCATATACGAGTATGCTTAATTCATATAATTTCATCCATGAAGTACATTTTTCTTAAATTCCATGCTTTTGATACACAAATTTGATAGTAGGTGGAAACATGTGAAGGATAAAATAGAAAGGTGAAGAAAAAGGAACATGAGTGGAGAAGTCCAGATAGAAAGGCAAAAGACAGAACAAAAATAAATTGAACTATTATTGCTGCTCTTTGGACAATTGTGAAATACAGTTCTCCTTATTTAAATTTTACAAAATAATTTGTTTATTCATCTGCATCAAAATCTGAATTTATCCCTTACACTTGGACCAAATTGCTCTGTGGATTATTTTATACTAGTATTTTTTATGTTGGATCGTGGGGGTCTACTTAGCCTTGCGTAGTTGCATCAGAACAATAACATGACTGTATATATGCAACTATGGATAATTGCATTAAGACAAATTAATTTTATAATACATTGCCTTTTATCATTGTGTTGTTTTTTTCTTTTGTTTTTCTTTTCCATAAGATTTAAAATCTGATCATTCAATTATTCTCGCAATTTTGTGTGTGTTTCTCATGTTGTTATTAAGTTTCATTCGATCGACACGACTGTTTGATATCGACTTTAAAATATTTGTAAATCGTCTGATCTCTAATATTGCGTATATCAGGTCCAACTTATGCACCACATGTACATATTATCACACCGGGAGTCTTGAAAACACTAAACTATCCCTATTAAAATAGCTTATTATTAGTATATTATCACACCAATTATTAACACCTAGCTAGTAGAGTTGGTATCACGATTCACGAGTTTAACTACATGTCTTGAGTTTGTGTTTCGAAAATGAAGTAATTTTTTAAAGCTAATTAGTTGTGAGAGTTTTATCACTCTGTATAAGTTACGCGTTTGGATCTTATGGAGTTGATATTTGGTGGAGTCGATGGAGTTTGTTATAATGAGTAGTAAACCAATAAGAAAGAATCTTTAAATTCACAAATAAATCGTGACTTGTTTTTTTTTTTTTTTCTTGTCATATTTGGTAAACTCCATCATGTGAAGTTTAATTTCAACTCCATACAATCCAAACATCTTATTATAGTATAACCACAATATTTTTGTACTTTCATTGAGCTTCTTTTTTGATGAATTGTCTATTTCAATATGATAATTGATTTAAGAGTATTTTCCCCGGGAACGACGCGTCATTTTGGACGGTAGCTTGGACAAGAAAACGCCTGCATAAAAACAGTCCAAGTCGAACAACCAGCAGACCGTTGTTTTTGGAAATTGGGTGGCAATTTTTTTTTTTTCACAAAGTACTTTAAAATTTGCAAGAATATAATTTTCAGACAAATGTATATTTGTACGGTACTCTTCTTTACAATATGATTATTGTTGTCTCCTTTTAATAATAATTAAACACTTTTTCACCCTTTTCAGAGTGCAAATCTAGGACCAAATTGTGCCACAATAGTTCATTGTCGAGGCCTAAGCTAGCTAGCTAGCTTTCTCATGGGTACACAATTATACACTATGATGGTCTATATTGTGGATATAGTTTCTCATGGATATACAATATGATGAACATATATAATGTGGATATAGTTTCTCATGGATATACAATATGATGAACATATATAATGTGGATATATTGAATGGATAATAATTTTTGGATCCGAGTATATATATGACAGGCGATTATCATATTTACGTATTCACCTGATAATAACATTAACCGATGAGTATGCGTTGTCACGCTTAAACTTTTTGAATTACTCTTGTCCTATATAGATGATGTGTATAGCTGATCAATAAATAAAAGGTCGTATCTTAACAACATTATAGTTTATTTAGAAACTCAATCTCACTTCCTAGAGTAGTAGCTAGATGCATGCTCTAGACAATTACATCTCATTTAGCACCCAACTTTAATTTACATGTTAATACAAAGTACAAAAACTAACTAAAGCACAACCTCGCTCGATCTACTTTGAATTAATAATAAAATAGCTAACAAACTAAAAAGCAAGCAAATGATGAAGATTAATGATTTGAAATTCTATAATAAAAAAAAACACAAAGAACCTTAAGAATTCCTCATTAATTGAATCATTACATAAGTGATTAGAGTCAAAGATAAACTAATACATCCCCTTTACTTAGTGGGATAACTAGATTTTCATAAACGCAACTACCCTTTAATCTAGTGACACTCGTCACTAAATTCCAACATTATTTTTATAATACCCTTGCACGTACAAAACTCCCTATATATACGTAACGCTCACACTACTCTCTAGTGCACCGTACAACAAACTTCACCAATACACCATCCAACCTAGCTAGCCACAAACGCACCCACCATGCCTACCTACCGGAGCATGAGCTCCGCCCGCCTCACCACCGATGTAGCGAGTGTCGAATGCCACAAACAGGTCCGGTCGTGGCGGCTCCTACGTACCCTAGTGGAACTCCTCATCCCTACTTGTAGTAATTGCACCTTTGTACAAGAAAATCCTCCTATTAAGTCCTTTAATTCAAATAAACCCGCATATTTACCATCTTCCACGTCATCAACGGTAATTACCGGAACAATATTCGGTTACAAAAGAGGAAAGGTGAAATTTTGCATACAACAGTCAAACAACTCAGTTCTACTACTAGAGTTGGCAATCCCCACGTCCGCCCTCGCACGAGAAATGCGAGGGGGGCTACTGAGGATTGCCCTAGAGAGTACAAACTCCGTGCAGGGCACGGAGTTTGTACCCTTACTTGAAATGCCAGTATGGCGGATGTACTGCAACGGTAGGAGGGTGGGGTTTGCGGTGAGGAGGCGGCCGTCGAAAGCCGACTTGGAGGTGATGAGGAGGATGAGTGGCGTGGTGGTGGGTGCGGGGGTTATAAGTGGGAAAGAGGTTGGGTGTGAAGATGACGATGTTATGTATTTGAGAGGGAATTTCGATAGGGTTCGTGGGTCGTCTGATGCTGAATCTTTCCATTTTGTTGATCCTGATGGGAATATTAATCAAGATCTTAGCATCTTTTTCCTTCGTTCTCGATGATTGTGAACAAATATATGATCAATCATCATGAACTTATAGGTGATCATGATCGATACTCTGCTCTTTTAAATGACATGGAAAATTCGCAGCCGTTGTGTTTTGACCATGTGTACCGGTAAACAACCAGATACACGTGACAGCTTGCAAATCACGACTGGGATTCATTGTTGAAAACATATACTCCATATTTTTACCTGATTTTTTTAATCGGTATTATTTTGGGTGGTCTAGTAGTCCGCTTTTTTTTTTTTTTTTTTTATTGTATTTTGTAGTGCAGTTTAGTGAGCCATATGGGGTTTGAACTAGCTAGCTAGGTTGACGCTAGCTAGTATCAAATTAAAAAAACCCTCCTTTTAGTATAGCTTCCTTAATTAGGTACAACAACGATCTCCAAAACCATTTTTTTAGCCACCAAAGGCACATATGATTGTGTCTTTTGGTAGTTTTCACATTGGAGCAAACTTGTGTGTACCTAAAGGTTGCTTACATGTTGTTGGCATATCTATGGTGTACTCTTCATTTGTATATTTTTGGTTTTACTCCATGTGAAATCTCATTTTTATTTTTATTTACTTTGATGTATACTATCGGAGTATCGATGCATACTATAAATTTGTTGCGAAACGATCATCACTAGTTCAATATTTGTCAAGGTTCTTCAAAATCATTGTTTATTCAAACTATTGGTTACATGAAAATACGATGCATTGACGAGTGGCTACACTTTTATCTTTATACAAAAAAAAAAGGTCAGGCCGTATCACAGCCAACTACCTTAAACCCGGTTTAGTAAACCGGACTCTGTATGTTCTGAAATTAAAGAGGCACCTAACTGTCTTGAGAGTAGCCTGGTAGTTGAAGAGTATGTACAACCCAATGTACAAATATCCTCAACTAACTTTTTCTTGAAGTTTCATCTAATTTCTAGTTCTTTGTCAAATATCACAAGTAATGTATTAGTATAATGTGCATCATCCAATTTCAATCAAGGCTATATCGCCTAAATGTTGTTAATCTTGTTGATAACACCACATTTTTTTTGTTCTGTCTCATGGGAAGACTTAAACTTTCCTCGAGTTTTACGTTCAAAATAAACCCGGTTCACCAACGATTGGTCGACAAACCTAGTACGAGTAGTAGTAAAAAAGGTTTTATTGATTCGGTTTGTGCTGTTTTTGGCCGGATTAAGCTCGGAAGTAATTTTCTTGCAAAAATGTCTAAGAATGTCTAAAAGTTTGTTGTTTTTTTTGGTGAATTTAGCATAGTGGGTTTTGATTCTGTTGGTGTTTTGCAGACGGGAATCGATGGAATTCGCGGTCTGAGGAGGAAGATAAGGTTTATTCTTGGATATATGCTATAGCACAAACAGAAAAGACTTTGGCTTTTGAATATGTTCGGTCTACTGAGCGAGGTTGGTAACTTATTTATGTGTAGCATACGCATCCTGTTCCTTATGTGGAATCAGAAAATCGGATTAGTTTTACGTATTCTTTGATAAGTTTTAGCTGAGTTCATATAAAAATTTATGGCTTTTCGGAACCCTTGGCAGACCAGACCTAAACCAGATATTTCTGAGTGCAGAAATGTGTGTTTTTCTGACAGTAACTTCTGAATGACACTTGTTCTAGGCTTGAGCTTTACTGAAGCTGACCGTAGATTGAAAGAAAATGGTCCTAATGTTCCTGTGGAGTATACTGCATCAGGCCGAGGGCGGCTTCTATGGAATGCTTTGTGTCATCCTTTTAATGTGATTTTGATAGTTTTGTCGACTCTTTCGTACATAACCTATGATGATCTTAATGGCTGCATCATGCTGGTGTTAGTCTTCATAAGTGTCTCCCTCCGTTTTTACCAGGTATGTATTGTTTAGAATCGTTGTTTCGTGTCCATGATAATTTTTTACCCATTTTTTAGGCATCTATGACTTCATGTTCGATGACCCCAAATCATTTTCGGACTATCTGTATCCCACAGGAGTACAGCAGCACAAAGGCGGCCGTGAAACTGTCAGAGTATCTAAGATACCCAGTAAAAGTTCAAAGGTGTGCAGGAAGAGTTGTTCAGCAAGAGGTAATAACTTTGGTTGATCAAAAAGATACTGTGCCTGGTGACATTATCCACTTTGGGCCTGGAGATCTTTTCCCTGGTGACGTGAGACTGTTAACTTCAAACCAAGTTTTTGTCAGGTAAATTAATTACTCCTACGACATAAGGGTAAACCGCTACTGTAACCTTTAAGACACTGGAGTAATGTTTTTGTTTATCGTTGAAATGCCGCTTTTTAAACAGTCAGTCATCACTTACTGGGGAATCCGGAGTAGTCATGAAAATTGCTGAGGTGAAAGAAGCTCAGAGTACTCCCCTGCTAGATCTGAAAAATATATGTTTCATGGTATATGTCAGACTTCCTAGTCCCTTTTTGTTCTTACTGTAATTGTAAATATCGGTGTGTTTCACTGGAAATCGCGATTGACAGTCACATATTATCTTCTATTCACTTGTTATTTCAGGGAACGGGCGTGATGTCAGGCAGTGGAACTGCTCTTGTGGTATCTACGGGATCCAAAACTTACATGAGCACCATGTTTTCAGCAATGGGACAGCAGAAACCACCAGATGATTTCGAGAGAGGCATTCGTCACATATCTTACATCCTGATAGGAGTTATGACAGTCATTGCTACCATTATCGGCTTTACTGACTACTTCCTGTCTTATGCTGCAAGTGAAAGTGTCCTTTTCGCACTCTCAGTTGCGTGTGCACTGACACCGCAAATGCTGCCCCTAATCACAAACACCTGTCTAGCAAAAGGAGCAATGGCTATGGCAAGAGCCAGATGCATAGTCAAAAGCTTAACTGCCATACGCGACATGGGCTCAATGTAAGCACAGCTGCACAGAACTTTATATGAACTAGTACATATGACTGTTGCAGAGGAAAACCTAATGTGCAGAAACAGTATAATGATATAATTGCTGTACTGAAATCAAACAAATCATGATTGTAAACCTTACATGTTACGCCACCATTGAATAATTGCTCACTGATTCGTCTGTCTCTTGCAGGGAAATTCTGTGCATTGATAAGACTGGAACTCTGACTGTAAACTGTGTAACAATGTCTTCATACCTTGACATCTGCGGTTTACCAAAAGAGGATATACTTCAGTTTGCGTTCTTGAATGCTTACTTCAAGGCAGAGCACAAAAATCCTGTGGACGATGCAATCACTGCATATACATACATGAACGGGTACAGGTTTCAGCCATCTAGATGGAAGAAGATACGTGAAATTTCTTTTGATTTTACACGCAGAGCAGCATCTGTTGTCCTGGAATCAGAGTTTGTGGAGAAAGAGCAATATGTTGGTCGTTATCTGATAACCAAAGGCGCATTAGAAGAAGTGGTGCCTATGTGTAGGTTTATTCATGATTCTGATGACTCTGCAATGAGAACGCTTTCTCGTGAAGATTGCCGAAGGATTGAAATTATGGGAGAAGAGTTGAGCAAAGATGGACTGCGTGTGCTTGGTGTAGCGATGAAGGAACTGGAAATGGTATAACCCCTTTTCATTTTTGCTCATCCCACACATTTATCATATCAGGTGCTTTAATTCAGAGATTGTATGCACTTACAGAAAAATGGAGTTCAAGAGAAGCAAAATGAAGAGTCTGACCTGGTGTTTGTTGGTCTTGTGACATTCTATGATCCACCAAAAGACTCAGCAAAGCAAGCATTGTGGCGGTTGGCTGAGAAAGGAGTAAAGGCGAAGGTTCTAACAGGCGACTCTTTGCCACTGGCAATAAAGATATGCAAAGACGTAGGCATTGAAACAAGTCATGTAATCACTGGACCTGAGCTTGAGATGCTCAACTCGGAAGCCTTCCATGAAGCTGTCAAACAGAAGACTGTGCTTGCGAGACTGACTCCAACTCAGAAGCAGCGGGTGGTGCAAACATTACAGGCTGGAGATACTGTTGTTGGTTTTCTGGGGGACGGAATCAATGACTCACTGGCCCTAGAAGCGGCTAATGTTAGCATATCTGTTGATTCAGGGGCATCAGTTGCAAAACATTTTGCAGACATCATATTATTGGAAAAGGACCTTAATGTACTGGTTGCCGGAGTTGAGGAGGGTCGTCTGACATTCAAGAACACTATGAAGTACATAAAAATGTCTGTAGTGGCTAACATAGGAAGTGTTATTTCGCTTCTGATTGCTACACTCTTCCTTGGTTTCGAGCCCTTGACACCAAAGCAACTCCTCACTCAGAACTTCTTGTACAGTCTAGGACAAATTGCAGTACCTTGGGACAAGATGGAGGAACAGTATGTAAGGACACCACAGAGATGGTCTAGGAAGGACCTCCCTAGATTCATATTGTGGAATTCGCCCGTGAGTTCTGTGTGTGACATAGCTACCCTTTTGTTTCTGTGGTTCTACTACCAGGCTTCCACAACACAGGAAAAGGAGTTTTTCCGTTCAGCACTGTTTGTTGAAGGACTGCTGATGCAAACTCTGATCATTCACTTGATCAGAACAGAAAAAATTCCTTTCATTCAGGAGGTTGCTTCAACGCCAGTGTTTTTTTCCACACTGATTATCTCTGCTATCGGAATTGGAATTATCCTGACGCCAGTTGGACCTGTCATGGGATTTTCAAGCTTGCCTTACACATATTTCGGGTTTCTAGTCTTGCTTTTCGTTGGTTATTTCACGGTTGGCCAAGTCGTAAAGAGGCTTTACATTTTGGTCTATAAAGAATGGCTTTAGAAACATGAACTTCTTTTAAACTAGCAAAATTGAGATCATTTTTCGATTGAAAAACAGTTGGTTCATGTTGATGTACAAGAAAAAGTCACATGTACAAACATTTATCCAAGAAATGTGAATTATTTTGGCTAAAATCACGACAAATGTAATGAAAGATCAAAGAAAAGCCGAATATAAATTTCTCTTCATTATTCAAGGAAATAAGGCAGGTACAGGCTTACAGAATGTGATGCAAGTATAAGCTGCTACAAGTCAGTCCTAGGAAAATCATGGCATTGAACATTTTTGTGATCCTGGCGAGTTACCTGCACAACACAGCATGCGCTTGAAAGATGATTAGAACTTACGTAATTACCAAGAAAGAGAAGTCCGTCAAATGATCAAAGATAATGAAGAACTCACTCAATTGGAGGTACTGGTTTTTTATGTTCCACTCGAAATCCCAGTGCTTCTTGTCATTTTTGAGTGTCCAATATGCCCATCCAAAAGATGCTGAATTATAAACATCTAACTGTGCTTTCCCAAAATCCTGATATTTTTGTTGTGACCCGCTTGTTACATTCCACTCATTCACCCATTCCCCTGAAAGTCGACACAAAGATTTGTCAAATTTATGGTTCTGTTCTAGTAAGCAAATCTGCATGGAGTTCACATATAAATGTGCATCTGAATTTGGTTGGAGAATTCTACTTACCAATGAAAAGAAGTGCACCATTCTCACTGTTGAGTTGTTGCAGTTGAGCTTCTCTACAAGTGTTTCATGTCTATGGCGAGTCACAGCGTTAAACAGCAATGAAGATGTATACCTGCAAATAGGCACCACTCTCAAGTCTGATATGAACCCTGCTACTATTGCTGAGAATTTCTATGGAAATGTTTCATTGGTGCCTGTCACTTCTGCTGTAGCTGAGACAGAACCTACTTGACTGTCAAATGTCAAAACCTGCCCTTGCGTGCAGCGCATTTGGAATTTTGTCTCAGATACCCTCCACAACTGCAATGAAATTATCGAATACAACAGGCTTAGATCTCAAGATTTACATTAAAAGTCGCCTATCTCAGTTTTCTGAAACAATCTCAAAATGTAAAAGCATTCGGAGAAGATTCTGATCGCCCACCCATTGCAAAGAAGAGCATTACGAAACCACCCATTCCTCATCATATCACCCACTATATCAGGAATTTTCGATAATTTGAAGTTTTCTTCTACAATTGAATTGAAGGAGATAACTCTAATTAACAAGCAATCAGCTCATCAACACCCTAATCTGAATTCTGAAATCCAAAAGAAGCCTAAATTGTAAAGTTACCAGCTGCCTTTATAGTTTATACAACACTTTTACTAACAAAGCTGTAAAAAACAGGATAAAACCAAGCAATCATCCCCAAACATAGATTAACATTTAACAACACTCAAAACTACATAATCCAAACCACAAGAAGCAAAATTAATTGTTAAATTCGCGGTAGAAGGTTATCATAGTCTAACCCGAAACGTCTCCCAGGAAGAAGGTACATCCCTGTCAACTGTGACATTTGATCCTCCACCATTTGCAGCAGATACATACTTCTGCAAAGTCACTGACTTTAACTGCACCTTTGTTCCATCCTACAAATCAGTAAACACAGTCCAAATCATCATCAAATAGAAAATGGCAGCACGATAGCACATTGACGATTTGGCGTCCCCGCAAAGCGAGGGTCCGGGTCCAAATCATCATCAAATAAACCCAACAAACTAAATAACAAATAAAAAAGGTTTGCTCACTCACTATCATGTCTCCATTAGAGATGACATCAAATAGAGAAGGTTTGATCCACCCTTCTATCACCAACCACCCTCCAAAATTTACCCCTCTTTACTTTTTCATTCTTCTTTAATCCTTCAACTTCTCCACATGCAATAACAAACGTTACACTTACGACTTATCAATAAAAATGAAAAACAAGGGCATATACAAATTCAATGGAAATGTCACGTATTGTCAACAAATTCCAATTTCCGCAAACCCGGCTACGTGAAGTATTAATCTAGCTAGTGATGTGATTTCACTAGGCCGAATTTCAAATCCTTAATACGGCTTACCTGATAACGCAACTTTTGTTTTTCTATTTTACTTTTTCTGAGGTTTGTGTAGGCGAAGTCGCAACAAAAACTGAAATGTTGATAAATTCAAGTCATATAAGTTATATATCGGATTTCTATCATTTTACCAACTGAACTAGTTGACACGTGAGACCGCAGATGGGTAGTAACTAGTAAGCGCTCTCAGAACAAAATGGCTGCTTGTTGAGTAAAGAGTACTATTTTGAGAAAGGTTCCGAGTTGGTCACCTAAGTGATCTCTCTGACGCAGCAGATCAGAAATAGACTACAATATGATTGAAATGGAGCTGCAAATCCTGTAGGCCTGTACTGCTGTACAGAGACTTGAAGTTAAGCAATAAACATGTCTACTGCCGAAATGCAAACCAAATTTTACGCCATCTTGTACTAAAAACAGCAGCAGTAGCAAGTAAAGAACTCTGCAAGCACACACTTGTACATTGCGACCTAGCCGTACCGATCAGACTGAGAGATCTACATCATCAAGGCAAGAGTCCAGAATTAAGAGCAGCATCCTGCACTGATAATCAAGAAAACAGGGAAGAACAATAATCGCGCTGAAAGGAAAGAGCCGCGCCAGTATTCAGTACAAGATCAACACAGTGGGCATATGTAATGCACTTCAAACACAGTTTAGATCCCAGAACCATAAACCGGACTGTTCCTGCGCGAGCAACATGAAATTTCACAGTATATGCCAGAAAACAAAGATCACAACCATTCATACGACAACAAGGAGAGACATCATATAAAATGCAAGAATACGATACTGTCAAGAACAAACACCATGTAAAGCTTGTTGACAGACTTGCCACCATAAGATTTTGTTACATTGTACCAAATTTCGAAACACATTAGTTCATACAAAAGCTGCTTCAAGCATGTATAAGTATAACCACACTCTTACATCGAAAATTACTCCATTTTTAAGGAGGGACTTCGTAGCAAGTCCACATACCTGATACCTCTACATAGTATTTGATATGGAGTATTATTTTGGAGCCCTATTTATGCCCTCATCTCCTATAAATGGTCCAATCCCTGATTCGCCTTCGCCATTGGGTGTTTGAACCATTTCCATTTTACAGCAACTCAGATTTTCACCAAATACACAAGACTTTCACCAAATGCCCAAGATGTCTGCATTTACAAGGGAAGTATAGAAGCCTGACTTTTAGACCTTCGAAATGAGAACAACTTCCCACCGGAAGACAATGATCTCTTCATAGAAACCGGCCCCTTCTGCAACGAACGACCAATGGACGAGCTCTTGATCATCCCCGACATACTAGTCCCTCGCTTACCCGCCTTCTCAATCTCGATTTTCCTCTCTTCCACAACAACACCAGCATTACTACCTTCACTGCTAGAACAACAACCACCACCACCACCTTCCTCTAAATCCTCCCCTTTACCAACCGCCCCACCAATCACCGCGACAGCCAATGCATTGAACGAAAACGATCTCCTAATCGGCTCCCCCACCCCCTCCTCATCCACCCTCCTAAACCTATAATCCACCCCTAAATCACTAAAAACCCGAAATTCTCGATTTTTCTTCAAAATCTCAGCAATCCTAATCCCTTCCAAGCCCAATTCCCCAAAATCATCCCCTCTATGATCACTACTACTCTCCCCTCGCCCGGACCCGAAAATTCCCTCATTTTCCAAACCCTCAACAGGTAAATCGTGTCTCATACTCAACCTCCCCGACCTCGCCGGGAAACTACCTCCTGTAAAACTCTCATTTACCACCGGAGCACGACAAATTGGACAATTCTTATGAGATCTCAACCACATATCAATACAATCCAAATGAAAAGCATGACTACACTTAGGTAAAAGCCGTAAGTTTTCACCATCCTCAAATTCAGTCAAACAAACACTACAATCACTTCCTTCAACAAGAAGATTGTCTAATTTCTTATACTTGAACGCCGTAATTGAATCGATTACTGATTGCTGTAAACCTACCGTCGTAATATGCCAAATCGGATGATCGACGACGGCGGAACCACCGCTCTCACCGTCGTCTAAACCACCGTCGGTACCTCTCCCGCGGTGGCGGCGGTGGCGCGTGAACCTCAATCGTAGAATGATCGTGCAGGTTGTCAGAAGGAGAAACGAGATTCCGAGGATACATACCGTGGCGATCAGGAACGGCGCCACGTGGCTTTGAGAGGAGGCGGCGTGTGTCAGCGGCGGCGGAAGTGGCGGTGGTGGTAGAGAGAGATACGGGTCGCCGTAAACGCAGGTGTAGATGCAGGAGTTTGTCGCGTTGTCGCAGTCTGTCATGACGCAAGATACTCCGGGGAGGTCGGCCGTGGGCGGTTCCGCCATTTCGTATAATATGGAATTTAATCTGAGCCGAACTGAATTGAATTATATCGAAACGAATTTATCGAGTTTTTATTATAATAATAATAATAATATAATAAAGTTAATTACTTGTACTGTTACTAATGACATTTTTATTGAACTTATGTGATATTGAGATTCCGGAATTGAATTAATCTGTACCGAACTGAATCAAATCGAGACGTAATTATTACGGGATTATATAAAAGGAGTAATTTTATGTGAGAGTGATTTTGGGAGTTATGAGAAATTTTGATTATTAGTAATTGAGAATTGGGAGGATGTGGAAGAAAAGGTGTGGAGTGGTAAGCACGTAGGTGGAATTGTGGAAGTAGTAAGTAGTAATTCAACGGAAGCGGCAATAAAAGTCAAGTAAAGCAACAAGAAATGTAACACTAGTTTAATATTCCATGTTATTATAATATGAAATAAACAAAAATTATTTATTGAGTGGTGGAATTTGGATAATAACGACGGAAGAAGTTTTAATTAGTGGTATCGTCATCAAGAAGGTTTGACGTGTTGAAAGAGTTGTGTGGCTGGTGAAGATTGAAGAGTGAGGTGGTCTGCTTTTTTTGTCTGAAAATGGATTTTGCCGGTGCTGGTGGAGTAGTGGTTCAACCTTTCGGGCACAAAATATAGGGAATATATATATTATTCGCCAATGATTTGTGTGATGTCTACTCACTCCTTAAATTAGTGGATTTGAGTCATATTTTACTACGTTCAATGTTTATACCATGGTTTTTAGATGATTACGATGAATTTTTTGTTCCTTGATATGATGAAGGTATGAGACTTACGAGTTACGAGTATGTGTGTCTAAACACTAAAATTCAATGTTAAGAAGGCAGAATTGGAGCAGTAATACACTAGGAGTATAATAATTGATTGTTATGTCGAATTTTATATAATTTTGATATTCTTTGAATTTGGATCCGTTGTTTTTATTATATTGGATGAGTCTCGTTAAAATCCAACTAAAATGCTTATAAATTGTTGAAACAATTTAACAATATATTGGATTATGTGTGAGATGGATTTGATGGTGATGGTTAAATTTTTTGATTTCACTAGCATAATACTACGGTGTATATTGCATTTGTCTCGCTTAGTGGTTTTTGGTTGCACACGAGAATTCGGAATACCCATGAAGTTTCACTACACAGGTTATACAAATTCATATGAATTTCTCAAAACTGTTTTGTTCCATATAGAAATTGAAATTTCATATGGAATTTTCAAGTAACTAGGGAATGCTAAATAAGCCAATTCCTCCACTTTGTAGGCATTGAGAATTCCCATGTATTTTCAATCCCCATGATTTATGCAACTAAACAACTTGAAAAAAATTAAATCATGCGAATTCTAAATCACATGATTTTGTTTGGCAACCAAACAACCACTTAATATTACGTACATAAATATAAGATTGTCATTAGTTTGATTCTGTGTTTATCAATTTGTTACGGTCCTACGGATGATTGGTGAAAGGAATGAACAATGTCAGTTTTGATACGGGAGATTGGGTGGGTGTAATACCTCAGATTTCAGAGGAAGTTTACAAGAGAATAAGTGCTCATATGAGGTGTTTAAGATGATTGATAGTTTTACTCATACCAACAAAGTCGACTTTCCTTTTAGAAATCTCATGTGATAAGAACTTCAAAGTTAAGATTGGCCGAGAGTAATTTCAGGATGGGTGACCTCCTGGGATGTTTCCTGTGCGCACGAGTGAGTTCAAAGTGCGCCGGAAGGGCCCATGTTGGTCTGTGAGGTCAGCCCACAGCCTAACAAGCCGCCATAGCCCATAGGTGACTAGTTTCGCCTCAGACGACGAGCCGGGGTGTTACAGTGGGTTTATATGTGTCGCTCTTGGCTAAACTCGATCATTTGATATTTGTGTAAAAGGAATTTCCTGAAAATTATGGTTGACCCAATTTTTTTAGTTATTTTAACAACAATAATTTTAGTAATTAATACTATATAATTATTCTCCGTTACTAATTTGGGTCACAGTCAATAAATGAATTAGTGAGTAATCCATGATCGAGGATGGATTAATTCCATGGTCAAAAGGGCAAGGAATCTTAGATGAAAGTTGACTTTAGGAGTATTAGTCTAATACTAC
The DNA here is from genome assembly GCA_963457585.1 of Spergularia bocconei. Taxonomy (NCBI): domain Eukaryota; kingdom Viridiplantae; phylum Streptophyta; class Magnoliopsida; order Caryophyllales; family Caryophyllaceae; genus Spergularia; species Spergularia bocconei. The sequence goes on along the minus strand of OY734945.1, from coordinate 424,528 downwards.
TCCGGTGACTAGGCCATTTATGAAACAAACATATCCGGTCGATCTATTTGTATTACTGCGATTCCCTTCTTTATCTCAGGTTCTCAACTCTCTTAAAAAGTCGAACATGACAAAGGTACAATACGATGTTAATTGAAATTCGGGAACTTAAAAGACAGAGGAGTTTTAGGGTGCTCGACAAGTACCGCAAATCACCATCATAAATCACTTTTAAAATAACCTAATAAATTTTTCTAAAAGGAAAAAATTATCAAGTTATATGAGATATAGTTTGTACAATGTATATATAAGCATAAAAGATTAAATAAATGCAATTAACCATTTTTTTCTATTTTTTTTGTTATTTACAATATAATTTATAAAATATATCTAAATAAAAATAATGGACGGTATAGATTGATTTGTAACATTATGGATTGTTGAGATGATGGGTCTTATGCTAATTTGCGGTACTTGTCAAGGACCGTAGAATTACTCTAAAAGACAAGCTATTTTGTTGGGAAAGAACATTTTAAACATATTTTTATCTACCCGTGGAATTAGAAAAACCACTATCATTCTACAACACACTTATAATCGCCATCTATGTATTGAAGCTCATTACTACAGAGTACTAGTACTTAGGAGCAAGGAACACCCCTCCCTTGCAAATTTATAATTACGTTCTTTATGGTACATGATAATAAATGTATTAGCTCTTACCCATACGAATAGGAAAACCATTTAGTGAGTTGCCTTATTTACTTTTGTAAAAAGTTAAAAGTATTGTAACATCAATTAAAATAAGCAATGCAGAACTTTTTTTCAAGATATTACATTGGGTTTACAGGATTCAATTTAGTCTGGATTCAAGTCGAGTATAACTAGAGAGTCGGAAAGTCTTTCACTAATTTCTCAAATACTCACAAGGGCTTGTATACATACCCTACATATAACCACACCCGATACAACATCAACAAAGCCCTAACATAACCTTGGCGCGTAAGTTTCCGTTGTAATAACCCTTACCCCTAAGAATTGGAAAACAGTGAGTTGCGTAATTTACCATTGTAGAAAGATAATAAAGTATTGGAACATCGATTAGAATAAGCAATGCACAACTTCTTTTTCAAAATATTAGTTTGAGTTCGCATCATCAAATTTAGTCCGAATTCGAGTCGAGTATAATTAGAGAGCGGAAAACTCTCCCAATAACTTCTCAAACACTCACAAACGCTCCGATGCAACCTTAAAAAGCATAAACTGAACTCGCAAGTTTCCATTGTTTTAGTATGACCTAGTGGCATCTTTTCGGAATTCTAAAGCAAGAAAGTTGCAACGTTTTTGTCAACACATCCCAAACACGCAAGTAAAGGATGTCCTCCCAGCAAATAATTCTTCCCTCCAAAAACAAATCTTCAACTACACGCCAACCTCATCCCTAAACAAACACACAACAAAGACTCTAGATTACAGGGTCTCTTTCTCTTACGCATTAACTTACAAAATATCTGTCATTTCTCTCTTTATTAAAAGTCATGATCAAACACAAAAATCCATAATCCCAAAAAAAAAAAAAAAACATGGCTTCAGTGTCAGGAAGATTGACTAAGAAGAACCAACAGTTGCCGATGAATATGAAGGGTTTCGATGAGAATCAGGATCTGTTATTCGGGGTCTTACAGTCGCAAAAACCCGGAAATGATCTGATACAGAACTGTGATCTGCCACCCCCTGTGAAAGTGTACGCAAAGTCTGATGACAGGATCAGGAAAAAGAAAAACATCAGCAGTCTGACAGCAGTAAACCTGCAGGAGGAAATTCCTGTTGGGAACAGCGAAGTTGGACTTCTGAAGGCGTTAAGGTTGTCTCAAACGCGTGCTCGAGAAGCTGAAGCAAAGTGTGCGTCAGTAGGGAAAGAGATGGACTTGATTGTCGGGGCGTTTATGCAGGATTCTATGCAGGTTTTTGGGTACAGACAGTTGGTCAGGTTGTTGGAATTGCAGGTGTTTCAGTTGGAGAAAAACCAGCAGCAGCGGAATCAGCAGCGCGAATGGTGTGATTATCAGAAGACAGCAGATGATGATGATGATGATGAGAGTGGAAGTAATGGCGTAAATTGGATGATTGCTTTCGCCTTGTGTTTGGGCGTAGCTGGGTTTGGTTTTGCCATGATTGGTTGCAAATATTACTGGTTTTAGTTGCTGTGTTCTTGGTTTTTATGGGGGGTGCATTTCTGATTATTTTTGCTGCAATTTTACAGCAAAAGATTGATACTTGACTCTGAATTTGATGTAACATTCGTGTACAATACAAGCTCTTTTATGTACATAACAATGGTATACATGTATAATACATACTCATCACATTTACTCATCACATTTGAATGTGATTGCCAAACAAATGAACTTATCTCGGATGTGAACAGAGAAATTGTCAGAGAAAGGGGCTTGATACTTTATACTCCAGTGAGAGAACCTATGGGTGGAAGAGTTTTAGAGTTCATAATGTGTCACCAGTAGATCAAAATTTCTGACTATTTTTCGTATAATGTGCCCTACTCGTGACCAATTATTGTTCTTTATCAGTCAATTTGTATTATACATATTGTGTATAAGTGTATTACAAACGCCTATTACATTTTCACCCAAATCATTTGAGTTTTGACTTTGAGAAACTATCTGTCCTGATCTTTTCCATCCATGTCAATTTCAAATCCAATAGAAATCACTCCTTTGTAGATTGAGATAAGTTTAGGCGAAGGCTAACGTCACTCCACCAAAGTCTTCATACACTCCCACTATCTCAATCTCACTACAGGTAGAATATTACGTGAGGAATTGCCAAAGGATTGCAATGGAATCCAATAATAATCCCCCCCAAATTTATCGCACCTTACCACTTATTCCAAAACGTAACCAATATATATCGAGGGCGAAAAATCACGGGCTGTTGTCGACACTAGCAGGGGTAGAGTGGACATTTCATATCGGAATTCAGGGCTAATTTAGTCCATTCAAGTCAAACGACACCCTATGAAGGGTGTGGTGAACCCCTAGACCCTAATATATTCTGGGAGGAGAGAGTTGGTAGATGAAGGAAGACAGGGAACCGGGTATGTAATATATTCTAGGTCAATTTTTTTGTCTTTTTGTGCTATTGGGCCTGTTGAAACAACAGCTGCCCGTGAAAACTTACGCCTCATATATATCAACGAACTTATGCGGCCCGAGCTAGGGAGCCCATCGAAGTGCAGTCCAAAGGGGTAAATAAGTAAAATCAAGTGAAAAACATCGAAAATGAACTTTGTCCAAAGTCGTCAAACCTCCAATTTTCCATCCCAACCAGCCGTCGGCTAAAACCCTCACAGAACCCTAATCCCTCTCTCACTCCCCCTTTTTCGACATTTTCTCTCTCCTCAACTCTCCCGCAGTACAGACGACGAGTATAGTAAAGATGAAGATTACTAAGAAGAAGGCGGCGACTTTATCTACGAAAAAGAAAGATAAAAAGCTTGTTAATGACGATACCGTCACCGATAGCTTGCAGAACATCAATTTAAACGGTGACGCTGAACAACAACAACCTCAAATCCATGTGAGTCTAAAAATTGCCCAAAGGTTTGCCAATTAGTATATATAACTAGTTTTGAACCCCGTGATTTCACGGGATTATTAATGTACCCAATTCAAATGGACGTAGCGTAGTAATAAATGATTTCAATTATAAGTTTTAGAAAAATAAAAGAAAATATACCATTTATAATCTCGAGTTTATTAATACGGAAGACGTGTTTATTTGTAATTGATGTTATATACTAGGGTATCCGTCTTTAAGTTTCACCCATTGTACTCAAATGATAAAAAAATACTGTAATATAATCTAATCTAATGTAACCATTTAAATCAAAATATTAATAAACACAAAATTTGTTACGTGACTTTGAACTTTGTACGAGATCTCTATCTCATGCCACATGGAATTTGCAATGTTAGCCTTTTAATATTATATTACTAGGAATATCTCGTGCTTCGCACGATCAATTTTAATATTTAGGTCGAAAATCTTATATGTAAATTGGAATGATATATAGGATTGAATTCATATGAGAACTCTTCCTTACATGGGAACCATGAGAACCCTTAGGAGCCACTAGATCAAAAAACTGAAGGCTAGGATTACATTTTCTTTTTCCCCTTTTTTTTTTTTTTCTTCTCCCCCCATATTTCCTTCTCTCTCCTCCGTGCCGACCACCGCCCACCACCGCTACTGACCACCGACCACCTGATCACTCCCATATTCCACCACCAGTGGGCCGCACGTGGTGGCGCGACCCCCTCCCATCACCCCATCCACGACGCCAAGCCACCCCTCCACCTCAACAATCTCTTCTCCTCATTTTCTCTCTCCACAAGCATACCAAGACCACTCCATGTTATCGACGCGCGCCGCCGCTCCGACCCACGCCACCACTCGCACGAGCGGTCTCCGGCAACAACGAACCACCTCTCATCTTTAGAAATCAAAATGGGCATTCTTATAAAACTAATTGTACAATCGAATTTTTTGAAATTTGAAGGTACATTTTGAATCATGTAATGGTACAATCTATAATCTCTAAATGTGCATTCCAAATCTAGTGTAGGTGCATTCGAATCTAGTATATGTGCATTCCAAATCTAGAGTGTGTAAGGGTGAGAAACAAGGAGAGAAAAATGTGGAAGAAAAAATTGATGTTTAATTAGGGGAGGAAAGTGGTGTTGCGGGTCGCGGATGATAGGCTCAGCGGCGGCGGCAAATTTCAAGTGAGTCGCCGGCGGGGATGTTGGTTGGGTGATACCGGTGGTCGGGTCTTGGGTGGTTTGTGGGTGGTCAGATTTGTGGGTGGTCGGGTTTTGGGGTGGGGGTAAGAGAGAGAAAATAGGTTTGTGTTTGTTTTATTTTTGGGTTTAATCTTGGCCCTCCATTATTTGATCTAATGGTATATAGGGGTTCACATGGTTCTCATGGGAGAGAGTGTTCTCATGAGAACTGGACCCACGATATATATGTAAATGATTATTTTAAGTGAAATTCAATTGGACATGCCACGTGGCATGGGAAATGGCTTAATTGAAGCCGGTAAACGTGGTCGTTGCCTCTAACACAACTTTTAGTATATAGTATAAGATTTTGTTTAAATTTTTCTTCTTTTTTTGAGGGGAATATTTTGTTTAACTTGAACTGATCGATTTACCAATTTGACCAATTGACCTCTTACGTCAAAAAAAAAAAAAAAAAAATAAAAAAAAAATAAATAAATTGACCTCACAGAACCCTAATGCACCTCACTCCCCTCCTTCGACAATTTGTCCGTCCGCAACTCTCTCCCCTCCTCAACTCTCCCCCCGCAGCAGGTACAGACGAGAGTAGGGTGAAGATGACGATTATTAAGAAGAAGGCGACTACCGTCACCGATAGGTTGCAGAACATCAACTTAAACAGTGACGCTGAACAACAACAACCTCAAATCCATGTGAGTCCTTTTTTTTTTTTTTTTTAATTAAGCTTCTTAATTTTATTGTTAATGTTTCATCATGTAATAATTAGGTTTCAATCAGAACAATATTTCCCCAAATTGATTGTTTTTTTTTTTCGAATATTTCGGTTTAATTTGTTGAAGGCGGCGGAAAAGGGGAAGAGTAAGAAGAAGGAAAAGCTGAAGAGTAAGAAGAAGAAAATGCTGAAGAATAAACTTCGTAGTGACGAGGAAGATACTTCTCGTAATTCTGTGAGTTTTTGATATATTTCAATTTGAGTTTTACAGTAATTTATTTGGTTGATTGATTATTGTTGAGTAACTAAGCTGCATTCGGAAAACTTCGATTTTGATTATTGCGTAAAAACGTAATTTGAGAGTTTGCCGTTCTAATTTATCGAAACTTCCTAGTGTTTAGAGTAATTGCTTGCTTAATTGGCTTTTGTTGAGTGATTATACTGCTCTTAGGAGGATTTTCGGCTAGTAAATTGACAGTTTGTGTTTCTAATTTGTAGGAGAATGAGAGCGAGCCTGAAATCAAGGGAGGAAGTTCGGCTGAAGGTGAGACCGATGGTAGTTGCTCGAGTTTTCATCGTCTCTGTCTATTATTGGTTCGTTTTGGTACATTAGGTAGAGTAATGTATATAGTTAGCATCGATTTATTGATGAGGAGGTGTTATCCGATGCAGACGATAAGTTATCGGAAGGTGGTGACTTAGGGCGTGGTGTGGATGCGAGTGGTGGTGGTGGTGATGATGATGATGATTCACATCATTCTGTTGAAGAGAGCGACTCCTCTGAGGATGAGGTCTGGTAACATCGGTGTTAATTGACTTGAGTTGGCTGTAATGTGGCTTTATAATGACCTGACCAGGTTTTTGAATTTTTAGGTTGGTCCTCGGAATACTGTTGGGGACGTTCCGTTGGAGTTTTACAAGGAGGAGGATCATATTGGATATGATTTATCTGGGAAGAAGCTTAAGAAGAGGGAAAGGATGGGAAAACTCGAAAAATATCTTGCTAATGCTGATGACAAGAAAGCCTGGTATGCTATACCAATCCTTATATTATGCAGTATCATTTCAGTTTTTTTTTTTTTTTTTTTTTTGTGGTGGTTTATGCTGTGTGAAGTTAGACTTTACAATTTTTACTAAATCTCTTCTTTTTTGGGAACTTCTAAGCCATCTGCATGTCATTAGGACCAAAAGTGACTGTTGCGACAAGATGATGTGTATTAGCTTGTGCTCTTTGTTTCTCTTCGTTGTATGTTTATTGTGATTTGAGATGTGTTCGCAACATAGACCCTGGATAGGGAAATATGTCAAATACTAGCTAATCAGTTGCTTTATATGGTTTTGCTAAGTAGAAATCTTGACACTTCTTATGTGTAGTGTGATTCCTCCTTTTATTCTATTTACATTGCTTTGCATAATGTAGGCGGAAGCTCGTTGATGACTACAATGACGAGGAAGTAGAAATGACTAAAGACGAGATTCGGCTAATAGAGCGTATACTGCAAGGGAAGACACCATTCATTGATGCAGATCCTCATCCGGTAGTTAGCTTTTACAGTTTGTCATTGACCTTTGAGTGAAGACGTGTGGAATGATCCTTACAACAGTGTGTTCTATTTGCAGGATTATGTTGATTGGTTTAAATGGGAAGGTAAACACCCGTTGATAAATGTACCACCTTCAAAGAGACAATTTACTCCCTCCAAATGGGAGCATCAAACGGTGAGTACAATAAAGATGGTGTTGAACTAGTGTTCTGTATTGGTGCTGCCTACTTTCATCTATCTGGTGCTTTCGTTTCATTGAATTCCATAACAAATTTAGTCGACACATCTGATTTTTGAGGAGTCGGAAACTAGTGTGGCTCTGTTTTTTGCTCGTTTGTACACACATATGTAAAAAGTATGATGTTGAAAGAGTGGGTCACTATGAGAAAATCAACTCAGATTTTTGAATGTATTGAATAGTTTTGATGCTCTCAGAGGAGATATATAGTCGAAAAGCTAGCTATGAACAACAGTTTATCTTTTAGAGATGAATGGAAAACTGGGTTCATTTCAGTTGAAATCAGGCTTCTTCAATTCATTAAACTTGAATTCTGATATGAATCCAATATTGAGTATGTTGTAGAAGCTTAGAACCTAAATTAAAACAAGAAAAAAATCTGTTCTTGTATAGTCGTTTAGTTAAAATAAGTCTTTGGAGAAATCAATCCTAAGTGTGTGTTGGAAACTTGGATTATAATTTTTTTGACCTCCCAAGGGACTTATGGAGACAATGAGGGTTAAAATTGATTTGGACAATAACTTTTTTTTAGCATGCTCCTCCCGTGATGTTCGGGAACTATGGCAAGCCTTAACTAGAGGTGCTCCGTGTATTCATCACAAGCTTACATTAATGCTGTGATCATCTGGTTTTGTCTTGAAAATTTTCAGATCAAGAGGTTGGTTCGAGCGATCCGAGAGGGAAGAATCAAGTCTGATGTACCCAAGGAAGAGCCACAGCTTTACGATTTATGGAGTGACAATTCTGCCTCATTTGAAAAGACAAGAGGACTTTCGTTTATCCCCCCTCCAAAACAGAAACTCCCTGGTATGGTGTACTCAAATTTGATTGTGTTTGTATGGCTCATTATTATTGCTGACATAAACGTGCTCTGTATTCAGGCCATGAAGAATCTTACAATCCGTCATTAGAGTACATTCCAACTCAAGAAGAGATTGATTCGTACGAGTTGATGCATGACGAAGACAGACCTAAATTGATTCCCAAAAAGTATGTTCAACCTCATGTTATTTCTCGTGCTTATAGAGTACTAGAATGGTGGACTGTTGTGTTATAGTGGTTGATTTTTCTTTGTTTAGCTGGGGATTTATGCTATATTTTTGGAATGATCAGGTACGAATCTTTGAGAAATGTTCCAGCATATCCTGAAACTCTTACGGAATGTCAGGATCGCTGCCTTGACCTGTATATGTGTCCTAGAATTCGGAAAAAACGTGTAAGTTTCTACTGTCCCTGTCTCATCTGTTCTTAGCCTGCATGTACAGTATTGTTTCTGTAATTGACTAGAAATAAGAGGGACAAAATTGTTCATTTTGTGCTAATAGTTACTTCTGAAGGCTTTATTGTGTTGTTTTGGTCGTCTATAATAACTGTATCTCATTTGAATCTGTCCAGCTTAACATTGATCCTGAATCTTTGAAGAAAAAGGACCGGCCAAAGGCCAAGGATTTTAAACCTTATCCCTCTGTCTGCTATATCGAATATAAGGGTCACAATGGTGCGGTTGTTTCTATCTCGCCTGATGCTTCTGGGCAATGGATCGCTTCAGGTGTGCTTTCTATTATTGACATGTATTATTTTATCTATAACCCACTAATGCTATGATGACAGCTTAACTAAATATTCCTGTGTCTCGCTGTCATCTTTGAAGGTTCAAGTGATGGGAGTGTACGAGTTTGGGAAGTTGCAACTGGAAAATGTATCCGTGTCTGGGAGTTTGACCATCCTATCTATCATGTTGCTTGGAATCCTTCACCCCAGCTCCCCGTGCTGGCAGTAACTGTGTATGATTAACTGTGCTGGTTTTTAAAAAAATTATTTTGTTTATATTTTTTTGAATCTGGAGCTTAATGATTGTCAACTTCTTGCGAACTATCAGGGGCCCAGATGTATTTATATTTGATACGCTATTGGGGAGTGATGAAGAGAAGCAGCACATTAAAACTCTTTTACAGTTTGAAAACCTCGATGCCCCAGATAAATCTGGTTAGTCTTGACTCTGTTATTGCTTTTGTGGAATATACTATGGAGTCAACATCTCTGTATACCCTGAAGCTTATCTATGTTTAGTCCGCCCTTCTTGCCACACTTGTGGGCCTAGTGCTTTAGAATGAATACCTTATTTGCTTGCAAGCAGAAAGATCAGATATGTTGCTGATTTCAGCCGGCGGCTCCTGCGAGATCCTCGTAGGGTTGTGGTTGATTTTAGTGGCAGGTCCTATAATTTTGTGGTTATTTAGTTGACGTGTTATCTTTGCGTAGGTAACACAGCCATTGTAAGCTGGGTTCGCGACGATAAGCATGGAGGCGTAAGAGTAAACCATTTTAAGGTACAGTACGAGTACCTTATCTTAAAGACTTGACTAATAAAGTTGAGGTAACAAGGAAGTGTTTTACTCAAAATGTGACCTGTTCTTGTTGGATTTGGCAGACTGTCTCTTCTGTGGAATGGCATCGTAGAGGGGATTACTTCTCAACAGTGATGCCAGCTGATATCCTTTTCTTCTCTTTTGCTAATCTCCACTCTATTTCTGGTTTGGTCATGCATCAGTATTTCGTAGCTGATAAACCATTAGGATTAATAGTGTCCAAATTGTGAGGGAAATCTATTGTTCTTCTGCTCTTCATGTGTTGCTGTGTATGTGGTGTGTAATAATCATAGGTTTGTGATCTCTTTACATTACACTCTGTCTTTAGCTATGCCATTTGGCATTATATGTTAATAGTCCAGACTCCAAGCCATCTTTTTCAGCTGGGTTCTGTTGTGCTTGATATATGTCGGACATGCATCTGATATAAATTTACATTTGCTTAAAGCCTGTCTTGGAAGTTGGAATTGGTCAACAGCTTTGGTTTTAGGAAGCTGTTGCGTTCAATTTCGGATGTTTCTAGTTCTATGGTGATGAACATGTTGGTCGCATGGTTTTTTTCATTGCTCTGCTAGCCTTCTGTATGTCCTTGACCTATTTTTTACGTGAATCAAGAGGGGTGGTATTACACCAACTGTCGAAGAAACTCAGTAAACCCATCGAGTATAAGTTGCATGGGCTGCCTGTGTGCACAGCATTCCATCCACAACGTTCTTATTTCTTCGTAGCAACAAAGAAAAATGTTCGTGTATATGATTTATTGAAGGGCACATTTGTCAAGAAACTCGACTCAAAACTACGTGAAATTTCGTGCATGGTGGTCCATCCTGGCGGTAATAATTGACTTCTAAACTCAGTTATTTCGGTCTTAATAAATTATGTTTTTAGTTCCCTGAGTCGTAGTTACCAGTGCGAGAATCTTATTATGTTTTGATATTTGCGCAGGTGACAATGTTCTTGTTGGCAGTAGAGAGGGAAAGTGGAGTTGGTTTGACATGGACCTTTCAACAGAACCTTACAAAACTTCCAAGTATGTCTTCTAACTAGTATAATGTTCAAGGTTCTGTCTAATGTCTCATGCTTTTATGTTTTGGACACATCAGAACATATTTTGATCAAATGCGTTATGAATTCAACTAAGATCAAATCGCCCTGGGTCATTTACCGTACTCAATATAAAACATGGTTTTCTGCTAGCCTTCATTATGCAACTGCGTATAAGCTGTTGCCGAGTGTTACTACTCTAGTTCAAATTTTCTTTTTGATCTTCTCCATGCTTGAATGTTTACCCCAAGTTGTGTGCCAAGCTCGTGTTCATATTTTTCTTTAAGTTTGAGCTATGATTAACCAAACTCTTTTATCTTTATTCCTCGCCAAAATGAATGCAAAGAGAAGGATCTCTTTCGGCAGCGGGAACACTTTAGTTATAATATTTAGTAATTCCATGTTTTGTAGTGTTTAACATGTGTATTGCACTTGTAATACTCGCAGGAGTCACTCAAAGGATATCACAAATGTGGCCTTTCATCGATCTTATCCTCTATTTGCGTCGTGCTCTGTGGATAGTCAAGCATATGTTTACCATGGCATGGTTTATTCCGATCTAAATCAGGATCCGTTCCTTTTCCCATTGGTAAAATTCCTGGGACATTCGAGCTCAAAAGAAAAAGGTCAGTGTTACTGTTTGATATTGCTTTATAAACAGATTATGTGTTTATGTGCTTGGACGATTGCTCTTTGATTTCTAACTGGGTCGTCTTTAAGACCACCTAACTATCTATGTAGGTGACCCTAAGAAATGCTATCTATGTAGGTGATGGGATTGCCTCCTTGTTTAATATCCAATGTCACTCAATACATATACAACTTTGGTTGCTTTCTATTGCCTAACGTACGACCAAAAGATCAATAATCTATAATCTATATCTTTGTCTTTAATAAAATGTTAAGCCTAATTAATGGAAGATAATAACTTACGAAAGCTAAACGTCTCAACCTGTTTCAGTTTTCACTGTATTTCACAATATTTGAGAAAAAGAAAGAGAGAAAGTCGTCACTATTTATTAGCTTATAAAGCTCAGGTTTTCAACCTCTTCTTTCACCTCTTTTGTTCTACCGCAAAGTGTTGAGGCAGCTTCGGTTGTAGTTAGGGATAAGTTACTAAGGTTATATATACAAAAGACTTCCCGTCAGTACTCGTCTATAGCAATGCGAAAGGGTCATATTTTCACTTCGTGTGTCCATCCAAACGAGCACTAAGACTGAGGCTTTGTTGTTGTTCTTATTGTTGTTTTGTGTTGGGTGTGTGGTTAAATTGAAATACTTCCTAGTAGAAGAGTGCAGAACTGCAGAAAGTGATGGTGGCTGTTCATAAATTTTGCAGGTGTTCTCGATTGCAAGTTCCACCCGAGACAACCTTGGTTGTTTACCGCAGGAGCTGATTCAGTGATCAAACTTTATTGTCACTAGAACCTATGACACAATTTACCTTGTACTGCTATATACTCTGTAAGAACAATGTACTGATGTACTGCGAAACGACTCATCATTTTTGTAGTAGGCAAAGGCAGAGCTCTTTTTGTCGAATTTTTTTTGAGTCATTTGTTGCCTAGATTTTCTTTTAGAATTAATCGCCACAATGTTGATGTGCATCCGAGATGGATGGACCCTTAGATAGGGTTTCAACCAACTATGTCCGTGCGCCTGTGAAGTCGGCGGATCTTCGGTATAATCCACATGACCACTTTGATCTACGAGTATATGACTATCAATGTCGAGCTGTTTTTCCAAATGAGATCTTACCCTTGTGGTTAATACACCAACGGAAACATCACCACTCGTTATCCCCCAAGGCCTTAACGTAAAATTCGAACCATGAAACCCACTCATTTTTCCGCCAAGTAATCTACATTTCATAACTTGTAACCATTTTGCCTACTATAGCGCGATCGTTTTACCGTATTGTATACCTATTCCCTTAAATTTGAAGGTAATCTCGATTTCTAACCTAATCGAAATAATCTTCTTTAAACCTTATAATGAACCGTCAATAGAACTCACTCGACAAGGAAACAAAAAAGAACCAGAAAAACAGCAGTTCACATTCTACTGATGAAGCAGACGTTGAGCTGATGAGCAACTGACCAAAACGATGTCGTATCATCTCCGGAGAATCCACCGTATCGTCTCCAACTCCTCACTCTCTCTCCTCACTCACAGGTCCATTCTCATTTCCAATTAATCAATTAATTTACTAATTTTGATTAAACGAATGTAATTAACTAATTAATTGTTTGTGAATTCCACTAATTATTGCAGAAATTCTTCAAACGTAAACTATACGTTACAAAATCCGTTAAATTTTACGGTGGCAGGTATTAGAAGATTAGATGAGTTAATATGTGCGAGGTGGTTAGGTTTTAGGCGGATGAGCAACTCGTGTGTCGGAATTAGGGCGAATAATGACGGCGTTGTTAGGTTTTCATTCGGCGATTCTCGTAGTGATAGGAATTTGAAGCGTGTGGAGGAAGATACAATGGTGGTGGTTGAGGAGGTGGAGCAGAAAAAGAATAAGAAGAAGAAGGTGTCGAAGAAAAGGAAGCGTAATGAACTTAGGTTTTATCGGTTAAAGGCGAAGAAGAAGATGAATTCTCCTAATCCTGAAGTTAGGATTCGATATAAACTCGATAAGGTTCGAGTTTTTCCTTCGTTTTTTGACTCGTGTGTTATGCTGAGTTTTGATGCTTTTGGTTTATTGTGATTGAATTGGTAACTTGTATGTATGCACAATATAAGGCGGTAATTAGGCAGGGTGTAGTCGGAATTTTAGGTTGATTTGAATTCGAGAATCAGTGGAGTGTGTTATCTGAACTTTTGTTTAGGAATGGTAATGTAATTGAGTTTGAATGAATGAATGGTTATACATGTGAATTGAAAATTTTCGAGATAGAAGCTGTGGTGGTAATCTATCGTAATTAAGGTCAATTTGAAATTCGAGAATCAGTGGAGTGTGTTATCTGAACTTTTGTTTAGGAATGCAAATGTATTTGAGTTTGAATGAGTGATGGTTATACATGTGAATTGAAATTTTTTGCGTACACCTTCAGTTCAGGATTTGAAGTATCGTGTCCATTCACATGCCTCCATTATGTTTGTGTAGTTTAGTTGATGAAATGTAGCAAATCTATTATGATGTGTTTCGATTGTTTGGGTGTGGCGTTCTGCTTTGGTGAAGTAAATGGGAGGGAAGGGGGAGTGGTGTAGGGAGAGGGATCGTCTATGAGTGATTTTTGCAACTTAAATGGAGCATGGATTTTAATGTGATTCCGTTATTTCTGTTCTCGTTTGGAATTAGGGAATTTGTTCATATGTCTTAGTTCTTAAACCATTGGTGTTTTGGACTTTGTGTGGCTCTAAACTGTCGTAAATTTGGCTCTTCTAGTCATCTATCGAAAAGAGTTATTGAGCCAATATGCTAAGATAAAATTGCTTATGTTTCTAGGCTAAAAGAAAGGAAGCATGGTTGATTGAAAAGTTGAGAAAATTTGAACTACCCAAGGCTCCAGCTGAAACATATGATCCTGAAATCTTAACCGAGGAAGAGAAGTTTTATCTAAAGCGGACTGGTGAGAAAAAGAAGAATTATGTTCCTGTTGGGAGAAGAGGAGTCTTTGGAGGGGTGGTGCTCAATATGCATTTGCATTGGAAGAATCACGAAACTGTTAAGGTTGTTTGTAAGCCCTGTAGACCTGGGCAGGTTCATGATATTGCTGAAGAGCTTACCAGGCTAAGTAAAGGAATTGTTATTGAGATAAAGCCTGATAACACCATAATATTCTATCGTGGAAAGAACTATGTGCGGCCTGACATTATGTCTCCTCCAGATACGTTGTCAAAAGCAAAGGTAATTACATGTCATAGTGTTAATTTTTGTGACGCATCTCCTTGAGGCTTTAATCATGTGAGTATTTGGGTCCACTGTTGCGCATCACAATACCCGATCCTGATTTCATCTCTTTTTTTTTTTTTTTTTTTTTGCAGGCATTGGAGAAGTACAAGTATGAACAGTCCCTTGAGCACACAAGTCAGTTCATTGAGAAGTTGGAGATAGAGCTCGAAGAGTATCATGAGCACCTTGCTCGGTTCAGGGGAAGAAAAGATAATGCATGATGTGATTCTGCTTAACATGATCGATGGTGAGTTTTCACATATATGCATTTCTATTCAGGCTTTCACTTGACCTGGGAATTTGTTAATTTGTTGAATCTGTCTCTGGTTGCTCGTAAAAACTGCAACTGTGTCCCTAAAAGCTGCTGGTCTTAGCATCTTTGTTCGGACAGAAAATGTTTAGGTTATGAAGTTTAATTGTGTGTCCAATAGTATCTCTGACTTCGAAACTTGATGAACGTGTAGATAAAAGTGAATCATGTTTCTTGCACTTGAGAGAAGTTTGTTATATTGTGAAATACCTGTTTAATGGTTCCTTATCAACTGCAGCACTGTAAGGACTGCTCCTTGAATGCACTCTGATCTAGGAAAAAACCGCTATAGGAATGTCGATGAGTGTTTATAATGGTATGGACATTCTCCTTCCATTTCTTTCCTCTCGTAATGACCTTTCTACACACTCTGGTTCCCTTTCTGAATCTAGAATCTGTTGTGACAAAGGCTTATATTGATGTATACTGTATCATCTTGCAGCGGAATAGCCTAACAGTTGGGATAAGAGAGCATGACGCGGAAATCATCTCTCTGCCCGGTGAATGGGCATGAATCATGGATAGAGGCAAATAGCTCATAAAAGGTGAGTTAAGAGCTATGGTCAAGAGGCAAATTTCCATAAAAAAGAGGCCTGACTATTTTTCCCTGGCCCTGTCTGAAGAGAGGGCGGAACAGACGGGGCGGATTGATGAATGTAGACACTGTCATCTTCGATGGGTAACAACAACAACATATGTGTGGGCAAACCTTTCGGTAGCACTGGGGATATAGTAGTGATAAAATGCCAGGGTAGCTATTTGATACGATGCCAAGTAATGGACTAGGTAGCAGGGAGTGCCGTGTCTGTGTCCGACACCGTGTCGGACACCGACACGCGTCGGATACGGTACGACACGTGTCGGACACGCCCAAAAACCGTATCCGGTTTTTTTTATTTAATTGTAGAACACAGACACGGTTTTTTTTAATTGGACACGAACCGGACACCGGCCAGACACCCGACACGACACAAAACTACGTCGTTTTGACAAAAAAAATTTAAAAAACTATTTTTTCTCTCTCCTATTCTAATTACACTAGCAGGTAGCTCAACTACCTGTCAAACTTCTCTATCTCTTTCTGCTTCCCATCTTCTTGCTTCGGCAGACTCTTCCACCTTTGACCGGCGCCGCCACAGCACACCTCCTCCGACCGATGTCCACTAGCGGCCCCATCGCTACAGCCCAACTTGCACCCGGCCGCACTAGCCCTACCACTACCTACCCACGAACAGTAAGCGTAATTGAAAAAATATGCATTCAAAATACTTATTAGTTTTTGTTTTTTGCCGTGTTCGTGTCCGCTATTTTTCAAAGTGCCGTGTCACGTATCCGTATCGGTGTCCGTGTCCGTGTCCGTGTACGAGTCCATATCGGTGCTACCTAGGTGATGGATGCAGTGACATTCATATAATCATATCTACGGAAAAAGATGAATGGAGCAAAGGGGAGCTCACCACGAGTTGTGGCAATTTTTAACAAACTTTTTTTTTTTTGACAGAGTTTTAACAAACTAACATTCTTACATTTTGCCGATGTATCGAAAAACTTGTTTACATCATTTTCTGATTTATAAGTCAGTGACAATGTTACGAAAACTGATTATATTCGAGCTTCGAATTTAGTTACTCCACCCACAACTTGAATCAAACGACCCCGAGAGTTTGAAACTCAGTTTGCATTTGATCTGGGGTTTTCAAATGGGTAGAGGCACGGGGTTGGCAAACGGGTCGATCATGTCGGGTTATATCCAGTAACTGATCACTTTGGGTTCGGGTAGGGTCGGTTTTGGGTGGACCATTAAACATCATCGGTTGTGTTGGGTCCGTTCAGCATAGGGTTGAGTTGAGTTGAGTTTTGATTGATCACAATTTTGGGACTTATCGGGTCAAGTAATTGGGTCGGGCCGGGTCTGCCATCTCTCTCCGTAAAGCCAGATGGCCCAACCCAAGAATGGAAGGCGTGGGGTTGACCGCTTGAGGCCCATAATAATTGTTGCTTGTTGAGGACGATATCCAAAAGGGGAAAAAAAGAGCACCGCCACAAATAGTTCCCCGCCTAATCAAATTTTCGCAACCCGCCCTTCCAAACACCACACAAAACTTAAAAATGACGCTGAAACCACGCCGGCGCAACTTACGAATCTTTCTCTTTCAGGTAATTTTCTTCTTCTTCATTACTCCGTATTTACTCTACTATTTTAGTTTCTTATGTAATTTATCAATTTATTTTCTGTCGCATTTCGCCTGTTCGGATTCTATTATAGGCTATCTAACTGTTATTAGGAATATAATTTGGATTAAGATTGTCGGTAATTTTTGGTCCAATTGATTTCCGACGGTATTTTTACCGCTGAATTATGAACAAAATGATTTGTGATTTTATGCGCGATTTTTGCAGGTAATCTACTGTTGAATTGAATTGATATTATTGATATGATTTGGCTAGGTTTTGTATAGAATTTGTATTATAATAGAAACTTATACAATAAGCTATAATTTGCTTTATTTGCTTCGTTTTGAATTAATTGGAGTTCTCCTAAGAGTTATGTTGATGTACATTAGGGCGTCCAAACGGTCGTGTCTCGTGTATATTTGGATTACGTAATGCTGGGGCTTTGTTTAGTGTAATTGAGTTCTGACATTGTTTCAAATCGGCATTCGGAGGCTGATTGATGATGATGTAGGAAGACGATTAGGTTAGGGCTTTTTTAGTTGCTTTGTTGGTGTAGTTAGTTGTTTGTGTGGTTGGAGTGCTCGTACGAGTTTTGGTGGATTTTGTTGGGGGTGTTCAGATACGTCTTTAGGTGGCTGTAGAAACTGTCTGTGCCAGCGACAGCCAGTCTTTTAAGAAATGGAGTTAGTTATGTTTGTGATACGGGTAGATTGAACGTATATAAGTGCAAGTGACATAGAACTCTTACCCTGTGACATTATCAGCTTCGTGTGGGGGATATTACGAGGAATTTGTTACAATGCTAGAACACTTAGTTTATCTGCATTGTTATTTCGAGGAATTTGGTACAATGCTAGAACACTGTAATATGGAACTAGTTTATCTACATTTTTATGTGAAAGGAAGTTACATTAGAGTTGTCATTTTCACGCTCTTTGAGGTGATTGTGTAACTCTGATCTCACCAAGCTAACACAAGTAGATTTGGGTTAACTTTTCACCCTCTGCCCTTTTTCAGTTTGTTGCATCACCTCTTCTTCTCTAGTTTAGGATGTCAGGACACAATGTTACGTCGTGCCTAGTTAAATTAATGGTTCTGAACTCATACACACTGCCATTCCAATTGAACATTCTATCTGTATTCCATTATGTATTTTTATTGATTCATTCTCTATAAGTAAAGTCCTATGGGCACAAATCTCACAATGCGTAAGTGTTAATCTGTTTGCTTCAAAAAATAAATTAATAAACAATCGGGTTGCACACCTTGCAGTCCTGGATAGTCAGTGTTGAGGTCTCAGATTTGCATGAGCAACGAACTTTGAGGTAACTAATGTTTGATGCCATGGGTATTTGAGGTTAAAAAATCAAATTAAACAATGGTGGTGAGAACATGCCAGAAAGTTTATAATTTAGTCTGGATGAAGGCTTGAAGTAAATTTTTGTATGTTTTCTTTCATTTGGCACGAGTTTGCGTATCTGTACCTCATGTTCTTGTAAACAGGAGCCAGGAATCCTTTATTAGTGGTTAGGGTTAAGAAAGTGATTTAGCTTTTCTGTAACCGGACTTTACTTGCGGATAATTTATGAATGTCATTTGAGATGAGCTAATTGAGCTTTGAGGTTTTAACTAGCTACTGTTAAGAGTAATCAATGCTGAAGAGCCGCGTGTGTTTTTGGTTTTATAGCTAGAAAGCTAGTATTATGGTACATTGTGCTGAGAATAATGTAACTTCAAGTAAAATTAGCTGGTTATCTTCGGCTGGAATAAGCTTGGTGACTATGCACCTGATGGTGGAAATCATGCATCAGCTTTATACATCTAAGCTTTGGTTTGACAGTAGGCCAAAATCAGTTTTTAGATTCTAAATACATGTGTCAATTGTCATGTACAAAAATTAGCTCGATGTTGTGAGTCATGATATCTGCTGTACCCTGTTATCTAGTGGAAATCAATAATATTCTGTTAGAATAAAGCACCTAGGTTTTTGTCTGGAATGGTTACTCACTTTTAGATGTGGTATATTGTTTGGTTGCACAGATGTTGATTATTTTCCGGTGTATGGAGTTGGTGACAATGTTGATTAGTTGATGGATTGACCTGATGGCATAACATCCCAATGGGCGAAAAAGCAGGAGAGTCCGCTGCATATGATCCTTTGAGAACTGTAAGTGAGTTGCAGAACTGATTTTTGCTTACAAGTCTGATATGTATGTGGTATATGTGGTCTGCCTCTAGCATAGCTCTAAATCCTGGGTAATAGCGAGTGTGTGAAATAGTTCTGGACGATAACGATAGACATATATGCTAATCGATTCACATTTGTTATGATGATAGATAGAATCCCTAACTTGATCATCATCTGATTATTTGAAATTGGAAATCTTCAATACATTGCTTGGAATTTCCCTTCATTTCAATTTTCACCAGAACTATTTTAGGGTTCTGGATGTAAAATGTTTTCTGCAGAAGGGAAACCATAGTTTCGGACATTTTGTGGATACCGAGATTCTGAGGCATGAGTTCTAGGTTTTGTGCTTATAGATTAGATGATAGATAGAAGAATGTTGCTGGCTTAGAGACAAATAATCTAATAGGCTTAGATGATATAGTATATACTACGCCCTCGGCGCTTGATCCCTTGAGCAGAGTGAGCAGTCAGCTCCATGAACTATTTGGGAATATGTAGCTACTTCTCAGTTTGATTATTCATGGTGATTAAAGATTAGCTGTATTGTTTTTCGTCATGAATCACTTCTGTCACATTTCACAATCCTCTGTATGTTAGCACTCACTGACTCTCCTTGTGTTGAGGGGTGATGGGGATATTTGAGGGCTGATCAAAAGTTGATTCATACATGAAAAAGATGACAAAAGGAGTTCTGACCAAGATTCTGCTTTCTTTACCTTTCAACTTGGCCTTTTGACAGCACTCACCAAATAAAAAGAAAGTGTAAAGAGAAAGCTGCCCACCATTAAGGGATCGATAGTCTATAAAGCTCAACACCTAATCATATCATTTTCACAGTTCATATACTTTATTTTTAATTATTCTTGTTAATGTCATTGCTTTAATTTGCATGACAAAAAAAGCTAGTAGATTCTATGTAGTACAGCCAGCAGATAGGTATGCGAGGTCTACGACCCGTAAGAAAAAGACCTCCCTCTTTATTGCCCTTCGAAGCTTATGGATACTTAAGAACTGTTTTTCTTATGATGTCTGTTTTCTGTCACTTTAGGAACATTAAACTCAATGCCAGCTAATTTCGCCTCCGAAATTAGGAGTTAGAATTGATCTCTTTGGAGAACACATGCGAGTCTTTGTATATGAGTTACTGTCAGAATCTGGTTTTTGGCTCTTAATGTCATATCTTGCGACTTTGTTAGACATTTAGTAGGCTAATTAAGGTCTGAAATTGGATCAAACCTATGACAGATACCCACATGCATGTTCCTTGGTGCACTTTCGCCTTGTTGTTTAAGATACTTGCCTAATCTTGTTTCCCATATTTGACACATTTCCATTCGTGCATGGTCCTTACTAAGAGGTCTAAATCTGTGCAATAACTTTTTGAAAAGTATACATTTAATTATGTGCAGGTTACTTACTTTACTGACTTTCATCAGTTGCCAGTTACCGTGATGTACTGGGTGTGGGTCTTTTTTGCTGGCTGCAACCGAGGAGGTATGATTCTTCTAGCTTGTTGGATTTGTTTGTCAAGGGTCTTAGGACGCGGCGTAACTCTTTGATCTCGTTCATACATCGTTAAGATTCAGAGATTTGGTAAGGGGCATTTTCCGTTGTTTGGATAGAGGGTCGGAAAAGGAAGAGAAAGTGAAAATTGCTTAATACATACGGAGTAATAGTTTGTTACCCGAAGATTCACGAAACAAACTATTTTGATACATTACTGGTTGATTTATGCATGTTCCAAAAACTCGATAAGGTCGACTCCCCGATTTAACATTTACTATGTATTCTGAACTTGGTAGTTGATCACATTGCCTGTAAGGTTATGTTTAACATTAATACATCATAGGACAAATCAAGCTTGAACAGAGAATAAAGTTAATTTGAAATTTAGTGTGAAAATCAGTATTGGCTTTTAGTAAATAGTACCTCATCTTTAAACAAAGACAGATCAAGCAAGTTAGATCGTGTCTTATTTTTGCATTGAAAGACGCCAGAATCAAGTTGAAATCTTTCTCCTTTTGTCGGACTCACTTTTTTTTTTCTGCTGATTTGGCCTCTACTTGGGTCTCCACATTGATAAAGTTTTTTTTTTAGTTGCTGTGTTTATCAAAGCCTAATTGACATCTTACCTGCTCATTATCTGTCAATATTCTTTTTTTCACTTTACCCCAAAATCATGGGTTTTTCCTAATTTTTTTTTCCCCTAAATTTTTGGGTAGTGGTTAAGAGTTTGGGGCCTGAATTGCGTACTTAAGACTGATAACAAGTGTAACATATAAGCTACTTAAGTAAGAGTCTATCTTTGCCCTGTTTTTGGATAAAGCTAATGATTATGTGTGGGCTCTGTTTGGAGGTTTTATTCATTGCCAAATTATTGCTTATCTCAAGAAACTGTGGTGCTACCATAATAATAATCATTTTAGTCGGGAGATAAATGTTGCCCATTTCCCTTTCAATTTGCTCCTAAGAAGGGATCATGAAAAGAAAAGATGGGGGGATCGTTTTTTTTATGACAATATATTGTGGATTGGTAGTTTTCCTGCTTTAGTCAGAAGTCAGAACCCATTTAATTATCCCATACTTCCAAATCATGGTGAGTTTGGATAACCCATTTGCCCATTTCATCACTCATTTGCAACCTTGCAGGCTACCTGATCTGTCTCATAAAGTGCAATGAAGTCTTACTCATACCATATTCTTTGAATTTGATTTCCTCACTTACCCTTATTATTAGGAATTTAAGAGTATAAATTAGGCAATCGGATCCCAAGTGGAGCGACCCCTTGTGAATTGCGATGCGTTGCATCTTTAAGGTTCTTGAATTTCACGGTAGAAGGCCATGACAACCGCAATCCATCAACTAGTACCTAGTACCGTGATCAAACTTGAACGTGACCGTAACCCAAGGAGTGATATCATGATGGACATTGATCAATTTGATTGGGCATATATCACCTCCAATCTTCTTCTTTAAGCTCAATAATCCTTGGTACCTATTCAAATGTTGGGGAAAGAGATTCATTTATGAGATATAGCATCTTAGGTGTGGTGCTGGTACGTTAATTCTTTTACTCAAGAGTCCGAGTATGATTCCTCAATGTCTCCTCTATCAAAGCTAGTATTTCAGTGTCATTAGGTGAAAAATGGAAATTATTCCTCATGTACTATTCTTTACTTTACTATTGGTTTAGCATGTGGGACTTAAATTGTAGGACAAGATTGTAGGGTCCCTTTGTTTTGTTTGTGTAAGAAGGATGAATTTTGTACGTACATGCAAATGCAATTGCTGAAAACCACCGATCAAAGACATTATACCTGTACCAGCTAAGTATGACTACCCTAGGTTTGCTATTGCAATTGTCCTATGAAGTTGAACATAGAACAAAATAAAATTAATGGACCAGATTGTTTTCTGCTTAACAGCGATTTCTCAAGATGGCTTTCTTATAATGTCCCTACTTAGTATATGTAGCACTGATTCAATTTTGTGTAAGCTTTTTCTATTTTCATAGGAGAGTAACCCACATGCTCACAACTCAGCAGTTCCCCTTTCTGTGAGCAGTAGTTGGGCATTGATTTCCATGAACCCAGCTCACACGTGTTGTTGTCCATTCTAAAGGGCTGATTAGGGTCCCTCTTTTCCTTCGTAATTTAAAGTAAATCTTGTGGAGGGGTCTACGCCTCCCAATCCAATCCAGACCAAGTGTAACGTTGTATTTCGGCACACATTTGAAGGTGAGAAATTAATCGAGATGAAATTGAGCCAACTTCTCTTTGTAATCACTTGGAGATGATTCGTTATTACTTTACTGTAGTGATTTGATCCGAGGCATAGAATCTGTGTTCAATTTTATAATCTTGCTTACTTTGTAGTGAAAAGTGATGTTACGTTCGGTTTGAATGAGAGGAACTAGTACAATGTCATGACCCCAGTCTCCAGCTAGAAATCCATTACTGGGTCAAGCGAATCACCAACTTAGGAAATGCCTGCTATTTTCTCATGGTTTGGTGTGGTGTGGCGAGCAGTTCTGCTTTTCTCAAAATTAAACCCTATGCAATTGAATCATAATAGAAGCTTGGATTTGACGCACCACAAATCTATTGTCTCTATAATTTTGATGAGACGAGACTTTTATTACAAGCTTAAATTTATCTGCCTCCTAGCATGACTTGAATTCTTGATGTTATATTAGCCTATCAAAGAAGTACGTTTTGGTGAATAGGATAATTTATGATTAGAAATACTACCCTTGGATGTTGATGGGATTTTTGGGTTTGCCTTGTTTATCACCAACAGTTTTTCCAGTCTCTGTCCTTGGTGTTTATTTTGGCCTACTTACATTAGAGCTAATGACGTAGATTTGTCATAATTTATGCAAGTTTGCGTTTTTATCGTTCTATTTCTTTTGAATTTTGGGTATATGTGGTGAACTTTGATTTCTTACATACATCGTCGCTACTGTACAGAAGTCAATGCACACAACATGGGAGTAACCGAGTTGGGATTACTACGATACTCTTTCCACGATAGGTATGAATGTCTGATGACTCTGATGAGATCTGTCGATAAGGTTTTGTAAGTGTAAAGTGTTCATCTTTTTACAGTTACAGCCACTATCAAAGTTGCGCATGTAGGTGGTTTTGGCATTCCCTATACGGTTCAACTTGAGATAATAACAATGTCTTGACGGGATCAGCTTTAATAGGTTGGTATACTACAACTCTGATGTTTTAGTGTGTTTTCTCAAATGCGACTGGCCTGTGATTGTAGCTAGAACGTTGTTGTGAAATTGTGTTTCTCCGTTAACTATTTGGTAAACCTGACAGTTGAGTAGTAGCGATATGGGGATGATCCTTGCGTAAAGTGTAAACTTCCAGTTAAGAGTCTAGCACCGCCTTTTACAGCAGCCATTTTCGCCAGTGAGCATTCAGTATCCATTTCGTGAGCATTCACTAGCCAATTGAACCGTTTTTACTAGAAGATCGCTCTCTGGAAATTTGCAATGTCGAACCCAACCTGCAGGAAATGTATTTGAACCATAATAGGAGAACCAGGCCATCAATAAGTCTTGCAGTAACCAGAATTGTTAAGGCTGGTGCTTTCTTGAGTAAAGTTGTGACCTTTTCCCTTTACCATTGATAGAGTGTGATATGAATTAGAGGGCTTTGTGCTCTAGCGTGCTATTACCATTGCTTGTTGCCCATTGGTTCAACTTTACAATCCCCATTGGGTTGGTTTTGGGCATTTGTGTTTGGTATGATTCCCGTGCCGGGTAAGAAATCATCTCACTTACGTAGATTTGAATTGACGAGATTAATTTATAAGTTATAGTCGATAACTTGATAAGATGGTCTTTTTACCTTCATATTGACACGAGCTTGATGCACAAGCCTATCAAGGTTTGTCCTTTTGTAGTTGATAACTTTGATATGAGATATAAGATGAAACTCCCTTTGAATCTTATTATAGAAGATATAGAGCACATGAGATTTTGACGAACCCTTGCCATGTAGACTTCTCAGACACATCTTTTTCACCTTCTTCTATTGTCTCTGTATTCTCATTGCCCGTCGCATTCTCTTATTTGTCTCCTCTACGCTTCTTTTCCTTCTGGTCCCAATTGTCTAACCACGACTCCATACGTTAAATTGACTCTGCTATGGGGTCTCCAAATTTAAAGATCAACTAAACCATTATTCTTTTATGGAGATTCTTTTGTGTTCATAGTTTTTTCGCAGCCGGCTTGTTTATTTTCACACCCTAATCGTTTGTTTGCACACCTATCTTCTCACAAAAAGAAGGATTGTCCTAGAGGTCATAAAGTATAAGCAGAATTTAAAGTCTTATACTGATGTAGTTTGTATCACGTTAATATTGGACGTGACATGAGGTGCTCGTAGTAAAACTTATTTGCACCGAGAACAAGATGTTGATAACAGCACTAGAAAATGCTAGTAGTTAAATGGGTTACGGTAAATAAAAGTTATTATAGTGAAATTGGGTTAGTTATTGAAGTGATCGAGCTACTCTTATATAATTTCGCAACATTCTACTAAACATAAACACCAAGATAATATCAATTTGAATCTACTACTTCCATGAGGGAAGAGTGAAAATAGCAGTCAGAAATGTAAAAATCAGTTGCTCCTAAAAAAAAAAGGATGGCAGGAGAAAACCATGGATATAAAAAGTAGTTGTACGCTAGAAGCCTCATGTCTCTTGTTTTCACCACAATTTCTACAATAGGCAGAGCAAACAGAGCTTTATTTGGCGTACTGAAATTGGCGTATTTGACCATCAATACACTCACCCACGAGCTGCCTGTAGATAACCTTTCTGACATGTATGACCATTTTTACAGTGATTACTCCACCTACTCTGCTGTCCTCTCCTTTTTTTACTTGCTCACATTTTTCTAATGACTTTCCGTCAAATTCAGAAGTTTTTGGGTAAAAGTTTGTTACTGTGGTCAAATTTTCATTTTTGTGATTTTGGACTTCTTGCTTTTGCCTTCTACTGCATATCTGTTTTGCATATGTGGGTAAACTCCTAGTACCCATTTCGGCAATTTAATGTCTTTCTTGGATAATTGGGTAATTGTGCTGGTAGATTGTGATATCGTATTAGTGAATTTATGTGCAATGGGTGCTTCTTAGTCCGTATACCGTCTCCAATGTGTTGTTTATCATCCATGTTTGTCATTCATTGTGATCCTTAGGTGATTGTCACTTTACCATTTATCTTTATCAACTTCGCTATTAATTATAAGATTTTAGTAGTTTTGTGAAACAGTTGGATTAAACAAGTATGTAGACAAATAGAAAACATTGAGACGATTTAAAACAAGAGTTTGTGATTGTTTATGTAACGTATTGGCATCTAGATTTGAGCTGGAGCTAAGCCAATTGTAACAAGAACTCCAAAGAATCGTGACTTCTGCCACCGACCGCGGTGTGGTTAGGATCAAGGATACGCTGACGTTCAAAGATCTTTTTACCGTGTGGCTTAAGCTGAGTCATGAGCCATGCTTAAGTTGACCGAATTCCCCCTTTTCTTTCCCATTTCGCCCTTCTGAATTTCCCTCCTCTCTCTCATTTTTAACCACAAAAAATATCTTCTGTTTCTTTCAGCCAAACAATCCCTTAGCAGAGGGCAACGGGCAACTCCCACCGGCTACAGCCGGTCATCACAACTTGCATTTAACTCAAATTTGGTCCTCATTTTCAGTTCATTTCATTTCCAAACTAGACCACCTAACCCTGGTTAGTTTCTAACCTTTCTTACTAACCGCAGTTGGGTTATTTAAAAGACACTGATCTGTGTCTGCACTCTGGCTCTTGGCTGTAAACTTGGTCTTTTATATCTCTCTCTCCTCACCTCCATCTCTCCAACCCAAAGGAAAAACAACAAAAGAATTCTCTGTTTTTCTCTCTCCTCCCATTTTTTTTAGCTAGAATTATGCAGGATTGCATACTTTTGTTGAAAAAAAGTAAAAATCATAGAAAAGCTAATAACTTTCATCTGGGTTGAGCTTGTGTTGTAAGCTTCTGGGATAAGGTGGTGAGGTGGGGTGAATTTTATTTACTCCTGCATGGGGTCAGCTGAGAGAGCAGGAGTAGTAAAAAAAGAGGTAAAAACTGATGGTGAATGGTGTAAAATGGAAAACAGGTTAATTTCTAATGAATTGTCAGAAAAATCTATACTACATTACACCAGCTGTAGTTCTTACTTGTTTGAGACTGCTACCACTCACATGTCTTCCAAGTAAAAACTTTTGAAGAGCAAAGCACAAAAAAAGTGAACTTGAAAGTCTCAAATAATTCAAAAGTTGTAACAAAACCTTCCTCTTCTTAAGAACAAAAGAAAGGGAAACTTTAGGAAGAAGCTTTCTCAGAAACCATTCTTGGAAATTATGAAGAGACTTAGTAGTTCAGATTCACTGGGTGCCCTCATCTCCATGTGTCCTGCATCAGGTTTGCATCTTTATTTGAACAAGATCTATTCATAATTCGTTTCCTTATTCGTCTGTTTATTTAGGTTCTCTACGTTTGGTTTGAATCGTAGAGAGCTAGTTTTGTGTTTTGTTTCATTCAATATAATATGAAGCGTATAGTATAAGATACTGAATTCTGAATTATGGGTTTTGGATCAATGGTGCAGAAGAACATAGCCCTAGAAGCAACCATATGTACAGCCGAGAGTACCAATCCATGTTGGATGGACTTGATGAAGACGGGTGCTTAGAAGAATCCGGGCACATACCGGAGAAGAAGCGGCGGCTCAGTGTTGATCAAGTTAAGGCATTAGAGAAGAACTTTGAGGTGGAGAACAAGCTCGAGCCGGAGCGCAAGGTGAAGCTTGCCCAAGAGCTCGGCTTGCAGCCTAGACAGGTTGCTGTTTGGTTCCAAAACCGGCGCGCCCGGTGGAAAACCAAGCAGTTGGAGAGAGATTATGGCGTTCTTAAGGCTAGTTTTGATAGTCTCAAGCACAATTTTGAGTCTCTCCAGCATGACAAGGATTCCCTTATTAAAGAGGTAATGTTACCTTACACTTATTATTATTATGCTCCTGTTTATATTTATCTTATGTTATATATATGATCTATCATTTCGCCCGCAATTCGTTACAATATTATTGGTTTGTTCCTGTTTAAGGTCTAGCATTTAAGATGTAGTATAGTACTGTGTATTAATGTTATGATCTGTGTTCCCTGTGAGAACGTGGTATCGAAATTGAGTCTTAATGTATTTACGATCTTACGAGAACATGGTATCGAAATTGAGTCTTAATGTATTCACGATCTTATGAGAAAGTGGTATCGAAATTGAGCATTTAAGATGTGTATTTGTGTACAGTGTTGTGTCACGGGTTCGTGTAAAACAATTAATGTTATAATGTGAGAAATCTAACAGTCTTGTGTTACATGTTTTATGTCTGATGACAGATTAAAGACCTGAAATCAAAGTTGAATGAGGAGAACACAGAGAGCAACGTAAGCATCAAGGAAGAAGCTCTGATGTCTGAATCTGATCACAATACGAAAAGCGGCGGCGGCATTGAACCAATTACCCCACCACCATCTCTAGACGGAGGATCAGATGATGCAAAGTTGTTGATGAACAGCAACAAACCGGTGGCCGATTTCAAAGATGGCCCTTCAGAAAGCGATTCGAGCGCCATCTTAAACGAGGACAATAACAACAGCAGCCCAAATGCATCAAATTCCTCCTGTGGTGGAGGATTCCTGCAGAATCAGCACCAGGAGCAGCTGTTACTGATGTCTCCAAACTCGTCTTCGCTCGGGTTTAACTGTTCTTCCTCATCCATCAACTGCTTCAGCTTCACAGACACGAGATCAGAGGGTTTAGGAAATGTCCATAATCAGAACAACAACAACAATGTATATCACCCTCAATTTGTGAAGTTGGAAGAGCACAATTTCTTCAGTGGAGAAGAAGCTTGCAACTTTTTCTCTGATGAAGCAGCTCCTACTCTGCACTGGTACTGCACAGACCCAGATCAGTGGACTTAAGAAAGAAACCCCTAATCATTTTGCTGAAATTAATGTTTTGAGGGGAAAAATAAACCTGGGAGTTTGTGAAGTTTTGTGGATTTCGAGGATTTCTATGAAACTTGTAGAACAAGAACAGAACAAACATCCTTCATTAAATGTACAGAATGAAGTTCCCAAGGTTGTATTGGTCGAGGAAGCAGGAAAAAAAACCAATGGAGTTTGGGGTTGGCAAATTTGATGAATGATTAGGCTGTAGTTGGGCCACTTTCTGGTCTGTAGACTGTGCTGTAAAACTAGATGAAATTATTATTATTAGGAAGTATTAAACCTAAAAAATGTGCATTTAACAGGATAATTCCTGTTATGCAAGTAATAATCAATGGGGGCTACACTCCCCCTGTTTTGATCACCTTCTCTTCTCTTTTCCGTCGAATTTTGCGATCATGTTTGTATCGGACACATAGGGATCGTAACGGGTCGGGTTTGAGTCATGGGAGACTAAGTTCGGATAGATTAGTCTCCGGACCCGATCTAGGTAGATGGATCTGAATCAAAATGAACCAAAGTTAAATCACTTGATGAGTTGTTTTGGGAGTTAAAACTTCTGTTAAAATGTAAAGATCAATCAACCTATAAAAGGTGTGACATTAAACAGGATAAATGGAAGATAATGATT
Source organism: Spergularia bocconei (assembly GCA_963457585.1). NCBI lineage: Eukaryota > Viridiplantae > Streptophyta > Magnoliopsida > Caryophyllales > Caryophyllaceae > Spergularia > Spergularia bocconei. The sequence goes on along the minus strand of OY734945.1, from coordinate 395,045 downwards.
AAAGAGAAGAGCTTAAAAAGGCGAGCTTGGATGATTGAAATCTCTGTACAAATGATCGCCCACATGTGTCTGACACCAATCTTTGTTAATCTTGCTTTGCACAAAAATATTACAAAAACACTTGCATCACTCTGTTCAGCTTAAGTGTCCTTATTCACCACTAATGCTCCCACATAAATAGTCCCATTGCTAATAAGATCGGGAGATGTTTTAGTTTAATGGTTAAGATACTCGGATTTCCGTAAATTTTTGTGTTTAATTCTCCGCATTATTATAATTTGTCAAGTTTTAAGTCTCGTAATATCTCATAGTTTGATCCGATTTGATTCTACAGTGCTATACTATAGAGGGGAATCCATGGCTATTTTTGGAGCCTATGGATCTTTAGAATGGTGGATGCTTTCTTGGTCATATAAAACTAGCAAAAGTCGAGCACTTTCAAGTAACAAAGACTTTAGTACTTTACTCGAATGTTTTTACCTGAAATGTTACTCCATTTGTTTTTTTTACTACGCCATGCATTTGTATTTTGTAGGTTTACAACTGTGGATGTAGGGCTTAGACGGTGTTGGCTCAAATCAACTCTCAATTAAACTCGTCGCCCGAGATACCATTTCTTTTTTGTAGGCGAGTTGATATGTCATTGTGATATTACAAGTCGGAATTACTCATTCGTTATACACCGCACTAAATTGTTAACCTTTTTCTGCTGATCAAATGCTCACCGATTAAGTGAAGTTTCATTTAATCGAATGCGATAATTGTACTTATTTTAAAATAAATCGATCGCTATTAAGATTAACTATGTGGCCCCCACCAAAGGTGGGTCCAAGTCTCCTACATCTTCATCTTCCCTAAAAAAATGAATATACAGATGGTGCTTGGTGAGAGGAGCATGTGAGGCGGGTCCCACGATTGAAAAATAGGTCTCAAAGTCGTCACCATCTTTGGGGTCACTTGTCACTTGTCACCCTAAAATAAAAATGTCTTTGGGAATTTTGTAGGAGTTTTTGCTTCCGATGGCGACATCAGTAGACTCTTTGCTCGTGCATAACTTCCCATTTACTCCCCATCCCATTATCCATGAGTCCATGACCCATAGAGAGAGTTGAATTTTAATAATAACAATGGTAAAAAATAATAACGTTACGTAACTCTTAACATCTTCTATGGGGATTTATCAAATGAACCCAACTAAAGTACACTGTGACCTACAGAAGCAACAATTTTAGACATTTCGGCCGGACATGACTTATAATTTGGCCTTCCTTTACTGACCTTCATTAAGCTCTTGTCACCTCGGGACTTATGGTGACCCGATTCATCCATCTTGTGGTGTTTCGGTATACCGCACAATCTCAAGATTCTCAACATACAATTACATGGTACTTCATTACAATTCATGTCACATTATCACCCAAGTGCTATTGCGTAGAATTTGCCCCCACAAAGAATCTCGCCCTGAGCTTGCTTGGGCGCAATTGTCGTTTGAGGTGCATCACGTAAACCATACGAGTATTTCTAATAGCAATTTGTGTGTCAGTGGCCCCTTTTTTCCCCCCCATCTAATTCATCTAACATTACTTAATTCTTTAGCTCATTGTTTTAGTCATTGGTGTTCTTTACGTTGCACATAGTATCATTATATGATATATGATACTCATATTTTCTGATAATAATTCGAGGTAGTTCGCTTTTGGGGTGGTATGCTTCTGATTTTTCCCACAAACACTATTTAATCGATCTACCAATATACTGCTAATATATCTTGCTGATTTATTTGTTAGCTCTGTTGTCTCGTCACGATTAGTTATTTCTTTGGTGTCGATATTCTCGCGCCTAATGGCATAATTCCAGTAGTGTAACGATCAAGTTTACTTTGCTTTGCATGGTCAGGTGATTATAAGGACGAACAAAGCTATTTGCATTGGAGCAAAAAGTGATCCAAAAGATGTCAACACTGGAGGAAATATATGCTGACAACAGACGGCAATTAAGTAGAAACATAGTGACAATCAACAACCACTTAATTAATTAAGTAGAACAAGTAACGTTATATAAAAATGGAGCATTACTACCATATCATATTATCATGCACAAAAAAGTAAACAATATGACTCACATATCCACGTAAATTATACGAGTACAAGCTACTAAGCTACATAGCATCAAAAGCAAGCCTTAAATTAATTAAAAAAAAGTGATGCTATTTTGCTAATATCAAATTAAACAAGTATGATGGTACGTACTTTTGTAAATTTCTCCCAAAATTCCTACTAGTTATATATTCTCCCTACCACCAAATACTTAGTTCCCACCCATCAAACACATAATAAGTGCATAATAACTATGATCAAAGAGATTGGTTTTTATTTAAAAAAAAAAAAGCATCTAAAGATATGCACTAAGCTAATAACTAAATTAAAGTATGACTAACTATTTTTCTTTGTGCAAAGTATAGCTAACTTTTAATCGTAGGTAGTCTAATCCGGGTATAATATATGATTAGTCTAGCCATCTTCATTCTACGGTGTAATATCTAGCTTGCGTCTAAAAATTAACAAAGTCATCTTTTACGGTCATGTTTAATCAATTTAACCTTCCTTACAACGTCTAAAAATTAAACAAATCAAGTTCGATAAGAATAAACCTGATAATGTATTGGAATGTTTGGAAATTATCGAACAATCAACAAGTTAATTAGTAGTTAATTAGTCTCACTAGCTAGTCATGCAACAAGCTCGTTTGTATTATTACATATCTACTTCATCCGATATTAAAAACATTCTAATATAGCGATTTACCCATCGAAAAGTCGCAATCTTTAAAATGAGTAATTGAATACCAATCCGAAGATAATTAAACATTTGTATACCGAGACAAAAAAAAGACCTAATATGTTCTTCTTACACAACAACTTCAAATCGATTTATATTAGCAAATAATACTCACATACCCTACAAAAAAAAGACCTAACAGAGTCAAATTGACCCATGCAAATGATGCGGGCCCAGGTAGGAGGCCCAAGCCCATCAAAAACATGCAGCCATATGCATGGACTTGAGACTTTCCCGTTGGATACTTTGGACGAGTCGTATTCGATCATATAATAAAATAGTTGTATATTTATACTCATAAAATCGGGCCGTCACGTCAACGGGTCTTATTTGCCGTCGGATCGACGTCGACGTTTGGAGAAATGGCGTGTTTGGAGGAGCAACTTTGCTGTTGACACTTGACTACTTGACAATAACTTGCTCGGATTGTATCTATGAACGCTTGATTGAACTAGTAAACGATTGCTTCTTATTAATTAAAAGTTCAAATTCGTGATTTTATACTAGTGAGTCTCAATCATCTACTTAATCTCTTAGTCGAAATGAATTTCACGTGGTGTCATGGTGGATATGACCATTAAACACTTCTTATTCCATCCCCATAAGAAGGTCTTATGGCGATAGGCATGGTGCGTGTAGTGTACCCGTAATTGAGACTTGTTTGCATAATTGCATGTGAGGTGTTCCGTGTTCATTGTCCAAGATAAAACGTCCAGTTAATTTCACATAAAAACACGCCGTAAGAAACTATTGGTTAAACTTTTAATTGAGATAATTCTTTATGTAATTGTTACCGTCGGAAAACGAAAAGAAAAAAAAAAAGATGAATATGACGTGGCCGTTCATGACAAAAGCCCACCTGAAAATGACAGTCATATTTTTCATACTAATAAAGTAAAGGCTGACATTTATTTTATGATTCTTATCGGTACGAGTTTTGGCCTTTTTATATAAACCTTTTAAAACAAAGCGATCAACACTTTGACCCTGCGAATTAAACCAAAGTTGCTTGCGCGCTGAAAACACGGGACTTGCATTCTTTATATTTCTCTTTTTGGTAGGTATATGGATTAATCACTAATCTTTGAATGTCTGGTGTGATTAGTGGATGAAGGCATGCAACTTATAATTATACATGTTACTACTACAAAAGTTGATAAGATTGATCTTTTAAACGTGTTTCATAAGTTTCTTCTGCTCATGAATGTTTTAATATCTTTTTTTTTTCGTCGGGCAAACTAATTAAACTCACGCAAATTAATGATACAACACACATGATACAAACTATGTTAGTTGGTAGTGTATTAAAAATTACCAACTTTTGATTACTCACGAGTAACGACTTACATTCATTTTTAGAGGATCCGGTAGCGCGATTAACTATGTGGTCGAGAAGGTTTAACACATAGAAATGACGGATTCGTATTTGTTTCCTATCACCATTGTTAAGTTACCACAAGTCTCTAGACTCGGAAAATCACAACCTATGGAACTTTCCAATATCTCCGAAGTCCTTAATAACATAATTGGGCTTCTAATTTTAAAACCATTTGACGGGAACAGCCGGAGCCATGTGGCCCGTTATCAAAATACGGGCCAACATTATAGAAGATGTCACGGCCCAAGTATATTTTCATCCTCCTGATGCCCAGCCCGTCAGTGGAGCCGATTTCCCTTGAATGGGCTTTATCAATGGCGGGCTTTACCAAACATCCAAAAATTTAAAAAAAAAAAATTATCAAATTTTTTTACATCAGCTTTACAAAGTAACAAATTTACAAACTACAAAAGGACGTTCCTGTGAAATTGGGGACGGTTCAAATTTCACACAATATACAAAGAGCGTCAAATATCTTCCTTGTGAGTTGCGACCCATATAATATGTCATCTTAATATTGATTGGTCGTTGTTCAACTTATAAATTATCTTCTATACCGAAGTAGTCGTTTTTAATCGGACTTCCCACGCTTATGACTCTTGAGAAAATAAAATCTTGAGATAAAACAACTCCAAACTTACATGAACCCACGAATCACAATGCAATTCGATCAACCTTCTATTTCATGTGATGATTGTATCCAAGTCAGCTGGAAATGCGTCAAAAGGAAGTAAGTCCAAATATCAGCAAGAACGAGTAAAATACATATCATGATGACTGAATATACCTCAACGATGTAGCCATGCTCGAACATGAAAACCACACTTTCTAGAATCTTTATTTATACACCTTCAAATGTTTGATGTTTTCCTAAACGCATTGATTCCCTTTTTAGTGTCAAATCTAGCTTGAAATTTGTTTGACCTACAAGAAACTAAAATATATAATTTCAAGTCTTACATTTACATCGACATTTCACAATACAAAACCAAAAGCTAACAAAAACCTAGAGACACATTTCAATGCCATTGAATAAGCTCGAAACTGTGAAAACTATGAACAACAATGGAAGAATAACCACCATTGTTGAGTGTGAAAGAAGCTTTGTAACAGAAATGTAAAGAAGACAAACACGAAATAAAATGTGATTGATATTAAGTTAATTCAATGAGTTTACAGAGAAAAGTATATATACAAGATGTAATCCTCACCATAAGGATGCTACACCCTTCCTTATTCTATAGCTGCCTCATAACTGCTTCCGACAACTTGTAACAAACTTCCAGCTCAGCACCTAGTCAGCATTCTGTTATAACTAACTCATCCTGACTTGGAGGTGACTCCTGAAAGCGTGGAGCATACGTCTGATTGGAAACTCACGCTGTCAAGAGCATAGATAGCAACTCTGTTTCACATCCCCCCCTCAAGTTGAATCGTCTGTGAAAGTTGAAAACAACAGACCCAACTTGGAGCTGAGTGTGAAATGCTGCTGACAACCTAAGGGTTTTGTCAGCAAATCAGCCAGTTGTAGAGAGGATTGTACATGAGCAGTTGTTAGTAAACCCTCCTGTTGCTTCTCTCGCACATAATGGCAATCAATATTCAAGTGTTTCGTCCTCTCATGGAAAACGGGGTTTGCTGCGATGTGTTGAGCAGCTTTATTGTCGCAGAATAATGTCACAGGTAATGGTACCTGTACTCGAAAATCCAACAGCAGATTGTGTAACCATACAATCTCTCCAGCTGTATAGGACATAGCCCGATATTCAGATTCTGTACTGGACTTAGAGACAGTTTTCTGTTTCTTTGTTTTCCATGAGACCAAAGCTCCACCAAGAAAAACACACTGGCCAGTCAGAGATTTGCAACTAAACTTGCAGGAACCCCAATCAGCATCACAAAATGCTGTCAGTTTCAAATCAGAAGTAGAGGGATAGAATAAAGCAGCATCAATTGTACCTCTGAGATATTTGACAACATGAAGTGCTGCTTGGAGGTGTGGACATAAATTGGCTGAGGTGTTGGACTGCATAAGACAGGTCAGGCCTGGTTAAATTCAGGTACAGGAGACGCCCCATCAATCTTCTATATACCTCAGGTTCAGACAGTAAATCACCATCATCAGGTGCAAGATTTAACCCTTTTGGCAGAGGAAATGCAGCAGCATTACAGTCTGTCATCCTGGCATCTGTCAGTATGTCTACCACATACTTGCGTTGTTGATTAAGCAAGATACCCTCAGAAGATCTGGTAACTTCTAATCCCAAGAAATACTTGATCAGGCCCAAGTCCTTGATAGTGAAGGCAGAATGTAGAGTATTCTTCAATTGAGTGACATAGGACATGTCATTTCCTGTGATGAGAAGATCATCAACATAAACCAATACTACAGTGAAGGAAGTGCCATCCTCTCTCGTAAACAAGGAATAATCTCAGAAACATTCTATAAAGCTGAATCGTAAGTTATTAAGTTTGTATCTCAGAACCCCGCAACACATAATTAACAAGTTTAAACATGTTTAAACATGCATGATATATGAATTACATACGCGTAGGCGTGATGATTGATATTATTGATAGTTGATCAAAATGAGAGCTCGTGATAACTCGATTGCTCTTGCATCACTAGTCCCATACCATCGTTGTACATAGCATTAATTAAATTAAAACAAAGTATAAAAGCATTGAATTTAAGGACATTTATTCAATTTATGAGTCATCCATCAATTGTCTTCAAAGTGGATACGTTTGCAAACAAAAATTTATTTCGTTTATTTACGTGCATGTAGTGATGCATATATATACGAAATTAGGTAGTCATGTGTTTGCATGAGATCGCCAAATAAAACCTACCACTAATTTTTTTTTTTTTTATCCAACTATACAAAATGTTATCTTATCCCATTATTTTTACTGCTCGTCGTCTTCCAGAAGAAAATCAACCTGAAGAAGCAGAAGTATTGGAACCATTTATTTCATTTGCTAAGGATAAAATGTCATTTGCAAAGCTAGGCCCGATTAGTATGTGCACTATGGTTTTGGAGGTTATAATCACTATTTTGTGGTATAGATGGTGCCGGGCCCGGGCCCGAAGGGCCAATTATGAGGAGGCACTCTAAACATTAATAGATGTAATATTGTTTTCTAAATGATAGAGAAAACATGCGTATAACTACGTTTGGAACATGAGCTTTTTTGTTAAATGGGATATGATTGTTTCTATTATAAACTTTAGTACACTAAAACGATAGTGATTGAGTAACAACAACAACAGCCAAACTCCATCATAAAATTCACTTGGAATAATTTTCTTAGACTGGTATATTTCTTCCAACCAAATGATGTACAACGTAGCTTTTTTGTTGAAGTGAATATCACATGTGAGTGTCCCACATTGGAAGAAGAGGAGAAAGTTGAGTCGTATATAAACCAAGTAGTTACTCCTCTTATTGCCACTTAGTTTTAGGATGGAACCTCCTTAGGTTTATGATACGGACTCTCTCTCTCCTCCGTGCGGGTGTGACCAGGCCCGATCGTGCTTAACATTTTTGCATGCTGATTAAATCACTCGATGAACATATATAATTGCGAATAATATAATTGCAGAACACCCATATTATTATTTTTTACGCAAAATTCAAGAAACACGTAAATTACAGGGTCAAAAATCCATGGATTAAATAAGGTATTCAAAAAAATAGCCCATAACCAATGTCATGGGCTCATCGCAACCAAGATAGATTTGACGGTCGTTAGTTGCCCAAACATTCGCACGTGTGCCTAACAAACTACGGTGCGCCCTAATGCAGGGGATTGCACCTCCCCATATATACGTACTATTAGGGGTATTTTTGGAACTTGCGCTTATGCTTCAGTACGTGCGCCGATCCTCGGTTCGTTTCGAAAAAATCGAACACTCGTGGCGTAACTGAGACGCTGCCCCAACCACACGTGCACATCATTATCAGTATGGGCCCACGGTTGAGTACATAGGCTCGTACCGTCCGAAATGTTGGACCGTCCAACTGTAGTCTTGCGAATAAAATTGGCCCAATTAATAACACACTGTATTTTGTTGTTGACTCATGGCCCACCAACACTATTTGGATCATATTTATCACATTCTTGGTTCTACTAAATAAATCCCGACCAATTTTAATTTGTACAGTATAATTCTTTTTGGGGAAATTCGTCTTGAATAATGTTTGCAATCAAATGGAAGTATAACTACTATTGTCAAAATCATAAGAATAAGCACATAGTTAAGTAGGTTAAGAGGTCATTATACATATATATTTACATAATTAATAAATTGACTCACAAGTAATAAAATTTTAAATCTAATATGGAACGTTTCGAAGTATACGGAAAATATACTTTGCATAATGATGGTTGTAACAAAGACACTCGATGATAAGTTCTAACCATTTGTTAAAGAAAACCAGCTTTGCCAAAATAGGTAGTAGCTATAGCTTAACGATTGATATAAAATGACTTAATTAATTAAAACAATTCAAATGATCCACAATAACTCATGCATATACAAATTCATATCAATCATTGAGCATATCAACGAGAATGTTGATCGTTAATCTTTATACCAAAGTTATCGACTCAACCAAATAATCATTATCTGTTTAAATCATCAGCAATATTATGACAAATCATATTAGATGATAATTAAAAATGATTGAGGTAGTTGTTGGCAAGGGAGGCTAACATAAGTCCAAATAAGATCAACCTTATAAAAAAAAAAGGGTTTTACTTGTAATATTTTCCAAAACATAGTTGTATGCATTTGTATTGGTGGGGGTACGCAACTTTTAATTTTCTTATACGACCATTCAAAGAAACTTCGTGGGCACACGTACGTACACTCCATTTCTCCATCCTACATATATTTCTCGATCATCTTTTATATATTACCAACTCTTTCTTATTTCTTCATTTCCTACGTTCAGAAGTAGCGTAACTCACACAACTTTTCATTAGTATTTTCCAACAACAAAATCCACACATGAATGAATAAAAAGTTGATCATCAACAAACATAAAAGATTAAAAACACAACATGGGGTTTTCAGAAACAGATTCATCAAAGTGTAGAAGACACCCAACTCACAGACAATCACCAGGAGTTTGTTCATCATGTTTACGTGAAAAGTTGTCAAAACTCAGCATTTCTCCTGGTTCCTTCAACAGGAAGAAACCTATTAACGTTGTTGTTTCTCATTCGTCATCGCTTTCGTCAACACCACCTTACTCCTCGGCTTCGTCCTCCACCACCACCACCACCACTGCCACCGTGACAACCACCGGGACGACACGGAAGTCTCATGGAACCCGACACCGGCGAAACGGGTCCGAAGTAGCGTACGTGTCGGTAGGAATGGTGTTAAACAATGGTTTGAAAAAGAGCAGGTCAGTTAGCTGTGCTCCTTTGTCATCAAGGAGCAGATTAGGTGCTAATAATGATGTCGCTAATGACAAGTTTAAGACTTGTGTTAATCCTTTATGTGAGGTTGATAATAATAAAGATAAAAAGATTAGTAATATTAATACTAATACTAATAATAATAATAATAATAATAATAATAATTTGAAGAAGAAAAATGGGTTTTTGAAGAAATTGATAAATTCAACAAGTAAGAAGACAAAGGGAGTTTTGATGCATTCTAAGACCATGAGAGAAAGATCATCTCTTGCTTCATCTACTACATCTACTCCTCATAAAAAATAGAAATTATTAATTAGTATCTATATATAATCTACTTTCTTTTTTGTAATAATTTCTTTTTATTGTAATTTTCTATTACTTTTGACACCTTTATTATTTGTATTGGTGCAAAAGGAGCTAGGGTGGTGGATATAATATAAATGTATGTCATTTGTTAATTATTCGATCCGTATAGGTTTTTCTCCCTTGTAACATGACTGAGAAAGCGATTAATTGCGTATTTTTCTATTCTTCTTAAGTATGTTTTTATCGTTGTCTCATAATATTAACATAATGGATGATTTTGTGTAAAACAATTATGACGAGTTCTTCATTATTGATCAACTCGTGGATTGCATGCGCGCGTATATATGTAGATCTATTTATAGGTATGATTATAACTAGGTAGATTAGTGAAATATATACCCTCAAGAATTCTTTAGTTTACGTGGAGTGCTTCGTAAGTAATTGTAGTACCAACGCGTACGTTCCTAACTTTTTACATTCTCCCATAATAATAACGACACTACTTCCCATAGATTTAATTGATTGTAGAATTCAAGTTTTTGAGTATATAATTGTATGATTAGATCCAAAAGATGGTCGGTTTAACGTACACTCTATGATCTCAATTGCCTTTTCAGGTTGTTGTTAGTTGTTTGTAAACGAATTGTAGGGCTGATTTACATGTAAAGGTCGGTCCACCAAGTTTGGTATTTGCATATGACATATTGACATCCCACGTTAAATGTTTATGGTGGTGGGCTCTCGATTCTGAGACAAGATTAACGATATTGATTTAGTCATCACTAGGTGTTGATCGGTATTTTAACTTTTACCCTTATAATTATGTAGCAATCTCGCAAATTTATCATTCTCCAACTATGTAGTATGAAATAATAGCCAACATTCTTATTTATATAAGATTCTTCTTAGATGTCATCCTCAATCTTACCCAACTAATTGAAAGCACCATATATATATATATATATATAGATGCCTAATGTAGAACAACCCTGGCCTATGTCAATTGTCAAAGGTGCTTTTACAAAATATTTGTCAAATAGAAGCAAATGAAGGTAATAATCAGTTAGGCTTATCAACCATTGTTTCAATTCTCATACTCTGATTTTGACCCAAAAGTTTGGCTGAACCATCTAAAATGACAAACCTGTCAATAACTAATTAACTTGTTCAATAAGTTATACTGTATTCTACTTCACCTATCAGCTAATCGCTAATAGTTATCAAAACGAGCCTAGTCAACTGTATTTTAGCAAGAAGAAGAAGGCGGAATGGTGATGGCTAAGCAGATAATCCCTTAAATTCGGCTGTCTTTGTCTTAGATTGGTAAAATCCTAATTTATGGAATTGTATGTAAGCATAGTTGGCTTGTTCAAACCTAAGTCATTGACTATGCTAATTGTTAGTGATTGACACATAGTTGAAAATTGACACTTTTTTTTTTCTTCTTCTTCATTTTTTGAGTATGACATCATGACCTACCAAATGTAACTTGTAGCTAGTATTATAACAACATATTGACTTAAAAAAAAAAAAAAAAGATCATCAAGAATACTACATCAGCTGAGCGTAAAGAATACAAATCCCGCACGATTAGTTGTAGGACGGAGTATTGAGTGGTCATTTTTTGACCTTGAACACACAGTGTCAGTCGATGTTGATCCAAAATTCTGGTCTACTTCAGGACTATGCCAGCTTACCTCAAACTTAAGACTAACGACTGGCCGGAATCGCTTTTGGAAGCACACATTATACTGTCTAGGGCTCAGGCAAAAGTAGGCATCAGCGAAGTGATTGACAGACGCCGATGTTTGCAAATTTCATGCGACAAGCACAAGATCTGAATAAAGACGTATTCAAAATCGACTATATGCAGAAGGCCAGCCAGCAAGTCACTTGAGTTATACATAAACTTATACACTACAAAAGAATTTCCTGTGTGTTTAGTCTCTGAAATGGTATGTCATCAGCCACCATTCTTCGTATATATGTTACCCAATGGATCAGTCTCTTTTGAAGTAGCTGCGTAATGTCACAGCAAACGATCTCAAACGGGTAGAGTCAGTGTACAGCAGAGCCCGTGCTTATAAGTGGGTGATTGAGCCTCTCCGGCCAATGGAGCTATACAATCGTCTCAGGCACTTGCACCTGCAACATAGCTTCTATACAAGTCTCTCCACCTACAAATGTTATCTTGTTGAGCCTAGGCTACTGGTTTCCATATCATCGTCATCGTCACTGTATGCCACACTATCCACCGTTGGGCGTTTCAGTCTTTGGAATATTTCATCCAGAGATTCAGAAGATGAAGTATGTGAAAGAAGTTTTGTTTCTGGGGATTGTCGCAAAGGAAGGAACTTCTTTGACCCAAGGTTTGTCTTAAAACTCTGGAAACCCGACTTCATCGTCTGCCAAGTGGAGTTCAACCCAGAAGATGGTCCGGCAGGGTCACTCCCAGTGTTGGACCCATCAGTTTTCAATAATGAAACCTTAGCAGAGGATATGGTGTTCTCTGCCGGCTTGGTCTGTCTGCTCTGTTCTCTTATGGCAGCGTACTTATTGCTGATAGCCTCCCTGTTCCCACTGTATTGATGAGCTTCCGGCTTTAAACTTTTCGACAGACTTTTCTTGTTACCATCAGCAGATGAAGACCCTTTCATCTCAACAACATTGTCATCCTGCACGATTTAAAATTTAGTCAAGAAAAGTTGAGAGAGATAAATAGTAGAGAAAAAAACCAAAAGATACAGGGCAAGCCGAGCATAGACAGCATGTCATACCTTCTTAGTCAAGCCCGTTTCCACATCTAAGCTTACATTGTTGAAATTTCTAGCCAGCGGTATAACTTGCTCACCTACTCTATGTCCTTGTTCAAGCCAAGAACGTTCTGCAATTCAGTTTAAGAGTTTGAGTTCTTGCACAAAAGGTTTACACATAAGCAATGGGAACCAAGTACTGTAGCCGACTTCCAATGAGCATGCTAGAAAAAGCTCAAAAAGTGGAGACATAATATACCTTTCTGTAAGATTATCATTCCTGATGCATCAAAACCATCCATATCATCTGCTTCACTTTGAAACTTGAATCTCTTCCAGCTCCCAAAATAATCAATCACCCGATCAAAGAAGTTACTAGCAACGAGAATCGTGTAGATAACCATAATAAGGGGGTATATCTTGTTGAATCCTTTCCCAAAAAATGGGACCGCGTCATCTATATTTCCCATCCTCTGAAACAAAGTTTTCAAAATGGGGCAACATTTAATATAGAAGTCATGATAATCTCATAAACACACTGATTGCTTAAAGAGTAGTAGGCCTGAAAAGAAACATGCACGTGATTCAACATTCCATTTCAATCACCGACTGTGAAGTATGCAATTAACAGCTGAGTTTTCCATAGATGAGATCATTCTAGCCATGTTCACGATAAGGGGATATTCTCAATTAAGCACCCAAGTCTAGATGGTGTTGAGTGGTAACTGTTGACCATTATGATCAAAGGTAGCTGGCGATACTTTGTTATTACAAAATTATCAAGTATTAAGGTACCCAAAAGTTTCTGCAGAATAGTAGTGAAAGAGAAACTATATTCCTGAAAAGTTTGATTGAACATCAGCTATTAGTAACAGTCCACATTAAATACCAATGGTCATTACTTAACCATCAATATTAGTAACAGTCCCATAATAACAACATTTCTTCTGTTCTTGCTTTTTTTTTTCTTTTTTTTTTTTTTTTTACAATTTTTTTCCCGTTCCTGTAAGGGTCAGTGATCAAGTTTAAATACTTCTGAAGTGAGGAAGGAGCATTAGGCAAGAATAAAAAGGATGAGAAAGTTCACCTCCTCGAAGATAGTTTTAGCATTCCGATCAAGACGGATGAGATTCAGAAAGTTGTAAGAAATTGGTGGAGCATAACGAGCAACCATCCTGTCCAAGGAAGACAATAATACCTCGACTTAGTATCAATTTCTCCATGCAGACAACCATAAACTATTAGAGCTACATTCCAATTGATGTTCACGTTCAATCAAGAGAATGAGAATGACATACGAGCAAATCATGAGTAGGTTGACAGAGCTCGTTTGTCTTGGTGTCAATGAATAGAACATCAGCATTCCAATTTTGAACAATGAGTAATATGTACATATGCACATGTACACTAGAGGAATAAAGGCCAAAACCTGTCAAGAAGTGAAGGCATACAGTATTATGAGTAAAGAATATTATCACGCAATTCAACAAGGTACTATGATTACAACTCCATATTAATCTGTGCTATCAAGCATTATGATGACAGCACACTCTTACAGAATATACTGAAGTTCCCTAGACAATCACACCAATCATAGTGAGTACAAGATTTCTTAAAATACCTGGACAAATAACTCCTTCCTTCCCACGGATTTAATGAAGATCGAAAAAAGAGACAGATCAACTCCACTAGGCAACAATGTTGCCTCGGCCAGAAGAATAGCAACTGACATGCAACCAAGAATGATCGCCAAACCTCTTTGCAGTTGTTTCATCAAGATACAGCGCCACAAAAGCTCTGAATGACAGATTCCAACATCCAAAGAAAGACAAGAAATAAGAGATCACTTCAATGATGCTAAGAAGAGGACAAAAGAAGGTTCAAAATTCAACATCAAACCTCAAAACTAATTCCAAGTGCAGCAAATATCTATTCTTATAAGAAGTGGTTTTGGAAGTCATAATTACCAATAGTATCTAAGATGGAGCCAATTGAGCCAGGGCGACTGCCTCTCAAGCTTGAAATGTACTGCCTGCAGGACACATAAGTAATTATGACAAAAGTTACCTCTACCAAGGCACATCAAACAACAAACATACAACTAGAACATAGAGTGCCATTTGATTATGCTATGAATAGCCCTTATGGCGAAATTATCTCCATAGATGCATTTTTAATACACAATGAGTAAATATTCTCGCAAAAGAACGCTAAATTATACAGCCCTGTAATTAATGAAAAGCGTATAAGGAAAACAAACCATCCAGTTGCATCACGTCGCTCAAAATTTTTGATGGTGTCTTCTAATTCAAGCGCCTCCAGGACATAAGTCATATATTCACTGCAAAGAGATAGCAATCAGAAAGAAACAGAGGAAATCAAGCCTTTCTGGAGTATCTAAACGTTAATAGTAACTTTAAGAGTGCGGATGGGCCAATAAGTTTCCAGTTAAAAGATAGCTAGTTTGGAGGCTCGACTCACGCCCGAGTTATGTGTGTGCATAACTCATACAGCTCAATGATCATAATTTAGTTAAAATGGTTATCACTAAACAAAGGGTTTTAGCTCTACTATACCGCCAAAACACGTAATATGGACCCAATGAGCAACCGAAAATATTTGAGATGTTTTTGTTTCAGGAACATTTTAGGCACAAAATCGTGGGTTATATGCTTCGGTTTCGGCCAACTTTGGCCACTTTTTTGAAATTAGCAAAATATTCTCAAAACATTACCAAGGGCTGCATTGTAAATTTGTAATGCCCTTGTTGAAAAAGGACGCCAATTCTTATGTAAGGGATGTTCTCTAAGCCCCTTGGGCACAAATTACCCATTGAGGCTATAGACCTATAGTACTTTTTTATCCTCCAATACTTTGCTAAAAGCAATAATAATACCTCTAGGAGCCTCCACAAAAATTTCAACTGTTTCTATATCCGGGACATTTTCAGCCAAAATCGTGGGTTATATACTTCGGTTTTGGCGAATTTTGACCACTTTTTTTTAAATACCCAAATCTTCTCAAAATATTACCAATGATAGACTTGGAGTGCCATTTTGGGATATGAGGCCATGTTCTTGTGTTAGGGATGTTCTTTAAGAACCTTTGATACACGTCACCAATTAAGGCTAGGTTGCAATTTTTTGTCAATTTTTAATAGTACCATAGGTTTTTTGCTCTAATACTCTTCTAAAAGCAATATTATTACCTCTAGGAGCTTCCACAAAAACTTCAACCGTTTCTATTATCGGGACATTTTCAGCCAAAAACCGTGGGTTATATACTTCGATTTTCCCCAAATTTGACCTTTTTTTCAAATAGCCAAAATTTCTCAAAAACTTTACCTGTGATGGCCGTGTAGTGCCATTGTTGAATATGAGGGCAAGTTCTTGTGTTAGGGAAGTTCTCTAAGCACCTTTGGCACACGTCACACAACGAGGCTTTACGTGTTTTTTTTTTTTTTGGCAAATATTTAGACATAACATGACTATTTTGCTCTAATATTTTGCGAAAAGCACTAATAAGAGCTTCCACAAAAAATTTCACCGTATCTATATCGCGGTGAAATTGTCGGCCAAAAACCATGGGTTATGTACTTCGATGATGGCTAATTTTGGCCACTTTTTTTAAAGTAGCCAAATCTTCTCAAAACTTTACCAAGAACTGCTTTGGAATGCCATTACTTTGGCTCATGTTGGACATTTTATTTGGAAGTAGCCAAATGTTATCAAAACTTTGCCATGGGCACCTTTGGAGTGCCCTTGATGGACACGGGGACCGATACCCACATTTGGGTTACAATTTTATACCCTAGTTCATAGTGTATTGATAATCTAATAATATATATTAAAACCTGAAACCAAATCTTTCCTAGAACGACACTTGGCATTCATTAATTGAACAACATTAAGTAATTACATAATATGGAAATTATTGGCTAAGTTATGCAAAATAATATAATTTATGGTGATCATTGTGGTAAGATCATTTATGGAAAATAATACTGTTGCTAGTAATATTATAACAAAGGTAAATTGGCAATTTCATAAAATGAACATAACAATATAGATATCCAACAAGTATAGTCCTAAGATAATCCACAGTTTTTCGATGATATGGCTCCGGAGCAAAAATCGCTCAAATTTTGGTGGTAATCTCTAAGTATGATATAATGAGAATTTACAAAATATTAGAGTAAAAAACCTAATAAAAATAAGGAAAAGACCAAAACGGTTATAAATCCATACAAAGTGACGAGCGTCGAAACGAATGAATTAATTCACAAAATGAGGAACCAACTCTCAAATCCAGCAAGAAAAGTCCTTAGGAATCTACAGTAATGTTTAAAGGACATTTGGATTTTTTTGAAAAATTGGTCAAATTTGACCAGAATCGTAGTACATAATCCACAGTTTTTCGATAATAAGGCTCCGGAGCGAAATCGGCTCAAATTTTGGTGGTAGTGTCTAAGTATGATATAATTGGGATTTGAAAAATACTAGAGTCAAAAACCTAATAAAACATAAGGAAAACGGCCAAAACGATTATAAATCCATACAAAGTGACGAGTGTCGAAACGAATGAAATAATTCATAAAATGGGAAACCAACACTCAAATCCAACAAGTATAATCCTAAGATATCTACAATAATATTTGGAGGACATTTGGATTTTTTCGAAAAATTGATCAAATTTGACCAGAATCGCAGTACATAATCCACGGTTTTTCGATAATATGGCTTCGGAGCGAAATCGGCTCAAATTTTGGTGGTAGTCTCTAAGTATCATATAATGAGGATATGCGAAATATTAGGGCCAAAAACCTAAGTAAAGTTAAGTAAAACGGCTAAAATGGTTATAAATCCATACAAAGTGACGAGCGTCAAAACGGATGAAATACTTCACAAAATGAGGAACCAACACTCAAATCCAACAAGTATAATCCTAAGGTATCTACAGTGATATTAGGAGGACATTTTGATTTTTTTCGAAACATTGATCAAATTTGACCGGAATTGTAGTACATAATCCACGGTTTTTCGATAAAATGGCTCCGGAGCGAAATCGGCTCAAATTTGGAGGTAGTGTCTAAGTATGATATAATGAGGAATTGAAAAATATTAGAGTAAAAAACCAAAGAGAAGTTAAGTAAAACGCCCAGAACCGTCATAGATCCATCAAAGTGACGAGCGTTGAAACTCATGAAATACTTTATGCAAAATAATATAATTTATGGTGATTATGGTGGTAAGCTAATGTATGGAAAATATTAGTGTTGCTACTAATATTATAACAAAAGTAAATTGACAATTTCATAAATGAATATAACAATATAGATATACTGCCGCGGTTATAATATATTTCTACACTAAAATAACCAAGTTTCCTAATTCGATTTTATAGCATACATAACTAATTATCATAATATGTTTAGTGTTAAGTGTCAACCTATGAATAGCCTTATTGCAGGTTTATACATGTGGTATTCACATGTGTCAAATACAATCATTGACAAGGCAAATATTAAGACAAATTTCGAGCATGTAGATTTCTACTTTGTAATGAAATGTTACCTTTTGTACCGATAATACTCCTCGTATGCTACTCTAAGTTGACGCCTAAGGGTAGCCATTGCTTTATCATCTGCATCATAGTCCATATCATTTTCACCCAGCCTACCGCCTTGTGGCTTAAAAGATGGATCTTCTTTGAACTGGTATAGTGGAGTCAAAAGTCAAGAACAAAAGAATACAAGGGAAAGGACTCCTAGTATCGAAACTGCAATGATATCTAAAAATTGAAATGCTACAACTTCTCATACCATCTCAGCCAACATCTTATCAATAACATCCATGTAAGGCCTTAACGGATCACGCTTCGACATTTGGTTTGATGTTGCTTGAGCAACCTACAGACACAGCAAATAGACAAGAAAGAGATCAACTAGGGGATCCCTACATAAGACATAAAAATAAAAAATAAAAAAAAATAAGTGCCACAAACAAAAAAACCACTCAAGCACAATACATTAACTACATGAGTTAAAAAGTAATAGTGGGTCTCCAGAATTGATCATGTCACTTTCCTAAGTGAGCATACAGTTCAGCCTCAAAGTAACGCAAAATCTTCTTAAAAAGAACCAGAAATCACTGGAACTCACCACAATTGCATTGGAAAAGTTCTGATGAGCTTCATCCAATTTCACAGCCATTTTGGCAATCTTATGGGACAACACCTTTTGCTGAAAAGTCCAATCTGCATTTTTCCAGAGGCTCCGTGGAATTTCACTTAAACCAAAACCAAGTAAAAAGGCTCCTGTAACAAGTCCAAATGTATTTGAACAGGCCATGGCAAAACCCAGAACCCCACCATTCCTGTTACAACCAGAATAATCCAGAAGGGGTGATGGATCAGATGTAAAGCCGCCAAAAATACATAATACTATCGTATAGGTTGTTGTCATTCGGAGCAGATGACAGATGAGATAGAATGGTTATGTTAACAACCACTTTGAAAGGTAATTTCCAGAAAAGTTATGACTCACCAGTCCCTCCGCATAGTTATAAGGAGAATGAGTCCAATAAGACCAATTGATCCAACAACTAGATAAAACACCAAGTTCACATGGACACTTGTTTTTAATCGTTCTGTCACCGTGAAGTCTCCAGCGTCTTCGTAACCCTGAATAAGGGGGACCACAGCCCTGCTTAGAAAAATCACATAGTCCAAATATATAAGGCTATCTGCAACACTGAGCTCTGACATTTTGCAAAAGATATCTAAAGCTACAGTTTCTGCATCAGCCACTACAACAATACTAGAACAGAAGTAAGACATATCTATAGAGGAGCGAGGACGACGTACCAAGTAAGCAGGAATGTACTCCAATATGACAAGCTCCAAAGGACAGATATTACATGATTGTAATGGCCATTCATCGTCTGCAAGACCAACAAAGTCAAACTTTATCCAAGTCCTTCACGAAGAATTAGCAGTGATCTAATGAAAAGAGCCCCATCTGCCTATAGCAAGTCCAAATATTCAAATCATGTTTGGAAAAGGCAGACATCTAGCATACTTTATCTTTCACATTTGGTTATGATGTTGAGTAATCTAATATATTGTAGTTCTTTTTCATAATTAGCCTAAGATGCCAAACTGGTGAACAGGTTAACTCCGCATACAACACCGAAATTGAGATGCAAACCAGGTGATCATCATCTCAACATAAACTCCCATACAAGTTGCTCTACGGAAAAAAAAAAAATATACCACATTAACCTGCTCACTCAGTGACAAGGGGATGTTGCGTAATCTAATCTCCTGTAGTTCTTTTTCATAATTAGCCTAAGATGCCAAACTGGTGAACAGATTAACTCCGCATACAACACTGAAATTGAGATGCAAGCCAGGTGATCATCAAATCAACATAAACGCCCATACAAAATGCTCTACGGAAAAAGAAAAAAAAAACTTACAGAAAAGCAATGGCATTACAACCACCGTAACCTGCTAACTCAGTGACAAGGAAAATTTGGAAGGAAAGGAAGGGGGCGTTCACTGTTCAGGGATCCAAATTCCATTTGGAAGAATCAATAAAGGAGAATTCAAAGATGTACAAATTCTTCGCCGCTTTGACAAATGCCATCCCCCAAAGCTGCAACATTTGGATACAACACGGACGTCTACTCTACCCCTCCCCATCAATCCTCTCACCCTCCACTTCCCCAAAGCTCCCGCCTTCTCCCTTGTCATTTTCCTCCCCCTCCCTCCAATCATACTATCCAATCCAAACATGTATAGGGCGCTACTAGCTTTTATAACAATTCAAAAACCCTTGACGTAATGCCAAATGATCAGCTTCTAGCTCCACACTGAATATGCACATCGGTACATTGGGCAACTAATAGATAGAGATACGATCAAGTCGTAGTCTTCACTCCATCTCCCTCTCAATTTCCTCGCGACATCAACCTCCGTAACCACCACCCCAAACCCGAATCATCAACTCCGACACAAAAATAAACGAACTCCAGCTACACCGAAACCAACACTCGAATCGCCGATCAAAACCCCCAATTAACACTCCAATCACTCCAACCAAAACCCTAACCAATGATCCTATCCCCAAATTAAATCAAACTACGCCGGAAACCTCGAATTCAGCACCAATGCACACCACAAATTCGATCAATTCGATCTAAACAAACGCTGTAATAATTATTATAACTTCCGAATTCCAGTTTGGCAGTAAAATTAAAGAGTAAATTCAACAACACGCTAACCTCAGATCAACCCCTAAAATTCACATGCAATTCAAAAAATAAATAAAAATAAAACGACAGCGTACCGTCCAAATGTCGGCGGGGACGAGGATGATGATGGAGAGAGAAGAGAACCAGGCGTATCCGACGGTCAGGAATACATACCTAGGCACGTGTGGGCCCGCAAAGTATTTTAAGGTAATCACCACCATTCCCAATGTCATCGGCAGCGATATCAGATAAAACACCCACATCCTCTCCGATCACTTGGAATCGTATTTAATAAGCTTCCGATGTGATTTTTAAATCGCCGGCGCCGCCGTTAAGTTGGTGACGGAAAAAAAGAAATAAGGAAAGAGGAGAGGGAAGGAGAGACCTTTTCTTCTGTTTGAGTAATTTTTGTTTTGTTTTGAGGGGGAGGGAAGGTGTACAGTCAGCAAGTGTTTGGGTCCCACTTTACCGCCACCACGTCGTCAGCAAAGCTCCGACCATCTTTACTAAAATGGACCGAGTCTGAGTCTTGTGTTACAAGTTGGGTTAAGTCAACTTGGTTTTACTTTTGGGGTTTGAGTGTTTGATCATGTCCAAGTCTAATACACGTGACAAGATAAAAATTCGGCTTAGATTTTTGTGCGTGTGGCAAGTTTATTGAGATTGTGTCATTTAAATTAGTTGGTGGCCCATCAAATTTGAAAGTGGCATCATATCTCATATGACTTCTAGTTCTGAAATATAATGTGACGTTAAATTAAACAACAGAAAAAAGAAATAATAAACAAAGAGGAGAGGGAAGGTGTAACACCCCGTACTTTTTGGTAATTTATCTAATTCGGGTGTTACTAATTATATTAGAATCTTGCGGTTTAGTCTTGGGAATTTATATAGTGATTTTCGGATTTAAAAAGGGTGAATATTTGTTTTGTTATCCATTAGTGATCTCGTTTGTGGAATTAGATGATACCATTAACCTTATTGAGGAACTATTACTTAAGGAATGTTCGGTTACATTCTCAATCCATTGTCGTTTCGATAGCTTTCTTAATCGTGAATAAACGTTTTCTTAGTCGTTAAGTAATCTCTTAACGTAAACCCGGAACAAAGTTGTGATTGTTTCATTATATCATTTGAGGAGCTTTACTTGGTAATATGAAGTCAAATGACACAAGTTATAGGTCCATTCTCAACTTACACAATCTCATCTACACAATTTTAGAAGTTTGTGAGTAGTGTCGGGATTACAAACCGAGTTAGAATGCTAAAGCCCGAGTGGTCGAGACCTGAAAGAAATCTTGAGATAAGCATAAGACACGGCATGCTCCTATAGGACCGAGTCCTTGAGCTGCTTGCCGCTTAAAGAGGACAAGCAACTGCTTCATTTTCCATCTCATGTTTCTCCTTCGTTAAGAAATCAATTGGAGTGAAACAAAAGCCAAACTTCAACAACTTTCGTTATCTACAAGTTTGTAGAAGGCATCGAGTTCATATATTGCCATTTAAAGCATCAAACACCTAGTTTAATCAAAGGTGTCATGTTGTATTCTGTTTTGGACCAGTTTTGGTATATTGGTCATAACGCCTTCATTTGGTAAGCTCAATCCTTAATTCTTGTTTATATTTACTCTCAAAATCTTTGGTAACAAACTCCAATTGGTTAATTTCATATTCATTATGATTTAGTTGCCTAAATCATGTCCTAAAGTAAACCCTTGTTTCGTTGTTCTTCCTGTGAGTATCATGAACATAGGGTCTTCGTAATTTGATCATAACAACCTCATTTATTCATGTATTTAATTTAAAAAAAACCCTAAGTTGAACTTCAGTTCAATCTCTTGATGTTAGGCTTTTGAAATGCTTTAAAACATGTCGTTATGATCATGTTATAGTTCCTAGAAGTTGGATGCGCATTTAGTACTCTGTTTTGGAGCAGTTGTGGTATTTGGGCTATAAAACCTTTGATAGTTAATGAAAGTTAACGTTTGATGTGTTGAAATACTCCTAAGAGCCAGTGTTACAAGTTAAAGTTGGTTTTGTGTCTAAAAGATTAGGAATACATTACCAATTATCGTCTAAACACCAGTCATGTGTTCTGAAACATGAATAGAGGGTAGCCAATTGTTATATTGGATTTGGACAAGTTATACTTAGTCTTTTTGGGAGATTTTTGGAGAGTAAAATGATATTGTGTAGTTATTTGATGTCCCATACTTACATGGTTAATTGGAGGATGACGTATGGAGGTTTTAGATGCTTGATTCGCAGTTTGGAGTTGTTCGGGATAGCTAAGAGCTTTGTGAATTTAAAGAGGTTCAGTTTGCCGATTGTGAGAAAGATTATTAAGGAGAAGTTAAGCGTGTTTGGTAAGAACGTTAACCCTTCTTGAGCTCGAGCATGTTTTCATATATCTTTTGGCGATCCGACTTTTCAGATTATATAATCTATATTGCAATTCATATATACTCTTATTGTTTCAATTATTTATGAAGTTGGATTATGGAAGTTCAACCAAATGAGAAGCTAGGGGTTTGACCCCTCCTTTATATATTCGATCTTTCTACTCGTCTTTGCTTGATATTTGGCTTTGGCCTGAGTTGTCATATGAGATGGATTCTATGAATGAACTAATGTATCTAAGACGGATAAAATGGGTATGTTGAATAATGTTACATCACAATCTGCTAGAGCAGGCGTGACCACTGGTCCGTCGGGAAGTTACATATACACCTCTGATCAAGGTGAAATCTAGCCTGGGGTAGCTGTCAGGTGCCTATTAGACTTCCTCCTAGAACGGTTACATCCTATTGGCTGTCTAACGAGGGGTGTGCACACTCGAGTCTGTAGGACGGGGTATTGGGGCTCTAGTAGCGTCTTGGGGTAGGACCCAATCACGAAATCGGACTTATAATTGTTGATATATATGTTGAACTAATTGAATCTCAGCGTTGAGCTTTTGTTGTAATTTTGTACTTGGCTTTCTTTGACTAAGCGTTGCTTGATTAGCTACGCGACATGAAGGCGCGTATCTTCTTTTCCTTATTGTTCTGTATGCCTTTGAGTTCTTACTCAGCCTTTGCTGACGTTCTATATTTGAGTTTGTCCCTACCCTATTTTGGGGCCTGTATCATTCTCTGTGATGCAGTTGGCAGGTCTATTTGAAGTGAATTGTTGCATGGACGTTTGTGCATATCATGGGGCTAGCTTGGAATATATGATACTACGGTTGAGTCACTTTAATCAATTGTACTTGTCATTCCAGTTGGGATTAGGTTTTGTAAACTTGACTTCACTCTTCCGCTGTCAACTCGTTATCATTTATATAAATTATTTGGTTTAAATTTATCAGTGTTTTAGCCTTGCAGTTGACTCAGTAGTCAATTGCGGCATAACAATCCTAGATTTTTTGTATAATTAGAACTGGTCAAAATTTAGGGTTGTTACAGAAGGAAAGACGTCCGTTTCTTTCGTACTTTTCTTTTGTTTCGAAGGAGAGGGAAAGACCGAAGTAGTACAGTCAGCTTGAGATTGATCAACTACAAATGTACATGGAAATATAAGATACCCTGGGTGGCTGGGTGTACAATCATACATTCATACCCTTCACTCATGTTATAGTTTTGATTCAATAATTAAAAAAATTAAGTGCAAAAGAGTAGTGGGGTAAGTTATGTGTTATCGTGAAACGGGATACATATAACAATTGCTTGAACACGGTTTACGTGTTATATCTTTGCAAAACCACCACCGCACACCAAAATATTGGGACGAACAAAGAGTTTTCTTTTAATTGAGTTGGGTTTAATTTTGGTTTTATGGGGGATTTTGGCTGCGGCTAGGTGTCATAGTTGGGTTGTTTACTTGTTTTAGGAATCGGAATCTACCTCACCTTAGGACACAATGGACTAGTCATAGCAATGCCGTCACAACTACTGCTGTAGAGAGGCCCTTGAAAAGAGGTGACATGTGGTTTGTCCACAAATTCGGAGAAAATTGTGTTGGTACTTCTGATCAGATTAAGAATGTTGCTGCTATAATAGCAAATGACATAACCGAAAGGAATGTGGTGATTGTGTCCGCGCTGTCGAAGGTGACAGACACGATGTACGATATAATCCGCAGGGTCGAAGTAATTAAGGGATGAATCCTACAGAAGCAAAGTGCGTTGTAAACTCAAATAGGTTTGGGTCATTAATGGACATTATGTTTCCATTTGCAAAAACTTGTAAGACCATACAAACTTTCCTTTTCTTAACAAATTGAGTGCCACTGTTACTAACCAAACTATCGAAGTCCATGTCTTGAATTTGGTTAATCTTATACTATATATTAAAAGCTGTGTTTGAGACAACGACCACGTTTACTGGCTTCACTTAGGCCATCATGCGTAGACATGTATTTCATATACGCTTCAAACTAACAATATATACGTGGTATTTGTCAGGACGCTGATGCTGATCTCCTTCCTTTTGTACACAATGGTTTGAATGAGGTAATTGTGATGCAACATATTTAACAATCAGAAGCTTTTGCAGAACCAACAAGCACACTTTTGTTGCTGTAAAGCAAAAGGGCTTTCTTGCGAGCTTACTTTATGCTAGCGTGGGCTCTTGCCTTCTTTTGTGATTAACGAACTAATGAACTGGCCTGGATCATGCCAGGTTCCTGTGAGCAAGGTTGACGACTTAAGTAATTTGCTTATGAAGAGGACAGTGAGACAAGCATCACATCTGAAGAAGAATGCCACATACAAGGTTCGATCCTTTTTTTTTTGAGAAGTGTGTTTTCTTTGTTTACTAACAGACTTAGGCCATGTATGATAGGACTGTATCTTTCTGATTTGATTTGATTTGAACTAAAAGAAGTTTGTTAATTTGTTCAATGGTGTAATACTTAAGGTGAAATTCAATTACCCTAATTCTAAGCACAAGCACAGTAGTACTGAAAAGAACCTTATTAAGGCCCTGTTTGATAGGACTTATTAGCAGTAATATTCAGATCAGATCAGATCAGAGTCATTCAAATCAGATCAGATCAGATTCGAAATGTTCAAATTTCTATCAATGTATTTGGTCCATAACTGACACTAATTCGTTGAAATTCAATCAAAATTCCAACGCATTCAGATCAGATCATATCAGTTCAGAGTTATTCAAATCAGATCAGATCAGAATCATTCAGATTAGATCAGTTCAGTTCAGAAAGATGCAGTTTTATCAAACGAGTCCTTAGTGGTAGAAATGAGAAATCTCATCTGATCTTGTTATGTGTAGAAATTTCATCTGATCTTTTGATGTTAAATTTGATTTTTTTTTTAATGCATGTGTATATAGAGTGAGGATCTCGAGAGTACCCATCCTTGGCAAGAGTAATGCACACCCAATAATAACCGTTGGATGATACAGATCATCCGATGGTCGCTAGCTTATACACGTCATAAATGATACAGATCATCCGATGGTCGCTAGCTTATACACGTCATAAAGGGCAATCATGTAATTTTGTGCTATTAAACAAAACCCTCCATCTCCCATTTGAATTCCTCTCATTTCTGATTTCTCCATGCCATCTCCTCTTTTTTCTCTCGTCTCTTCTCAGTACCACCATCGCCAATACCGCTGTGAGTACTTTTTCTCTTTCTTATTTTTTTTTCGTGGGTTTATATACCTTTGATTTGAAATCTTATTATATTATGTATGCACTTGAACAATTATACATACCATTATATTGTTGTTTCAATCCCAATTAAATTGATTTGATGCCCTAAAACTATACAGAAAATTCGGCTAAAACTATGCCGTAATGTTTTTTGTTTTGTTAGGTTGTTTTAGGTGTATGATGAACTAAGTGATCGGAAATAATGAGTTTATCAGGGCTAAGCACATCGTTGGTGTCCTCTGAATTGGGTTTGTTTCCAAATGTTTCAAACTATGATCTTAAGAATATGATTTACGAGATGAAGTTGCATTGCCCTCATAATAAACTAGGACTAGATTTACCTCCCGAAGACAAATTTTGTAAAGTACGTGACAAATTACACACGCGGTTTATGTTTGAGAAACCCAAATATCCAACACCAATTAATATCCAACGACATCAAATATCCACATCCAAAGATAAACCACGATTACCACACGGCATGCTTTTGGATAATGTTCATCACTCCATCTTATTCCCACCTGACTTGTGGATGAAGATACACAACCCCAAATACATTATGTTCTGTTGTTTCTTTGTGCCTATGCTCACTCACAGTGGAGTCGGATCGGTTACCAAGAATTTCATTTCCATAGCTTCAGAGTTGCGTGAATTATACGGATCCGATTTTGAGGTGGTCTTAGTAGCTAAGATGAGAAAGGGGTGGCTCAACCACAAGCCTAGTTTCGACCACTTCTTCTCCGGGTTTCCACCCTTTTGTAAGGTCATTCCCTTTTCTGACGTCAAGGCTCGTGATCACATCTGCCAGCTTATGGGTTTCTACTACTCTGCCCCTTTGTTTCTCATGCTCGAACGCCAAACTTCCTCTGCCAATTATAAAGTTTTGAGTCACGACAGTATTAGTTGCTTTGAGCAAAATGGAGCAGTAGACTTCCCCTTCACTCCTGAAATTCTCATTGCTCCATCCGAGTGGTTCGATCAGTATCCCTCCCAGCTTGACCGCATTTTGGGTCGTAAACCATCAGAAATACACGTCTCTAGGGCTAGTGGAGGAGGTGAATCCGTGTCATTGTCGGAACTTGAAGGAAAGCTTGTGTGTTTGTACTTGTGCTCTGAAGGTTCCTTGATGTTGAAGCTAGATCAAGTCACGAGGGAATGTAAGGAAAGGGGTCTCGAGTTTGAAATTGTTTTAGTCTATATGCCCTTTCGTTATAAATGCAACGTAAACACGTTGATGGAGTCAATCAATAATCATATGTTGTCTAACATGTCTAATGCCCGGTCTTGGTGGATTATGCCTTACATCGACTCTATTAGTCGCAGACTTTGGCGTATGACCCCGTCTTACACCTATTTTGAAGAGGATGACAGGGATAGACTGATAATTGTCGGACCAAATGGGAAATATGTCGATCCATACGCCGGTGCATTCTTAGGCAAGTATGGAGTAGACGTGTATCCCTTTACTTGTGAGCGCCTTATCGAGTGGAAATTAGAAAAGGTGAGATCAGCGACGTTAGAGTCATTGTTGGTTCATGGGAGTCGCAACTTTGTACTTGGCAAGGACGACAACAATAATAATAATGGTAGTGGTGGCTTCTTAAAGAAGGTGCCAGTGAAACAACTTAACGGGAAAGTTGTTCTTGTTTGCTTCTACTATTATGACACCGAAGGGCCTCACTGGACCTGGCAATCCGTGCAACTGTTGTCGAAATATTATGATGAGATTAAGAGCAGACATCCTAATAATTTTGAAGTTGTCTCTGTTTCTTTTCGTTTGAGGAGTGAGCCATATGAGTTTGATTTTAATATTGGAACGCCGCCATGGTTGGTGTGCCCTCCTCAACCTGATCATTCCAAAAGCGTGTACGATACACTTGGGATACATGAACCAACAATGGTTGCTTTTGGTGAAGATGGTCGAGTATGCTCGCTTACCGTAGAAGATGACTTATCGGAAATGGGTGTTGATGCCTTCCCATTTAAAGGTAGTGATCTTCGCCGAGGAGTTCTTCGTGCATTGACTGAGGAAAATAGTTTGTGGAACATACCTGAACTTACAACCCTAGCCCCCGTGGAGAAATAAAGAACAAGGAAGTTTGAACTTTGAATTTTTTTTTTTTTTTTTTTTTTTGAGAGGATAACTCAGCTCTTGTGTATGAGGTTGTGTTGAAGTTTTATTATGACTACTTTCTTTGTCGATATATTCTCTACATCTATAGCATAACGATCTTCTTAGTACTATTTATAACGTGGTTCGTTAAAAGACCTAGTCAATACTGTCGAAATAAAGTCTAAATTCCCAAATCCTTAACTCAGTCGGATTCCAAATTCAAATAGTTGATTCGTTGACAAAAATGGCGAAAGGGAAGTACGGGCGAACCACAACGCCAAAGTCGGAAACAATGTCTACGTCGACGCTGGTAGTGTTGATGACATTACTGCTATGTTGGTCTTCTCATTGTAAAAGTATGAACTTGAACAGCTCGCTGCAAAACGTAGCATTTCGTGCAACTTAAATGTCACGATTATAGAGCTCGTAATATAAAAGTCTGTCTCTTAAACAAAAAATTTACGTGATTAAGAGGGAAAGTTAACTCATTCACGTTGCATGAAGGTGTTAGTTAATAATACAAGTATTTATATAGCCCACAAGCTCATAGTTCAACAAAAAACTCCTAAAAAGTAAATGGGTTTAATCAATCTCATAAAAATGTTCGCTTATATGTTTCTTGGTGTACCATTGCACCTCTTAAGAAGAGCATATCATCGTTGCCAATTGCTTATTATTGAGAGTGAGTTGGATTGTATTGATCCTAATTATGTCATTCCGCACGAGATATACAAAACATAATACTCCATATATGTACAATCGTAACTTTACATTAATTACAATAGTGTCCAAGCAGGGGGGTGTTACTGTGTTAGACGTCAAGAAGACTCCTCAAAGTGTTACATTGGAATGCATTACAACATGATGACGATGATGAAGAAGTTGGCTCTTTGGCACCAAAAGGAAAATCATCATTTTGTTATGCTCCTTTTTCATTTTATCTCATCAACTCATTCCTTTTGACCTTGGAAATATCAAATTTTTACTTTCATTTAGATTCTTTTTAAATTAAAAGCTAAGAGAAAAGCTTACCATAAGATAATTACTATTGTTGCGAAAAGCAAGCTAAGTGCACCTCCTTTAACTCGTGTTCGTAGAGCTTCTTTGGTCAATTGGACTACTTTACCCTTAGTACCGTATATATACGCGCATAAAATGAATTATAATAAAGAAAAGACGGATTTTTAACATTTTACGGCAGAATTCAACCAATCAACAACTAATTCCGATTCAAGTGTGTATATAACTAAGCTCCAAATTTCGAAGAATACTCTTAGCTCCAACAAGTGAGATTCTCGTAAGCTGAGAAAGACAAAAAGAAAGAGGCTATATATTTTGGTGATATTATACTCGTGATGTGCGTTATTGCATAGGAGATCTTCGCATGTGAATTGATTTCATACGTTTGTGTCGTCTAAAAGTTCAATTGGTAGCTACAACTTCGGCTATAGTAAGCATCACAACCCAAAAGCAGCTACCTAACAAAAGCAAAGAAAAGGACTTCCATTTCAAGATTATCTTAATTAGAAAGCTTTATAAAGGGATTATTACGTGCAAAAGCATTGACATTTTACATCCTTTTATGTAGTCAATTGTAGTGAATAGATGAATCCGATGTAAAATGATGCCTCCTCTTACTCAATTCTAGACTACTTGGCGAGTTGAAATATCTGAAATACGAGGCGCAAATTTTTGTAAGCTAATTATAATCTACGAGCTTACATCTAATATACTCAATGAGTCAATCTTACTAATGGGGTTATGACAGCTATGAAATCCACATTTCACGGATCATATAATTTTTCTTATCATTTGATAATCATGATAATCTACTATAATTTCTCGACGAAGACGCATACACAATTCAGTGTAGTACAAAATATTATGACAATGATTGAAAATTGAAGTGATGATACTCGTCATAATAATAGTGACATGAACACTGAAATGCTGCAGAACAAATTTGATGGTTGAGGTGAATTTGTTCATGATCATCTCAGCTAAAAGTACAAAAAAAACTATCGGTGTGACTGCAAAAATAGTTAATGCAATAGGTAGTTGCTGGACCAGATTATTTGATTGGTTGAAGTTGACCCTTGAAGTTGTTATTGAATGAGTAAGGCTAAATGTATATTCCATATACACTACAAAACATATATGGAGGGCAATTTGGGTATTTTTTTATAATTGTGTGGAGAGATTGAGGAGAGGGAAACAAAAATGTGGGGATAAGTGACAGAGAAATGGGGGATATACATTTGGGAGTGTATATGCATATACAAAAAGCCTTTCTCTTATTGAATAACAAGTCAGTATCTGCTCATTCATCTCTTTAAACTGATGGTTTACTAAAGAAGTACGAGGGTATTGACTATGCCATCATTCGAGAGCTAGGAACAAAACCATTTACAACATCTTTTGTTGAGTTGTTGGGTAGATCTCGAGCATGACGGTTTTAATTCTTCGCCAAAAAGAAGAAAAAAAAACGATCCAAACTAGCTATAATCTACATACACTAATTTAGATGGCCTGGAAGTGCAATTTGAATGCACAATGTTGCAAGACTCTAGATCATTCGGAATCATCTCACCTACCAAACTACCATATAAGATATATCTTTCATATGATAAATTAAACAACCAACCACCCTCATTAATCAATTAAGGACCTAACACATTACACATAAGATCATCGGTTGTATCTTGTATCTAATCGGATCATAAGAAACATGATTGTACGTACACTCGTATGTATATATACAAATAAACGTTGGATTGGAAAGTTATTATATACTCCGTATACTCTTTAACTAATTTGATTAATGAGTTGAGAGTTCGAGTCTGGTTTGTACCAATTCACCTTTTAATCCTAACCAATTTTTAAAGTTAGCCATCATTGGCTAAATGCAACATGAAGTGCTTGATTGCGTTCATCATTTACAATGGATTAGAAAGCCATTCACGGGCAAAAGCATCCAATGTAAACAATAGCTTTAACGTGTGAAATCTATAAACAAATGATTAGTGAACGTTAACCTGGTCAATCTATGCACAAGCAAGTAAGCAACGACCAACTAGAAAAGCACACATATTTTACTTCTAATCGAGAATCGTATACTGCTCCGTTTTTCATTACCATTTCATTTAGATTCCTTTCACGTATTGACCAAACATTAAAAATGGAGTACATTACGTCTTATTATTATAGTTCATTATAGCTTAAAAAAGGTAAAATAATCATGCTTAATCGTTCATACTCCTTCGGGTTCACGGCGAGAACCATCATTACTACCACACAATCCACAAACCACGACTCTAGGACTATAACCTCACAAGCTGAACTAGTCGATATCGATGGAACATGTACAGTAATAAGAAATGAAGTCGGAAAAACGTGAATAGTTTCTAGTAGCTGAAAAAGCCAAATATCCTCATCGTTCCATTTCCGGCAAAACTTTACCCTGCTGGTCTGTGTATCTTCTCCCACAATTTTCATTTTTCATCCGTCAACGCCTCTCCCCATACAAAAACGAACTCATCCCTGTAAATTCTTCTCTCTTTCCTCACCTTCACTCCTCTGACATTCCTCACTATCAAATTCTCCTTCTCCTTCTCCTTTTTATTTAATTCATTAAAATAATAAAATTACAGAATTTAATTTAATTCTTAATTTAAAATAAAAAAAGACACACAGCTCAAAGTGACGAAGAACACCGCAACAACTCAACTGCTACTACTTACTTACTTACTCTCCCAGCTTCCTCTTCACGCTCCCCTAAATACCCGCGTTTTTCTTAATTATGACACTTTTCTTCATACTCCCCCGCCCAATTAGTTTCCGCCACGTGTCCTAATATGTCTCGTAACGGCGGCGGTGACGCGAGCCGCACGTTCCGGGCCTTAGTCGAGAAGGCGGACCGGAAGTTCGCGCGCGTGCGGGACCTCCCCGCGTACGGGCCCGGGCCTAGCCCGGCCCGATACTTGGGAAAGGTGTTCAAGGCGTACACGCGGGTGTGGCGGTACCAGCAGGAGCACCGGGCCGAGCTGGTCGGGTCGGGCCTACAGAGGTGGGAGATCGGAGAGATCGCCTCTCGGATCGGTCAGCTTTATTTCGGGCAGTATATGAGGACGAGTGAGGCTAGGTTTTTGCTTGAGAGTTACGTGTTTTACGAGGCGGTGTTGAACCGCCGGTACTTTGATTCCTCCGCCGTGAACGCCGCCGTCGACGGCGGCGGTGCCGCGGAGGGTGGTGCGAAGTTGGATCTTAGTGTTAGGTTTAAGGAGTTGAGGTTTTACGCGCGGTTTTTGCTGGTGGCGTTGATTTTGACTCGCCGTCATATGGTTGCTCTTCTCGTTGACCGGTTTAAGGCTGTTGTTCATGATACCAGAGCTAATGTTCGGGTAATTTCATCCTTATTATTCTGTAATTAATTAAATTTAATCGATTTTTACCACTGCAATTTTACTGTACATTTTGCTAGTAATTGATTATTATAGTGTATATATTGATGTTGATTTTCGTGGATTAATTTGCGGATAATGGAGGAGAGTTGCGGTAGGCTTGTGACGGCCAATGTAGATGGACATGAATCGAAATTTGGATAGGATATCGTTGTTTTTTCGATATCATCATATGTTATAAATCATAATGTAGGGGGAGTAATGATTTTTTGGAGCTTGTAGAATGAATCGGCGGTTAAAGATGGACATGAATCGAAATTTGGAGAGGAAATCGTTGTTTCTCGATATCATCATACAGAGTATGTTATAATGTAGGGGGAGTAATGTATTTTTGGAGCTTTTTTGTGTGGTTGAGATGAGCAATTTGTGGATTGTGTTTGTTTTGCTGGAGTAGGTTTATGATGAGAATCTGTATAGTTAATTTTGTCTAACTATGAGCCGAATGATTTCTAATAAGTAGCGAGACTAGTAAGGGTCTGCAGTTTGGTGGAGTTGATTGAGATATGTAGCAAATGGAAAATAATGATTTTTGAGCAGTTTGTGGGGATGAATTTGAGCAACTACTTAGTGAAAATTTAGGGTGATTGGAGAAGCGCGAGGAGATAAGGAATCACGTTGATTAATCTGGTCAAAACCGTTGTTCGCCTGGATGGTGTGTAACCAATAATTGGATTGATTGTACATTTTACTGGAGTTGATTTGGATGTCGTTTTGGTGGAAATATTCTTGGATTGGTCGTGATTTTGTGGTAGGTTCAAAAAGTTGCAACCAGCTGAGATTTAGATAGTGGTGACCATGGCTGATATATTTGTTTGTATTACCATGGCTCTTAATTGTATTTTATTGTTCGTTGATCAGTTTTAAAAGATTTAGGTTGATCTGGTAGTAAGACATCCATCATTGCGAGATGTTGGTATAGAACGTTTCTAGGTATCAGTCATGTTGTACCCTATGTCTTTTTAAACTCATTTCACTGAAATTCCAATCCATAGAATATATGCTTCTGTCTAAAATTCACCCATTCTTTGCTCAAAAAGCCACCTTCGACTTCCATTAGTCCATGCCTACTCCATATCAATGCATGTTTATTGAATTTCGAAATCCTCTTCTCAGGAAACCAACTTAAAGGAATGGAAGCTAGTGGTTCAAGAGATTGTTCGCTTTATAAATGCAGATAAGCCTTTCCCAAGTGGTAGGCCATTGCGCTATTGTGCTATGTTCGACACTCATCCAGACTCATTGCCCTATGTGGCTCGTTTCCATGCGAAGAAAGTTTTGAAGTTACATGATGCTGTTTTGACCAGCTATCATAGGAATGAGGTGAATGTTATACTTGGGTATCTTCTGATGGGTCTTCTGTATAGGATTCGGTTACTTTGACAAGCAGAGCTATAACCTTGAGTTTTGCTGACTCTTACCTTACATTTATCAGGTTAAGTTCGCCGAGTTGACTCTAGATACATTTCGAATGCTGCAATGTTTAGAGTGGGAGCCAAGTGGATCATCTTACCAAAAGCATCAAAGTGAACCAGCTGCAAATGGTGTTCTAAAAGAATACTCTGGTACTTCTGGGTTAATTGATATAAACTTAGCTGCTGATTTGACTGATCCAAACTTGCCTCCAAATCCGAAGAAGGCTGTTCTTTACCGCCCAAAGTCGACACACTTGCTTGCTGTGAGTATACATGATATCGCTCTTGTTTGATTTTTGGCATTTTGCAGTCCTTTGTGTATTAGACGTATGTATTGAATGGTTTAGGTTTGAACAAGACTCTCCGTTAGCTAGGTGCAGGTCTTTCCCCCTACTTCTGAGTATCTCAGAATTTGATTAGACGGGATTGAGGACCCCGCACTTGACATAAGTTAAGATTATGCATATTATTTCCTTGTAATACAATTTTTTTTTTTATTGCGTCAAAGACTAAGCTCGGTCATCACATGGCAATGGTGCATTTCTTTTGGTCTTGTTCTCCACTGCTGTCTCTTAGAAACTCTGTTGATGGTTATGCTTCATGGGCAGGTTATTGCAACAGTCTGTGAGGAGCTTCCACCAGAGTGCGTAATGCTTCTTTATGTGTCATCATTTTCGGGTAATTTGCCTTTTTCTGAACACATGTTCTATGTGTGTGTGTATGTATGTGTGTTTTTTTTGTTGCTACTTAGCAGTGTAATGGTCTTACTATTGCAGGAACAGCCGAAAGTTCTAGCTCCGGTAGCTCAGGTGGCTCCAGAAGATTTTCGAAGAGTAGAGTTCTGCTTTCAGCCTCTAATGATCCATACTTGTCACCTGGACATAGTGAAATTAAACAAGGATACTTGAGCGGCTATTATGATAATTCCTTGTGTCTAAGCCCCCGTGGGAGTGCAGGTGTGTACCATCTGTAGTATGGTATCTCTTGTGCTAAGCTCTGCACGTTATATAATAGCCACACCCTTTGTTGTATCTTAAAACTCTGCTCCTGACATTTCAGGTTCAAATAACCTTTATCCTGGAGACTTGTTGCCGTTCACTAGAAGGCCTATCTTCCTGGTTATTGATAGTGATAACAGCCATGCATTCAAGGCAGGTTTGTTAAACTTGTTCTGACCAACTAGGCTATTTAATTGACTAGGGTGCTCTAATTTCTTGCTAGAGGATTGTTCTTACATTACTTCACATCTGACTTCCTGAAAAATGGAGTGCCAGTAAGCTAGGAAGAGCACTCAATAGTTCTTACAGCATAAATATGGATGGTTCTTGTCAGTCAGTTATTAGCTAGGTCATGGGAATGCAATACTCCACATTTGTAGTATATTGTACTCATGTCTCTCTTTCAAAAAAATCTCCAGGTTATTCATGGTGCAGAAAGAGGAGAACCATCTGCGTTATTACTCTCTCCTTCGAGGCCGTCATTTAAGAGCCCACGTAATTTGGACGAAACGGTATATGGGAGTCAATTTACGTTGTTCTTGACAGCTCCGCTGCAAGCTTTCTGCCAATTGGTTGGCCTCTCGGTATCTGATAGAGATGAGGTAAGATGTTAACAAGATTTTTTGTACTGTGTGTGAGAGTCTCCTATATTGCTTGAATAACTGTATGAATAATCGGTTTTTCAGGATGTGTATGATGAGGCTGAATACTTAATTGCAAATGCCTTTGCTAAATGGGAGGTGATGCTATGCTCCTCAACAAAAGTTGATCTCGTTTGGGCTCAAGTACTTCCAGATCCTTTCCTGCGCCGCATTATTCTTAGGTATTTATTCTCCTTCTCCTTGGTGCTTTTGGCTCCCCTCCCGCCCTTTGGAAATGGATAATATGGACAAAGAAAAGGTTTAAGTGCCCCAAGGCCTGAACCATGGCTTTTAAGGCTGGAGCCTGTGCGTGTTAGGACACCTCTCGTGATTACAAGATGCTACAGTAGCTGCAAAAATGCATGAACTTGCTCCAAACTGCCATTCCAAAAATCCTTAATCTTCTAATTCTATGTAGACATCATGGCAGTTGATTGTAAAGGGTAACTCGCCTGCTTATGCTACATCTTTTTTCTGTTCTAATATGTTTCATACCTCTCAGATTCATATTCTGTCGTGCTGTGCTATCTCTCTTCCACCCTGCCGAATCAAGGGAGCCTTATGTACCTGATTGCCTTCCTCATCTACCTGGTTTCTTATCACCTGATGCTGAGGCTGTGGAATCATACATTTTCCAGCTTGCTGAACATCTCAATGTTTCTGATTGTTTCGAGAACACATGATCTTAATAACGCGGAAGTGTTTCAAGTTTTTCTACCTTCTGGCTCTACTGTCCGTGCATATTCCTGGTGGGGACATTTTCCGGACACTGCCAGAAGAAATTCCTGTTAGGATTATGTTCTGTATAGAGTTATTTGGTTGCTGCTGTGGAGTGTGGACAGTGGTTGTTCAAGCATCAGTTGAAGCCATAACGTTTCATCGACTAATTGTGAGCTCATCAAGATAGGTGCCCGAGAGTAGCCTCTGTCGAGGTTGCAATGTGAAAATAGTGTAGATTGGTACTCCGTATTACTTAGGCTCTCTTTTAGCCTTGGGAGTGGGTTAGCATAATTCAGTAGCAAATTGCTACAGTGTTTTGTTAGTGTCTCAGATGTGTTTTACAGTTTTACAGGGCAATGCTTTGATTCTTTTTTCATACGTTTTGTACAAGAAAATCCATAACCTAACAAACATTGAAATTTGGGGTTCATATATATCATAATAAGGACTACTACTTCCGATTCCTTTTCTCAAAAAAAAAAAAAAAAAAAAACATTGTCACCGGTTTTAGTTGCCGAATCGGCCCTTCTGCCTTTCATTTTGTAACTTATTTAGCTTCAAATAAGTTATTTACACTAGTCGGTTTTTTACTTTACGGTTACAAATGACATAATTTATCGTGAAACTGTCTCATATTAAACATTGCCGATAATAATGTTTTCTTTGTTATTTCCAAGCTGTATATCCCGACACAGAGATAGGAGAGAAACTGATAAGAAGAGAGAGAGAGAGAGAGATAAGATCTCCGAAATTTCCCATTTGCTCAATTCAATCAAAGGCGGTCATCATTTTTCCGATTCTCAAGGTATGATTTCTGTTTGTATCATCCAAATTTGACATGCAAATTCCTGCTTAAATTCCTTGAGATTTACACCTCTCTACCAAACAGGTCACTAAATAATCGCAAAAATGGTAGTTTTGGCAAGCACAGTAAGCATGTGTTCTCAGCTAATTCAGTTTCAGCAGCAACCTCACAAGCTCCTCTTACCAAGTTGCAGTCCCATCACTAGCAACAGCTTCAGAATTACGCCTCATTCTCTTTCACTCTCCTCTCAATCTGCCACTGGTATTACTCCGCTCAGAACTTCTGCTCTTGCGGCTGATACCAGCTCGCCTAGCTCTTCCTCCGATAAGGTTAGCCTTTTTTTTTTTAATTTCCTTATTTTCGTGCTAAAACATTTCGCTTACATTTGACTTTTTAGTTAATGATTTTTACACTTATCGTATTGATGTGAGGAGAGTGGGGCCGAGTACTCGAATATGTGACTTTTGGCTTAGTTGGTTATCTAACGTGGTATTAGAGCTCAGTGCTACTAATACCCTTCTTTATGTTACACAGTTGGAGTCTAATAAAAGAGCTCCTTTAAATTGTTGCTTGTGGGCTAGTATATACTCCCTCCGTCCCAGTTCAAACGCCCCAGGCGTTTTTTGTAGTGGAATAAGAAAAATTGATATAATAAGTTGAGTGGGGTAATATTAGGAAAAAAGATGAGAGAGAATGTGGGGATTAATAAAAGTAGTAGAGAGAATGTGAGAGAGGATGTGATAATTTAATAAAAGTAGGAGAGATAAATATATCTCAAAATGGATGGGGTGTTTGAAGTGGGACGTCCCAAAACGGAATATGGGGCGTTTGAACTGGGACGGAGGGAGTATTATTACCCACGCTTCTAGCCCATATGGGCCTTGGCTTGAGAGGGCGTGTGGAAGAAATAAAACTATTGTAGGTGCTCTAACCAAAGGCTAAAATCTAAATGATAGGCACATTTGGCTTCAAATTCAGGAGGATTCCGGATTTCCGGGATTGGGATGGTAGAAGATGTGTTAATCTTAATGCTAGGTGATCATTTCATTTGGTCTAGATATAACTGAATAGAGGGCTCAAAGGTTATGTTGGTTGGTTACTATAGAGGGCACCCCCGTGAAAAAAACGTCTTTAGTTGAGATTGTCTTAAGAAGACTATGCAATTACTCTCACTGATTTGTACTTTAGGAGTAACACCAATTTCGGCATCCAAACTATGGTGGAAAATTGACACTGATAGAATTGAACAAAGATTTCCATGCTTTCCTTTCCGCATCCATTTTATGGTGGAAAATTAACAATGATAGAATCGAACAAAGATTTCCAAACTTCGGATCAACACATTATTGCTATGTGGATGTATCTAATTTGAATTATGGAAAATTTGTTTGATCTCATCATGCTTAGTATGTCTCCTCAAATGGTGTGGCAAAAACATTTGGTTGAAGGAAGCATCAATTTAGTTGTAGGCTTGTGGCCTTATCTCTTTATTGCTAGTGGTAATCTCTTGATAGGCGGATAATAGCTAAGTTAGCACATCCGGTAAGTTTGGTTTAAATTTGTGCCTATTATAGAAGAACTATGAATTTGTTGAATGTTGAAACTAGTACTGTTAGTCGTCAAGGTTGATTTGTCATATAGTGCTGCCTATATCTTTCATGCTTCTTAGAAAAGATGTCAGTCGATTCAATTCAAATGTACTAATACACATGTGTAGCTCATAATGTCAATCTTGTTACCTAACATTAGTTATGAAATACTATTATTCTTCGACAATCATCCCATCAGCCATGTTAAATTTTTTGGTCGCCTATGCCGTGTTATAGGGGGCAGAGTGACAGACGAGATTGGTTATGGCCTTATCGGCCACAAGTGTGAACTTGTGTCCCAAACTTCAGGTCTATGACATTAAGCACAGCCGCACTTGAACCCGAGTAGGACTCTTTGAGTTTTGTGTGACATTAAAATTAAATTTACAAAACAAAAAAAAAATTACACTCACTCATTGATGATTTGGAAACTGCAACTTGTTAGTGGAAGCCGACAATCTCATTACAACCAAAACTTTTCCTTCTGATCATTCTAAATTCTGATGTCTGCAACTGGTTTTTTACTTCACAAATGAGTCTTTCCTTATATACTCTGATGATAAATTCAATATTCACTATTGAGACTTTGAGAGTTATGCTGGTGATTTCAGTTAGCTCAGCCATAACTCGTAAAGTCATTCAAGGATGAGATCATGGTTGAAACAGAAACAATCCAGCTTGATCCGCCGTCCTTCTCCCACACCAAACTGGTGTCTCTTGTCTTTGCTTGTCACTTTGATAACCTATGATCTTTACTAGATATTTCATCGTAGCTGCTACTATATTTCATTGTGGATTATCGCTCCATTTGTGATGTTCTGGATTCGATTTCTGAGTTGTTAGGGAAATATGTATGTTTCATTCAATTTCAGATACTTGTGAACTTTCTACAGTTTTTAGCTATCACGAACAGAATTAGCTTCTGCTCATGATAGTTTACCTATTGAATAAACAGGATCAAACAACTCAGAAGTATTATTTTGTGGTTGCGAATGCAAAATTCATGCTTGATGAAGAGGAGCATTTTCAAGAGGTCATGTTTGAGAGGCGTCGCCTTTTTGAGGAGCGTAAAATGGAGCAGGACTTTTGGCTTGTTGTTGAACCTAAATTTCTGGAGAGATTTCCCAACATTACAAAAAGATTAAAGAGACCTGCTGTTGCTTTGGTTTCAACGAATCGCCCATGGATCACGTAAGGCACACCTCATTGATCTCTTTCATAGTTACAGAGTCTTTCTTGCTTGTGGCATACATAACTTCAACTAAGAGATACATGCTCCTTCAACCATACGGGCGACAGCAGTATATGTTTTTCTTATTAAAGATCCGTTTTGTATCCCTGTTTTCGTTCCCCTGCTTGTTACCTCCTGAGTCTACTCTTAGTCTCTACTGTCTATGCAAAAATCATACTGTTTTGTGTATCTGCAGGTATATGAAACTGAGATTGGACAGGGTGTTATCAGAAAGCTTTGAAGCTGACAGCGTAGAGGAAGCATTGGCTTCAAATCCTGTTAAGGTAGAATTCGAGAAGCCGGAAAACTGGGTGGCGCCATACCAAAAGTATGACTATGGCTGGTGGGAGACCTTCTTGCCTTCTGGATCTCAAAAGCCTCAAGATTGAACTGATTCCGCCATGATTTTCCGAAAGTAGCACTTCTTAGAGAAGATCATATAGTACATTTGCACTTATCAGGAAGCATAGTTAAAGTTGGGGGTCGCTGTATCCACTTCATGGGCTAGTACAACTGTACAAGGTTAGGGAATCAATTCTCGTCTCTCCACAAATACGAGGATGGATGGACTTTATCGCTCTATGTACTGTATAGTGTCTCCCATCTTAGGTATCTTAGCTGAGATTTTTGGCATGTTAGATTTTTATGAGATTGTTTCACTGTCGTTACGAGTTTGATCCACTTGTGGTAATTTTTGTTTACTCGTGCAGTTTCTATTGCCTTTGGTTAATCCGAGCTCGTCTAAAGTTACGGGCATGTTCAATTGAGTTACCACATTTCTATGTTGGTCCCTGCCCCTTTGTTTTAAATTTTCAGCAACCCCTCGACGAAATTTTTGCAGGTCGTGGCAACACTGTTTCAGTTCTGGTGACTCTCATCCTAAGCATAGGCGTAAGGCTGGCCATCCTCAGCTCAGGCAAGCCAAATGCAACCCACAACGTCCTATTTGCCGGACCAAGCGAAAGGCCTTATGCTATGATCACCTCCCCCTCCTACCTTTGAAAAAGAAGAGGTTGTTTGTTTATAATTATTTTAATTCCAATAATGCGTTTAGTTTGGAAGGCTTAGAGTTCCATCCTGGCATTAGTAGCTTTTGCCGAACTCTCCCTTCCTTTGTGTAATCGGTTTTTAGTATGGTATAAAATTTAAACGTTGTTAAAAAAAAAAAAACATGTACGAGCCACTATGGAGTACATATCAATCCACCATCGACCACGACCACCACCACATTACGGTGAAAGACAATTGCGAATTTCTCGTGTCACCTAAATCAAACTCGTGTCGATTGAGCACACGAAACACAACCCTAAGCGCTACTCACCATCGAATTGTTCACAATTTTAGTAGTGTCCGTATTCGACTTATGTGGGCTAATTAAGCAGAGGAATCAGTTTTGAGGATATCGATCTCTTAAATCGAGGATTTACCAAATTAGCGGGTATTATTAAGATTTCTAATTGATTCAATCTTATCTCATGGTTTGATACTCCAAATCAAAAATATTAATCCAACCTAAATAGTTTGCACAACGGTCAACGGCTATACCAGTTCTCCGTACAATTTCGTCTCACCATATTTCAATACCGCTACGGCGTTACGTAAATAATTAACCTAGATTCTAACAAAAATCGATAACTTGAATTGACCCATTTCAAATTTCATATCAAAGATGATTTGGCGATATTTATGGCTTTTGCTAAAAATACCAAAGATAGAGGGAATAAATGAAAAAGGGTATATTTCACAATTGTGGGTATATACAGTTTGTTAAACGAAACATTTACGGCAATTCAAATCACACGCTATTTTGTTACCTTGTTATCTTAATTATTTCCATCTTGTTTAACCTAGAAAAAAAAAAAAAAACAAACCCATTAGTATAAATGACTCCCTCAAAAAAACATTATTTTGTGTGCGTGTTATTTACTCTTCTCATCATTTTCTCATAAACCCACTACCAAATAAAAGTCTTTTTTTTGCTCCTCATTTCGCAGTTTGCACTTCCCCCACTTCGTTCTTCAGTTTTAGGTCCGTTTTATTATGTCATTTATTTTGTTCCATGTTTTTTATTTTTTTACGTTTCTTGATTTCTTAATTCTTAGTAAATGTTTCGTATAGATGAATACATACATGTTCTACATTGTCGCGCTTCTGTTTTATTAATTTGTTGATCGTTTGATTCTTATGTTATTTTGATTTTTGTCGGGTTATATCGAGTCGAGTTTATGCATTTCGAGTT
Organism: Spergularia bocconei; assembly: GCA_963457585.1. Classification (NCBI taxonomy): domain Eukaryota; kingdom Viridiplantae; phylum Streptophyta; class Magnoliopsida; order Caryophyllales; family Caryophyllaceae; genus Spergularia; species Spergularia bocconei. The sequence goes on along the minus strand of OY734945.1, from coordinate 352,214 downwards.
CATGGGTTGAATTGATTTTTTCCTAGATTTTAATTTTGATTAATTGTTTAATTAATTTGCATGTACGTATAATCACGTGATGGTTTTTTTTTTCATGCATATCAATGAATTTGAGAGTTGTGTAACTTGTAAAGAACGATTAAAGGGGTCAAACAAATCTGTTTCGTAAATCGTAAATCTTGTTATTGTGATTAGGGAAAACGAGAAAATGTAGTTGAAAATTGGGGATTCTCGGTTAATCAAAATTGGGTGAAAGTAGCAAGGCTAGATTTTTTTTGTCGTGTGAGTTTACGATCTAATTATAATTTGTTTGGGGATGAAGTAGTCATCGATTAATTGACCGATCTTGTATATATCGTAAAGTAATATCGTAAAGCTGCAAAATAAATGAGAAAATGTGATTGAATATTTGATGAGTTGCTCATATAGATCTTAAGCAAAGTTTAAGACTTTCTTTGAAATCAGTCGTCACTAAATATTGAGAACCTTTGGATCTCAATTCTAGAGAAAAAATTCTTTGGCACGTCTTACCTATTGTAGAGTACTCCATCTGTCCCAACTCAGACGCCGCCCCATGTAAAACTATCCCATGTTGTCACTAATTTATTAGCGCATTTTATTTCAAATAGTAATCAATAGCCCTTCTATAAATTTGTGAAGTACTCTAGTTACCAATCATTGCTTCTTATTTATTGTGAAATATCATTAAATTGATGGCTTTGTAATTCTAAGTCCAACTTTTTCTAAATCAAATGTTTTCTTTGTTTCGTGCAATTTTTTTAAATTTTTGGTTTTAACTTCTCTTACATATTTAAGTCGAACTTAAAACTTTCAATGAAATGGATGCTAGGAATAGCACTCTTAACATGTTTGGTTGTTTGTTAACAGTGCCAATAATATACGATGATTCATGTTGGCTGACCCCAAACTATTATTATCGGCTAAAGTTTTGTCGTTGTTGTTTCTAGTAGAAAATGGTGTCAACAATTGCAATGGCTGAGGAGAAACGATCAGTGAGCCAGGATACCTCTGCAGTGCTATCTACCGGGCAGATTAAGATGAAGAGGCAGACAGCACGAAAGACTGGTGTTAAATCCATTCCACGACGTAACCAGAAAGCTTCCTCATCAAGGCCTACGACTAACGCTGCTGCTGTTGAAAGGCCGAGAGAGCCAGCTGTTGCTAAAAACCCGAGAAAAAAGTCAGCTGTCATTGTGAATGAGCCTGCTGATAATGTCGAGTACAGTCTGCCAACCGAACAAGAGGTCTACAGCTCACTGTTGGAACTCGTGAAAGCCCGTCCTCGTGCTGGTGCTTCGAGCAGGCAGCAGGGAGGAGGTGCTCGTAGTAAGGTACGAGAGACGCTACAGTTGTTCCAAGGACTTGTGAAGAAGATACAGCAAGCACAAGAAACCGCGAAAGAAAAGGGAAGGAAACCTACTGCTGGTAAAAGGCCTGATGTACTTGCTGCAAGTCTTCTTCGGGAAGATAAAAGATACATCAACCAGGAAAAACTTGTAGGAGAAGTTCCTGGTGTAGAACTTGACGATTTCTTCAACTTTCGTTTCGAAATTGCAGCTATTGGGCTTCATGGTCCCGTGCAGGGTGGTATAGACACTGTAATGAAAGATGGGGTTTCTGTTGCTATCAGTGTTGTGGCTTCTGGAGGGTACGACAATGATGTTGCGGATTCTGATACGATCATATATACGGGTCACGGTGGAAACCTTACGGACCTTAAGAAGCCGGCTAAAGATCAGATTCTTGAGGCCGGAAACCTCGGACTGAGTAACTGCGTGCATACAAAGTCTCCTGTCAGAGTAATTCGGGGTTTTAAGAAGGACGAGATTTTTAGCAGCACCACTTACATTTATGATGGTCTTTACACAGTTGGACGTTACTGGACAGAAGATGGTCCTCGCGGAAAACTAGTTTACAAGTTCGAACTTAGGAGGGTGCCTAATCAGAAACCCGGCATCTGGAAAGAAATTACTCAGCAGTCGATGAGTTCGGGCTGTGTGTTAACTGATATCTCTGGTGGCCAGGAAGCTGTTCCTATTCCTGTCGTCAATGCTATAGATGACGAGATTCCAGCTCAGTTTGCGTACATCAGTAACATGATGTACCGCGATGTCTTGTCCAGTAGCAGCAGGCCTAGTACTAGTACTAGTACATCAGTAACATGGTGTACGTGTGAAGATGGATGTTCTGATTCTAAGCGCTGTGCGTGTGTTGTCAGAAATGGAGGTGCGATTCCATACACCGAGAAAGGGTTAATCGTGTTGCCGAAGCCTCTTGTCTATGAATGTGGCCCACATTGCAAATGTCCACCGTCTTGCTCTAATAGAGTGAGTCAGCATGGGATAAAACTCACTCTTCAGCTGTTTAAGACCGAGACTACAGGGTGGGGTGTCAGACGCCGCACTTCTATTGTATCCGGTACTTTCATATGTGAGTATGTCGGGGAGCTGCTGGAGGACTACCAGGCCGAAGCAAAGGAGGATAGTGACGAGTATCTGTTTGATATCGGACGTAGTATGGATGATGGTGCGGCTGGAGTTGAAGGTTGTGAGGCGAGCTTCACGATTGATGCGCTGAGGTTTGGGAACATTGCGCGGTTTATAAACCACAGCTGTTCTCCGAACCTGTATGCGCAAAATGTCATATATGATCATGATGACAAGCGTGTGCCTCACATTATGCTCTTTGCTGCCGAGAACATCCCTCCGTTGCGTGAACTGACCTACGACTATAACTATGAGATTGGTTCAGTGCTCGATTCCGATGGAAACGTCAAGACTAAGCTTTGCCATTGTGGCTCTATTGATTGTACCGGTCGCATGTATTGACCCATGGCTCTCCTGTGAACTCTTTTAATTTTAATTGATTTTTCTTAATTAGAACCGTAATTATTTCTTGATTTTATTTAGTTTTGAAGAAATTACAAGTTGTAAATTTGTAATTGGATATTTTTTAATGCTTACATTGTAAAAACATTATAAGTTACACCGTCGTGGTGCCACCATAATAGTACATTACATTAGTTGCGATCACATGTAATATGTTACTCGTTGCAACGAGCCAAAAGGCGGAGAAAGCACCTAAAGAGTAAAGTCTAACGAAAAACACGATACTTGTAAACCCTTGGAGAGATGTCATTGTTGAGACCCTGTAGTATTTTCGTGATTTTTCCTAATCGAGGTAGAAACATTTTCTTCGAAATTTTCGTTAATTATAAACTCAACTAATTTTACCAATGCATTTTCAAGTTAAAACTACAAATATTCTCGGTAAATAATTAGTTCCGCCTAATTTTACCAAGTCGTCGTTATGGTAAAAAACGAAGAAAGAAAAAGCACAACAAATCCCATGATTCTACAACTTGTAGCACAAGCTGGAGTAATACCAACCGCCACGGCCCACTCAAAGAAACAAAAAGGAAAAAACAGTCCAACGTTTTAAACTTTTCAACCAATAAGAAACACAAAATACCCAATCCTCGATCCGCGTCAAACATTAATGAACAAATCTCAGCCGTCCGCTTCAATAGAGAAAACACAAACTCCTCCATTGGTCACCGTAAGATCCCCAACTGTAGAAGCACACGGATCGCCAAACTCAGCCGTTGGATCTCGTCAACGTGGCAGCCCCCCTTTTCCATATATAAACAAACTCACCCCAATAATTTCCAAAAATTCCTAAATTCCTCATCTTCAGAATATTTTAGGGAGAGAAAGTAAAGTTAGAGAGAGAGACAAAGTTCCCGACGGTTGAAGAAGAAATCTTGTGCTTGAAGATTCGTTAAGGTATCTCTCTCTCCTTCGATCCCTTTCTTTTAGGTAGGGTTTTTGTTTTCTTGATTCGATTTATATGATTCTTCTCCTTCAAGTTTTCTCTATTTTCATGATGAACTAGGGTTTTCGTTTCCGTCTTATGTTATTTCTTGTCAGATTATGTTCAGATTCATGTGATTAGGGTTTCTGATTGCTTTTAATCGTATGATTTGATGTTTAATTAGCATTTAATCCATGAATTATGTTTTTTATTTTATTTTTGCGTGTGATTATCGTATAAGATTCGTGTAATTACGCTTTATTTACTGTTTAATCAAATGGTTTGATGATTTGATAAACCTCCTATTCATTATCTAGGGTTTCGATTATTCTGACTTTTCGTATCTTCGTGATTTTGATTTTATCAGTGTTTGATACTTCTCGCAAACATCATATTCAATTGTAATTGAATCTTCTTGGTGAAGTTTTATTTATTTGAATGCTTGATACATCAACGCGAAAACAACAACGATCTCTTCAAATATTTTCCCCAAATTCGGGGTTTTTTACAGCATGATGTGATATGAGGTCTATTGATTGCGTATGTGTAACGTTATTATTGTTTGGGATTGGAATCTAATTTGGTGATCAAATGTTGTGTGTGTTGCTGTAGATGGCCCGTACTAAGCAAACTGCCCGTAAGAGTACCGGAGGAAAGGCTCCCAGGAAGCAATTGGCCACCAAGGTAATTACCTTTTTGACCCTGAGCAATTTGTTTTTCGCGGTGTGGTATTATTTGTTGATGCAATTGCAATGTGTGTGTTGTAACGATGTTGTGTTTGATTGCGTGTTGTAGGCTGCTCGTAAGTCTGCCCCGACAACTGGAGGAGTGAAGAAGCCTCACAGGTACCGCCCTGGAACAGTGGCTCTTCGTGAGATCCGTAAGTACCAGAAGAGTACTGAGCTGCTGATCAGGAAGTTGCCCTTCCAGAGGCTGGTTCGTGAGATTGCCCAGGACTTCAAGACTGATCTTCGTTTCCAGAGTCATGCTGTGTTGGCTCTCCAGGAAGCTGCTGAGGCATACCTCGTTGGTCTGTTCGAGGACACCAACCTGTGCGCCATCCACGCCAAGCGTGTCACCATCATGCCCAAGGACATCCAGCTCGCTAGGAGGATCAGGGGTGAACGCGCTTGAGCACTCACTTGGCTCTGCTGCCTGCTCATTAGCAATTTACTATATAGTACTTTGTTTTCTAGGGTTTGTTTAGTTGGACTAATATTGTCATTTAGGGTGGCTGTTTTTTGCTGTTTTGGGGATCTTGGTATGGTGTAGTTGAAAGGCGTTGGTGGTGTTTTTCATGGAAACCTCTGATGATGTTTCGGGTAGCTTATGCTTGAAGATGTTTTTGGGATGTCACACTAATTCTGTGTGAAACATTCATTCAAAATTTAATGTAGTTTGACATAATTTCGGTTTAATTGCAAATGTGTTGCGTTTTATAAGTTTTGTTTACCTCTCTGTCTCATTCAGTTTCATCTTCGCAAGTAATTGATGCTCGGTTATGGTATGTGCTGAGTGCCTCCCCCTTCCCCCTCCCCCTCCCCTTTCCATTCCCCATCGTTGACTGGCCTTTGTTCTAAGGCTTGCACTGGATCGCTCCTAGTAATGGTGCCTGTCTTACGGCTTTGGGTGCACTGCTATACCGCAGGCAGGTGCATCGCAGTTGTAGTTCCTGTGCTGTTTAGTGTCGAGTGCAGGTGCATTAAAGTCCTAGTTTCTGTACTGTCACCTGCGCACAAGCCAAGTGCACAGGGGAGACTGGTAATGATATCTGCTGAACCTCCCCCCCCTCCCCTTTCCCCTTCTGGGGTTCCCCATCGTTATGCATAGTCTGGCCTTTGTTCTAAGGCGCGCTGGATTGCTCTCAGTATGTTGCCTGTCTGCTCTACTACAGGAGTACAGGCTGGTGCATGAATGTTGTAGTTCCTGTGCTGTTGAGTGCAGGTGCATCAAGTTCTGTACTGTCAACTGTGCACAAGCCAAGTGCGTTAGGGAGACAGGTACAGAGTCAGGCCTCGCGACTTATTCATGATTTGGCATCAAAGTTGTCTGGTCTTGTGTTTATTTACTGCTAGCTCTCTGGATTCCATTCGTCTGGTATTTTCTGCTCTGTTGGTTCAATTGGTCTGGTCTTTTATTCGTTGGGTGTTAATTTGCAGCTATAGGAAATTTTGAACCCTAGAAAAGAAATGTTGAAGCAGGAGTTTGTGAAAAGGGGATGCATGTAAACTGTCTGGTAAAATGCCTAAAGAGACGTGACTGTGATGTTCTGTATGTTTTTGACCACGACTTTGTGCATTACTCTGTCTCATCCACATGATGTCTTGCTGCACCACACAGTAATGTAAAAGTTGTTGGAACAGGAATGCGGCTATATTTGACCGTGTTGCTTGCATTACTGTGATTACAGCCTTTGAGGTATGAAGTGTGTGATATATGTTTGTCCGTTCCACTGAATTCGTGCTGGTTTGCTAATTGATGTTCCTTTGTGCTTAGTAGGATCCGTCATTCTGAAATTTCTCATGTTATGGTTAGACGTTGGATTCCCTGTTTTGTTGGCAGTGTTCATCATGGTAGTTTTGGTCGGACCTAAAATGATGCCCTCATGACCTTGCTGACAGTTGCTGTAGGCATATATATCAGCTATCGAGAGATAATATATCAGTGGAGCTGTGATCCTGAGCTACTGTTGGTACAGGGCTCGAGAAAAGAATTCACGTTTCATGTACTCGTCCTGAGAGGATGGTCATGATTCATCACAGGCCTTTCCACCCCTTAAAAGTATGATGCTTTACTTTCAGAGTATGTAGACCAGCTCCCATGTGGTAAGTTTTGTCCCAACTGACTACTCTGTAGTTCTTGTCACAACCTAATCCACAAATCGTGCACTTAGACCATTATCCATGCTGAAATCATTGAATTATACCGAAGAAGCTTACCAAGGGAATATAAATCGGCTATGCACATAACTAATGTCTAAGTTACCGTTTACAAATCGAGGATAGCTGCTGGAGTTGTGGTTTTGATTTCTTAAGTACACATGAGGATCTATCCTCCTACCCAGTTATATTCTTAAAGTATGACTAGCTAGTCGTATATAATACTTTTAGGAAATAAGTGATGCTTATTTTTTCTTAATTTAGGGAGATGCCTTTTGTAGTTACATGGGTTTGATGGTGACACCAGATTAATTATTGGTCAAGTAATTGGATTTATGTGTGTTATTGTATATTGTTAAAGTCACTTACTAACCTTCTTATATTGGTCTGTGACTTTGTGTGCCCATACTGCCCAATTCAATTGGAAAGTACTTGAGCCTCAACGATTCGCTCTGAAGCAAGTTCGAGCTGAAGACTCCACCATCTTTGCCGGTAACTTCTAACTTCCTGCTTCGATAGGTTTATGATGAATCTGTGTATAACAACTCTGGCATTATCTGTTTTGATCTTCTGCTTCTCCCTTTGTATATGCTGCACAATTAGTTAGAACAGCCTTTTTCGTAACTGATGGTTCACAATCACAGATTACAGTTACCAGAGTGATTCCAGTTAACAAAAGTGTTAAGTATGAGAGATTTCATAACTAAAACAAGTGTATTGTGTACAGGATTAAACATTGAAAAATACTGTGACCTATATATGATCCTACTATTGTCTGATACCATGTCTGCCAGTTAAGGAAATTAGACTTTGCACTGATTATCATATATGACAATTCATGTTAGCTGACCTTTAATCATATCCAGAATAAGCACTTGTTGTTGTTGACTTACTGTTGTTGTTACTGTGAAGGAGACTGTAGTATAGCGGTCTCTTTTCCGAGTGCATCGCGTGTAGTGGGGTGTTAGTTTGGCAAACCACGAGAGAAATGGGAAGCTTCAAGGAGCACGCTGATGAGCCCTTCAAGTTTGATGTGATAGTGATTGGGGCTGGAATAATGGGGAGTTGTGCTGCCTATGAGGTATCAAAGAGAGGCTGCTCAACCCTCTTGCTTGACCAATTTGACTTCCTCCACAACCGTGGCTCCTCCCACGGAGAGTCTCGTACCCTCCGGATAACTTACCCGGAGCCAATATACTCCTCTATGGTCCTCGAATCTGCTCAACTCTGGGAGGAAGCGCAGGCCCGGATTGGCTACAAGGTCCTTTACAACACCAGGCAGCTCGACATTGGCCTATCTACAGACCCATCTCTCCAGGCTGTCATCCGGAGCTGCGACTCTAGTGCTGTCAAGTTCAGCCTGCTCAATCATGCTGAGGTAGCAGATGAGTTCTGTGGTGGTGTGGTACTGCCAGAAGACTGGATTGGAGTGGTGAGCGAGGGGGCAGGAGTTATTAAGCCCACTAAAGCTGTTTCCATGTTCCAAAATCTTGCCTCCCTGAACGCTGCTGTTCTGAGAGACAACATGAAAGTCACCAGCATTACAAGAAGCTGCAATGATGGGGGTTTAGTGGTGTCTACCGAATCAGGGAAGACGTTCTACTGTAAAAAATGCGTGGTTACTGCTGGGGCATGGATGAAGAAACTGGTTATGGATGTAACTGGGCTTGAAATTCCTATACAAGCGTTGGAGACTACCATCCTTTATTGGAAAATTAAAGAACGCTATGAGAAGCAATACTCAATTGAAGGTGGCTTTCCTGCATTTGCCGTGTATGGGTCCCCCATAGTCTATGGTACCCCTTCCTTGGAGTATCCCGGCTTGATCAAAGTTGCAGTACATGGGGGGCGTTTCTGTGATCCTGATAAGCGGGTTTGGATACCAGAAGCTGGTCTGATGGACTCATTAAAGAGATGTATACATGAGATATTTGGGGGTCGTGTGGACCATGATGCTCCCGTGTCAATCCAGTCATGCATGTACTCCATGACTCCGGATGAGGATTATGTGATAGACTTCTTGGGAGGTGACTTTGGCAAGGATGTGGTGATTGCGGGTGGATTCTCCGGCCATGGCTTCAAGATGGGTCCGGTTGTGGGTAGAGTGGTGGCTGACTTGGTGCTTGACGGCAATGCCAAAGGTATAGATATGGACTACTTCAAGCTGGCCAGGTTTCACAACAATCCTAGAGGTAACGTCAAGGAGTTTCAGAGCTAGTCCGTTTGTTGTCCCATAGCCCATGCCCGAGTACTTAGTGACTACAGAAATCAAGGGCTCCGGTAGTACAATACCCTTATTCTCCCGAATGAGGCGCTACCTAAATTCCCTTATACACTGTGTAATGATCAAGCCCGAAAAATCGCTTCTTTATATTAAATAAAGGTGGTGCTTGTTCTGTGTTATCTTCTTTGCCAATAGGCAGGTAACTTTCAAAGACCATGGTCATGGTTTTTAGCCTTTTATGATATTAAATATATGCACAATAAAAGTATGTTTCTTTCAAATATTAACAGTGGTGGTTCTTTTTATACACTGAATCAGATATGCTTTGTTATTTTGTTCCTGTCACCTGATAAAAGTATGGGCTAATGCTGCTTCTTCCAATCTTCTTGTACACTGTTAATCTTTGGCAGTTATGAAGGTAAGATCTCTTCTCTGCGCGCGGCCGCCATGTTTGGTAAACATTTTCAATGGCTAGAAGTTGGAGAAGATTATTTCTTAGTATAGCAGCGTTCCACATTCAAAGTCTTCTCAGGTTTGTTCTCTGCCTTATGACTGGTTTTCCAAATATAGAAGATTCAGATTATCATGGATTTTATCGTCTAATTAAAGACTTTTTCTTTTGTTAAATACACCTTCTTTTCTCTCTTCTCATCTTTTGACCCATTTTATTCTTCTTCCTAGTAGGATTTTTTTTCTGGAAAATAAAGTATTTTTTTTTTCTGGGTAGGGCTTGTTTATTTTTCCCCAGGCTCTGCTCATTATTTCAGGAAAAGAACAAAAATCACAAAAAAAGGAAGAAAACTAAAAAACAAAACAAAACAAAACAAAATTTTGATGATGTAATTTTATATTATATGATATGATATTTGACTGATTCTTTGTAAATCATCTATATGTGTTCATATTTATGCGAACTTAGAGCACAAGCAAAAGGACTTTTCTTTTTGGAGCTTGTGTAATAAGCTTGTCAGAAACTCAAAGGTGGCTAATATTCTCAGGTATTGTCAACTGCTCTAATGAATGATTTGTCGTCTAAATAATATATTTAGATTGGAATAATATCATATGGAGTTGTAGGACATGCCAAGTTTCATGCAGCATTTTGGAAGACACTATATATCAGCACCTTAGAGATGCAGGAGCAGATGATGAGGCTTGAGAATGAAGATCAGGACCTCAGTGAGGTGAAATCTCAGTTGAGTGCCGAGGAGAGGGACAGAAATTGCGCGTTTGAAGAGTTGAGAGAAATTAAGCTAAGATTAAGCAAAGTAAGTGCAGAGTACAATGAAGAGCTAAGTGATATTAAGGAATCCCTTCAGAATGCTAACAAGGAGCTAAAGAGCAAGGAAAAAACAATTGCGTCCTTGGAAGCAGATGCCGGCAAGGTTAAGCAACTAGAGGTGGATTTGAAAGAGAAAGATGATGCGGTTAAGATAATGAAGGAGCAGTTAAGCCTTTCAAAAGCGTCCGTGGAGGGTTTGTTATCCGATAGCAAGCTGAAGCTGGAAGAGTTGGAGGCAGAAGTGGCCAGAAGGAAGGAATCAGAAGCGAAACTTTTTGATTCTTTTGTGAACCAGACGAACCAGCTTCAGGAAGCGTCTTTCATTATCGAGAAACACAGGCTTGAAGCAGCTTCTCTTGATGAAAAGATGCAGGGGATGGAGGAGGAAACGCGACAAAGAGATGAGGCTGCTAGAGAGGAGGTGGAGAAGCTACAAAATCAGGTCATAGCGGAAAAGGAGAATGTTGCTCGTGTGAAGGATGGGGGGAAGTCCGCAACTATAGAGACGAAAACCTTGTTAAATGAGATTGAATTTCTAAAGAATGAGCTAAAGCGGGCTATGGAGGCGGAAGAAAACAAAGACAAGGCCATGGAAGATCTTGCACTGGCTCTTAAAGAAGTAGCAGCAGAATCCAACCAACTCAAGGAGAAGCTCATGGCGACAGAAGAACAGCTTGAAGCTGTGAAAGAGGAAGCAGGAATTTTAAAGAAGATGGTCAAGTGTACAGAAGGGACATATGAAGCACAGTTGAAAGATCTGAAGAAAGAGAATGATCGCCTTGCAAATATCGTGTACAGATTAAGATTAGAGGCAGAAGAATCTCTTATGGCGTGGAGCGGAAAAGAAATTGAGTTTGTCAAATGCATAAAGAAAACTGAGGATGAGAAAACTGCATTCCAAGCAGAAAACAATAAGCTGAAGCAGTCGATGAGGGAGGCCGAAGGGAGCAGTGATAAATCAAAAGATGAGACTAAGAAGTTGAGAGACATACTAAAGCAGGCTCTTAATGAAGCTAATTTGGCCAAAGAAGCTGCAAGTCTGGCAAGGAGCGAAAACTCGTATCTCAAGGACTCTCTTGCAGAGAAGGATAAAGCTCTTGTTGCCCTTGCTCAGGAGACTGAGCGTCTTAGGATCAACGAGGCAGAGGCAAACGAGAGCATTAAGGAACTAAAACGTGTCCTCACTACAGGTTCAAAAAAGGAGGTTGCGAAATTGGAGAAGGAGAGCAAGGAGCTGAAAAAGGTTGGCAAGAAAGAGCCTGCAGGAGATACTGGTGAAAAGGAACACAAGGAAAGGAAATTGAGCACTACTTTTAGTTTTGATCTCAACCAACTATGGCCTTCTATTCCTGGTATCACAACCAAGTGTGGAAAGGACATGGAGGAGAATTCGGACGAGGATGATGCACTAGGAGGTTCGATATTTGATCTCATAGAATCTCCAGAAAAAGAGCTGCCATCTTACCACAGGAGAACATCATCTGCTTGCAGCAGCACTGATGATGGGACTATTCTGGCTTTCGAGAATTTTGATGATGACGCTCATTTTGATGACCTCGAGATTGAAAGAACCTCCCAAGGTAAGAAAAAAGCGTTGCTGAGAAGGTTTGGCGACCTTTTGAGGAGGAAGAACCACCCACACCCACCCAAAGATTTGCCTCATCCACCGAAAGAAGTAACACACCCACAGAAGGAAATCGCGGCTTAGCTGCCCTCCAAGGCTGTTTTTCGAACCATTTGAAGCTTCCATGATTCTACTATGAGTACTATGGTAGTAGTAGTTGTTGTAATTCATGTTAGATTTGCCATTTGACACCTTTTTGGGGATGCGGAGGATTGAAAGAGAACCCGTGTATCTTAGTTCTTGGAAGGGTAGACCTTTCGCCACCCTGAACCAAAATTATACTTGGCCTTTTTGGCACCATTACTTTGTTAATATTTGAATGGACTCAATCTGGTTATGACAGGAGATTGGTTTCAAATTTTGTTGCAAGCACCTACGCCTCATATTATTGGTTTAGGGAAAAATTTAGAGCCAAAAACCAATCGTAAGAGCCGAAAATAAGCAAAAAACGAACGTTACATTTAGTAAGTGTCATGAGCCAAAATGGCTATTGAAACATCTTCTATTTGAGGAAACCTGTCTCAAATCCATCTGGGATGCTACGATGAATCGATGATGTTGATCATAAAGTTTTGAGAAAATTTGAGAAATTTCAAAAAAGCAGTCCAAATTGGACAAAATTGTAGTATATAATTCACGTTTCGCCCAAATCACCACAAAAATAAATTTGCTCAAATTTTGCAGCAAGCACCTACGCCTCATATTATAGGTTTAGGAAAAATTTCAGAGCCAAAAACCTATCGAAAAACCATGGATTATTCTAGGACTAAAGTTGTTGGATTTGAGTGTGGGTTCTCATTTTGTGATGTATTTCATCCGTCTCGACGCTCGTCACATTGTATGGATTTATGACCATTTTGGCCGTTTTCCATGCCTTTTCTTAAGTTTTTGACTCTTTTATTTTGCAAATCCTCATTATATCATACTTAGAGACTACCACCAAATTTTGAGCAGTTTTTGCTCCGGAGCCATTTTATCAAAAAATCGTGGATTATGAACTGCGATTTTGGTCAAATTTGATCAATTTCTCGAAAAACGCCAAGTATGCTCCAAACATTAGTGAAGATGTCCTAGAACTATACTGGTTGGATTGAGTGTTGGTTCTTCATTTTGTGAAATATTTCATCCGTTTGACGCTCGTCACTTTGTATGAATTTATGACCATTATAACCGTTTTCCTGGTCTTTTCTCAGGTTTTTTACTCTAATATTTTGCAAATCCTCATTATATCATATTTAGAGACTATCACCAAAATTTGAGCGTTTTTTGCTCCAGCGCCATTTTTATCGAAAAACCGTGGATTATATACAGCGATTTTGGTCAAATTTGATCAATTTTTCGAAAAACGCCAAATATGCTCCAAACATTAGTGAAGATATACTAGGACTATACTTGTTGGATTTGAGTGTTGGTTCCTCATTTTGCGCAGTATTTCAACCGTTTCGACGCTCGTCACTTTCTATGGATTTATGACCGTTTTAAGCGTTTTCCTCGTCTTTTCTCAGGTATTTGACTCTAATATTTTGCAAATCCTCATTATATCATATTTAGAGACTACCACAAAAATTTGAGCAGTTTTTGCTCCAGAGCAATTTTTATCGAAAAACCATGGATTATACAGCGATTTTGGTCAAATTCGATCAATTTTTCGACAAACGCCAAATATGCTCCAAACATTAGTGAAGATATCCTAGGACTATACTTGTTGGATTTGAGTGTTGGTTCCTCATTTTGCGCAGTATTTCATCCGTTTCGACGCTCGTCACTTTCTATGGATTTATGACCGTTTTGAGCGTTTTCCTCGTCTTTTCTCAGGTATTTGACTCTAATATTTTTCAAATTCACATTATATTATATTTGGAGAATACCACCAAAATTTGAGCAGTTTTTGCTCCAGAGCCATTTTTAACGAAAAACCGTGGATTATATACAACGATTTTGGTCAAATTCGATCAATTTTTCGACAAACGCCAAATATGCTCCAAACATTAGTGAAGATATCCTACGACTATACTTGTTGGTTTTGTGAGTTGGTTCCTCATTTTGTGAAGTATTTCATCCGTTACGGCGCTCGTCACTTTCTATGTATTTATGATCGTTTTATCTTTTTTTCCTCGTCTTTTCTCAGGTTTTTGACTCTAATACTTTGCAAATCCTCATTATATCATATCAAGAGACTACCACCAAAATTTGAGCAGTTTTTACTCCAGAGCCATTTTTATCGAAAAACCGTGGATTATATACAGCGATTTTGGTCAAATTCGATCAATTTTTCGACAAACGCCAAATATGCTCCAAACACTAGTAAAGATATCCTCGGACTATACTTGTTGGATTTGAGTGTTGGTTCCTCATTTTGTGCAGTATTTCATCCGTTTCGACGCTCGTCACTTTCTCTGGATTTATGACCGTTTTGAGCGTTTTCCTCGTCTTTTCTCAGGTATTTGACTCTAATATTTTGCAAATCCTCATTATATCATATTTAGACACTACCACCAAAATTTGAGCAGTTTTTGCTCAAGAGCCATTTTTATCGAAAAACCGTAGATTATATACAACGATTTTGGTCAAATCCGATCACTTTTTCGACAAACGCCAAATATGCTCCAAACATTAGTGAAGATATCCTAGGACTATACTTGTTGGATTTGAGTGTTGGTTCCTCATTTTGTGAAGTATTTCATCCGTTTCAGCGTTCGTCACTTTCTATGTATTTATGACCGTTCTGGCTTTTTTCCTCGTCTTTTCTCAGGTTTTTGACTCTAATATTTTTCAAATCCTCATTATATCATATTTAGAGACTATCACCAAAATTTGAGTAATTTTTGCTTCGAAGCCATTTTTATCGAAAAACCGTGCATTATATACTGCGATTTTGGTCAAATTGGATCAATTTTTCGAAAAACGCCAAATATGCTCCAAACATTAGTGAAGATATCCTACGACTATACTTGTTGGTTTTGTGAGTTGGTTCCTCATTTTGTGAAGTATTTCATCCGTTACGGCGCTCGTCACTTTCTATGTATTTATGATCGTTTTATCTTTTTTTCCTCGTCTTTTCTCAGGTTTTTGACTCTAATACTTTGCAAATCCTCATTATATCATATTTAGACACTACCACCAAAATTTGAGCAGTTTTTGCTCAAGAGCCATTTTTATCGAAAAACCGTGGATTATATACAACGATTTTGGTCAAATTCGATCAATTTTTCGACAAACGCCAAATATGCTCCAAACATTAGTGAAGATATCCTAGGACTATACTTGTTGGATTTGAGTGTTGGTTCCTCATTTTGTGAAGTATTTCATCCGTTTCAGCGTTCGTCACTTTCTATGTATTTATGACCGTTCTGGCTTTTTTCCTCGTCTTTTCTCAGGTTTTTGACTCTAATATTTTTCAAATCCTCATTATATCATATTTAGAGACTATCACCAAAATTTGAGCAATTTTTGCTTCGAAGCCATTTTTATCGAAAAACCGTGCATTATATACTGCGATTTTGGTCAAATTGGATCAATTTTTCGAAAAACGCCAAATATGCTCCAAACATTAGTGAAGATATCCTACGACTATACTTGTTGGTTTTGTGAGTTGGTTCCTCATTTTGTGAAGTATTTCATCCGTTACGGCGCTCGTCACTTTCTATGTATTTATGATCGTTTTATCTTTTTTTCCTCGTCTTTTCTCAGGTTTTTGACTCTAATACTTTGCAAATCCTCATTATATCATATCAAGAGACTACCACCAAAATTTGAGCAGTTTTTACTCCAGAGCCATTTTTATCGAAAAACCGTGGATTATATACAGCGATTTTGGTCAAATTCGATCAATTTTTCGACAAACGCCAAATATGCTCCAAACACTAGTAAAGATATCCTCGGACTATACTTGTTGGATTTGAGTGTTGGTTCCTCATTTTGTGCAGTATTTCATCCGTTTCGACGCTCGTCACTTTCTCTGGATTTATGACCGTTTTGAGCGTTTTCCTCGTCTTTTCTCAGGTATTTGACTCTAATATTTTGCAAATCCTCATTATATCATATTTAGACACTACCACCAAAATTTGAGCAGGTTTTGAGTGTTGGTTTTCATTTTGTGAAGTATTTCAGCTGTTTCGACGCTAGTAACTTTGTATGGATTTATGACCGTTTTGGTCGTTTTCCTCGTCTTTTCTTAGGTTTTTGACTCTATTATTCTACAAATCCTCATTATATCATATTTAGAGTTTCTCACCAAAATTTGAGCAGTTTTTTCTCCAGAGCCATTTTTATCGAAAAACCGTAGATAATATACAACAATTTTTGTCAAATTTGATCAATTTTTCGAAAAATGCCAAATATGCTCCAAACATTTGTTAAGATATCCTACGAATATACTTGTTGGTTTTGAGTGTTGTTTCCTCAATTTGTTAAATATTTCATCCGTATCAGTGCTCGTCACTTTCTATGTATTTATGACCGTTTTGGTTTTTTTTCCTCGCCTTTTCTCAGGTTTTTGACTCTAATATTTTGCAAATCCTCATTATATCATGTTTCGAAACTGCCACTAAAATTTGAGTAATTTTTGCTCCAGAGCCATTTTTATCGAAAAATCGTGGATTATATACAACGATTTTGGTCAAATTCGATCAATTTTTCGAAAAACGCCAAATATGCTCCATACATTAGTGAAGATATTCTAGGACTATACTTGTTGGATTTGAGTGTTGGTTCCTCATTTTGTGAAATATTTCATCCGTTTCGGCGCTCGTCACTTTTTATATTTTTATGACCGTTTAGTTTTTTTTCCTCGCCTTTTCTCAGGTTTTGACTCTAATATTTTGCAAATCATCATTATATCATGTTTCGAAACTACCACCAAATTTTGAGCAATTTTTGCTCTAGAGCCATTTTTATCGAAAAATCGTGGATTATATACAGCGATTTTGGTCAAATTCGATCAATTTTTCGTAAAACGCTAAATATGCTCCAAACAATAGTGACGATATTCTAGGACTATACTTGTTAGATTTGAGTGTTGGTTCCTCATTTTGTGAAATATTTCATCCGTTTCGGCGCTCGTCACTTTCTATGTTTTTATGACCGTTTTGGTTTTTTTTCCTCGCCTTTTCTCAGGTTTTTGACTCTAATATTTTGCAAATCCTCATTATATCATATTTAGAGACTACCACCAAAATTCGAGCTGTTTTTGCTCAGGAGCCATTTTTATCGAAAAACCGTGGATTATATACAGCGATTTTGGCCAAATTTGATCAATTTTCCAAAAACGCCAAATATGCTCAAAACATTTGTGAAGAAATCCTACGACTATGCTTGTTGGTTTTGAGTGTTGCTTTCTCATTTTGTGAAATATTTCATCCGTTTCAGTGCTCGTCACTTTCTATGTATTTATGACTGTTTTTGTTTTTTTCGTCGCCTTTTCTAAGGTTTTTGACTCTAATATTTTGCAAGTCCTCATTATATCATGTTTCGAAACTACCACCAAAATTTGAGCACTCTTTGCTCCAGAGCCATTTTTATCGAAAATTCGTGGCTTATATACAGCGATTTTGGTCAAATTCGATCAATTTTTCGAAAAACGTCAAATATGCTCCAAACATTAGTGAAGATATTCTACGACTATACTTGTCGGATTTGAGTGTTGGTTCCTCATTTTGTGAATTATTTCATCCGTTTCGACGCTCTTCACTTTCTATGGATTTATGAACGTTTTGGCTTTTTTCCTTGTCTTTTCTCAGGTTTTTGACTCTAATATTTTGCAAATATTTATTACATCATATTTAGAGACTACCACCAAAATTCGAGCAGTTTTTGCTCCGGAGCCATTTCTATCGAAAAACCGTGGATTATATACAGCGATTTTGGTCTAATTCGATCAATTTTTCGACAGATGCCAAATATGCTCCAAACATTAGTGAAGATATTCTAGGACTATAATTGTTGGATTTGAGTGTTGGTTCCTCATTTTGTGAAGTATTTCAGCCGTTTGACGCTCGTCTCTTTGTAGGAATTTATGACCATTATGGACGTTTTCCTCGTCTTTTCTCAGGTTTTTGACTCTGATATATTATAAATCATAATTATATCATATTTAGAGACAATCACCAAATTTGAGCAGTTTTTGCTCAGGGGCCATTTTTATTGAAAAACCGTGGATTATTTACAGCGATTTTGGTCAAATTTGATCAATTTTTCGAAATACGCCAAATATGCTCTAAACATTAGTGAAGATATCCTACGACTATATTTGTTGGTTTTGAGTGTTGGTTCCTCATTTTGGGAACAATCTCATCTGTTTCGGCGCTCGTCACTTTCTATGTATTTATTACCCTTTTGGCTTTTTTCCTCGTCTTTTCTCAGGTTTTTGACTCTAATATTTTGCAAATTCTCATTATATCATGTTTAGAGACTAACACCAAAATTTGAGTAGTTTTTGCTCCAGAACCATTTTTATCCAAAAACCGTGGATATACATCGATATTGGTCAAATTTGATCAATTTTTCGAAAAACGTCAAATATGCTCCAAACATTAGTGAAGATATCCTAGGAATATATTTGTAGGATTTGAGTGTTGGTTCTTCATTTTGTGAAGTATTTCAGCCGTTTCGATGCTAGTCACTTTGTATGGATTTATGAGCGTTTTGGCCGTTTTTCTCGTCTTTTCTCAGGTTTTTGACTCTTTTGTTTTACAAATCCCCATCATATCATATTTAGAGACTACCACCAAAATTTGAGCAGTTTTTGCTCCGGAGCCATTTTTATCGAAAATCCGTGGATTATACAGCGATTTTGGTCAAATTCGATCAATTTTTCGACACACGTCAAATATGCTCCAAACATTAGTGAAGATATCCTAGGACTATGCTTGTTGGATTTGAGTGTTGGTTCTTCGTTTTGTGAATTATTTCAGCTGTTTCGACGCTAGTCACTTTGTATGGATTTATGACCGTTTTGGCCGTTTTCCTCGTCTTTTCTCAGGTTTTTGACTCTATTATTTTACAAATCCGCATTATATTATATTTAGAGTTTCTCACCAAAATTTGAGCAGTTTTTGCTCCGGAGCCATTTTTATCGAAAAACCGTGGATTATATACAGCGATTTTGGTCAAATTTTATCAATTTTTCGAAAAACGCCAAATTTGCTCCAATTATTTGTGAAGATATCCTAAGAATATACTTGTTGGTTTTGAGTGTTGTTTCCTCAATTTGTTAAATATTTCATCCGTTTCGGCGCACGTCACTTTCTATGTATTTATGACCGTTTTGGCTTTTTTCCTCGTCTTTTCTCAGGTTTTTGACTCTAATATTTTGCAAATACTCATTATATCATGTTAAGAGACTACCACAAAAATTTAAGCAGTTTTTGCTCCAGAGCTATTTTTATCCAAAAACCGTAGATTATATACAGCGATTTTGGTCAAATTCGAACAATTTTTCGACAAACGCCAAATATGCTCCAAACATTAGTGAAGATATCCTATGACTATACTTGTTAGAGTTGAGTGTTGGTTCCTCATTTTGTGAATTATTTCATCCGTTCGGCGCTCGTCACTTTCTATGGATGTATGTCCGTTTTGGCCGTTTTTCTCGCCTTTTCTCAGGTTTTTGACTCTAATATTTTACAAATCCTCAGTATATCATATTTAGAGACTATCACCAAAATTTGAGCAGTTTTTGCTCCGGAGCCATTTTTATCGAAAAACCGTGGATTATATACAGCAATTTTGGTTAAACTTCATCAATTTTTCGAAAAACGCCAAATATGCTCCAAACATTAGTGAAGATATCCTAGAATTATACTTGTTGGATTTGAGTGTTGGTTCTTCATTTTATGAAGTATTTCAGCCGTTTCGACGCTTGTCACTTTGTATGGATTTATGACCGTTTTGGTTTTTTTCCTTGTCTTTTCTCAGGTTTTTGACTCTAATATTTTGCAAATCCTTACTATATCATGTTTAGAGACTACCACCAAAATTCGAGCAATTTTTGCTCTGGAGCCATTTCTATCGAAAAACCGTGGATTATATACAACTATTTTGGTCAAATTCGATCAATTTTTCGACAAACGCCAAATATGCTCCAAACATTAGTGAAGATATCCTAGGACTATACTTGTTGGATTTGAGTGTTGGTTCCTCATTTTGTGAATTATTTCGTCCGTTTTGACGCTTGTCACTTTGTATGGATTTATGACCGTTTTGGCTTTTTGCCTCGTCTTTTCTCAGATTTTTGACTCTAATATTTTGCAAATCCTCATTATATCATATTTAGAGATTACCACCAAATTGTGAGCTGTTTTTTCTCCGGACCCATTTTATCGAAAAACGGTGGATCAGCGATTTTGGTCAAATTTGATCAATTTTTCGAAAAACGCCAAATGTCGTCATAACGTTACTGAAGATATCTAAGGACTATACTTGTTGTATTTGAGTGTTGGTTCGTCATTTTATAAAGTATTTCATCCGTTGAACGCTCGTCACTTTGCACGTTTGCTTCGGTATGTGTCATGAGCCAAAATGGCTATTAAAATCATCTTCAATATGAGGAAACATGTGTCAAATCTAACTAGGATGCTATGATGATATTGATCATAAAATTTTAAAAAATCTAAGGAATTTTAAAAAGGGAGTCTAAATTGGCGAAAATTGTAGTATATAATTCAGGTTTTTTTGTCCAAAATCGCCCCCAAACTAAATCGGCTCAATTTTGTAGCAAGCACCTACGCTTTATATGATTGGTTTAGGAAAAAATTTAGAGCCAAAAACCTATTGCATGAGCCGAAAATAAGTGAAAAATCCATGTTACATTTAAAAAGCGGCATGAGCCAAAATGGCTATTAATACATCTTCTATTTAAGGAAACCAACCTCAAATCCAACCGGGATGCTACAAAAATGTGCTCATATTATTGGTTTAGGAAAAATTTAAGTGCCAAAATCCTGAGCAAGAGCCCAAAATAGGTAAAAAAACGCACGTCACATTTAATATGCGTCATGAGCAAATGACTATTAAAACATCTTCTATCTGAGGAAACCTGCTTCAAATTCAACTAGGATGCTACATTGATGTTGATCATAAAATTTTGAGGATATTTGAGAAAATTAAAAATAGCAGACTAAAATGGCCCAAAATTATAGTATAAATTGACGTTTTTTTTTGCTCAAAATCACCTTGGAATTAATCGGTTCAAATTTTTTAGCGAGGACTTGGGGCTCATATTATTGGTTTAGGAAAAATTTCAGAGCCAAAAAACTATCGCAAGAGACCAAAATAAGTAAAAAAAATGCTACCTTTTGTAAGTGCCATGAGCCAGAATTGCTATTAAAACATTTTCGATCTGGGGAAACCTGACTTTATTCGAACTAGGATGCTACGATGATGTTGATCGTAATATTTTGAGAATATTTGAAAATTTTCATAAAAGTAGTCTAAAGTTAACAAAATTGTAGTATATCATTCACGTTTTTTGGCACAAAATATCCCCGGGAGTAAACTGTCTCAAATTTTTTAGCAAAGCACTTATGGTTAAGGCCCTGTGCGACTGGACTGCATTTTTCTGATCTGATTTGATTTGATTTGAATAAATCTGATTTGATTTGATCTGAACTGAATAAATTGATAAATTAACTGCAATTAGACGAATTAATAACTAAAAATAGACTAGATTCATTGATTATTAATTGAATAATTCTGATTTGATTTGAATAAAACTGATCTGAGTTGAAAACAATGTTGAATAAGTTGAATCGCACCAGGCCTAACTACCTAAAATTAGCAAAACAACGAAATTCACTCCCTCGAAATTTCCAGTTCTTGCAGAAGTGGCATCGACTATCGCTCCCCATCAGTTTCAAAATTGACGAGTCATGTGTCCCCAATTCGATATCCAGGAATGAGTCGTGTTAGTCAATACTCACAAGACCCAGTCCCGCACACTCCGATTGATGAAGAGAGTGCAGACAATCGATTGTATCTTTAGATTGCGAAATGAAGAGATTGCTGGCTTTCACAGCTAAACCATTCATAAAAGTTAAAGATAAAAAATTCGACATCGTTCAATATAACTTTAGGATGAAGATAACAGCCAGGAACTGTCACACACTCAGCAATCCTGGCTGGTTCAAAAATAAACCACTGCAAGTCAGAAAGGCAAATCCTAATTCTAAATTCTCGGCCTTCACTTTTCCTCTTCCGGCTTGCTGGCTGACTCTTTAATCTCATCAGCTCCATCCTCCTACACAATTTAGCAAAACAGATGTGTAAGACAATAACTACCGGAAGTATCGACACAGCTATGGCTTAGGGGATTAGGGCAGTACAAACACTGAGTTGATTTCTTACCTGCATGTCTGAGGTCCACAAAGTCAAGTTGTCACGGAGAAGCTGCATGATCAGAGTACTGTCCTTGTACGAGTCTTCTCCAAGGGTGTCCAACTCAGCGATTGCCTCATCAAAGGCCTTGCAAACAGAAAATATTACATTGTCAAACAAAGCCATACAAATAGAGCTTAGGCTGGCTGGCAATCAGTTAAAAGTAAGACATATCATGGCAATTGAAAATGAGTTGTCTTTCCTCCAAAAGGGAATAATTGGAGTTTGATAAAAGATCATAAGCTTCACTGAGCCAGGTCCTTGATATTAGACTGGAAGTTGTAACCCAATTGTCCAAATGACAACCGCCAGGGTTAAGATCAAAAAGAAAACTACGCTGACAAAGCATATTCCATGCCATGAAACTCACCTGTTTAGCCAGATTGCAGGCACGGTCAGGGGAGTTGAGGATCTCATAGTAGAACACCGAGAAATTGAGTGCCAGACCAAGTCTGATGGGGTGAGTTGGAGGCAAGTCAGCATTTGCAATGTCCTGAGAATAAAGCAGAAGCCAACCAGTCAATACGTGTTCGTTAATCTTAAAGAAACAACCATCATCACCTACAATGCAACTACAGATACAAGCCAATTGTACAACAGTGATAGAAAGATGAAACGAGGTCAATGGAAATAAACGACACATGCGAATATAAACAAAGTCAATGTCCATAGAGATTGAATAACAGATAGCCTTGCTAATAACTAAGGTCAATGTCAATCAAGCAAATGCCGAAAATGTCCATCACTATTGCTAGAACGCTATCACTACGAGGTCCATAAATCAACAAAAAGCATTTTTCAATACAACATCAATTCATCCAAATGATAGCCAATTCAGAAAATAACAAAACTAATGGCTTTACGCTTCATCCAAAGCACCACAGTATATATACTATCGATTACGAAAGAGACTACAAGATCTGGTAAAACCTCAAAGCATTCACAAAATCCAATCCTCTTGACCTATGAACAAATATATAAACAGTAGTATTACTACTAGATTACACAAACAATGACACAGAAATCAAAGCAGAATACGTCAATGTCAATCACTAATGCTACACCGCTTTTACGAAGAGGTGCATAGATTAACAAAGCAAGATCCCACCATCAATCAATCCAAAGTGATGGCAAGTTCAGAAAATAATAACCACATTACATTATCAAATACGAAAGAAACTGTAAAAATCCGGTAAAAGCTCGAGGAAGTTCACCACATTTTGTCCTATAAACAGCAGCAGTACTACATTATCCAAACAACGACCCAGAAATCAAAGCCGAATACGACCAAACCACATATGTGGACTGATCAACAACAACCACCGCACAAAAGAATGCAAAACAATCAAAAAAATACCGGCATGTAGAGGAACGCCTCGGAAATTACTTCATTAACATTCAGGTAAATCTAAGAACGAACCATCACAATCCGAAAAAATCGCAATATTTAAACCACATTTTCAACAACGACAAATCCGTGTCGCATCTACAATCACAACATCACATCAATCACGCGAAATAATCTGTGCATATACATTTACACCATCAAAATCATCAACATTGCCAGTTTCAACCTCAATCTTCACCCTAACGCCACATCAAAATCCAAAACAAAATCGGCACGAAATCAAATCATCAACGACAGCAATCCGTGTCGCATCTACAATCACACGCAATAATCTAAATCTACAGTATTCTACACCATCAAAATCATCAACATTGACAGTTTCCGCCACAATCTTCACCCTAACGCCAAATCCACAACTACATTCACATCCAATCGCTAAAACACACATCAAAATCAATCAATCAATCTAATCAACATCATTTCAAAACCCTAATTCCGACAAAAACTTCAATCTGACGATACATTAATCAATAAAAGAGCGAAAAAAAAAGAGATTAGACCTGAGCGGATTTGTAGGCGGAGAGAGTACTCTCAGCGGCATCTTTCCGATCAGATCCAGTCTTAAACTCAGCCAAATAACGGTGATAATCACCCTTCATCTTGAGATAAAACACCTTAGAGTCGGCAGACGTAGCAGAGGGAACAAGTTTCGTCTCCAACAAGTTAAGTATACCGTCGCAGATCTTGGACAACTCCTCCTCAATCTTAGATCTGTAAACACGGATGACAGACACGTGGTCCTCGTTGCCGCGGCTCTCCTCCTTCTGTTCGATCGAAGAGACGATCCTCCAAGAAGCACGGCGGGCCCCGATGACATTCTTGTAGGCGACGGAGAGGAGGTTGCGCTCCTCCACCGTCATCTCCTCCCCTTCCGACGCCGCTGAAACAACCTTCTCCATGAACTCCACCATCTCCTCGTACCTCTCCGCCTGCTCCGCTAGCTTCGCCATGTATACATTCTCTTCTCTTCCGCTCCCTCCCATTTTTTCTGTTTTTTTTTTTATATAAATTGATTGATTTTATTTTAATTCGGTTGATCCCCAATTTGTATTTTTTTTTTTTTTTTGAGTTTTGAATGGAGGAGGTGAGAAGTGTGAAGGAGAAGATTTATTTATTTATACTAGGTGGTGGTGGTGGCCCTGGTGGGAATGGGGGAGTGTCACGCGGAATTTACAGTTGTTTTTTTCTTTTTAATCATTTTGTTTATTGTTTTTTTTTTTTTTTTTTTAATTTAGCTTATTATAGGAAGTAAATATTTTTTCGGAATAATCAAGCAAATACTATACTCTATGTCTCTATCCAATCCTCTACGATTTCTTGCTTATTTTGTTATTTTATTTACTTGTTATATTAGATGATGTACCTAGTCTAATTTAATCTAAATCAAACGAGGTGAGATCAGTAGACTAAAATAATCGTTATAAATGAATCGAAAAATAAACGGAAACTTCATGAGAAAAATCGAGTGAGGGAGTATGAATGATTTGTTTGCATGTTGAGAATGTTTTGAGTATTATGTGAGTGAAGGGGGGGAAGTGATCAAAACATTGTGGTGGCTCACTATTATGCTAGAGGATGACCAAGTAAAGCCCTACGTCAAAGGAAAAAAAAAAAATTGATTTATGAAGGACTATGAAGACGAATATCCCAATGTAAACGGATATAAAACGAGGTGACAAGTATATTCTTCGATATATTATTCGTAAGTGTAATCCACTAATACACACTGCATTATCGTCTAGTCATACTTGTAAAGTTGCGATCTCTATAACTTTCGTAAGAGAAAAGAAAAGTGACCTCCAGAGTCCAAGTCGCCGGTGATTAGGCTTCTAGTTGGTCATCAAAGCAATAAACGTGGTCAAGTGGTCAACTCATGAGTCATAACCACGTTGACAGGGCTCACTGGAGTTGGTTTTAGTGGACCTACATTTTGTCATTTTCACGCACCATTATCCACGGTCCCCCAAAGCCCACAAGTCTCATCTAGAGGTCATCTGTCCAATGGGCTCAGACCAAAATTAGCTGTACGCCCAACACATTAGGTTGCAAAAATGCAATGGACCCATTTAACAATAGGTACATATAAATGTATGTGCCATTTGGATATGGGCGATGAAAGTACTTTTTCTTTCGAAAACTCAAACTGTTGTGTTTATAAAGTTTCAAAAGTATATTATTGGAAGTCAATGCTTTCTCAATTGCGTTAATGTCACTTTTCAGTTTTCACGCAGTTATAATCTACCACTAGGAGTCTGCTTGTCAAATGTAGCTGGTTTTAGTAGCAAGTGATTTAATCTTTTAGTAAATCGTAGTGGGCCAAATATGTACATTGAGTGTCTGATTTTAATCAAAAAGTTACACTCTATACACGGAGTACTAATTTACTATCAACTATCAAGTCGTTCCTACCGCGTGTCTTATCTCGGTTAGAGCAACAATAATACTTGAGTAGTTGAGTTGACACTAACCTATCACGAACCACACCGGTCTGCAGGGCCACAGGGCGCAGTTTTAGGAAAGACGGGAGAGAAATGTGAGATTTTACTTAATGATCCACCATTTTCCTCTCCCTTCACTGTGCCGAGGCTCGCACAACCGATTATCCGTCCAACTACACATACGTAGCCACAACTCACCATCCGAACCAATAATTAGACCTGCGTACGAGGTCACCTCCACGGGCTCCACTCCCTACCCATAGTTTTCGTAAAATGGGGCCTCAGTACTCAGAAGAAGTCATTAGTAATTTAGTACCACGTTTTCTATAAAAAATACTCGTGCGTGTATCACGCTGCCCGTGGAAATATCTGATTCTAACTTCTGTACCAGGTCACGTTATCCATCCTAATCCAAAAGTCCCAGACCGGTCGTATATTGGCGTCCCGTTAAGGTGAGGATTCGCAAAAAAAATCCTATTACGAAGGTGTATAAAGAGTTTCTTTTGTCATCTTTTTCGACAAAAGACTTAAATGAAAAGCAAATCATAAACATGATACAATCATTCTAGCAAAGGTTATTAAACTTTAGGGTAATTAGAAACCCGTGAGAAAAAACTTTATTCTTACTTACGATCATAACCGACTCGAATCCCAAAAGTCCACCCAGATATTCACACACATAACTCTGTTTAATGAACGCTAAGTTTACACCAAACGCGGTTAACGACGTGGCACGTGTCTCTTTTTAAGTACAGGCTTTTCTCCTCCCGTATATATAGAGCACACACTCAAGAGAATCACTAGCTAGCTTTCCTTCTGCAAACGGTACAATTAAAGCAGTGATATTATTAGTGCTGTCATTAAGCTTAAGCTTAACACTTACGCTGAGTTATATTCCACGCTAATTACTGATTATGTCTTCATCATCCATGGTGGACCGCCCATCTGATGACCAACAACACAGACGTGATGAAGGAAATAAACGGCTAGATTCCTACGTTGCCGCTGATCCGACGGTGAAGGAGTTCCACCCTGATGATTCCACCGCTTTTCTTACTGCTGCTCTTTCAATTAAACACCAGGTAATTCTTATCTTCTTGATTACACTTGTTTCTGTACGTACGTGTTTCATTTTCATACACTTAACTTTATCGGTTAAACTAGCTTAGATAAAGCGTTGAGTTAATGTAACTGGTAGTTTGGTACGTACGTTGGTACTACGGTGTATCATAGAACTTGCTAAGGGTCTAGTAGGGGGTTTTAGCGATTGTGTTTGTAGACGAGATGATTTTATCGACTAAACTAGCTTATTTTCTTTAAGGTTGTGGAGGCGACATGGAAAGGAAATGAAGGAAAGTTAGATGGGATGGACCCAACGGTCTACACGGGGTTGATGGGCACGGTTTTCACATGTTTGCGTTCCTATGAAGCTACCGGTTGTCAACGAGACTTGTTAGTGGCCGCTGATATTGTCCGTGCGTGCACCGATGTCGCCCAAACCACTAGGTTGGCCTTTGTTTAATTTCACTGTGTTCATTTTTTTTTTTTTTTTTTTACCATAGTCTTAAAATTGCTAGAGGTCTGATTTTTTTTTTATGCACAAATTCACAATAAGTGGTTGGAAATGATTATTTGCATTTCGTTTAATTGACATGAGATTCAATGATTGAACATAACACCTTAACTAGAGGTATAAATTAAAGTACAAGCACTCGGAATGCAAAAATGTTAAAGCTTAGAACAAAAAGTTACCAGGCTCGACGGTAGAACCCGAACATAAAATTGGAGGAATTTTTCTTATATTAAAGGATACTGATTTTGTGTCTCAACATTTTAATGAAAAAGCTTGATAGTTTTTTGCATTGATGTCCTGGCGTGGGACATGCGGCATATGCCAAGCATATTGATCACACCTTTGATGTGCAAGTTTGTAGTACGGAGTATGATCTTTAAGGAGTACGTGTATTACTTGTTGAGAACAAATCAAATATAAATGAAGTATTCGTGTACCGCACCGTGTTCCTTTTTTTGGGTTGATTGGTCACCAGACTCACCACTATTAATTTTTGATGTTATAATGGTAGCGACATTTGGGTTCCCACGACATTATGATCCGGAGTAGGGATATATTCTAAAGTAGAGGTTGCTAGACTTTTGAGGCGATTCTCGTTATAATTTTTAATTTGTGATCACTCGGAAATTCTTGTTTAGCTACATGCAACCCGTCTACAGCCCCACCTCTTCATAGATGAGTCACGAGAGCCTTGCATTGGGGTAACGTTATTGTTGTAATCTAGTAGAACGAAGCCAATTGCTTCTTGTTAGGATTAATGAACTGTCCTAAGTATCATGGCATATGGATGCGATGATGAAATTTCCTTATATCGCTAAATGAAATTTGTAGGCCAAGACAACTAACATGTCAATATCGCGTTTTTAGTTCATTGTCCTAAGCAACTTCTTAATTGTACTAAGATTAACAAATGTTCTATATTCTGAGCAGCTACGTACGTATAGTAGTGGTCTTGTGATTTTGTTCTTTCTATACTTATTTGCAAATTATTATCATGTAGGCATGTCACATTTTTGTGCGGTAAAGGAGGAATATTTGCGCTTGGAGCCGTTGTCATGAAGTATATGGGGGACCATCAAAGCGTTGCTCGGTTTCTGGATATGTTTCATGAGGTCCGTATAATGTCTTTATCACGCTAGTGAGAGCGATGTTGTAACTTGCATAAGTTATTCCGGATATAACCTCACGACGCTTGTACTCTGATTAGTTTATGATTATCTATGCTACCCGTTTCGAAAAAAAAAATTCCGGATATGAGTCTTGTGTTATTCATTTTCTGCTTGCTTATTACCATGTGTCAGCTTAAACTTGAAGAACACAAGTCTTGCTTGTAACATAAAGAACATGTATGCAATAATTAGAGTAAAAGAGTGATAAAATGTTAAGGAATTAGCATGGAAATGACATGAACATGTTGGCATAATGTTGTTCAGGTGGCACAAGAGAAGGCATTGCCTGTTGGACCGGAAGAAGGGGGTTTCGGGATGTCATATGACCTACTATGTGGGAGAGCGGGGTTCTTATGGGCTGCTTTGTTCATCAAGAGCTACCTTGGTGAATCTGCAGTGCCAAATGATCTACTGATGCCTGTAGTTGAAGCCATCTTAGCAGGCGGAAGAGCAGGAGCATCTGTTAATCAATCCTGCCCCTTGATGTATAGATGGCACGGAACAAGATACTGGGGTGCACCACACGGCCTTGCCGGGATTTTACATGTCCTGCTTCATTTTCCTCTATCTGAAGAGGATGCTCAGGATGTCAAGTGCACTTTGCGGTACATGATGAGCAACAGATTCCCAAACAGCGGAAACTACCCATCAAGTGAAGGCAACCCTAGGGACACGTTGGTACAATGGTCTCATGGCGCAACTGGCATGGCTATTACCTTGTGCAAGGCATCACAGGTAGCTATTCTTATATCAAACACTTTATGCTGCGTAACTTCTCATTAGTACACTTGTATTTACTCGCTTTTTTTCCTACAGGTTTTCCCTAACGAAAGAGAATTTCGGGATGGGGCTATAGAAGCAGGGGAAGTGGTGTGGAAGAGCGGACTAGTGAAGAAAGTGGGACTTGCTGATGGGGTGGCTGGCAACGCGTATGCATTTCTTTCGCTATATAGATTGACAGGAGAAGACGTATATGTAGAAAGAGCAAGGGCATTTGCAAACTTCTTGTACCAAAATGGACACGAACTGGTAAACTCGGACCCTGGATGCGTGGATCATACTTACTCGCTGTTCCTCGGACTTGCTGGAACTGCCTGCCTGTTCTTTGATGTCCTTTCTCCTGAAAAATCAAAGTTCCCTGGCTATGAACTGTAGGAGTCGCATTTTGTAATGTGTATGGGGAAGTTCCTCTTTTTTCTTTCTTTGATGCCTTCGTTTTCAACTTGAAAGTTGTAGTGAAGGTTTCAGAATGTTAAGACTAGCCCTGATCGTAGTTCCGAGTGAGCCTAGCTCGTAATCAGTTAGACTATGCCTATTGGAGCAACACGGTGACCTTATATGTATCGCGGTTGAGGGTCTGCTGCTCGGGTTAGATCACAGAAAGAACTTAATTTAGGCGAAATTGAGGTGATCTACATAAGGGGAATACAAAGTTGGGTTGCCTGCCTAATGCATCATTATCGACCTCTACCACTTGCATAGGTGTTACGAAGTCGTGCTTTTTGTCGTCGAAAATTGACGACTGCCGACCAAAACAAGAAAAGACAGGCAGTCCAGTACTATAAAGTCTATAAATAGTTCATATACAGATTATGTGCATGATTTTAGCCCCAAATGCGAACCCATGAGGGCCATAAAACTGAGTTCGACAGGAAGCTTCTATATCCGGGGCGAAACTTGACAGGATAATTAGCAGCCATTAGATCTATAGCATTGTCTCGTTAAGTTACTGTTACACCACAATTAACCTTACCAATCGAGTTAGTTGATATTCACGGTCACAAAGCCGTACATTATAAATGAAATATTCCACGTCATCATGACTACAACAACTTCAGCAACTACTGTAGGACCCCTGCTGTATGTTTTGGGCATGGTCCCGTTGTATGTAACGGGCATGAACAATATCTAAGCTTTCTTTTATGCTCCTAGTTGGCCAATTGAAGCTCTTTTCATCAAGTGGTAACTAAACAAGGAAATCCACATACAACGTAAAACAATTTGCGAAGCTTCAGCTGAAATGTTCTTTAGCGTACATTTTTCGTCCTCTTCTACGGAGTACTGGTAGTTGTTATCACCTCGAAATATCCTCAAATCCGTCCACTATAATCTATACTCCTCATTTTGCTAATTGTAAATAGAACAAAGTCAAATAAATTCCATTATCACATGTTTTTTAAATAATGCTCAATGGTTCAATGTTTAGACAAAAACAGTTTGTCTGATGCTGACATGAAATATGTCGTCACTCAATTATTGAGTATAACAGTAGTTATTTCAATACTCCGTAACTTAAATTTACACTCTCTCGGAAAACTTCTATTATTTCGGGGTTAAGACTTTGTCGTGACCACGATTTTACTAAGCCACACGGGCGCATTACGATCCGTTAAATAAGTAAGAGCACCAATCATTGATCGAATCCTTGTAGAATAGCCTAAACAGCTCAAGGAGGCCACAATGGAGCGTAACAAGGGCGGCAACCAGTCTCTTTCAGTCCACCCTCACTTTCCAACCACTCTCGTTTCGCCACGTGTAATCCCCACCATTTTTCTTTCTATATACTATAGTATCTTCCATAATAATATGAAAATGAAATTGTGCACATAAACTGTGTATGATGTATGAGACAGCTTAGCATACCATACCAATTGTATAAAATTTGAAAAAAATCCAAAATATTTGATCATATCAGCAACAAAACATAAAAAAATAAAAACTTCAATGCTTACTGTTTCTTTATAAAACTAGTCAAACACAAATTACAAAGAGAGAAACAGGACATTTTTCGGTTTCGATTCCAAGTTTGATATCATCATCATCATCATCGTCAAGAGCAAGTTGGATTGAAGAAGAAGTTACCGGCTATAATGGAGAGATATGAGGTTATGAAGAATATTGGGTCTGGGAATTTTGGTGTTGCTAAGCTTGTTAAAGATATTTGGAGTGGCCAACTTTTTGCGGTCAAGTATATTGAAAGAGGACAAAAGGTAATGTTATTACTCTGTTTTCCTCTGTTTTATGTTCTGTTTTTTTTTTTAGGATCTCTGTTTTTTCTGTTGTATAATTTGCATTATTTTGCAATTTTTTATTATTATTTTTGGCAGATTGATGAGCCTGTTCAAAGGGAGATTATGAATCATAGATCATTAAAGCATCCCAATATCATTAGATTCAAAGAGGTGCATATTTATTTACTCTATAGTAGTTGTTATCGTTTGTAATTTTCAATTATCATACAGAATTGAAGCACGGTATGATGGCTAACTAGCTTCTCGTAAATCATATTAAATCCTTAGAGCGTGTTTACTTTAGAGATCTTTTCTACCTTTTCGAGCCGTACTATTAAATTAAAGACGACAGAACTAACAA
Source organism: Spergularia bocconei (assembly GCA_963457585.1). Taxonomy (NCBI): domain Eukaryota; kingdom Viridiplantae; phylum Streptophyta; class Magnoliopsida; order Caryophyllales; family Caryophyllaceae; genus Spergularia; species Spergularia bocconei. The sequence goes on along the minus strand of OY734945.1, from coordinate 320,040 downwards.
TATAGTATGGCGCAATAATACACCAAGTAATTGCGTATCTATGTTATGTATATGAATAATGCGTAGCATTTTAAACTTGATCACCAATTCACCATACATGCATGTTAAAAAGTATTCTCGAAATGGAAAGGCTCCGTTCCATCCTTAGTTGTTTTGTACTCCACCATATCATATGATAGATTGATAGGTTACAGTTACGTACACTTGAAGCCAACTACTTGTAATGCTCAATATTTAGTATCAAGGACAAGCAATTAATATTGTAACTAATCAATTTTGGTATTACATTAAATCAAAGAAAACGGTCCATATATATATGGTGATAGCAATATAATTGGTAGAAAGTTTCAATTTGTTATGTTAAAGAGTTTAATATGGCGTGCGTAGGTGTTCCTTACGCCGACACATTTGGCAATAGTGATGGAATATGCAGCTGGAGGTGAGCTTTTCGAAAGAATTTGCACCGCCGGCAGATTTAGTGAAGATGAGGTACCCTTAACTTTTTTTTTTTTTTCTAATCTTTCTATTGATTTGCCGGATATATTTACGTAATACTTGTACGATTATTGGTGAAATAGTTTTGAGCAAGATGGTTTGGCCAAATTTAGAGGACATGCATGTGATCAACTCATGTCTATATCGACTCAGTAAAAAAAAAAAACTCATGTCTAGATCAAGAATAATCGTGTAGGGTCGGTAATACGAGCAAATAGAATCGTACGGAGTATTCCGTAATTTGGTTAAAATCGCATGTTTAACTTACTATTGTAACTTTTTCTTGTTTAACATTTGTGTAGATTGTTCAACAATCTTTTCTTTTTTTTTCCCAGGCAAGATACTATTTCCAGCAATTGTTATCAGGAGTCAGTTACTGCCATTCCATGGTAGAGTAACACTTAAAATTACAACAGTTTCTTTTACACTAATTTTGCATTATGATTAACAATGGATTATATATACTCCTTAATGCAGCAAATTTGCCACAGAGACCTTAAGCTGGAAAACACACTTTTAGACAGTAACCCTGAGCCTCGTCTCAAAATCTGTGACTTTGGTTATTCCAAGGTATATTTTTTGGCACTCAATTTGCTCCGTTCTTGCTATTTTTCATAATAAACAGCGATATAGTAGTCAGATATATATGCAAGAAATGTCGATTATATTACACGACTATCCTAAGTCCAATTCGTGTAGCAATACTAGTATCATACTCCTATATTTCGTCTTCATAAATCAAATCTAATGTAGGTGAACTAGGAGAAGTTAAAACTACACCGTATATCTCAGCTTGTAATAGAGATTCGAGTGGTTTTAAACGGTTTTACTACTCATAGAAACAAAATGTAGTACCCTTTTACGAAAACTTTGGTTATTCTTCAGTGATGTGTTTGGATGCGTACTGAACAAGTTGATTGACTAACTTTAATTTGCATTGAATGAAAAAAGTCGGCAGTATTACATTCTCAACCAAAATCAACAGTAGGAACACCGGCCTACATTGCACCAGAGGTACTATCAAGAAAAGAATATGATGGAAAGGTATAATTTTGATTGATTCTTGTTCTTCAATTCTTAGCCATTGATTTGAAGATCATCAGAATCCTGTTTTTTTTTTTTTTTTTTTTTTTGGTGACCTAATTTTCTGTTATTATCTTGAAATAATGCATGAACATTAAGAAATGTAGATTGCAGATGTTTGGTCTTGTGGGGTCACTTTATATGTCATGCTTGTTGGAGCTTACCCTTTTGAAGAACCTGAAGACCCCAGAAATTTCAAAATTACCATTCAGGTAAAATTTATGGCTAATTAATCAAATTTACTTAAATTAGTTAAAGTGATTAATATTATTTGTACTAAATGATCTTTTTTTTTTTGTGTTTATGGTTTATGACAGAGGATACTGAGTGTACACTATTCAATCCCGGACTATGTTAGGATCTCTCAGGATTGCAACCACCTTCTCTCTCGAATATTTGTTGCCAACCCCGACAAGGTTAATTACTCGTACACGTTTGATCTCTTTAACATTTTTCACATTTTTATTCGAATTATTGTAGTTGTCAATATGATGTGATTGGATTCGACATTGGCTTATGAAACTTAGCATGTTGTATGTCTATATTATATTCTCTATGTCCCTTAATGAATGTCCTATCGAACTTTAATTTTTAAGCACGATGTTACTATAGACGTTTGATTCATTAACAAATAATTATCTGAAGGGTGATTAACACATTATTGCATTGTGTAGAGAATAACAATTGAAGAAATTAGGAAACATCCATGGTTTTTGAAGAATTTGCCAAAAGAGTACATGGATGGGCAAGAAGAGAGTTTGATAGGAAATGAAGTAGTAAATGAAATATCACAAAGTGAAGAGGAAATACAAGCCATATTTCAGGAAGCAAGGAAGCCTGGAGAAGGGTCAAGGGCCACATTACTACTTGGTGGGAATGATTTGCTGTTAGGGGGCAGCATGGATCTTGATGATGGTGATCTTGATGATGCTGACCTTGATGATTTGGAGATGAGTGATGAATTTGTATGTTCCTTATAATACATACTACTGTATTTCGAACCAACGAGTTTGACTCACGTACAAATGTAATTCTTAAAACTCAAGAACAAAGGTTTCGCATGTTGTGTGGTTCAATTCAATTCGGCTCAAGGATTAATTCTTTCCCGATATATATGATCTTTTGTACCGAAATATAAAGATTGTTGTTGTATATATGAAAGATAAAGAAGGAATTTGTTCCTATGTTACAACAAGTTGTGCTTATGTGGTATATGAATCTTTTGACCTACTCATACATAATAAAAGATCGTGCTTTAAGCGATATTTTTGTATTTATAAATGTTCCATTTTGGATAGATCAATGACCAAAATGGAATTATAATAAGATGTAGATCATTATATGAACAAAAAAAAAAAGACGGTGATTTTGCAAAACACTTCAATACTGAGAATAGCTGAACAAAAAGAAATATGCAAAATAGAAACAAAAAAATTCCGTTGCCGGGACTTGAACCCGGGTCTCTCGGGTGAGAGCCGAGTATCCTAACCAACTAGACTACAACGGACTGTTGATATGTTTAGTGAAGAAAGTATAATAAACTAAATATTACGCGCGTACAACTTCATCCACACTCTAACCTTAAAAAAAGACCTTGCGTGATAAACCGTCATATATATCGACTACTAATAGTAATATAGTTTGTCTATATTATTGTGTACATGATAATCGAGTCCATGACCACTTGGTTTGTATTGCGACCAATTATGTCATCTTCTAATCAAATCATAGGATCTATATAAGTCTAGATTTCATATAACTTATGTTTTTCATCATACAAAATCAATCAAAATGGCATAAAAGGCATGTTGGCCAACCCTGGGTGTTTATTGACCACCCTACAATTCTTCCTAATCTCACCAGGTCGGCCTGACTCTATATCACCCATCTTTACCATTCCATTGACAAAGGACTTGAAAAACGCGGCCTGATCCTGACTGAATTTCGACACCCACCCTCGAGTTTCCAGGAATGTGTAGAGCGTTTCATCAGAGTTTAAGTATCCTCTGCCTGCAACCAAGTCCTTGAAGTACTGGTTATCGAATCTTGTAGGGGTTGCATCAAGCTTAACAGTCACGTTTTGATCAACGTCAAGAGGGCACAACTTGTCTAACTTTTCCCTGAACTTAGGCTCGAGTGCAGGGTCTGGCTTTCCTTCACCTGTCTGGTTGTATAGACGGTGCATGATGGAGAAACATCGACCCTTGCCAATTGTATGAGACCCTGATAGAGCCACCAGATCCTCGATTGACAGGTTTAACTTCGTAAACAGGTCTATCAGGGCACTGGCATTGGCTCTTGGGCTCGGCATTATGGCATCTGAGTCTGCTTGGCTTGCTGTCAAGCTATCCAACCTTCCTAGTTTCACCTCCCAATTTGGTCCTCCACTCTGTTGAAGGTAACACATACAGCATACCAGATTACTAGTGGATTATGAAATGATTATCAAGTACTCGAAAAGATAATAACATTCCATTATTGCAGCCTCTTTTCCTAGTACAATGCGTTTAGCTGAGATTCCGATCATAGATTATTTCAAACAAAACGTAAAGAACTAAGAGAAATAATGGAGGAGTATCATAGTGTACTCTGACTCAGTTGGCCAATTTTTTTTATTTTTTTTTATTTCTATATCATCTTGACTCTTGAATGAAGGTTGTAAAAAAGTGGTGAAGTAGGACAATATACTATACTAGTATACTCCATCCGATTCAAAGACTTTTTTCTTTTTTGCTTTTTGCAGTTTTGAGGTGCCATGTTAGGAGCTAATTTTAGACGAAATGAATCGTTCACTTGCTGCAAAAATTAGTAAATATTTCATTCTACATTACAATCTACCAAGTCTACTTGATTTTAAAGCAAACGAGAGTTTCATTTGGTCTAAAAATAGTCCCTAACATGCCAACTCAACACTACAAAAAAAAAAACCGAAAAAATCTTTTTTAATAGAAGGGAGTACATAATACCCGATGTGATGTGAACGTGAAACTCAAAAGCCATAATTCTACATATTCGGGTTTCACGATTCATATAGTATTAGGTGAGACGGTCACGCAACAATGTACCGTAAATGTGGTCACACATAAGCATGTGAAGTCTATGAGTCACGGAAACTTCTAGGTATCGACATATTTGTACCCAGCAAGTCTTGTGTGAGACGGTCTCACCATAAGTTATTGTGAGACCAACACACAAAAAACTGAAATGTAAATGTAATTATTTATTATATCAGTGTATTGGTCTCACAATAGCTTATGGTGAGACGGTCTGATATGAGACTTGGTGATTTGTACCTTGTAGCAGTACTACTGGTCCTAATCGAAAAAAAAAATTCTTGAAGAAGTTACTAGGAATGAAAAATCAAAGGTGTAGGAAAAATTGAATTACCAGGGCAACGGCATCTCTAGAAGCCATGATGATGATATCCGCACAGGAAACAGTAGCTGGGCAAGTATTCTCAAGAGCTGCTTTAATTTCATCAATTACTTCATATGATCTAAGCGAGTTAATGTTAGAGAGTGAAAGCTTCTCCCCGAGCATGGTCGGGGTGTCGTCTAACAGCAACGACCCATCACATCCCTTCAAACACACGCAACCATTTTAGTCATTTTCAACCCAAAACAAGATCAGAAGAAATATGTCGTCTTACTTACGTTTACAAAACAGTCGTGAAACTGTAGTCTCATGACAGATGCACCACTTCTGACCTCTCTGATCATAGCCTTCTTCATGATTTCCCTCACTTTTGTTTCGGCTTGTGGGCAGCTCTGTGAGTAGAACCCTGGTCGGAGCTCGGCCTCGGCCTCTCCGGTAAGTACAGATAGAAAGAGGAAGGACAAGAGTAGGGGTGTGATCATTGTTCTGAACTGCAAGAGTAAATAAAATGATATGAGATCGACTAACATGATATGAACCGTCATATAAAACCGTCAATAACAATAATTAAAGATGACATATAATAGATGATCAAAGACAAAAGTAACCTTACTTAGAGAGTGAGTGTAGTTGAAGGTAAATGAATAGTGTTTGGTAATTTTGTTGGAAATTTGGGAGCCAAAAAATGGAGATGAATGGGTTTTATAACCAGGAGAGGGTACGCTGAATTATTATTTATTGTATAGTACAAGGAATGTAATTAATGGTGCTTAAAAGGTTTGGACCCGCCATGGTTGAACCCAAAATTGACATTTTTGTCAATTGATTCCATACTTCTTTTTCGATCTTTTTTTTTCTTTTTTTTTTTCTTAGTTCATGTTATATGGTTTTGTGATTTGTATACTTATGTGGAAATGGGGGAAGAAGGAATTGGATGAATTCTACGTGTGGTCCAAAGAAAACTAAGAGCTCACTCTTGATATCGGAATTAAATGTAAACTAAAGTATGAATGAGGGAGTGTATTAATTTTAGCGTGGTTGTTGAGTAATTGCGCGTATTAATTGATGTTTGTTTTACATGAGATTCTAATTGTACTAAATTCAATGAGGGTATTTCCTCGAAAAAAAAATCGTTTGGGATATTTTTTATTGTTATCGTGATTGTAGAGATCAATTACGTCAATTGTCTTCATGAACTTGAATCAATTACATCACCACAACCAAATTGAAACCTATGTCCTATAGTCACAGACTTGTGATTGACCTTCAAAACTTAGTTGGTTTGCTTACAAAAAGTTTTTTTTTTCTTCCCTATGTTGAGCCACAATAAGTGTTGGCAGGAGTAAAGTTGTACTCGAAACTATCAATCTAAGATTATGGAGTGAAAGCAAAATCTACCCGCAAAAGATTTCTATTAGCGAGATCACATATAGAGTTCTATTAGCGAGATCACATATAGAGTTATGACATGGTATAGGCTCTGTTCGGTTACACTAGTTGTTTGAGTAGTAGGTACTTGTTTTACTAGCAGGTAGCATGTAGTAGGTAGCTGGTAGCTGTTAGGTTTAAAAGTAACAGTTGATATTAGACGTGTTCGGCAAAAGTAGCTGTTGAGTTATTAAAACTATACAAAACATAGAAAAATAAATTATAAATGCTAGTTTTTTACATGAAATGTTACTCAAAGTAACATTTCTCAAATGCTACATAAAATGTTAACTGCTACCCAAACCGTTACTTGTTATTGTGTTGCCGAACAGATCCATAAATAATAAGATTGGTCGAATTTTTTTATGGCATGTCTATATCATGATTCAACTATTTTTTAAGGAGCTCAAATCAGTTCCTATTATATCTTTTACCAATGAATTAAATCTATTAACTCGTTTCACATAAGCTTTAAAACAGACATATTCATTCAAAGTTAGAGTTCAATTATAAAGGCAAAATAACGACAATAGTTGTACAAAAAAAACACTTCCTTGACCATAGTTCGAAACAATTTACGGTTTATGGGCTAACCTTACGATGAACCACGATGAGTCACATGGCTATAACACCAAGCCCAGCCCATATAATAAACCCCCATCACACCGAACCAAAAACCTCAACTTCCTCCGTCTTTCTCTCTCCTCACATTTCACAAAGGCGGCGATGGGCGGTCGAGGGCGGAGCCGTACACAGCGCAAACACTTCAAACAAGGCCGCGAAAACGTCTGGAAATACAGCTCTAAATCTCCCGCCGACGCCGCCGCTGAATCCACCGGCGACGCCGCCGCCGCTCAGAATAAAGGTCATTGGGATCCCTTCACCACTGAAAACGCCGCTTTCGAGGAGTACTACAAGGTCCGTCTTTTTTTTTTTTTGTTGTTTCTTCATCTACAAGTTTAATCAATTAACTTGTATCAATTAATGAATTAAAATGAATTGAATAATAATAATGTTGCAGGCGCAAGGAATTGTTAGTCCAGAAGAATGGGAAACATTCATGGAGTATTTACGGAAGCCTTTACCATCTGCTTTTCGAATTAATTCTAGGTTACGCTTCTTTTCATTGCATAGTTTTTTTATTTTGGTAATCTAGGGTTTAAGATAGGTTTATGACGAGCTTTTTATTTAGATGTTGTATGATATAGTGATTGTGATTCGTATCCGATTGTTAGCTTATTACATACGCTTGTGATTATATTTCAGCTGAGTAAAGTAGTGAGATGCTTACGTTACGTCTCGATTTTGTGGCAATTAATATACTGCGGCAATGGTGATGAGTAAAGCTTTAGAAATGCTGCTGGTTAGTTTTGGAGTATAAGATTTCGGCTCATTTCGTTGTAGGCAATATGTTTCGTTATTCGTAATGATAGTAGGTTATTAGTACTGGTTTATCGATGCTAAGATTGGCATTGCGGCAATGGTTGTGTTTTACTCTGATCTAGAAATGTCGCTGGTTAGTTGTCACCATAGCTTTAGTTTCGGAGTAATTCTTCGTCTCATTTGGTCATTGGCAACATGTGTGAGTAGCTTTGTAACACTGGTTAATCGATTGTTAGGTGTAGGGATCACTGATTGATTATTGCCATTGTTTCAGGTGTTTCAGTTAATTTGTTAGTTCTGAAGAAGTCTATAGAGTGCTTTTTTTTGTATTTGATTCGCTGTTGTTTGGCTGAATTTTGCAGTAGCCAATTCTGTTCGGATATCCGCTCACAATTAGAGAACGATTTTGTCAAATCTCTTCAGACTGAGGTTCTTCAGTGACTGCTATTATTTCTAATGGATTATTACTGTGAATTTATATTGTATACAGTTTTCTGAACTTGTTCTGTTCTTTTCTGCTAGTTCACTGGGACGGATGAAGCAGAAGCCATTAGGCCACTCCCTTGGTACCCGGAGAATATTGCATGGCATTCTAATTTTTCACGTAGCCAGCTGAGAAAAAATAAAACACTTGAGAGGTGAGGTGACCTTTTTTAGTTTTTTTTTTTTTTGTGTGTGTGTGTGTGTGACCATTATAAATCCCTGTAATATTGGACTCACAGGCGATGTATATAATGATAAATAATTGGTTTTCATTGGTTTTTCCCGTGACAATGATTGGAGTTATCTTTGTAAAGTAAACTGAATCGAATTGAATTTTATGTGAACAGAATGAGGCTTAGAGGTTCATCAGTTAGTGATATATATATTTTTGTTGAATGCTATCATAACATTCACATTTATGCCATCTGGTGCTGTATTCCAGGTTCCATGAGTTCCTTAAGCTAGCAAATGAAATAGGAAACATCACTCGGCAGGAGGCTGTCAGCATGGTAGGTTATTTTACATGTTATTCACAAAGAATTGATAATCTTTTGAAATACCCACATACTAATTTCATCATCGTTATTGAACAGGTACCTCCCCTTTTTCTGGATGTACATCCAGACCATCATGTGCTAGACAGTAAGCATATACCTGATCTTTGCTTATTATGATTATGGTCCTTCTTTTGTTGCTGTAATGTATCACAGAGTCCTTTCATAAACTTTTGTAAAATTATTACCATGTGTCCCTTTGTTTTGTCTGAACTTAACTTCAAACTTGCGCCAGCGTCCCTATTTGATAAATGCTGGTTTATATGTGCAGTGTGTGCGGCGCCAGGGTCAAAGACATTTCAGCTACTTGAGATTATTCATCGAACAAATGAATCTGGATCTTTGCCAAATGGAATGGTACTGTTTTTTGTACACTTTGTCTCTTAATATTATGCTTGGATACTCGTCCTTTGCTGTACCGTCTTTTCAGCAGCATTCATCTAAAATTTATCGACATATTTCTGGAACTTCGTGGCCATAAAACCTTTTTTTTTTTGCTGTGTTAGGTTGTTGCAAATGATGTTGATATTCAAAGAAGTAACCTTCTTATCCATCAGACAAAGAGGATGTGTACTGCCAATTTAATTGTTACCAATCATGAAGCACAAAATTTCCCTGGCTGCCGTCTTAGCAAATTTCACCATAATTCTTCTGATGTTGAATCTGAAAATGGGCTGAGCATCAACCAACTTCTATTTGATCGTGTTTTATGCGATGTGCCTTGCAGTGGTGATGGTACTCTCCGAAAGGCCCCAGACATCTGGAGAAAATGGTGGGTGAGATTTCAGTTTTGCATTGGTGACTCTTGTCTGTACTCTTTTGCACTATTTTGCCGTCAAGTTGGGTGATGTTGACACTGTATTCTTTTTCTTCCTTCTCGAATTTCGCAGGAATGCAGGAATGGGCAATGGGCTACATTGCCTGCAGCTTAAGATAGCCATGAGAGGTAACTTTTTTTTGATAATTTCTGTCAGGAAACGTACTTACTGTTTAACTTTTTTTTTTTTGTTTTAGAAGCAGTAGATTGTATTTAGCTCGTGGGTTTCTGCTTTCTTGCTTCAGGTATATCTCTGCTAAAAGTGGGGGGAAGAATGATATACTCAACGTGTTCCATGAATCCAGTGGAAAATGAAGCTGTAGTTGCTGAGGTAAATGCTCGTCCTAGAAGCTACTTCAGTAATTTATTTTTTCCTTTTTATGAACCAATGGGAGAGTCATATCATTTTGGTACTGCGGCTTTGTTGTCAATTTTGCTGCTGTGTTGTAATGAATCAATAGGAGTGCATACCATGTAACCAACAAAAAAATAAAAAATAGGAGTGCATACAGTGCGGCTAGCACATCTGTCTGATATAGTATCTTAAGAATCCGGGAACACTAAATTAGTTGACCTTTGTTCTATCTAGTGGTTGGGTGTTGCTGTATTGACTAAATGGACGTGTTACAAGAGAGCTTTGAGTTTATGAAAGTTGGTCTGGCCCCATTTGTAATCTTGGGTGATGAGAGAGCGTTTGGTTGGGTACTTGTGAAAATTTTAATTTGTCCCAAAAAGGAAGCGATGTAATAGATTTCTCCATTTATCTATACGATCTGTCTACGATCATCCCGGTTAATTGTTGTCATTTTGGAGGCCAGTCTGATTTGTATGAAGTAAAACTCTGGATTTGGTTATAGGGCCTCGGTCAATGTTTTACTAGCATGATAGGATGTGGGTCAAGTAAAGAGAGGTACAGAAGATTTGACTTGAGGCTAAAAGAGTTGCTTATTTGTTGACATTTTGTTACCCCTTTGGTTTCCGTTTGGAAGATGTGTAGAGATGAAGTGCTGTTTTAGAGTTGAGGCTATTTGAAGACGCTAACAAAGATGTTTCTCTTGTTCACAACCAGAATTGGTTGATGGTTACTCCTTGGGTGATATTGATGTGATGAGGATTTTGTGGACCAATGAAATAGAATCTTGATGTTCGAGGTTCAGGCAGAATAAGAACTGAAACACAAATGAACTTTTGAGTCATAATAATTTTGGTGGCTCATTTCTTTGGGTCCTATTGGATTGTCATAAACATTTTCTTGGTGGTGATGACATAATACAGATCAGAAGAATTAACGTACTAGCATATAGCAGCTGGCTTTAAAAGTTTCAATCTACTGCAAGGGGGGAGAAAATATGTAGCTCGTGATTTTACTGTATATTCATCATTAGTATGACCTGATCTTTTTTCTGCAGATCCTGCGTAGGTGTGGAGATGCGGTCGAACTTCTTGACGTTTCTAGCGAGCTCCCGCAGCTTATTCGTCGTCCTGGTCTTAAGAAGTGGAAGGTAAGCAAGAAATTAGTGCTTTTCTGGACCAATGATTTGTTTAGTTAAGGATCATGGCTTCAAGGCATTTTGTGATGATCCTGCAGGTCCGGGACAAAGGCAGATGGCTGTCCTCATTCAAGAATGTACCAAAATATCGAAGGCCTGGTATTCTTTGTAGTATGTTTCCTTCGGGGATTGATTCACCTGAGTATATTCCCGATCCTGGAGCAAAAGCATCCACTGGAGATGATGAGGAGATGGCTGCTGATGTCGTTTTGCAGCCGGCTGTAAACGATGCTGTTTCACCTTCTGACGCTGATTCAGTACCGCAACCTTGTGTTGATGATGAGGTTTCGAGTCTTCCTCTTGAGCGTTGCATGAGAATTGTGCCTCATGACCAGAACACTGGATCGTTCTTTGTTGCGGTCTTTCACAAGCATTCTCCTTTTCCAGGTAATGACCGAGCATTCTTTCCTTTAGTTCTGGAGTACAAACTTGGTAGCTTTGTATTGTTTTTAAATTCATGTAAATTCATGCAGTCTTTCAAGAGAAAGAAACTGCGGCAAATGAGCACATAATCAATGACAACGAGGAACTTGCTAAGCCCGAAAAGGACAATGCAAGTAAGTTGGATGAGCTTTTGGAGGCAAAGTCATGTGAGATAGCCCCCGCAGATGATGCAGAAACAGATGCTACTTTGCAGGACAACGAACCTCAGACACTGGAAGACGATGGATCGGATCAAGGAGCACCTGACAATAAGGAAACTGCCCCTCCTAAAGTTGGAGTCAAGAGGAAGTTACAGATGCAGGGCAAATGGAAAGGTGTTGATCCTGTGATATTATTCAAAGATGAAACTGTGGTGAACAGTATCAAAGGATTCTATGGAGTAGATGACTCTTTCCCGCTATATGGGCATCTTGTATCAAGAAATAGCGATACAGATAGTGTAAAGAGAATATACTATATATCTAAATCAGTGAAGGATGTTCTGGAGTTGAATCTTCTAGCAGGACAACAACTCAAGATAGCATCTGTTGGCTTGAAGATGTTTGTAAGTTCTCCCGTTATCTCTATTCTGATGTTACACTTTTCTTTTCTTTCTTTCTTTTTATCTTCCGTTTTTTCCGTAGTTGTTTCTGAAACGTCCTGGGAGCAGCCTCTTGTCCAAAAATGACAAGGGAAGGCTTGCCCCTATACAACCTTGTAGTGGGACCCTTCCGAGGATCTTTGCCTTGCGAGGACATCATGGTGTAGGCCATTCTGGTTCATGGATATAGACTTCCATCAGACTGATTCTTGTAGTCTGAGTGTTTTCTAACTAGAGATATGTATCACTGCAGGAGCGGCAGACATCAAAAGATGGTAACTCTTCAGCATGCAGATATCGTATATCATCTGAAGGATTGCCGGTGTTGCTCCCTTACATAACCAAGCAAATACTAATTGCATCGCATGCTGATTTCAAGCATCTCTTGCAGTACAAATCTATAAAGTTTGGTGATTTTGTTGATCCTGAATTGCGTGAGAGGGCATCGCAACTGGAATTGGGGAGTTGCGTGGTGGTCCTTCAAGAAGGTTTGTCACTTTAATTTCCCATGAATAATTTTTCATCTGTCTTTTGTGGTTTCACCTGTGCGACTCGCTGAACCCAACCCTTAAAGGCCACTACTTGGGACTTTGGGGAAAGGGCGGTTGGTGCAGTATACCCATGCGCCTTTGTCATACCCTAACTCCCCCTTTAGGCTACTATGTAAACTTTTATGCGAAGAGGCCCAAACCTGCTCAGCACAAGAAAATTATGAATTCTCGTCGTGGCAAGCTTCCCATAGTTACTGATATTCTTTGACATTGTTTCCTGCAGACCAGCCGTTGTCTCTACCTCTGAAAGTGACATCATCAACTATATCAATCGGCTGCTGGAAGGGAAGGTCCAACGTAAATGTTATGGTGACTGCACTAGACTGCCAAGATCTGCTTGAAAGACTTGAGACACGCATGGGCATCGAGAAGGATCCTGAAACTGGATCTGTCAGCGAGGGACTTAATGGAGTTGCTGCCACAAACGACGCTGAAATGAAAGACAATGGTGCAGCTAACATTGACGCGAAAGAAGAAAAAGATGTTAGCATGGTAGAAGCGTAAAGTAGCCCCTACCCCTATTGTGTTGGCTTGCCCTTCCCCATATATGCTTTTAAGCATTTGGGGAAATTCTAAAATTTTGTTGTTTGTAACTTGTAACATCCCTTCTTCTAGTAGAGTAGGTGAACCAACAAAATTGATTCCTCAGCAATTTTTTACTGCACCATTTTAGTGAAATACATTTTTGCTTACTTTGAATCATTTTACTTGTCAATGATACCTCGAGTAAATAACGGTCAGGACTTGGAAGACGGGTTTCTTTAAACCCTTGTATCGTTTGAACCATATTTGAGCAGCTTGAGCCGTGATCTGTTCGTGGTTTTCCTGTGAGGTGCTTTTGATGTCGACTATGAAAGTTGTTTTCGTATAGAGTTTGAATCACATTATGTCCAACCGGAGAACCTTTACCTGATGCAGTTCATCAAAAGCTTTGGGTTACGCCTTTGAAACAGGGCTACAGGTTTAACAATGGAAAATGTTTACACAGTATCCTTTCAAGATGTTGAACCGAGAGTAATAAATCGCGAATGATGAAGTGATAGTTTGAAAGCTTTTAGATGACATTACAATGAATCAGGTCAAGACTTGAACACACATAATCTGCACTCTGCATTCTTACTTTCTACATAGGCCACCAAAAACCGATTTTTACACACCAGAGGTAAATACCTTTCCCTAAACTCTCGTCAATTTCACCCCTCCCAATCATAATGAAGTTAAAATCTAAAAGGAGACAACCAGTGATGCGCACACCAAAATCTCATTTCCGAAGACAAAAAATGGCAGAAGCAGTTTTCTCAAGAGTTACAGCACATTCCACTCTTAGCTGGGACAACCTGAGCGGGACCAGGAACCAAGATCTTCTTTCCAGTAAGGGATGCAGAACTCTCATTGCTTTGTTCGTCACCGGTATCCAGAGTCTTTTTGTTTACAATATTGAAGATCTCATTCAGGACAGTGCTAAAAGCTGTTTCCACATTTGTTGCTTGTAGGGCTGATGTCTCTAGGAAGAAGAGGCCTTCCTTCTCAGCAAACTCTTTAGCATCCTCTGTTGCAACTGCACACTGGTCCTCAAGATCAGACTTGTTACCGATAAGCATGATAACAATATTCTTGTCAGCATGACCACGCAGCTCTTCTAACCATCGTGGTATGTGTTCAAAGGTTTGGCGTTTTGTTATGTCATAAACCAGCAATGCACCAACCGCACCCCTATAGTATGCACTTGTGACAGCTCTATACCTGTTTCAATTACCACATTGCAGAAAGAATGACTAATAAGTCTTCACATTTTTCATCAAAGGAAGTCTTTTACTGACATAATTAAATTACAAATTGACAAATTCTACTGTGAGACCGCATAGAAAGGATTATCGTAGGTATATGGATGCTATTAGTCACTCCAGTTTCAAGATGAAGGCAAATCTAGGTCGACATCACCTTACTCCACAAGACACAAAAACAAGAACTTCAAAGATGACAAGCCCTGAAACCCAAAGGTGATTGATTGCTCCATAACAAGTGCACATGGAGCATTGTTTCTTCTAAGGTATATGCTAGTACAGCTAATCAAATTTTTCGATACAATGTCATGATTCATGTTCAAACAAAGACAACAAAGCTCCTAGTTAAAAGTATAGCACACACTTCTTCTCACAGCTAGACTGTTAACATAATAACATCCAAAATGTAATCTGCACTTTTGGTAGATCTCCGCTTACAAGGCTGTCGGAGATGTGACATCAAGGATAGACGGACTTTGGGTAAAGGCAAAACCTTTGTTTGTTAAATGCAAATGAAATCTGTCCATACAACAATCTTTCGACACAAACTCAATGTAATAAAAGGCAAGCGAGGAAGGTGGATCATAAAAAGACGATGAAGCAAAACGTTCTAAAACCCGAAAACATGTGTCAAAATCCCAAAACTGTGTGTTGAATAGCTAAATGTAAGACCTAAAGCCCGAATTGCATCACTTTAAAAGTTCCAATTGAAAAAGTGATGCCTCAAAATTACACCCTACAACCAAAAAGATTGAATCTTTGCGTATGAATCGAACCAAATTTATATTACCACAAAGCTCAAAATTCGAAAACCCAAAAAACCCAATGTAGCACTATGAACTAGAAACACAACTAATCAATTAACTTCACCAATAAGCTAAGATCAAAATCAAAGTCACCCCATCCCCCAAAAAGTTCACACAACTACATACAGTAACATTTAAGCAAAAAACACAAACATAATCTCAAATCAAAACCCAAAGACTACTCCTAATGAAGCATACTTTCAAGCAGGAATAATAACAACAGTTTTCGGCTTTTCGCCATTGGCGAGCTAAGGGGGAGTCGTCAGATGTACGCAACCTGACTATATTACTAACCCCCTATGGTCAAGCAGGATTAGCAAACCCCAAAACAATTTTCAAATTCAAATCCACATAAACCAAAAATAAAATAAAAAAGAAGATTGGAAAATTTAAAAGCAAAGGAAAAGAAGAGTAAAGAAGAAGATACGGACCGTTCTTGGCCAGCAGTATCCCAGATCTGAGCTTTGACACTCTTATGATGAATGACGAGGGTTCGAGTCTGAAACTCAACACCAATGGTTGCTTTGGAATCCAAGCTGAACTCATCTCTTGCAAACCTTGCTAATATCTGTGATTTACCCACTGCTGAGTCACCTATCAGTACCACCTTGAACACGTAATCCACCTTCTGGCTCGCATCCCCATACCCTGCCATCTTCTTTTCACTCTTCTTTTATCTCTCCTCTCTCCTCTGTCTGAGCTGTAAAAATGGTGTAAACTTCAGATCTTTGGGAAGAAGAGAGAAAGAGAATGATGGGTTGGGGAAGAAGAGTTGATGAAAGAAGCTTGAAGAAGAAGACTTCTGTTTTTCTTTTGTTTATGTGTGATTCAGGTGTGAGTATGTGAGTTTAATAATGTGGAATTGCGAGGATATAGGTGAATGTTTTTTTACTAGGATTTGAATTAGCAGGTGCAGGACACTTGCCAGGAAGAGTAGTAACAATGTGGTAAAAAAATTTGGTGGGTAAAAAAATGTAAAAGTGGTAAAAGTGATAAAGAAATGGATTTTGATTTGATTTTGGAGTAAATTGGGGGGAGATCATCATTATTCATTAATCAATATGGAGGATGTAATGAAGGACTTGGTACTTTGGTAGGGGCATTCATCTACTTTCATTAGTATAGTGATCTCGTAAATGTTGAAATTAATAGAAAAACTCGTCTAATTGTAGTTCTAATGAAGGGTACGTGTCTTATGTTTTACACTTTTTCGGAGAGTTTGGCGTAGATAATGTTCTTCTTTTGATTTTGCTCTTAATCAAGGATTACACCTACGGCATTAATTTTCTAAACCCTCTCTTAGCTTTATTTTAGTTATAGTTTTCAATGTTCCTCTCATACAGAGTATAAAAAATCGTTACATATATATTTTAGTAGCATAAAATTCATCACCCATACATTTCTCTCAATTCTCACTGCACCCATCTTTTTTATTAGTTATGATATGTATGATGACATATATAATGACCGTTGCTTCACGAGGACGTTGTATAATAAAGCAATTCATAGGCAAATCAAATATCATGGTAACTTGATTATTGTTTGTTTTGTACCAAAAACAACCAATTTGATTGTGAAATCTGCACGGATGATCACTCAAGATTTTCCTCTGTGTACTTTTAACAGCTCCTTCACCAAATCAAGCTTTAAAATAAAAATAAAAATAACCAAGTAGACTAATGTTATTGGAGCTCACGTAAAATAAAAGGTGGTACTAAACTATTACTCGTATTACATTACATCTTTAATTTGAAAGTAACAAGTCATGGAAAATAGGTCAAGTTCATCTAAATTCCCTGAGTTCTTCACTGTCTTTCTTCCGGAATATTGCTCTGATCACCTGGTAATTATTCTCCCACCAAATTCTTCACATTATTCTCCTCATGAATGTTCTTATATACGTTTGTGAAACTTTTGGTTGAAGTCATTGCATGCATACAATGTTTCATTTTTGTCACAACGTTACTAATAGATAAGACTTTTGCTTGTCATTTTTACGAATAAGAGTACGTAGACACGTAGTACTACTGTAGTAGGTCGAAATTTGTCATCGTGACTATTTGTTGCATGTTTAATTTTGTCCTAGTGGTGACATACAGTATATCGATAACTAACACAATTTTTTAATTGATGAGCAGAAGATTTGTTCAAGTTTTAAGACTCACCTAAGAAGAGAAGGAGGAGGTGAAGCGTGCATCAAAAGATTTGGAGCTCAGAAAATGTGGAAGGTTGAGTTAGTCAAGGAAGAAAGCCAAGAATTCTGGTTTAAAAATGGTTGGAAAGACTTTGTGTTAGACAATAACGTGACAATCGGAGAGTTTATGGTTTTCCAATATCACGGGAAAGCTCGGTTCAGTGTCCAAATTTATGGTACAAATGGTTTGGAAAGGCTTATTGCACCAGGGACACAGGGAATCTTGATGAACAATTCTCGAGTCGACGAAGATGGCGTTGATGGACATGCTGATGGGGAAGTGATGGTATTTTCGGGCACAAGAAGGGGTGGTTTGGAGATGGAGAAGCGTAAGGAAGGGGTTAGGGCTGCCAAGAAGTGTATGCTGGACATGAACAGCCCTTCATTCACTGTGTGCATGACACAGAGTTATCTTAACATTGGTACTATGGTAAGTTTTACCTTCTACGTATAAGATTATACTGTAGTTAAGAAGTGCTGATCGACTCTTGTTGCTGATTTTTTTTTTTATTCGCGGATTAATGGTTAGTTCATGCACGAAAATGATATAGAGGAGTATGTAGCGTTTATTAAAGTGGTGTCATAATATGAAACAATCTCATATAATAATTACTCGTATATGAATTGTGGTACAGTAGTCCACGTGTTAAAATATGGGTGTTTGAAGTTGTCTAATCGATTAATGTTGTGGCCTGTGGGCATTATTGTATCAGGCACTTCCGTTATGTATTTTACTGTTAGTACTTATAAAAAAAGTCGGGGATTTTTAGTCGTCTTGTTACTCTCATACAGTAGAATTACTCGTATGTAAAAATGTGGCCAAAAAGTAGGTGGCTTTGTAACTTGTAAGGTCACATTTTCAGTAATTCTGGTGCTTATGAAATGACTGATATATAACAGTATTACTACGTACTGTATGTGTTTGCAGCACTTGCCGAATGCGTTTGTGAATCAGTATATGGAAGCCAACGTCTCCCATTTAACTGTTCAAATCGCGGAGAAAACATGGTGTGTGAAGCTGTGCAGGTACCAGAATTCCAAGACTCGTATAACTTATTACAAGTTAGGAGAAGGATTTGGTGGATTTCTGCTCGATAACGACGTTCAAGTTGGAGATTTTTGCGTGTTTGAGGCTGCAGATTTTCCTTGTACCACTCTGAAAGTATCCATCTTGAGGATCAACATATAACTACTTATGATCTGCAGTAAGAGCTACAATTGTGACAGCAACGTTTGGATGGGAAGATTTAATTAGGTGTATTCAGCACGCAACATTTATTCTATTATAGCTGATTTGGTTTCTAAAAGACCTGTAGTTAATCTGTTTTCAGCACATTACAGTGTACTGAATCTCTGATTATATAGGTATGTAGACCTACTGCAGCAAATAGCTTCTGTGCAGCGCGAAATGTGTGCTTGCAAGAGTAAGTGTACTTGTAATGGTAGTTAAAGAAAACAATCCCACATGTTATTCTGTTAATCTGTTTTCGTCACATTACAGTAAGGTGATCTTGATCTTTGTCTGAATCTCGAAAATCTCGAATCTGCAACATGAACTGTGTGTTTGGAAGGGCAGACAAATGTACTTTCACTGATGCAACATGTTATTGAACCTTTTGTAACAAATTCTGGTAATCTTCTTCACTGTCATCTTGAATAATCTTGTTACTGGCCTGCTTTTGAAAATTTCACTGTCCACAAATCTCGAACATTTTCAATCTTTAGAACGAAATTAAGAACTATTGACATTTCGTTAAGGAAAGTTAACATCCCTGTCGATGTTGTGTGATCCCCGATGTCAAGTCACTACATTCGGCAAGACCACAATTCATCCTAAAAAACTGTCGCTACATTGAGCAACAGCATTTCATCCCAATAGACTGTCACTAGTCAGTGAATTCGGAATACAAAGTAGACAATGTGACCCTAAAATGAAGGATAAATCCTCCCAAAACAACCTTGTACGATAAATAACATAAGTTTGGACGAGGCAACATCACCTGTACAAAGACTGAAACATATTGACTTGAGCAAAAACTAGTACTGCGTCAAATTTATGTTCAGGTAATTAACCATGGACCATCAGCCATTTCCTTGCTCGTGGCCTCGGATTTCTCTTTACTTGCTGTCTTCTCAGCCTCTCTCTCTATGAACCCGTCCACAGTCTCTTGCAGCTTTGCGAGTTTACTTTCAAAAGCCTGAAATCTCTCAGAAGTTCGCCCAAATTTACAGTTCTCCAATATCAGGTCAATCTTGCTGCCCAAAAAGTTCACCTCCATGCCTATGTCTTCCGCCCCCTTCAGTGCCTCCTTCCATTTCTGAAGATCCCCAATCGTGGTTGAGGATGTGCAGGCGCTAATGGCGTCAGCAACATCGATGGTATTGACAATCGCCGTCATCATCACTGTGGAGTTCAGGTCTAACAGAAGCTTCTCATGCAGGAAAGACTTTTGGCTGCAGCAGAGCTCATAGTACTTCTTCCGGTACTCCTCAGTGAACAAGGTGTCAATTAAAAGGCCATCCACAATGATTTTAAAGTCATCAAAACATTTGACATCTTCAAATTTAAGGTCACCATCTGCGAAACTTATCCCATTTACGGTTTCTTTTTCAGGATCACCGCTGTTGCATGGAGACTCAGGGTTCCGTGGAGGGCTATTTTCAGCATTCAGAACCATCAAGGCATGATCATCTGTTTCTTTTGTGACGACTGCAGACGTATGAACAATGTAAGTAATTCTCCTCGAGTATTAAAGATAATACACATTTATAGATTAGCGGAATACATGACTGACCTGACATCTCCTGTCCTCTACGGTCATCCAAAGTTAGTAGCCCCAAGGCTCCATCAAATTCATCTTCACCGCCTTTTCGTACAATATAAACCTGAAATCACATAATCTGTGACGTACATACACATAAACTGATAACACTAAGTACAACATACATTAAACAATAGACAGACTAATTTCATCCGCGAGTACTACACACAACAGGATGTCCTGAAAGTATTAAGCATTCTTAGGGTTGTAAACAATTCAAGGTGCTTGCCTTAAAAGTTGAGGGAGAAATCAATTGGAAGATCACAACATCCCCAACACTCAACTGGTGTTCAATGGAGAAACCCCTCCATCCGCCACTCAAACCAGACTTACTGGACAAGTAAATGGCTTCAGAAGTCTTTCCATCTTCATCAACCAGCTCGACAGTGCTCCCAGAGTTCGACATATGTTTTTTGGTGAAGTTGGTCGGAAGATGCTGTATGCCACGAAACCAACATTGAATAAGAATGTAGACAGTATAGTTTATAAACATGATCATGTATTATGTATCTAGTGATTGTCAAGACTTTGCGTCCTCACCAGCCAATATCCCCCAGATACTTGTGATGGCAACATCTCTTTAACCAAGCTAGGATATTCTCTTGGCAGATTTGCTTCAACTTCTTCAGCACGCTTCATTGCAGATGACTTCTCTGCTGACAAATCCTCAACTGGCTCCACAGTTTTGCTATTCATACATAAAAACATTAACAAACATATTCTTAAGGTTTCATTTTGGTGACAATAATATATGTCATGAAGAAAAGACTAGACAATTGTAATAGAACTTACATTGTCTTGTTTTTTACATTTTTCTTAGCCAAGCTAGGCTTTTTTCGTGGAAGCTTAGCTTGTTCAACAGGCTTCACAACTGACAGGGATTTCTCAACAGAAACATCATCAAATGGCTCTACGAATTTGCTATTCATACACAAAAACATTAACAAACACATACATAAGGCTTTGTTTCGGTGACAATATAAGATGCCATGAAAAAAAGACTCGACAATTGTAATATTGAACTTACACTCTCTTGTTTCTTTTATCTTCTTTAGCTAAGCTAGGATGATGTCGTGGAAGATTTGCTTGATCGTCTTCAACAAGCTTCACAACTGAAGGGGATTTCTCTGCTGAAACATCATCAAATTCTTCCAGGAATTTGCTATTCATACACAAAAACATTAACAAACATCACATGAAGAAATATAACATCACATGAAGAAAAGACTAGACAAACGCAATATCGAGCTCACACTATCTTTTTTCTTTCATATTTCTTAGCCAAGCTAGGATACTGTCGTGGAAGATTAGCTTGAACTTCTTCAACACAATTCATAACTGCAGGGATTTCCTCTACTGAAACATCGTCAGATGGCTCCACAAATTTGCTATTCATACACAAAAACATTAACAAGCATATACATAAGCCTTTGTTTTGGTGACCATATATTATGTCATGTAGAAAGACTATACTACAAATGTAATATTGATCTTACAGTCTCTTGTTTCTTTCATCTTCGTCCGACTCATCATCACTGATCACCATTGATAGCTTGCGACTTACATAATTCCAATCATCATAACAACACCAACAATGGTAAACATGATACTTATCAGAACTAACCAAGTTCAAAATCATGTCAATGCCATGCATTATTACGAAATGTGATAATAATCGACTAAGAACCAACCAACCTTACAGACTTCCTTCGGCTAGCTGAAGAACCAGGAAATATGAGCTCATTCTCAGACGGCTCGTCCTCCAGGATGTCTACTACAGGTGTGGTGCTGTTCAAACAAACATTTTCGCAAAACAAAACTTAACCATACAGTTCATGCCATAGAAAATGCCATTGTGCACTTTACACTACTCTCGGAGTGGAGAGACCACGTAAAACACACGGAAACCGTATCTTACAAAAAGGAGTGTAAAAATCAATAACACGAAACAAGGTGTCAACTTACTCTCCACTGATTTTCCTCTTCCCCTTGCTACTTTCACCATGACATTGTCTACCGATATCATATTGCAAATATCAGTACGTCATTAATTAACTTCTATTATAATTTTGTATTAAAAATAAAACGTTTGTTTAAAATAATTCAGTTAACTTAATACCTTGTATACTCAATCAAGGGGGGTTCAACAGATACCTGTTAGAAATGTCACGTGTGAGTCAACAAATACTAGGAATGACCATTCGATGGGTGATGCTAGAAGTCTACATGTACACGACGAAATCGATAAGAAAAAAGAGTTGGTTACAGGTGGAATAGAGTCATAATTATCAGCATCAGGTTCGAGCATTGCGAGTCTTTGACGAACAAGGTCTATTTTCGCCTGTAGTGACTTTGCCTTCTTTGGTTTCTACATCAAACATACATAAATAATTACTCAATCGCTGTCACACTATCGTTAAATTTGTTGCGTTTGGGTTTGAATACGTGAGATGAATTTAAACCAAACGTACGTAATATCGCGAATTACACTATCAAATTACCCCAAATATACACGCTTACACAAAAAAAAAAAAAAAAAATTCATAACTTTATCATGCAAATTCAAAACTAATTTGTTTAAAAACAAGGTCGACAACAACAATAAGAACGACAAAGTTTTAGTCTTAAAAGACGTAACTTTCTTAACAAAAAACGTCACGCATATATAAAACCGTTAACAGCAAACAAATACGAAAGGAGTACCGATGGAGTAGAGACACGTTTTTTGGGAGCCATTTTAGCAACTTTCTTTCCTTTTGATTTCTGCATAACTTTTTTTTTTGATATATTGATATGAAAGATGAAGAGGCAGAAAGTATGAGCAGAGAGAGTGTTAAGTAGTAGGGTGATTTTCGACCGTTGAATTTGAATAAAGTGATATTTGTAGCTTGTTTCCAAAGATTAATTTTCAGAATGATTTGATTGCTTTGATTAGACTTGACACTCCACCAAATTTTGCCATTTTTGAGAGGTGAGAGAGAGGGATTTTGTTGCTTAAGGACTTGGCTTTTCAGCTTCTTTAACACTCTTCTTTTATTATTAGTTTATTAATTTATTCTTAATGTATGGACTTTGGAGATCATGGGAATGTGGGATACTGGGGGTTATTATGGCAAGAATCTAGGCTAATTGTGGAACGTTTATGCGTCACGTTTCGTAATTTCGGAAATGTCTGTTGGAGTTTAATATGACTATATGAGTATATAATCGACTACATGCACAAGATTATATGGGTCTTGTTGTATATGAGATGCGCTTCGAGTCAAAAGGTTTAGAAAGAGAAACTATATGATGAAATATTGCGACTTTACGAGATATGAGTGACATTTAGTAATGAGTCGCTTTATAAAATAGGAGTATACTCTCCTTCCCAGATGTGTGTATCAAAGTTTTTTTTTTACGAATACCAACTCAATGCTCGATCCTTATAGTGGTTGAGTTCCTAACCACTATAAGTCAATCTTAATTTTCAAGTTTCAACTAATTTTATCATATTTACTGTTTTACGAGATTGGGGTTCGAATGTTCGATTAAAAGAAGTCGATCTATCTCGAACATTCGAACCTTAACCTGTACTCTCGCTAGATCAACAAAAGGTTAAACAAAAAAAAAAGGTTCCACGTGGGTCGCGAGTGTGCTGATCTACATCTTTTTGTTATGTTTGATTGATTGTTTTTTATTGTTTTGTGATGATTTCGATTGATTTCAACCTTAAAATTCTATTTAAACGCAGTGTTAACAAACAAACTTCTCCCAGTGTCCCCGCCTGTTGTAAGAATCTAAGGCAAATTCAATGTTACGCTTCAAAAATTCACATTTTGGTGTCACCTGATTAAACTTATTGAACACGATCTTCAAAGTTCAAACCCACAAAACAAAAAAGATGGCAACTTTATGCATTTGGATCACTCGATTCATCTTCTTCATTCCTGTTTTCGTCATTCTCTTCTTCATTGCTTTTTTCAAAAGTGAGTAACAATGTCTTTCATTTAAAATTTTATTTATAATTCAAGTTGTTAATAAAGAAATACTTTGCTTTAAATTTATTTATTTATTTCCATGTTAATTTGATGTTAATTAGATAAATGATGACAATTATTTAATTAATGATGCAGGTTTCTTGATTAGTCCCATCATCAGTCTGATAATAAATATTGGTGATACTTTGATTGTGATTGCTCTATTGCCTGTCCATCTTTTCTGGAGTATCTATTGCTTGATCAGGTAAATAAAAGTTTACCCTTTACTATTTACTACAGTAAATATTGAATCAATATTGAATGTGGGTTGAATTATTTTCTTACCTTTATGTACATCTGAACCCTTTACCTCGCGAAAGTCGGGAGCTTTTGAGACACTCGGATAATGTTGTTGTTGTTGTTGATGTATGGTAGTTGGTAGTTGGTTTTTTTGGAGCTGGTACTTTAGACGTTTTATTGCTCGTATATGACGGTTTTCCTATGACGATTCATGCTAGCCGACCTCAAATCACTTTGGGTCTAAGCCTTTGTTGTTGTTTATGTGTGTGTGTGTGTGTGTGTGTGTGTGTGTGTGTGTGTGTGTGTGTGTGTGCGCGCGCACATTGCACTTTGCACAAGTTTTTTGACTTGCTTGTTTAACACTTTTTGTTTACTTTTGGGTGTGGTGGGTTGATTATGTACAGAACGAGGAAATTTGGTCCGTTTATGAAATGCTTGTTGATAATATTGGTGCCAGTTGAAGTTGCAATATGGTCAGCAGTTGGAATAGTTGTTAGCACACTCATGGGTTTTCTGTATGGTCATGTATGCCCGTTCTTGGATACATACAAGCCTATCAGTGAAAGAGGGCTACCCTTTGGTACGAAGTTGTTAAAAGTTTTGACGGTAATGCTTTCGGGATCAATCTTAGGCTGTAGCTAACCTATTTAACCATGCATTGTGTGACAAACCTTCTATTTTTGGTTGAATTGTGCAGGATGGGGTGTGGAACAATATTTTGCGTGCTTGTACCATTGTTCGGGATTTTGCAGAGTTTTCGTTCCATTCTTACTTCTCTGTCATGGATGAGCTGCTAAATGCGAGTGGGGAGGAACCTATAGAACTCAAGTACATTATACACTTTACAGTTTTTGTTTACATTTCCTGTCATTCTGCCTTCACTGTTGATATCTCGGGTTAACCTTGGTGGTGGTATTGTGTCTTGACTTTATTTGCCTGGATACTGTCAGTTTGGGATCCTTTTTAATAGAGACAAGGCAAAGAAAGAGGGGCAGAGAGTAGCAGTCATAAGTAAAGGAGTGTAGTTGAATACATCAATTGATGTAGTGGCAACTGTGGAAGGTCAGGCATCGTGAACACTAGTGCCTGATTAGAATTTAGAGGCATTCCATTGCAGTTAATCTCCAATGAATGAGCAAAGATCGGCCTCTTAAGCATACTGTCACTTGAATTTCATACCAAATGAGATTTTAAATCTTTTGTATATGTGCGTCACCCCTTTAGGTGCCTTTTTTTTTTTTTTTTTTTTTTTTGAGCTGCTGTTTGCATTTTATATGTGAGACTACATCACATGGTGATTCCATCTTGCCTAATTTTTTTGTAGGGTAATTGTGTTACCTGGATGTCTCATATCAGCCATACTTGGGATTATTGTGGATGTGCTTATGATTACCTTAATAACTATATATAAAGCTCCTATACTGCTATTCAAAGGATGGGAACGCTTGATACAAGATCTAATTGGGAGGGAAGGACCATTTCTAGAAAGTGTCTGTGTCCCTTTTGCTGGCGTTTGGATTCTCTTGTGGCCCATTGTGGTTCTTATAGCCGTCTTGCTTGGTATACTGTCAAGTTTAGGATTCGGATGTTATTCTGCAGTGGTTGCATACCAGGTATGGGATAAAGCATGAAGATTGAAGTGTTTTTGTGCCTCTCTGGTTCTGTTCATTCAGATCAATTGATCATGAACTCGTTGTTTCATGTGAATCGTAGGAAAACTCTACAAAGCGAGGGCTGCTCTATGTAATCGCCTCTGTATCTATATATGATGAATACACAAACGATTTGCTTTACCTACCAGAAGGTTCCTGCTATCCGAGGTATTTATATGATGAAATCTCACTCCCTTGTCCTAAACAGATTGTTATCATTTCACTTTTCTAGTTGAAACTTGGTTAAGCTGATGTAATGCTTCACTCTAGGACACATAAGTTTATGAAAAAACACAAAGGATTTACTACAGAATACATGAGGCACACACACACTGCATATATTTCTTCGCCTGCCAGCATTCTATGTAAATTCAAACATGTCACTGACTCAATGTATACTTGGGCAGCCAGACCTGTATATCGGGATCAAGTTGAGACTGACCAAGAATACCTGCCTGTGAAAGAACTCCGTCATCAGCCTGAAGCACATGGACCTGTGCTTTCTGACAGAGAAAGTACTACACTCCAGGCCATTGTGGTATGATTTTTGTAAGTGCTGAGAGAACTTGTATGATCACTTAGCTGTAGGTTGGTGTTTCATGTGTTCTGTTGATGGTGTCTGTATAGATATGGGATATTCTTTTCAAAGCTTATGAGGAAATTGGCGTGGAGCTTTGTCGAAGTGGAGCAATTGGATTGCAGGATCTGGAAAGCTGGAAGAATGCAAAGAACAAGATTGTCAGTACTGGGATACCAGCATACGCCTTTCTAGAATGCTTCATGAGATCCATTAAAACTGGTTCCTCTGGCTTTGTGTTCCGTAAGATGCAGTTGCTTATGCTTCAAAGTTTTTACGCAGCAGATCTTTTATGTGCGCTACTTCTTATGCTTCTGTTGGTATATCTGCAGGCGGTGATGTGGAAATAACAACTGTAAACAGACCAGAGGGAAGAATTTTCGATTGGCTCTATGAACCCATGTGTGTCATCAAAGAGCAGCTTAGGCATATGGATTTGACAGAAACAGAAGAACAATATCTATACGCACACTGTCTATATGCTGGTGATGTCGAAAAAATTGAGGCGTGGCAGAATGGGGCAACACCTTCATCTGACATGATCAAGAGGGCTCAGCTGGAGGGTATAAGTAGAAGGTGAGTTAAACCGGCACAAATTCTTTCCTTTTCACCTTGTGTTCTTACATATTTCCTTACAAGTTCACTTGTTTCAAAACTGTCATCAGGTTACAAGGTCTTTGCCTGACACTGTCAAGACTCCCTACTTCCCGACGTCGGTTCCTTGAAGCTGTAAAGAACATCGAGCAAGAAGTCACAGACCTCAACCTTTGATGCATGTTGTAGCTGCCTTGTTAGTTGTGTACTGTAGGACAACACCATCACTTTATCGTAAGTTTTCAGTTTGTTTTTCTCAACAACAAAAAAAAAAAAGTTTTTTTTGTAAGAACAGAATTCAGAAAATGTAATTTGTTGCATTTCTGTTAGAGTTCGAATCTGTTTCACGAAGAGAAAATCCAAAAATTGATTTAGACTTTTCTAATAGTGCTAAACTGCTAACACCCGGGTTCGATGCCCAGCATTCTCGTTTGTGCTTTACTTTCATTTTTTTTTTTGGTTTTGTGTAGTTTTTGTGCAGATCTTAAAGAAGATAGATTAATATTATATTATTATATTATCTAGTTTATACTTGGCTTTGTGAGTAAACCGGTTATAATGAGGCGATACATGCTCCTATGAGTTTTACTCACTTGCCTTAGTGAAATATTTAGACGAACATAATCACAATACAAAAAGTTGGAAAACTACTTTACCTTTTCACGTGGATTATAAACCACTTTCACTATGATTAATTAAATTGTCTTGGTAACTAGGAATCACGGACACGCATGTCTATTGCAGTATACGACACGGATCGTATACGACGTGACACGTGTTCGACACACCCAAAAACCGACCAGACACAGACCAGACACAAAACTACTTAGTTTTGACAATATTTTTTATTTAAAAAAAAAAAACTATTTTTTCTCTCTCCTATTCTAATTACACGAAACTATTTTTTAACATATCTTTGGTAATGCTACTCACTTGTCTTGAGATTACATAAAGTGAATACAGAAAGACAAAAATACCCCTTAACAATTTTACGCTTTGATTCATCATCTATTCTATCCCCAATTTCCTATAATTTCCAAAAAAAATGAAGAGTCTCTTCCTTTGTTTAACAACCATAGACTTGGATGATTCCCCTATACGTCATTGCTCAACCCAGCGTTTGCCGTCCTTTAAGACGTTTGTGGATACCCTACTCCAAGCATTCCTATCTCCACAACTTAACAGCTTTCGACTCCGACTTGGTAAAGATGCTTTCCAAAGCAAATCTTATTTATCATTGTTGTTCACCAAATGCTGTGCCACGATGTAACCAAGTCTGTGTACTCCCTTCGAATGACTACTGTTCCGAGAGTGAATTCGATATGGGCAGTAGGGCATTCGAAACAAGCCAAGAAATCCCTCCATGTTGCGTGTCTTCACTAAAAAGAATGTATATAGGCTACTTGAGCGCGCGGGAGCAAACAAGAGTTGCTGCTTCTCAGATATCTCTTGAGAATCGCCACTGTTTTAGAGATTTTGGTCGTAACAAGTTGCTCTCTTCAAGTAGATGCAAATCAAATGTCGGTACTCATACATGATATGCCCAGGGCATCGACAACTTGTTCAATTCAAAGTTACAACAACAACAACAACAACCTCTTCAATTCAAGTTACAATAAATGTTTTTCAGTATAGTATTGGACTGGATGGGAGAAAGAGGGACAGGCTGCCTACAATAACTATACGTACGGTCTTGTATTTGTAAAGCTCCGTACAACAAGTACAGTACGTTTGTTAGTTATTTGAAGAAAATGAAAAAAATAAAATGTTGAATGTAACCGAGTTCTCTTTACTTGTTGGAAACAAAGTGAATGTAATCAAGTTATTTTTACTTACGACTCAGTCGTCTTGTGTGACACGCTCTTGTACTAATTTTATTGTTTTTTTTTTGTACGAACGTACTAATGTATTGTGAAACTATCTTTCTTTATATAAATAGTGGCCTCTTTTACATTTGTAATAAACATTATATTTCTTGTAGTGTCCGTTTCAATTTAATGTAAGATTAGAATGCGTCATATAAAATGAGTAAATGGATTATTCCTCTATAGGTTATGCCTAATTTTATATTTTGTAACCCTTTCGAATCCAATTTACGTGGTAAATAGTAAACTAACAAATCACTAAAAACAATATAATGGTCACAATGAATGTTTAATTGTTCACTAAAAACAACCAAGTTTGTCTCACAATAAATTATCGTTAGACCGTCTCATATGAGACTTTGCATTTACTTAGAGTATCTATTTTTATTGTTTCTGATGAATAGTGCTTCAAACCTCGATCTACTCTCCTTCCTCTAATCTCATATTTTCTTCGGGTTCATAAGTTTGATTCTCTATTTTTTTCCATCTTAATTATTGTAGTATTGTTACGCATACTCTGAGATGGTTTTTATTAGACTAACTTTATGAAGCATAGCAACCATAACTCATGAAAATCCTCTATAATCACCACAGTATCTCGATTGAAATTAGCACGAGTATATATCCAAATTTTTTTTATCAATTTTAAGTAAAAATTTAAACAATACTCGATGGGATCACATTTATAATTCATAGGAGAAATTTCATTATTTTTCTATTCTAATTAACGGAATATAACATATCAATTTATTTCATTAAAGTACGCGTAATTGGAAAAATCTGCATTCAAAGTACTATGAGTTTTACTCACTTGCCTTAGTGAAATATTTAGACGAACATAATCACAATACAAAAACTTGGAACACTACTTTACCTTTTCACGTGGATTATAAACCACTTTGACTAGTATTAATTAAATTGTCTTGGTAACTAGGAAGCACGGACACGCATGTCCAGTGCCGTGTCCGTTTCCGACAAGGTGTCGGACACCGACACGGATCGTATACGACATGACACGCGTTTGACACACCCAAAAACCGACCAGACACAAAACTACGTCGTTTTGACAAAAAAAAAACTATTTTTTCTCTCTTTTATTCTAATTATACTAGAAGATCGTTCAACTACATGTCTTACTTCTATATATCTCCTTTTGCTTCCCATCTTCCTTCTCAGACGGCTCCTTCCACTTCCACCTCTACCTACCCTTACACAGTACGCGTAATTGAAAAAAATCTGCATTCAAAATACTTGTTAATTTTGGTTTTTTTTTTACGTGTCAGTGTCCGCTAATTTTCAAAGTGTTGTGTCACATATCCGTATCGGTGTTACCTAATGTAGTTGGTAACTACATTTCCAATCCCCCATTTGTAAAATCCTAGTTACCTAATTTTCAAACTGTTTCTGAGAAGTAGTTCTGCAGAAGTTGGAGCTTGGCCAAACAAGCCCTAAAGAGGGTTAAAATACTTTCAGTTGAACAATGTGTTCTACAACACGAAAGATGGACACATTCAAGACAGTCTTCTCTTCATTGACAGGCAGAAGCGTACCCTTCTTTCTTTTGACGCGTAAACCAGTACTCTTCTCGCCTTTCTTAGCATATGCTGGTGCCAGAACACACACATCACTCACTTCCAAGTTATTGTCAAGCACAAACTCAGCCCACCCTGTATTCAGAGTGCACTGCTGTTTCCAGCGCTTGAATTGAACTTCCCAAGTCTTGTTACCAGGTGGTACCCTCAGTTCAATAACCTGAGACTCTTTTGGAAGGTAATATTCCGCAAACCACTTAAGAATTGTCTGCAGCGTAAAAGTTACGTGATCAATCTCTTCATATATCAGGTTATTAATTGAACTAAGTATTAGACATGAATGCATGATACAACGCGAAAACACGAGTAAGGGCCAAAATAGGTGGAGAGTGAAGAGACTTGCCAGAGTAAAACCATGGCTGACATGGCTCGGCTTCATCACTATATGGCATGAAGGCGGTTTCACCTTATCTTTCGCCCTCTTAAGAACATCAAGCTTTTCTTGTCTCGAAATCTCCCTTCTGCTGGATATGAGGTGTCTTATTCTATTACCTTTGTTCGACCAATCCTTAGCATCTGAATCTGCTCCTGCACAGTACAAAAACCACGACAAAAGGTACGAGACATCAGACATGTTTTAACTTACAGACAGACAGACAGAATGCTCTTCATTTTCCTCTTGATCTTGACGCGAATTAAGTTCAGATTTAGAAGTAAAAACAATACCTGTACAAGGTCCTACATCTTCCTGATCATCATCAGAACATTGTACAATTTCAGGAAGCCCAATCTTTTCACCTGAGTCTCTTTTTTCATTCTCCTGCTTCGACTTAGTTTCACCAGTCTGCCTCGCTCCTGCAGCACGGCTACTGTCAGCTGCATCACTCCCCCTCTTCCTCTGCAGGGTCTGATTTTTTCTCCTGTTTCTTTTCACTGATGCAGGAAATGTCTCAGCTGAAACATGGTTCTCAGTATCATTGCCTTCATCAGACGACGATGAGCCTAAAACGTAGGCTGCCTCCACATCATGTATCTGCCCTTCACTAGCATTGGTCTGTGGATCTATGGTCTCCCTCAAAGAACAGCAATGTCTAGTACTATTACTCGAGTTACAATCTCTCACGACAAAGTATGTTCCCTCTCTCTCGCAACCAGATGAATCAAAGATCAGCACATCAAAAGAGGAATTCCCAGAGTAGTGAAAGACCAGAAAGTCTGCTGTATTTAGGCCATGATCCTTGGCAAAAATCTCCCATCCATGTCGAAAAACATGGTCTTGCTCTCTATTCACTACCTTCGTAGTCCAAATGTTTCCACTTGGACCGCGGAGTTTCACCTCCTCCAGCAATTCTCCCTTAAACTCTTTCTTGAACTTCCTTGGAACTCTCTGTTTACAGCATTCAGACATACCAGAAATCAGAAAAATTTGCCACAAATAATCAGACTGACAGTTTGATCAAACTAAAAAAATCAACCATACCAGCTCAGTTTCGAAGTCACCCAGCATTATCTTGAAGAAGTGGTGTTTATTAGGCATTGCATTCCAATATTGTTCTTTTCTCCATGTCTTGCACTTGCCACATACATTTGCCATCTCGTTTCTAGCTCGTCTGTCAGCAAGCATTCTCTGCATCAAATTAGTCCTCTCCATTCTCAAGAACTTTTCTTCACTGTGATGTTGTGTTCTCTCCTGTTTGCGACTTGGTCTCTCATACGAATGAATGCAACTTTATGTAGAAGTGAGTACAGGGTGATATCATGCCCTATTTGTGTACTACTGACCAACAAGTAGAGTATAGAATAAGCTCAACGTGAGGATGTGGTGTCATCTCACATCTGGTCATTCACATGTGATGTAAGCCATGAACTTGCATTTAACTGAGAGCTCATCAGTCCTTCAAGTGCATTACTTGCCTCCCATACCATTACAAGGGCGAATTCAGACGGGTTCCTTTGATGCATGCATCTACCGGGAAAGCGTCCAACTCAACATGTAGCTATACCAAATTTTCAAAAAAACACGTCAACATTCTCTAGAAAGTTGCATAGACGTGTTTTCAATTAAATGAGGTTACCTCGACTTTACTGGACTAGACTAGATTGTCTAACCCGAGGACTTACAAGATCTAATCATTGTGTTCAACTAAAAGACTTGAGCGTAAGCCTCTAAAATTAACGATCTGTGTTAAAACTAAATCCCGAACTTGCAACCGGAAAATCTCACATCTCACTTTTGTCTCCAACCTGAAGCAGGACAACTAAACTCCTAATATAACAACAAATAGACCGTTTAAACCCTAAACCCCCAAATTGTAAGAACTAAGAAACACAGTGGAACTGTACATTGTTCCTTCTTCTGAACGCTACCCCTTTGAAAAACATTCACTAAGTCTCAAACTTTGTCATAAATTTGTCCAAATTATTATTAAATATGCCATCATCAGTATCATTAACCCCTTTGAAAGCTCAATTTTTTCTTCAATTTTCATGGAAACCCACAAATTTCTCACTCCAAAACCCCATTGTTTCTTCCAAATTTCAGGCCTTTTCTCTCTCCATAACCTCCCCTGGCTCTGATTCTCAACAACCCTTCATCAACAAGCTCAATTCTTCCTCAAAAAAATCCCAACTTCCTGTACTAATTAATCGAAATGGGAAAGATTACAGGTATTTTTATGACGGGAAATTATTAAAATTGGTTTGTGTTGATGATGGGGTAGCTTCAACTTCACTATTTCAGGGTCTTGAAGATGGGTTTTGGAAATTTAATGGAATTGTCAGGGATTTTTTCATACCAAAGCAAGTTACTCAGAATTACATTGATTATGTAAAGTGGAAGTTTTTGCATAGGGTGTTTAGTTCTGCTCTTCAGGTTCTTGCCACTCAGGTATAATAACTTATGATACAAATGTTGCATGTGAATATTATTTTTTTAGTATAGTTAATTTGTGGAAAGTTTGTAGTGTGAAATTTGCAAAATGTAAGCTTTAAGATTAATCTGTTATAGTTGCATGTGATACTTTTTAGTTAAAAATGTTAATTTGTGGGGAATTTGTAGTGTGAAATTTGCAAAATGTGGAGTAGTCGTTAAGATTAAGCTGTTATTGTTGGTAATGTTTGATGAATGTGTATTGTAGGATACAAATGTTGTATGAGCTCATTTATAATTTCTGGGTGAAATGGATTCATATTCTGTGATAACCGATTTTATGTGTGTATATTAGTGGGAAATAGAGTGTTGTAGAAGATTTATTTCTGTAAATTGTAGTGTTTTTTGGGGAAAATGCAGTCTTTCGTATTTGTGTTGGAGTCTTGAGATGTAACATGTAGCTAATGAGGGGTTGTGGCACCGAATAATGTGTGGGGTGATTAATGGAGAGATAGTTGTGAGGCCTCTGTTGTTGATTTGAGTGAGGAATTCCGATTAAGCTTGCATTCTCTGATAATTTTGGTGAAAGTAGGCGATGTTTCGGGCAATTGGAGTTGGATATGCTCAGTCTCTTCCCTCTGCTGCTGCGCTAAATTGGGTCTTGAAAGATGGACTTGGAAGGCTAAGTAGGTGTATCTACACAGCTTGTGTGGGTTCTGCTTTTGATACAAATTTAAAGGTATTCTAAGTTTCTGTGTATATATCCTATTAATTGTAAAGGCCCTTTCGTTCCCTACTTTTGTCAAGTTCTATATGTCTAAAATTGTAGAATGACTTATTAGATGGTTATAACTCCTCATTGAATAATCGAAAGAAGAAAGAGGATGTCCGAGGATATGTCAAGTCCAACTAAAATGTAGAATAAGTAGACAGGTATAGCATTGTTGAAAAAAAAAAAAAATCTACTTTGGAGTCAAACTGCAAGGTAGAGTAATTCTTGTTCGCTTTCATTTGAAGACTGCACGACTTGACAAATTGATCTTGTCTCATGTTCCATTGCAGAGAGTTAGGTTCGCAACATCAGTTATGTTCAGCTTAAGCATTGGAGTAGAGTTGATGACACCAGCTTTTCCAAATTGCTTCCTGCTGCTTGCATCTGTAGCCAATATCGCAAAACAAATCAGCTTAGCGTGCTATCTGGCAACTGGTGTAATGTTCCACAAACTCTTCGGTCTCTTTCCATGTTTTACATCTTAATCTGTAGGAGTTCCATGGTTTGCAAAATTGTTGGAGAACTTTAGGACTAGCCCTTTGTGCTTCATTTGTATGGTGCTACAAATCTGAATCTGCATTTTATATTTTAGTTTTAATCATGATTTGTTGGCTTATTTCACTAAGTTGCTATATTGGTACTAGTTTAGACAGGATTTCATCTTCTCATTCTAAAATCGACATGATCCAAATTCTAGCTTTAGAATAACCTTAAAATCTCTGCTAACATACGTAGCTGTATTCCTGACTTTTCATTTTGTAAACAAGGACTCCCCTCCTTAGGTTTCTAACCATTTGAACTTTCCACTCAAGGTAACTATAGTCGTTAAAAGCTGTTCAGTTTGCTGTGTAGATTATAAGCTGCACAACTTCCTTGAGAATCGTCTCATGTTCCTGCATAAATTACCAAATACTATTTACTCATTGAACTTGTAAAATCCAAATCAATGAGTTACCTATGTTATTAAGTTGGTGTTCCTGTATATCTTGCTGCTGTTTCACATGAATTAATAGTTTACTGCATCCTATAGAGATATAACTACTTTCATACATTGCCAGACTGCGGTTCATCGAAGTTTTGCATTAGCTGACAACTTGGGTGAGGTTTCAGCAAAGGCCCAGGTTGGTTGTTATCTGGAATATAAAGTACTCTTTCCTTTATATATTCAAATTAAAGCTAATATTCATTCTGGGTTTCAGATCCAAACAGTGTGCTTCGATAACTTGGGTCTTCTGCTTGCGGCATCTCTAAATGTTATATGCCGAAATAATCCAAGGTCGGTTCCTCCATGTCAATGTTGCCATGTTGTAAATTTTTTAAAAAAAAATTGTGTATTCTCTGTCCATTTATTGCTTGCAGCCTCTTCTTCTTTTTTCTTGTTTTACAATTGGACAGCTGCTTACATCCAACACCTTCTCCCCCTCTCTCCTAGGCACTGAGTAGTGTTGTTACTGTTGTTAATGGGCTAACAGCCAAGTTTGAGCTGCCGCTCGTGTTTTCTCTTTCTGATCCATGTGTGTCAACATGGAAGTCCATTCTTGTTCAAGCTGGGCTTTTGGTAAAGGGCAAAGCCTTTTTCACCTATTAATGTAGGATCTTGATGACTAAACTGTCCTCTTTCTTTGTTACTCCAAAGTTGTGAATAGAATCTCCATCTAGGTTTGGGAAACTATACTTACTGCTCTTGGATTGATGTCAATTATGTTCGCTTCTATTCTCGTAGCCGGGTTTTTTCAGTATTCCTTACCTTTTGTGTTTCACTGTATCAAACTTGTTACCTTTTCTCCCAAAATTTATGCTCGTTAACATATCATATGTTGATAACAAATTTCTGATGCTAATCTAGATTGCAAGCTGGCTTGCCATTTGTGGTGTATCCGATATTCTCAGTTATTGACCTATGTGGGATTTACCAAGCACTGAAGCACGTGCATCTGCAGACATTGACCAAGGTTGGCCTTTGGACTTATTCTTGACTGCGCATAGTATCTGTCTGTTTACTGAAAAGGGGGAAAATCTCGCACGTGGATGTAATTTTTCAGGATAGGCTTGAGATAATTCTCAATAAATGGATTCAGTGTGGATATGTTCCATCGCCTGCTGAAGTAAGTAAGCTGGAAGGAATCAATCTTTTCGAGTATACCGGTGAGTTAGACTACCAGGCTCTCCCCGATTTGGTAAAAATGTGAAATCACACCCATAAGGTAGCTTGACTAGTTCAGTATTATATGATGTTGGAACAGGAAGAAAAAAGGGATTATGGCCAATCAGAATTGGCTGTTTGGATCCAAAGAGGCAGGTATCATTCTTGAGCATGTCGACAATGACGTCTTTGAGCGCAGAGGACTACTATTTTATCTGCTTGGAGACCCATAGTGGACTAGGAAAATCTCAACATGTATGTTTCACTTTGCCTCTTTCTCTTGGCATTATCCTGGATATATTTGCTACTCTAATGTCCTTGGCCTTTACAAAATTGTGTGTTTCTTTTAGCTAGGGATTCTTCTCGCTCTAAGAGAAGGTGCCGGAATAAAGGAAATCATTACGGGTCTGTTGCAGGTACATATTCAAGCTTTGTGTATGCATGTTAGCTTACTGTTGTAGCTCCCCCCCCCCCCCCACACACAGGGCAGTCAGCAGATAGAGATCTGATTTTCATCTCTTTGCAATGAACAGGCTTGCTACATTCGTGGAGCGATTCATTCAAGTGGCAAAGAATGGGAGGACATTGTTGAAGCATCTGATTTCTCTCATTCAGTTTCCAGACAATGGTTTACCTTGATTCAAAGTAGCAAACACCGTGCAGAGAGTGAGCAAAATTTGTTGCAGGAGCAGATAATTAATGCAAGTTGGGCCGCAAAGAACGTTCTGCTGAGCACCCAGGAACAAGCTCGCTTTGAATTTGTGGATGAAAACAGTTAGTAGTATTTCGTAGTGCTGCTCTCCTGACCTTTGCAGAGATAATCAGGATGCAGGGTCTGACTTACCTCACAAATTGGCAAAATTCGTGTGATGTGCAAAGCAAAATTCGTGTGATCTGCAAAAAAACAGGTGAGCTTAGCTTTTCTTTTGTTATTATATCTCGATATAGCGTAGCGTTTGATTTTCATTTATCCAGAATGGACTAAGGGAATATATTAACAGATTCGTGATGTTTGATTTTCAGCTATCTCCTCCCGAGTGCCCTTCCAATTCCTCAGGAAGTCACGGCAAGTGTTCGTCCTAAAGATTTTGGCAAAGATGGTTGCGGAAACTGATTTTGGCAAAGATGGAAGCAATGACGACTACAATAATAATGGTAGTGGTGGCTTCTTAAAGAAGGTGCCAGTGAAACAACTTAAGGGGAAGGTTGTTCTTGTTTGCTTCTACTATTATGACACAGAAGGGCCTCACTAGACCTGGCAATCCGTGGAACTGTTGTCGAAATATTATGATGAGATTAAGAGCAGACATCCTAATTTTGAAGTTGTTTCTGTTTCTTTGGGTTTGAGTGATGATCCATTTGAGTTTCCGAATAATACCGGAACGCTTCCCTGGTTTGAGGAGTGAGCCATATGAGTTTCGGTTTAATATTGGAACGCCTCCCTGGTTGGTGTGCCCTCCTCAACCTGATCATTCCAAATGCGTGTACGATACACTTGGGATACATGAACCAACAATCGTTGCTTTTGGTGAAGATGGTCGAGTATGCTCGCTTACCGTAGAAGATGACTTATCAGAAATGGGTGTTGATGCCTTCCCATTTAAAGGTAGTGATCTTCGCCGAGAAGTTACTCGTGCATTGACTGAGGAAAATAGTTTGTGGAACATACCTGAACTTACAACCCCATGGTGCCCCCGTGGAGAAATAAAGAACAAGGAAGTTTGAACTTTGAATTTTTTTTTTTTTCCTTGGACCACAATGTAGTACAAGTTCGTGTGTTCGAATTTTCGGTGTACACTTTGTAATAAAGTACTTATTAAGCAAAGTGACCAGTTGACCACACCATATTTTTTCGCTTCGAATGAAGTATTGTTGGCTAATGCTCAAAGCGTATTATAATTGTAGGCTTGTTCGTCAACAAACAAACAAACAAACAAAGGTCTCGTAGCCGTCGGGTGGGTCTGGTAGATTCAACAACTGCTTTTAATTTAGTACATGATGTTAGGAGAGCAAAATATATGGACAATGTTTGTTCGTTCAACCTATTTAGTTCTATTTAATTTGGGTGCCGCGCTATGTACATAGCTGATCAACATCAGCTGGGAATAAGAATATATAGACTTCTTTACAGGTAGTAATCCCTATTGAGACGAGTAACTGGCCTCGTTACTGTAAATTGAGTACTCACTTAAGCTAAAATTGTACCTTTCCTCGTCCCATTTCACAATCTCTCTTGCATACTTTAGGGCTGAATCAACACTATCTGGCTCCATGCCTTTCACAGAACAGGCAAACAATTTCCGGCCTGTGAGATCAGTGTACAGTCTCTTGAACTTCACAGCAATATGATGAAAACCTAGTTGTCCGAGTGAAGGATTGTGGTTGATACTCTTGCTCCTGCTGCTGAAGTTCCCGCTTTGGTTCTGACTTATCACAGGTTGGAAATCCTCAAACCACTCGCATTCTGGAAGTGGGACTTGTTCAATCTTTTCTTCAAAGAGATCAAACTTGTTCAGGACCAAGAGGAAGTCCATTTGCTCAAACGTTGGGTGAGTAACAAGGCTTTCAAAAAGTTTCTTGCTTTGCAACATCTTGTTTGTAGGAGTTCCCTCGTCATCATAAGAAAATTGGTCATAATCACAAAGCGATACACAGAATATAACAAGCCTCACGTCTTCCAACATTTCTAGCCACTTGCAGTTTTCTGCAAACCCTCTTGCTTGTACTCTGATAAGCTGGTACCTGAAATTTCACAATCATAATGAAGAGGCAAAAGGTTAGAATTAACACAGGCGAAATGTTTTGACAAGCTTCACCCTGACCTGGTCAGGAATAAAAAGAAATAGAGCCCTAGAGAGGTCCGAGTAATAAAGGATTTCTATACGGCACGAAAATGCAGCTCTGCAGCTCAATCATGCTTTGCCATCCGTCTTCACACAAAACTTGCATTACACTCGGTCATCACACAATTTTGTGTACTAATGCCTTAAAAGCTTTCTGATTTCAATAATTTGATCTGCGTTGGTCACTGGTTACAAAAATCTTAATTCTTTCCCTTGTAAGACTAAGAACAGCACCAGAGAACACCCACCCCCCCACAAATGCCTTTAAAAACTTGCAGTAGCAAGAAGAGAACTTTACCTAGGCAAAGAACCATGTTGATCTGAGGAGTCTACATCATCAGCTGATTGCGGAAATGAGAACTCTGTACAGGCTAGGCCATTCGATGAAGTCACTCCTTCGGCATAAAGGATATCCATATCAGATGGCTCATAATCTGGCTGCAGGATATCAACAGCCTGAAATCAAAAGACAACGACCACATTAGGAATCTCTTTAGTGGGAATAAAGAAATTG
Organism: Spergularia bocconei; assembly: GCA_963457585.1. NCBI lineage: Eukaryota > Viridiplantae > Streptophyta > Magnoliopsida > Caryophyllales > Caryophyllaceae > Spergularia > Spergularia bocconei. The sequence goes on along the minus strand of OY734945.1, from coordinate 280,071 downwards.
GAACATTAAAAACAACAAACAGGAGAAGAGAAAATAATCTGCTAAAGTCTAATTGGTATCTTGGAGAATTTTTGGAGAACAGATGAAGAACAACGAAATCATGTTTTTCGGAAATAACCAGTCCGTGGAAAAAAAGAAAAAAAAAAGAGGGTTGAGCGTGTGTCCACCAGGTAGCCCTATAGCTTTGAAGACTAATTTCAGGCAAATGCCTTCAGACAGAGCTGCTACAAAAACATTATAGCATGGCAGGTAAAAGGGCACTTTACCCGCTCTAGAAAGTAACTAGCAACACTTGGCAGCATTTCCAATTCGCTCCTCCGGTTATATGTGGATTTAATAGCTGCAGTGTTCCAGAGTTCCTCAACCAGTGGTGCATATTCGCGAGTTGCAGCGGGAAAAATTGTTTCCAAATTACCGGAAGCCATTGTCTTCAAAAGCCAATCAGAAAATTCTTTCAGCCTCGGGCAGATGGAATAGATAGTCCTGTCAATACTACCATGAACATTCCCCTCTGAAAATCATTATTTTACAGTAAGTAATCTGAGCATTCAGAAACTCATACAGAAAAAAATGGAACATATCAATGATGATTATCAAATGTTCACATCCAAGTTCCAACAAATGGCTCATCCAGCTTCAAAGGCCATTGCCTAAACATTCATCTCAGGCCCACAAAAACGCAATACCTTGCAGGTGAAGATTATCTGAAGGCTGCTCCTTTGGAGAGTTGGCTGAACTTTCTTCTTCAAAACGTTCCCGGCCCTCCAGGAGTACCCCAAGGTATCCATACACATTTCCTTGTATCATCAGCTTTATTGTCTCTCTTTCACCCTCCGAAAAGGCTGGAGCTTTATAAAGAATCCTGGCCTAGAACAAATCACAACAAAGAGACAGTCAATAACAAGACATAAACTTTCAAATCAAATTCAGCAAACTATTAGAGACAGGGAGCATGGAGGAACAGCAGATGAACACGGATCCATGCTTTTCATTCTAGTACTTATATACTAGAATCCTTGCATAGCTAACATTATGCATGCCGGGAGTACCTCATCAACAAGAGATGCATAACAAAAATAAAAGAATGACAAATGAGAAAGATCTATCAATTCTAGTCAAAAGAAAGAAAAACCATGAATGTGATCTTGGTATTTCCCAAGTTTCATTGAATTTCTTGCCCAGCAAAGAAGACATCTTCATATGGCATTTTCTTCGAAATTTAAAGCAACAACTAAACACGCAGCAGCTATATGTGTTCTTAAATGCAGAAGTTATCTGTTTTCCAAGTAGCTCCCTGCTTCTGAACTAGCAGTTATACGGTAGAGTCCACAGTTCTCAGTTTAGAATTATGATGACGATATCAAATGAAGTGATACTTAAGAACGCGAATCTGCACTCAGGTTTCAAAATGGTAGCAAGATCCACCAGGGTAAAAAGAAGAACGTTATGGTTCCAGATGCATTTGGAAGTTTAAACGAGAATAGATACATTCCGCTTTTAGTTTCTTTGTATGCATCTAAAAGTCGGAACTTTGCCGCTACACGACAAGATCTCTTGTTCCCAGAAAGAATCTACTAAAAGCCGGATTTATCATCTACAATATTTGTCGTATATGCACCCTAATTCTGAGATATTACAACCCTAGGGTTTCAAAAGCATGCATGCATACAACGTTTACGACAGTTTAAGTACGTACATTGAGGATTAAAATATGGAAGTATCGGCAAAGATAGAAACTAATATTGATGACGAAATACCTGCTTGAACAATGTACTTGTCCCTGCACCATTAAATCCAACTAAAAGAAGCTTCTGGACAGCTCTTTCCCCTAGGTAGTCAGGAATCGGCCGTTCAACAAAATAGTTCACTTCTTCTGTACATGGATTTTTAGATTTTGAAGGCACCGGCAATGACAAGAGAGCACAGACCACTTTCATTCCCGCCTACAGAGAAAAAAGAATATTAGTAAAGAGTCCAGAAGAAGTATACAACCAATGTCCTCTTCGGAAAGGGAAAAAAAGCCACCAAATGCAGTGTACATTACGTACCTTGCCCTTGCCCCATATATACCCTTTTGTGTTCTTTTGTCCTTCTTCTTGATATGAACCATCGTCATTCACCCAAAAGTGAGGATTACCAGCGCACTGGACCCCTGCCAACTAGAACATCCAACAAAATCCGGTTACCAAAGTGCCTGAGTTGTGACAATATCTTGACATTAAGTAAATCAGAGTTTGAAATATAACCTGCAACATACGCAGCTCAGGTTTTGTGATTTCTCGACCATTTATAAAAACTTGAGTGTTTCCATCGCTTGCATCAGGTTTAATGGGATCACCCACATTTAGATGGGGACTAATAATCTGAGAAGGTTTGTCTCCTTCCTGCGAGTTGATACAAAGCAGATTAGCTGCCGCTAAGTACAATAATGTTTTAAGAAACATAATCAACCAAACTAAACACAAGAAAAGGGATTAAAAAAAATATCACCTTTCCCCAAAGACCAGATACTTTGTCGTACCAGTAATTCCCTGGTTTGAGGTTCTTAGGTGGGTTGAAACAAGAATGCAATGACAGGAGCTCCTCGTGACACAGAGGCTTTCCATTTACACATATGTACTCTGGTGGAAGCTGATTGACATCACACAGCTTCTCTGCCTTCATTATTTGTCGAATCTCCAAATCATTAAGCAACTTCTTGAGCATCCTGGAGCATTTACCCAAACTAGCTCGCTTAGACTCGTCTATTGAATAGCCAATGCAAGTAACACATTTCCTCCCTTCTGGCATAGATCCCATAGCTCTTAAAACACAATTGTTGCAGAATTTAGCATTGCAAACAATGCATGCTTCCTTTTCTGTGAACCGGTTTCCTTTCAGGCAACGATAACAAGCTCCCTTTTTAGGTCTAGAAGGGGGTTCCTTCTTTGGCCTGAGTCTTCCAGCTTCACCACAAGTTAATTCCTCATTGGACTCGCCAAATGAATCAAAGTCACGAAAAGTCACACCATGTTTCTTAAAATCAGCATGGGGCATGCTATTGCACTCTCTGGTCCTGTAAGAAGAAACTGAGGAAGACAAATAATCAACACTCAAGACTGAGTTTGACGACCCCCATCCAGGTCGATTCAAATCATGGGCCTCAAGGTTATCCTGACAATGACCAGTAGTCCCGGATGCCTCTGAAATTGCTGACAGATCTCGCAACTTGTCGAAGCTTTCACAATATTCTGAAAGGCACAAACTTCCCTCCCTACCCCCCAAATCACGCGAATGTTCATGGCTGATTGAAGAGGAACCAAGCTCAGCCGAGCTATTTATCAAACCTGACCAATCCCCAGATTCACAACGGCCACTCAAATCCTCAAATGTACCTGAACAACACAGATCATCGGCCACTGCACATTCCTTACCGCTTTTAGCTCTTTCATCAAATTCAGCAACTGAACTAGGCGAAAGGGTTACTTCTGAGACTGACTCCACTTCTTTCTCACACCCACTTGAAATCCTCTCGAAATCAATAACCGAAGTTGGAGAAACATTTGTATCACACGCTACTTTGCCTATTTCTTTCGAAAACTGATTGTTCATACCACTGGAAGCCACAACAGGTTGGATAACAGGCACTGATCTCTTATCAGGGAAGGGCATTTGTGTGACAACGGAAGCTACCGGTATGGTTTCGACATTAATCGGAACCGCCTGCGGTATATCATACCCCACAGGTGGGCCATCATACTCCATAGCAAACCCATACTCCAGACTTACCTCCTCCACCTCCATAGCAGAAAAAACAAGCCCTAATTAACTTCCACCAATCTCACCGCTTCTTCTTCTCAAATCCAAAAACCCTCAAAATTCAAAGTATAACCACAACTTTCATCACACACTCACTAACCCTAGTTTGGTTGTTCCACACCCACATCATAAACCTACCCTGAAACAAACCCCAATATAATCACTTGTACTACAAGCTAAGCAACAATTAACCAAAGGGACAACTTCACCCTGAAATCAAAAGTGGGCAACCAACAAATAATAACAAATAAATCTCAAAACCCACCAGAAAGATGCAAACTTTCACACTCAACAAGTACAAGAACGGTAAAAAGATTGAAACTTTAACAGAAAAATGAAGTGAAAATTGGAGAAAATAGGGTAAATGGGTACCTGATAAGAGGAGAGAGAAAGAGTGAAAGAGAAGCTTTGTAGCGTGGAGTTGGTGGTAGAGTGGGGGAAGAGCAGAGAGAGAGAGAGAGGGGGGGGGAAATGTGGGAAACCCAAAAAAGGCAGAAAAAGACAGCAATTTGTTTATAGTTTTTGACAGCAAAAAAGAGAGAATATTTAGGGAAACTAGGATCAGATTGTGGGATTTTCTTCTCTTTTTTTTATTATTATTACATTTCTCAAATCAAAATCATTATCTTTTTTTTTTTAATTATTTTTTTTACTGTAGTGGTACTTTTTTCTTCACTGTTAAAAGCAAGGAATCTTTTTTTTTTTTATGTACACTTTTTTTTTTTGTTTAAAATGTTTTTGGAGGTAAATTTCTGATATTTTGTTGTGAGGTTGAAGATGATGACGTGTGAGAGTGTCAGGGCATGTGAATCGAAAGTGGTGCAACATTTTGCCTTGCTTTTCTGTTGTTTTCTTGTTTTGTTGTTTTTGGGCTTTTGGTTTATGTTTGTTTGGATCATATCATAACTCCGGCAGACAGATTAGGCTGAAATTCAGCATTGCTTATTGGCTTATTGCTCACAATCTGGGATCTCTTCATATCTTATAAAGTTGTGTCTAATTCAATTGGGTGGGAACCCTGTTTTAGGAAGACAATCATTCAAGATATCATCAATTAGTACTACGTCGTAATTATTCATTCGTGTTGGATTGTAACTCTTGTATCATGATATGGGTTTTATGACGTGGTTTTAAGGCGAGATAAGTAGTGGTGAAATGGCGATGGTGCGTTTGAATGAATAGTCTATACATACACCCATAATGGGAAGGGATAGATTTTTGAACTCGAAATTTACTTTATCAAGCATATGCACTTTCAACTACTCCGATGATGCTTCTTTCGTGCCGTAGAAAGTTGACGTTAGTCTTTTGACTTGTACGATCCAATTATTGAGTCTTTTTGTAAATTGTACATTAGTAGGACCGTAGATTCTGAACAATTGATATTGTGATTTTGGAATTGAATAGTTTGCCTAAAAATACAACATTGTGAAACGACCTACTGTTTTTTTTATTATTATTCCTTATTTTGTATTTGCAATTGATCTCCTGAGCAAGATGGTGAATTTCAAATATTTATTATTATCTCTAAAGTAAAATACATCTAACTAAACTATACTCTTGAAGTCTTAATATATATACAAGCATTTAAAAGAAAGTGCTTTAAAAAATAAAGGATATGGATGCAATTGCATTTATTTATTTTTGTTATCGAAAGTTAAAAGACTCTGCTTCATGTCGTGGACTTGGCCTACTACAAGAGACAAGCATTTCTGGAACTTGCTCCGATATCCTCCATAATTTAATTGATTTGTCAAGACTTCCGCTATACAGAATCCACTTTGCATCGAGTGAGGATGAACCACCACCACCAACAACTGCCAAGCACTTAACCGGTCCATTATGCCCGGTCAAGACTGACAAACAAACGTGATCGATACAATTTGTACTTGTATTAGTAATTCTTTTCCACACACATATACTCATATCCGCTGATCCACTAAAAATCAAACACCCAGCAGTAGCCAAACATAGCACCGCAAGCTTATGACCCTTTAGAAGCCCACCTGGAGAACCGAACTCTTCTCTATCCCAAAAGTTCACGTGTCCATCGGAAGAGCCACAATAGACCATTGTAGCCGTAGGGTCTACGGCCAAGGCTGTTACTGCACATTCTTGCTTCAGTAAAGATTGTGAAAAGAAATGTTTAGTTCCTTTTCCTTGTACCTCACGACGCCATACCTTTACTGTACCGTCAGCTGATCCGGTGAAAACGAGTCCATCAAAACCAGCAACAACAGCATTAACGGCATCATCATGTGCTGATATAGACTCCAAACACTTAAAATTTGACGCCCGCCACACCTTTACTGTTCTATCCCAAGACGCGGAGTACAAGTAATTGTTATCCTCGCTTAAGCTAAGAGATGAGATAGCGTCAAAATGACGTATCCAAATAGCGTTACGGTTTCTTCCTATATCCACATAGTTACTTGGCTTAACAGATGATTTTAAGAATGCCTTAAAAGTTGGCAACGTTCCTATTCTTTTATGGATTGTAGGGTTTTTTCCTGACATTTTCCACACACGGATTTTTCCATCTTGATGACCTGTAAATATTTTATCCCCAGATATTACAATAGACTTAACAAGGCCACTGTTAGATTTGAAACCAGAGTATTCCCTTTGATTTTTCCATACTCTAATGTTTTTGCTATCAGAACCTGTGTATAACAAATCCCCTGATGTTGCTAGTGAATATATGTGTCCTTCTTCACGTACTAGTGAGCCCATGAGGCCATTATAGGGTGCCGAGTTACTTGATGATGACGCCTCTTCAAATGAAGGAGCCCGTGGAAGCATGTGAGCTGACCATGGAGATTTAGCAAATGGTGAAACCGGACCTGCATTATCTGATGGTGAGGAATTTCTTGAGTCGTTGCTAAGACGACGATCGTGTTGATAACGCTCTCCGTTGTTATCACCATACGACAGCTTTTGTTGGTGGAAATTACTCGTGCTTGCAAACATTTTTTGGCCTTTCAATTCCTAACGTTTAACTCGTATTATTGAACATCGAAATCAAATACCCAAATACATTCACTAATATGAATGGATTGTATGGACAAGTTTCATACTTTTGAAAATGGTGCAAACTTCATACAAGAAAAGTCGGGAACAAATTTAATAATTATATTTTAAAGGGTTTTGTGTAAATATACAACAGGATGTTGAATATTAGGAGGAAAGTGGAACCTTTGTTTGAAGGGAGAAATAAAAAGTGCAATGGAGGAATGTCAATGCAAGCAAAAGAGTAATAATAATTCAAATTGTGCTTCTAAATTGCAAGATGAGTATGAGTTTGTAACCATCTACCGTGATTTTGGGATCTTTTTGTGGTGCAATTTACAATACTTATTGTCCTCAAAATATTAAAGGTTGGACATTCACAATGTATGGACGAGTGTCACGCAGTTTCTTATATCACCCATAATTTATTTATTGTTAGTTATCGTTTGTTTCATTACCCTTTTTTTAGGTTGCACAAAATAAAAATGCTACAAACACTGTTAATGAACATAACTTGCCATTCATGTGAGAAGTTTAAGTAGATAGATGATAGTTGGGTTCACAATACTGGTGATACATCAATTATGATGTTAGTATGTACAAAGTATTTTTTTTCTATTAGTGAGAATTTCGTCTACAATTTGTCTCATATTTGCAGAAAGTTAATTTCATAATGTAAATCATCGTTTTGTATATTTAACACATCCTTTAACTTTTCATTTTGAAGCCGAGATATACGTTACATACTTTGATATAATTTTATCCGCAATGTTAATAATGACCATAGTTGAATGTCTTCGTTTTAAATTTTATGATAAATTAAAGACCATATGATGATTTCGTTATCTCGCCAAAATAAGAATGTATGACGTTTGTTGTATATCTACCTTCACCTCCGATTCTCCGAGTACTACATTATGATCTATGTTGATCATCTCCCTCAAAGACTAAATAATTTAGCCAACTTTTTTACACGTATACTTTTAATTGCTTCTTTCTAGACATACTTTATCATTTACATAGTGTGCAACTTAGTAAGGGGACATTCTATCACACACACGTCAAACAAATAAAAGACATATATTATCGGTCTAATTACTTGATTTTTTCGTGACCATTATCCTATATTCCTCCGAAATACCGTATAATACGAGATTTCAACTCGATTCCGGACTAAATCAGATTCCTAATTGCTGCAAAACCACTCTCTCACGCCTTATCCTTTACTACCTCGACCAATTTTCCCGGGATTCGACTCTACTTTTTCCTACATCAAACCTTCAACTTTCTTCGTCAATGGCGGGAACATGATCATACTCTCTAACTTGTAGTTCTAATTAAAACAATGTTATTCGACGGTTTTATTCAAAGAAAGTTAGCTTCTCTAATACGCCCATGGCTAGCACAAGAACCTGTTTGGGAGGTTAAATTAGGGTTCCGGCGTTCTCGCGTCGTCGCTCGAAACCTCCGCCTCGACGCCGCCGTCCTCAACCGCCTTGTTGACGGCGGCGACGAATTGCGCTTGTTATTCAAAAGCGTTACGATTGATGAGGTTGTCTTCCGAATTACTCACTGGTCTGCTCCTGCTTTCTCCGTTGACGTTCGCGGCGTCAATGTCACGCTTCATATAGAGTGCGTTCTTCTCTACCTGTTCAATTTATTTCTATAATTGGAATGTTTTATTTAATTTGATCTTTTATTAGGGGAAATAGTTGTAGTGTTGTTTTTTGGTATTGTTAATTGTTATGATGTGGTGAATGCTGAATTTGTGTGTTGTTGTGAATTTGAATTGGTTGATGAAGGAAAGGAGCGATGTCGATGTCGAAGCGAGTCGATGAATCACTTGATGATTACTTAGAGGAGAGAAAGAGGAAGATTCTGGCACAAATTGATCCTCATGTATGTTTAATCCATCCAATTTAGTTTATAATTGCTTGTGTAAGAAAGCCGAAAATTAGTTTATAATTGCTGTTATTAGTATACTAGAGTCGCGGATTTTGATGTCGTAATGTTAAATGAAATGCTGATCAAACAATGGATTTGGTTGCTTAGAATTTTAGTTGCATAGGTCAGTTGAGTTGAAACTTGAAACCAAAGTAATTCGTAAATATTGCAGGGAAGCGCGTTGCATGAGAGTATAGAGAATATGATGATTGCTGCTTCCTCGAAAACCAGGCTTAAGGACTCTATAACAAATCTGATATTGGCACATTGCTGCTTACATTTATATGATGCACGAGTGCGTGTGGAGTATCCTGTTTTGGATGATAAGTTTTCGTGGTTATTCTATACAAGGGAGCTTAGTGCGGAGTCTGAACATGAGAAAATGGGGTGTTTATTTGGTGGGCTTATCGGTTTGCTTTTTATACCATTCAGAGAGACTTCTTTTAACCTTGAAGCTAGTGAGCTAGAAATAGGAGCTGAGAACAAAAGTCACAGTAGTTGTATCCTTTCTTGTGTAAACCCATGCGTTGGCATTGGAATGAAAGATCTACATCTTGTAAACTTCGTACTTTCTCTTCCAGAAATGAACTTTTCATTTTCCCCTAGTCAAATTCAGATGTTTCTAGCATTTCGCTACCTATTTAACTCAGAACGAAAATCTATTAGAAGTGGTAGACTGCTTTGGGACATAGCCAGGTCCAAAGTTCATAATGGCTGCCTCCCGCCTAGATTTTTGCTGTACAAAATGGTCCCTGCTGCAGTACTTTGGCTGCGCCTTGTTAAAGAATATCAGGCTTTCCTGGAATTGGTTGGATACCCTAAACACGGGATAAAAATTCAAACTGGTCTGAAATTACCAAGAGCAGCTGATCAGCTGTGGCAGAGGATATCTCAAAAAGAAAAAGCTGAACTGCCAGTGGAAGCTGTTGCTAGTGCAAGGCTGGTTGCCCGTCATAGAGCAGCCTTGAAGGCAACTTCTACCGAAGAATATGGTCTATCACCTATGAACAATGAATCTAATAGCTTCTGGAGGATCTTCTTACCACTGTTTGTTATATGGTGGGCAACCCTGAATATGTTCGAAATTTTCAGAACTTTTGTCCTTCTGCGCATGAGACCATCCATTGTTGATCGTTCTAAGATGACTTGTACTGTTGTTGATCCAAGGCGCTGCTTCCATCTGAGTATGGGGAAGGTATCGGCTATTTTTTCTCTCGATGATGGCAGTCTTATTTCAAGAAAAACAAACTCAATGAGAAGGACCTCTAACACCAATATGATTTCATTTTTTCTATTAGCTAAAGGATTACACTGTACTTATGAAGAGGGCATATGTGAGCAGTATACATCTTCTTCTATCGGATTTCTGAAAGTTACATCAGCAACTGTTTCCCGTGGCTCAAAGCAAGAAACTAGGTCTAGAAGCAATCAGAATCTTATAATGAACTCTGAGGAGAATCAAGCTGAATCAAAAGCAATTGCTTGGGGGGAACCTGCTCTGATGAGTTGCCGCCCAGAAGTAGGTGAAATTGGACGTGGAGCCATTCCGAACTTAAAAGGTTTGTCAGGAGAGATGGAGCTTGCTTGGAATCGGATGCGGTCAAGATCTCGAGGACGAAGGAACCACTATGATGGAAGTCCATGGGCCATTTTTGGCATGCACACATACTTGTCTTATGAAGACATTAAAAGCCCTGATTTTGGGTTATCAAAGTGCGGTTTAATGGTAGGAAAACTGAACTTTGCATTAGGTCATTCAACAGTACTATCGATTGCCACAGTTGTGGAGCAGGTGCAATGTGCTCTTAACCAGTTCAAGGGTCCGTTGCATACTTCAAGGAACTTGCGGAGGATCAGTGTACAGGAGATCAATGGCCCTGCTACCACTTTCGAGGGATTGAAAAAAAAATTGTTCAATGTGCTTCCTGACAAACATGTTGAGGTGAGAGCTGCTGTTGCTGGTCTTCGTGCTCAGGTATCTCTTAAAAGTGAGGTGTTGTCAGGTCCCATTGCAGAGTCCAGTGATGTGCATGTTTCAGATAAGGCCAATTTTATAATTGATGTTTACAGCACTTATTTTGCTGTTCGACCAACTACAATGCCTGGCATTGCCCCAGGGGAACACCAGAGACTTTCAAATGAATTTGGATCAGAGTTCTTCAAGTTGCAAGAAAACATGATTGATGGGCTTCTTGAACTAGGCAACGTAGAATATGCTTCAAGGGGCCAAATTATACACTGCTGTGACTTAGTACTAGGAGGTTTAAGTGCCTACTTGGAGAATGTAGTGGAAAATGATCCTTTGCAAGTTTTGCTATTGAAGCCTGTGACCGCTAAATTTCCATCAATCAGGTCGGTTTTCTTTGTTTCCATTGTTTTTTCTACTATTCCGATGCTACAGATCACTTGTTCATAGTTGACGGGGAGACCTTTGACATCAATCATTGTGCTTATACCTTAGTTTTGCTGGGCTATTGCTTTTATGTTTAAACCTGCATAAGTTCTAAAGGGAAGTTCAAGCTTTGTTTGCCTCCCTCCACCTTCTGTGGTGTCCGGCCTTTATTTTGTGTTAACCTTTTGTGCCCATTCCTCTCTTACAGAGATGTTTACCTTGTATATTTCAGGGATTACCTATACTCGTTTGGCAGATCAGTTGTTGCATCTTCCCTGTCATTACATGGTGTTCTGTCTGGGGCCTCTGGTTTGTTTTATATGGATGAGATGTCTGTGATTTCACAGGTATGCCCCTCTTTGTCATCACTGCTGGTTAAATTTCATTGTTTTTTTTGGCTTCATTGTTTATTGCATTCCTGTGTAAGTGAGATTCCATCAAGAAAAAGGAACTTCCTTTCTAAATTTTATCGGCATATTTGCACATATGGATCTTGATTGTTTGTCTTATTTTCTGGCAGGTTTTGGAAAGCCTGTTCAAAGTAGCATCGGCAACTGTTTCTGGCCACTCTGATTTTAGCGCTGCTCAAAATGATCAAGTTCTGGACCATCAGAACCTGCAGACTGAATTTGTGAACGAGGACATACTTACTGCAACAAGTGAAGGGGCAACTTTGACCTCAGAAAGTTGTCTCTTCTCTATTAGCGCCAATATCGAACTAGTGCCTTTTGATCTTTGCGTCTATAACTCCAGGAATGTGACGGAAAAAAGTTCTCTTCTTTTAGATGCCTATAATAATATCCGGACGCTGGGCTTGGCAGAACCGTCCACTGGAATTTGGCTTTCTGTTCAGAGAACATGCATAGACATTTATGTTAGCGAAGACAAGGTGGAGGTAGATGCTACTTTTGGTGGATTTCATGCTGTTTTATACAAATACAAAAATCAAACTGGAAAAGCAGATAAATCTGCAATCAAGATTCCAGTTATGGGCTCTGTCGATTGCTTGTATGAAGCTTCCGTTTCTAGCTGTTCATTTAGTCTGTTGCTGGATAGCCTAGGCGATTCAGACGCACTTGGTAGAGCTGATAGTTTAGCATCTAATGAAAATTGCAGAGTATCGCTCAGTGGTCGTCCCTTGATAGCCAATAGTCGATCGCTAAATTTGGATCACATTCAAGATGATGGTTTCGACTCTGATGTATCAGATGTGGCACCTAGTAATTGGCTACTATTAAATATCACTGTTGGTGTTATTTTTATGGGAACAGGCTCTGTGAAGAATGATGTTATTGGTGCAAATGTGGCAGATAAGCTCCAGTTATCAGTTTCTGTTGGAGGAAAGTTTCAAAGTGTTCTTATGGAGATCCAGGTATGAATATTCTAAGTTGGTTTATATAAAGGTTTCTCTGTTAATCAGGCTTTTCATTCTGAAGATATGTATATCAGTGATGTTCTCAAAATCTTTTAGACGTCGGAGATATCTAACCTTGAGGCATTCTCCTCCTCTCCCTTCAAACTAAATATCATTTTTGAGCTGCTACTTCACTATGTAGCTTCATTCAGTTGTTCTGTTAAAGTTAACCGATATTTAATAATAAAAAATGTTTATTGTTCGTTTATCTCCCTTCTTTTTCTCTCTGTAAATTGCTTCGGGTCGGAAGAAATACTGCTTATGATTAAACTGTTTAAAACTTTAGATTTTGGAGAAGTGAAGAGATAAAAATAAACATACAACTCATTTATGCTGTTAGGTACCTATCTAGAAAGTATGTTCTTTCTCCTGAACTATGTATGGCTTGTATGCAGTTTGCTAAGTGCTTACATTTTGAATCCCCGGTGACACTTATGTCTATGGTTATATGCTTTGTGGCAGGGTGGATCGGTTGTCATTGATATGTTGGTACTGGCAACATTTGCACACTGTCTCACCTCATACCTAGATATTGCCACGGCTTTCCTATCTATTAAGCAATCACTAAGAAAGAGTTCAAACATGGCTGAACGCAGCATCAGTGAGTCCTGTAGTATGGAGCATTCTGAGGAGTCAAGTGAAAGAAACATTTCACCAGCTTATGCTGTCGGATGGGAACTCTTGGAAGCGTTTACTGTGGATCTGTCACATTTTTCACTCATACTTCTATCACAGGATGAATCTGGTAATCCCATTTAAAATTCTGATGCACCGTTGTTATTATCTGGCTTAAAATTTGAGAATTCTGCAGGACTAATCTGTGGGACTTCACAATGCTTTCACTAGGTATGCTCAGGGAAATCATAGGGACGGTAGGTTTCAGGTTAAAGTCATGGCTGGAGAATAGGAAACCGAAGTTTTTGTTTAATATTTCGCATATGAAGATCCTTTCACAGAACCTTACTGGGGGGATGGGTGAAAGAGAAAGGAGCAATCGACTGTCACGTGTTTCTTCCCAAGGATCAAGCTATGATTTCGTATCATCCAACCATGAAAACTCCCCAGGAGCAATTCTGTGCAGAGAGAAGGCGTTTGTCTTATCTAAAGATGCTAGTTGCTCAGAGCTGCCTGCTTCTACGGAACGCTCTTCTGTTACTGATTTGCCATCTCCACTTATCCAAGTAACTGGAAACTGTATCTTGGAGCAATTGAGCACTTCCATCTCAGCGGAGAAACTTTTCTTAGTTTTTGAGGATGGTCAAAGTGGTGTGGCTCATGGATGGGTTGGTCATGGTTCTGTTTCAGGCTTAAATTTGACAATTTCCCTGTCTGAGATAAAGGTGCAGTTCATCCTACTTTTTCCATATTTTTTGCGTCTTGAATGTTGTGATCTGTTGCAGAAACTTTCTGTTAATATGTGGGGCCTTTATTTTTGGAACCTCGACTTCTTTCATATTAAGAATACTTCAAATCTGATTGCTGGCATGGTTTACTCTGCAGATGCTTCTGGCTGTTGTTGAATCCTTGTCTGAGGTTTTTGGGAACAGAGCTGCTAACAATGTTGTAGAGAAAACTTGGTCATCAGTTGACCAGAAATTTGAAAACAATCTGGAAACGGCACTCCCAGAGGGTAATCAGGGCACACCTTTTTATTTTACTACGTGCAATATTCTGGATACACAATCAAAATTTATGCTTAATAAAGCTTCGATTACCTTAGGAGCTATTGTCACAATCGAGGATGTCCATCAGCACATGTATGTAACTGTTGAAGGTATAGAAAGCAAGTATAGGGTGGCTGGTGAAGTTCACTATTCTGTTGCTGGGAAGCGGGCTCTATTCAGAGTAAGGATGTCATTTCTCGCTTTTACCTTATGATATCTTTGAGATTTAGTGTGAGTTGAATGTTTATGAGACTTGTGTATTACGAAGTCTTGCGTAGACTAGGTCAAGAGGCATAAAGCAAGTGAAGATGGTGGATGTGATGTTCCATGCCTCAACTTTGAACTGTCATAGAACATGTCATCTCTATTAGGAACTTGGTCTTGACTGTTCCATGCATTGTACATTTTGTTCTGTGAAAGAGATGGTGTTATGACAATGATTTTGCTTAGAGTCGCTAGAGGCAAATGCTGCATCCTTGGTCCTGTCCCGAGTATTTCCTAGCATATATTCAGAATTATATTGGATTTGAGCCATAGAGTCAATTAGCAGAAGTTTCCCGATGAACACTGGTAGTTTCTACTTTGTTAAATTCACAAGATATCTAATTTAATGATAAAAATGGCTTAAGATTCCGTTATGATCAGTGAAAATTGGAGTAGGTGATGAATAGCGGCCATCTTACTTTAATACAGCTCAGCAACTGATCCTTTGATGATGATTACAATAATTTTTTTGGTAAGAATCTGCCTTCAGTCAGGAGCTCGTAGGTTGCGATCAGATGTGTGTTCTGTTGCCTCTGGCCCATCAGCTATTGATTCTAGGGCTGAATTTAGGATTCTCATCAAAGATTGTCAATTTGTCATCCTGAGCTGTCAAACCCAACTACGCAAGGAGCAGAAATAGATATAACTTATGGTTGACCTTAACAGGCTCCTCTAGTAATATTTCTTCCCTAGACTGCGAAAGTCAGGTGAGAGATGAAGGGGACTACAAGTGGGATGGATTTTGTAGGGAGAAGTAAGGAAAGAGGAAGGTATATGTGGACTGGCCCATAAAGGGAAGGGAAGATCTTTTAAAAGGGGAGGGATTAGCTTTAAGTTTTGTACTTCCTATACTCCTATCGGTTTTCTAAATACAAAGTTGGTAAAAGACGAACAAGACCAAACATTTTTTTCTTCTTTCAGTGCATCCTTTGTGGTTTTTCTAAAGGCTTATTTCTTTGTTTTCATATTGTTTTTCTGACCCCCCTTCCTCTTGTGCTTCTGCAATTCAGGTTAAGTGGCACAAGCAAAGGAAATGGATGTTTTCAACATCTTGGTTCTCGTTGGAGTCACTGTATGCTAAGACTAATTCAGGGGATCCATTGTGTCTGAGTTATTCCACGTCGTCAAGTTTTGTTGACATCTCCAGCAGCAACAATAGTAGCTGTGCACTATGGAAAATTGCTTCTCCTAAGCTTGAGGATCATGAGGATGATAATGACCTACGGCCGCTAAGCTACCTGTCTAGAAACACTTTTTATCTTGTGAATAAGAAGAATGATTGTGCTGCTGCTTTCGTGCATGGCGCTTTCGAGTTTGTTAGAAAGCCTGGAAATCCCTTTAAGTTCAAGATTTTCCATAACTTTTCTTTGACCCCTGATATGATGACATCTGAAAGGCATCTTCTGAGTGCTAGTGACCATATGCCGGCGGACGCTCAAAACATATCTGACCAAGTTCAATTAGTCCCTTGCATAAATCTTTCGATTCAGAAAGTGTCCTTGACTGTTGTTGATGAACTGTCAGAGGCTATGGACAAGTTCCCTCTGCTTCAAGGATCCATCGATGATACTAAACTCACTGTTCAAGTCCTCCCTCAAAAAACCAGAGTGATAAGCACATTTACAACTATGCTGTATTATTTTGATGCAAACAAATATCTTTGGTTAGTGTCTAGTGTTGTAATTTTGATTTTGGTTGCTTAAAATTGGAAACCAGCTGAATAGCATATTTGCTCATGCACATAAACGCTACTTTCTGCCATTTTTCAGGAAGGAACTTGTTCAGCCCATTGAGATGTGTATTTACTGGCGATCAACAAGTCATTTGCCGGTTGCAGGAAAACCTAGTCACGGAATGCTCTCTCGCCTTTATTTCAGAATGCAGGAGGTCAGAAACATCAGACAACACATTATCTCTTGAGCAGTTAGTCTATTTTTTTGGTGCTGTACTTATTTTTCTTTTCACATTGCAGCTAAATTTATCATTATCAGAGCTTTCGTTGGACATACTACTGTATCTTATCGGGAAATTGGATTTGGCTGGCCCTTTTGCGGTCAAAAGTTCTACTATTTTGTCCAGTTGTTGCAAGGTTCTCTATCATTCTAGTCCCCTGAAAAGAAAGATAGAAATGGGTACTTGTGGATATGTGTTCACTGATTATATTTATTTTCAGGTGGTAAACCAATTGGAACTAGACCTTCTTTGCCAATTCGAGAATTCGCAATCTGCAAGGGTTGCAAGGAAGCAGTCAGCTTTGTTTTTCGTAAGGTGTCTCTCTTTCTTGGGATGTCATCATATCAAACTTCTTGCTAAGCGTTGTAGACTTGGATCATATAATTGAGAAAGGGTTCCTCTTGTATTCTAAGAAAGTGTGATTCTTTTAGATTGGATGTGAAATGATATTGCATTTAGATTAAATTAACTGAATATGGATCCCTATGTTGTGTGCTATACCGTATTGAAGTTCTATCACGGGGGGTTCTCTGGTATAGGGGTCCTGGTATGTAAGTATGAAATCTTCTTTTACAATCAAACAAAAAAGAAATGCTGAAATAAGATTATAAGCATAGTTAAAGAATAACAATCTCTTCAATCTTCCTTTTTGGGCCTTTGGATCACCCTCCCTCCATGTTCTATGTTGTCTTTGCTTGGAATTTGTTCTTTTATTTTTCGTTGTGCGCTCATCTATATAAATTATAGATTAAATGAGTACATATGTTTTCTTTTGGAGCCCTTGTATAAATAATATCTATGTTTTATTCAACAATAAAAAGGTTGAGGGTTTCATTTAAGACAGAAGTTGTCCAACATAATTCATTTGTTCTGAATGATGCTCAATTGATAGATGCTCCTGTATATCATATGTTTAAATGCATTATTCGTGTTGAGCACCCCAATTGCTATGAATTCCTGAGTAATACCTCTTCCTTGAATGGATCTTTATTTCAAGGCCCCTTGTGGATCAACCTCTGGAGTCTCCTTATGTGACAATCAGTCTTGCAGTTCCCGGAACGTCTTCAACTTCCTCAGTTCATGTACCTCTAGGAGAATCTAAAGTGTTTGCTTGGAGAACACGTATAAAGTCTTTACAAGGTAAACTTCAATCTATTGATGGTATAACTTCTGTCAAAAGGGCATTATTCCTATTTCATTTTCCTTAGTCCAGGATGATATGAATGGGACGGAAGCTGTAGTAGATGACTAGATGCATGTTTCAGGACATGCACGCACTAGAAAAATTGTACAATTTGTCATTGTTCAGCTCCAATATGTGTTCACTCCTTATGACTTCAAGAATAGATTTTCTGTTTGGTTTTTATTCCCTTATGTTGGTCTTTCAAATGTATTCTTTATGATTCTTTCAGAGAAGTCAGCATGTGATTCAAACCTTGCCTTCAGATGTATATTTCTCAGGGGTGGGAGGGTAGGGGGGGGTGTTTTTTTTTAGAATATAAAGTGGAGTCATGTCCTGCCTCTGATATTAATGCTGGTAGCTTTGTCATTCATCCTTTTCTGAACATTCTATTCACAAGGTGTTATCTCACAGCACATGTTTTTCACAACTCTCTGAAGTCCCCTCCTTGTAGAAAGGAAAGAAAAGAAGTGTTAGGAATTCATAGAAAATACATAATGAGTACGTGATAGAAAATCTGCTTTCATAGAGGTAAAAGAAATGTGATTTATGGCCTTGGCACGATAATATCTCTGCGTGTGGAACTGAACAGAATGTGAGGTTCACACTGTTAAATAGTGAGGGTTATGTTGCTCCAAAGAATATTCTTTTCTATTGAATTGCTCAAATATGTGATAGTAGAACTTATATGGTTTTTTGGGGTTTACTACCTTTTGACTTGAACAGATACACAAACCTCTCCGGGATCGTTAGTTGTTTTTGACATCTCAAAGAATGTTGAGGTATGAATATATTGTGTAGTTAGACTTGCAACTATCAGGGGTCGTAAATATATGTGCTTACTGATGATATACTCGTCTTTATGCAATTATGATATTACAGGAAGGGTTATCACTGACTATCTCCCCTTTGTTAAGAATACATAACCAAACTGGTTTTCCTGTGGAACTGCGAATTCAAAGAGCTGATTTAACAGAAGTCGAATTTGCATCAGTAAGGCTCAAAGAGGGGGACACTTTTGATGACTGTGTAGCAGCATTTGATGCAATGAGTTTGGTTGGGGGGCCAAAGAAGGCGTTGCGATCATTTGGTGTCGGTGAGTCAACTTAAAAGTGCCTGATTATACCTTAATGGATTTGAAACTTTTTCACAACACTCTAAAATTCTTATTCCAGTGAGTCATCTTAAAATATCTCTTCATGCGCGCAGTGCAAAATTAGGCCCTTGTACCGTATATATGAAATGGGTCATTTAATGTTTTATACTCATCAATTGAGCTGCAGGTAACTTTGTCTTCTCGTTTAAACCTGAGATTAACGAGGCAGTGAAACAGTCTTGCAACACTTCAGTTGATTGGTCAGAGAACCTTGAAGGAGGAAAGGCCGTTCGTCTATCTGGTGTCATCGACAAATTCAACTACCAATTTCGGAAAGCTCTATCTGCTGACTCAAGGAAACGTTCCTTTAGTACAGCTGGTTGTTCAGTAATATCTGGAAATGCTCACGTGACCAAAATGCATTTCTTGGTTCAGAGCATTGCAAGAGATGTGCCTATCATGAAACCTGATGACCTTCGCAAAAGGAAAATTTCGTCAATTGCTTTGCAGGAGCAGAAAGAAATTATTTTTCTTCCAACTGTGCGAGTATCTAATCTGCTGGAATCAGATATTGATGTACTTCTTACTGAAACAGGTATTTTTCAATTCTCTTGAATGGTAGTATTAGTAACGCCCTGATTGTTTAAGAAATTGAACATCCTCCGCCACTGGAAAATTAGGGAGCTTATGATATGTTTATGAGAGACTCCACCCATCACCTTTGAACAAGCCCAACCCTCTGAAAGCCCAAGTGAGGAGTTATAAGCCCAGAGGGGGATTCCCCTTTGTGTTGGGTTATATACTGTCGGTAATGGGCTGTGGTCTGTGGCTACTGTATCTCTAGTGCATGCTTTCTCACGAGATCGATTTTTGATGCAGAAACATTAGTGGATGGGCTACCTAACATTAACCAGGCAACAATTCCATATGGTTTGACTGTTAATCTGTACGCAAATCCTGCTGTGATATTTTTCACTATTACGCTAACCATGTTTGGCTCTAGCTGCAAACCTGTGAATTGTGGCCACTGGCTCAAGAAGTTGAATAAGAAAAAAGATGGGATCCAATTTCTGGACATTGATCTGGAATTCCCCCAAGGACAATACTTTGCTTACTTAAGATTAGCTCGTAGCAAGAGGGGTATGCTAGAGGTAAATTGCAGCCTACTTATTGTTTAGGTAGTTGACAATCATTTGGTGATACAGCTGTTAGGCGAGTAGTTCTGTGTATTGTTGGCATTAAAGTTAACTGCTGAAATTTTTTCGTGTTGCAGGCCATTGTTTTTACACGATACACGTTGAGAAATGACTCTGAATTTCTTCTTTTCTGCTCTAAACCAAATCTGAAACCTTTGGCACGGTAAGTTATGAGCTGGTAATAAATTCTTTTGTCGATACCCTTGTTTCATCGTTGTGAAACTCCACTATTTATACCATGCAGGGATCAAATTGAGAGGCGTTCTGTCACCACACCGCATCTTGGTTCCTTATTGCCTCCAAAGTCAATCAGATCCTGGTTCATAAAGTAAGATGTCTATTTGATTCCCTCCCTCCCCTAGGCCAGCGCCTTGATAGTATACTTCGTTTTATGACTTTCACCCTTCCTTTTGGCAGATCAAGTAAGTTGTCGGTGACATTATATGATGAAACTTCAACTGAATCAGCCTTGGACTTAGATGCTCTCTCAGGACGTTCTGAGATGATTTTTACCAAACATCAGAGATCTGGATCTACACAATTGATCAAGTTGGGGATATCTCTGGGGCCTTTGATGAGTAAAGTTGATGTGCCTGCTCAAGTGGTCTCTATCGTTCCACGCTATGTTGTGTCAAATGAATCAGAGGAACAGATTTTTGTCCGACAATGCTTCTTACAGGTTTGTTTGTGATCCATTTTAAGCCTTTTTCGTTTATTAAACTTTATATCTAACTCATGTCAATTACTTGTTTTGGAAAGGATGATTTCGGGGAGACGCTTAGCATCGGCAGCAAACAGAAAACAGCATTATGTCTCAGGGTTGGATCTCATGATAAACAGGATGCAAATATTTTTGACAAACTACTGCAAAAGCACAAGGTGTTGGATGAAGATTTCTCAATTTTTGTGCAGTTTAAACCAACTGAGACTATGTTGGGATGGTCAGGTCCAGTTTGTGTTGCTTCACTTGGACGCTTTTTCCTAAAATTCAAAAGATCTGTTGAATCTTCTATGGATCAGTCAGATTATGAAATGCCCAAGTATGATACACCGTGGGAATTTGCAGCTGTTCATGTGGTTGAGGAGGCCTCTACCTTTGTCTTGAATTTCTACAAACCACCTGATATTGCTCTGCCTTACCGGATCGAAAATCATTTGCTTGATGCTTCTATCACTTATTACCAAAAGGTTAGCTCCTTCCTCCTATCATTAAGTGTCACAAAATTTCTATGGGGGTCATTGTTACTGCGTTTTCTCCTGATTGTTTCAAGCTTCCAGGATACATTTGAGCCAGAAACTCTTGCATCCAGAGCCAGTGTGTATTATGTATGGGATGATTTCACTCGACCACGCAAGCTCGTGGTCAAAATCAATGGTAACTTTCAACTTCTTGAATACGCTAGGAGTTGAAGTCATAGTAGTAAACAGTATTGAGATTTCTTGCTCACCTCTGCTTTATAGGCGTCGAGATGCTTCGTGAAATCAGCTTGGATAAGCTGCGACCCTGGAAACCCTTTTTTCGGATTCGGCAACAGGGAGCGCTTGCATTTAAGTTACCATCAGATAGCAGGAGTTCTCTTTACCGAGCAACAAATACTCTCTTGATGAATGGTGTTGATCTGGAAAACTTGGGGTATGAAGTCAGGGCTAGTGGTCCTACTCGTGTGCTACGTATTTGTCGCTCGCCTGGCAGTCGCGTCGGAGATAGGAGCTTCCATTCATGCAAAATGATACAATTGCAAATTTCTTATTTTGCAATTCGTTTATTTGAGCCTTTTCAGGGGGTGAGTGAAGTCGAAGCACACAGCGCTTTCTTTTGTCATTGAGTTATTGGTGAACTTTACACATCTACTTAAACTTATAGTTTTGTTTGCTTAATGTATCACACTTAGTACTAGATCAGTTTTTAGTTTTATATGTTGCTTTGCGTTCAATTCTATATGTGCTTAAAGTCGTTGAGATTTTTGAATAAGTTCCTGTCCATCATTTTGGGGAGGATATAATATGTTCTGTTAATTCACCTCTTGTTTGAATAGATAAATGACTTGATGTGCATAATTGCTTGACTTTGGAACAGGGTGTGGTGTCTTCCTTGATTTCAAGGTGTTTCTTATGTCCTATCTTTATAAAATACCCTAGATTTATTTTGACTAGGGGATTTGTGTTCTTTCATTTCTTGGTAGCTATTGAAAGTGGTGACAACATGTTTTATACTTTGCATGGGACGAAATTGGTTTGCTCTTGGCCTTGTCGTACATGTACCTTGTTATTTTTATTAGATACATGTTGGTTGTTTCTTTGAGAAATGTCAATTTCCATTCTCTATTTCTGATTTATCTTTATCTTTCCTGAAAGAGTATATTATCATAATATTTCAGTGCTCCTTATTCTTGGACTTTTTCTTTCTTCTAGGATCTATCAGAGGATGTGGACTCCAATGATCAGTCGACTTATACACCAATTATTGCTGGACGACTAGTGAATACCAGTTTTGATTCAGTCATCCTTGATCAGCGGATGTACAACCAGTTTAGGGTACAGGTAATCAATAATTATCTGTTTCATGATACTCCTCAGTGTTTTCACTTCACTACTAGTTTTTGGAACCTCACAGAACCTGTGTGTGATGAATAGCGAGCTCTGCTTTGCTATGTAATTACTTGTTCTATATCATTTATGCTTGCGACATTTTCCTTGTTGACAGTCAATTGATATAGATGATAAATGGGCTGGAGCTCCCTTTGCAGCTATGCTGAGGAGACATTTCACGCCTGGTGATGTTGCAGATGACTCTATATTGTTTGTGGTCTTCGTTTTATTCCCGACTAGCTCCAATGTTCGAGAAGTTAAATATTCATCCATTGTTCTCCAGGTAAGGAATGGCGTGCTCGGGGAGTGCCTGTCGCCATCTCTCCATCTTCTAATATTGCTGGCATGCAGCATAATTTTTCTAATCATTATAATTGGTTCAATCATATAACTGTAGTATATTAACAATTCTAGTTTTGAATACAGCCAATTGATCTAAACCTTGATGAGGAGACCTTAATGAAAATTGTTCCATTTTGGCGAATATCTCTTAGTACAAACAACCAGAGTCAACAGTATTACTTTGACCATTTTGAGATCCACCCAGTTAAGGTCTGGTTTCAGACATCATAGCCTTTTTCATGACTTAATCTTGAACATAGAATCTATTTTGATGCGAGACTGATGTATATACACTTTTTATATTATTTTTTGCATTCAGATCACTGCGAGCTTTATTCCAGAAGACTCATACTCGAGTTATAGTTCAGGACAAGAGGCACTAAGATCCTTGTTGCACAGTGTAATTAAGGTATAGGATATTTTTGAACTTGGTAAAAGCAATTGTGATTTTCATGATGTCGTTTTTAACTAAAATTATAGTTTCATTAAAGTGATTCTAAAGCTAGAGACGGCAAGAGGTTCTTACAGCTACGAAATAATAAATGATTGACAATGCTATGTTAATAATTTTCCTTGCCTTTTTCTTTGACTTGTTGTACGCAATAGATTCCAACTGTCAAGAACGTAGCAGTAGAACTTAATGGGGTCTTGGTTAATCATGCTTTGGTAACAACTCGTGAGCTGCTTTTGAGATGTGCCCGGCATTATTCATGGTAAACTTGCCTATGGTTGCTTCTTCCTCTTTATGATTTGCTCTTATCTGAGGTAGTGGCTAATTTATCCTAAACTTTGTCTCTTAGGTATGCTATGCGGGCTGTTTATATTGCAAAGGGAAGTCTGTTACTCCCGCCAAGTTTTGCATCTGTTTTCGATGATTTGGCGTCCTCCTCTTTGGATGTTTTCTTTGATCCGTCTAGCAGTTTATTTAATGTCCGAGGTCTCACCCTAGGTACCATTCTCTGCCACCTTTTAAAAATACCATACGGTTATCTACTACTTAAGTGCCCGAGTCATTCATTGGTTAATATACAGTTGAATAGCTGATGCATACATATGGATGGTGATTTTCATCTTGTAATAAGCTGGTTATGTGCTTATGTCAAAATAATTTTGAAGTCAGAATATTTATAGATTTATTTGGGAGTTGGGACAATTGTGTATTGGAGACCCTTGAAGGAATGTGTTGGAGGGTCAAACAGTAGCAAGCCTAGTTCTCCGCATTCTGCTGTCAAGCCAGTCTGTATTGCCTAAGTGCTTTCTCTTACATGCCCAAATGACAAGTGTATATTGTTAGGTATGTACTATAGCACAACCAGACTGGTTGTTCTCTAAGTGCTTAAGGACATTGGAGCAGAAACTTTTGAGGGGGAGAGGGGGGTTTTCTGTTTTGGGTGACCTTCCTCTATAAAAATCCAGTTTATTTATTGTAAAATCTTGCTTTGCCTCAATTGTCAGAACCCCCAAAGTCCCCAACCCTCTGCCCCTGTTTACTGATGCCTGAAGAGTGCTCATATTTTGCATCTTGTTTACACTGTAGTGGTCTCTTACTGTCAACAGTTAGGAAAATTCTAGTGCTCTGGTACAACCTATATGAAGTAATTTACATTTGGCAATTGTCTGCTAGTAATGGTTGAGCTAGTTTAAGGATGAGACTGTACATGCTAGCTTCAGTAGTTATGGACCCTAAACTAAGTTTGTGAGGGGATTCATCCTGCCTTTTTTTTGTTGTTCTTGTGCTTGACCATTTTTTAACTGAATTTGAAGACCGGGCAAGTCTCTTTTTGACATCATTTATGGCCCAGTTGCCGTCTGAATTTTTTTAATCTTTCTTGCTTGACTAGGAACATTTAAATTAATCAGCAAATGTATTGAAAACAAAGGCGCGTCTGGCACAAGACGTTATTTTGGTGATCTCAGCAAAACTGTAAGTTTTCTTCGTCTTCGATTTCTCACTACCTTGCTGGTTACAGGTGTTGATTAGACACGTTTTGCAGTTAAAAAATGCAGGATCCAACATACTTTTTGCTGCAGTGACTGAAGTGACAGATTCTGTTCTCAAGGGTGCAGAAAGTAGTGGTCTCAATGGAATGGTATTATATAATCTTGCAAACCGTTGCCTTCTTTGTTGGGTGAAAATGTATGAAAAGAACTCTTAGTAGGTGATATGTGATCCTTAATGTATCTTTAGGTGACAGGATTTCACCATGGAATACTTAAGTTAGCCATGGAGCCATCATTACTGGGGACAGCACTCATGGAAGGAGGGCCTGACAGAAAAATCAAGCTTGATCGGAGTCCAGGAGTTGATGAGGTAAATCTTGTTTTGCGTAGAGACTAACTGTAGACTGGAGATCATTGAGGTCTTGGCTGTGATGTCACATTACTATATATCTGATCTCTGTCTAGAGAAGCATTTATGTACGGGTGTTGTGGTGGGTGGGCGTGTGCATGTGTGTCCTGTGTCTATGCTAGTTGCTCTTACAGGCGTCACATCATCTCTGGATCTGCGAATCAGCTTGATTTTATTATTGATCATAGAAAAGTTCCCTCTTTTGCAGCTATATATCGAAGGGTACTTACAAGCTATGTTGGATACAATTTATAAGCAGGAATATTTGAGGGTCAGAGTCATCGATGATCAGGTACTCTTTCTTATGTCAAAATTTGTTGATTTTTGTATTTGTGTGAGGAACTTCCTTGGGGATATTAAGAAGGTGGTATAATTTTCTCGGGGGTTACTATCTTGACAGTAGACACTGTTATCCATAGACAAATTCTCAAGTTATTTGTAAAAATAACATCCTCTGGATAGGAGACTACTTGGATCTGATTTTGAGGGCCTCTCCTCCAAAATACAAATATTGGAAAATATACATCTAAATCGCCTCCCCAAAAATTAATGGGCACTTTGATTTGGTTGTTTAGAGGTCGGCGAGAAACAGCTATTTAATCCATCTTTTAGAAGTTTCATTATTCTACCAGAATTTGTCTGTCTGCTGTAGTCGTTTCAGATTCATGCACAGCTCTCTCTGGTTTTTTTTTTTTAAGATAAGAGATTCATGCGCACAAATCTTGGCAGGTTATTCTTAAAAATCTACCTCCAAACAGTTCCCTTATTGGTGAGATAATGGATCGGGTGAAGGATTTTCTTGTGAGCAAGGCTTTGATAAAGGGAGACTATTCAACCATGTCTCGGCCTCTAAGGCACCTTCGGGGAGAGAATGTAAGTTATCTCTATACAGAAATTTCTGCATAAAATATTAATGCTTGTGTCTTTAAACTTGAACCTGATTTATCCAGTGTAATCTATAACACATTCTTAGCTTGCAATTGCTGATTTTACGCTTGAACGTAGAGAACTGTAGGATAATAACTCGTACTTTACTTAGTAGGTCCTCAAGACCCTATCCATTTCCATAAGATCAAGAATGTCTAATGTTTAGTATCGATGTAGGAATGGAGAATTGGGCCTACTGTTCTCACTCTGTGCGAGCATCTCTTCGTGAGCTTTGCTATCCGAATGCTAAGAAAGCAAACAAATAATGCTATAGGCAAGCTGAAGCTAAAGGACAAATCGGTTGGAACACACGGGGAGATCAAGCCAAGTAGCTCCGAAGCTTCCACTAGTGAGGAACCTAGAAGTCCATTTATATGGAGATGGGGGGTGAGTAAGTTTGTCCTCTCAGCAGCGGTGGCTTACATTGATGGACGATTGTGCCGCTGTATTCCTAATCCTGTTGCAAGAAGGATAGTGAGTGGGTTTCTGTTGACTTTCCTTGATAACAATGATGCTAAATGACCGGGTACACAAACTTCACGGTCTATGAAAATATAGCCGAACGGGTCTTCTGTAACACCTGACAAAGGTCCCAAATCTCTATTGTTGGTTATAGGTAACAGTTACCGGATTTCATGCTAGTATATTCGGCGACTTTTACCTCCAGAGATGCCTCAAGCTACAAGAGACTTTCATAACAAACCAAAGCCGAAGGATGCCAGCAGATGGTGATTATTGGGAACGAGAAGTATCAAGGAGAAAGCAGACCAGAGATGTAATGGGGAAGACTGGTCACCAGACTCGCCATCGATCCATAACACAACTTGTAAATTTGTACAGCTTCAATGGAAGGGTGATCCGTAAATATCAAGTTTTGATCCCCTTTCTCAACACGTAAATAATTCTTTTTTTTTTTTCCTTGTTTCTTTTATAGGCTGAGTATGTAAATGAGTCATGTACAGTTAACTACTTCACTCCCATATGTACAGTCAACCCGCAGTTTGCAGAATGCCAAGCAGATTATAACTACAAAACTGTGAAACGTAATCACTTCCATACAGTTTGTTTCGTCGGTTCCGCTCTCTGTTCACACAAAAACTAAGCCATCCCCGGTTTCCACATGCTAGAAGAACTGGTCACTACTGATCAGTGACCACCTCAAAGTAGAAATTCCGACATCGCAGATTATCAGGTTGAACCCCCCCCCCACCCCCACCACTGCTACAGTCTTCCATCCATCACAACCCCCTTAATTTCAGCACAGTCGAAGGAATTTGTGGTTGAATGTTCCTAAATTGCAATTATCATAGCAACGGAATTTTCAATCAACCTTGATGTGCCAAAAAAACCATCAAAAGATGGCAATTACATACAAACATTGAAATGTGACAAGAAAATACATGGGGGCAAAAAAGGAGTGGATGTCTTCTTTAGTTGTTTGACGACATTCACATGCTTCTATGAGGTGCAACAACTAAGACAGAATGGTATAACAATTTCTACTTGAGCAAGCCAGATGAAGATAGGAGCCGCAACGCTTGGTTAGAATTGTTCAGAACTGCAGATGATCGAGGGACTTGTGACTTCCTTTTCCTCAGAAACTCCAAGGAGCTCTGCACACAATGTGCCGGTGGCAGCTCCTTTAAGATAACAGTTTCAACTCTGTAACACGAAACCAGAAGATTGTGTCACAAAGATGATAATATGTCGCCAGAACTGCAAGTTCATTCCTTAAAGTGAAAAATTAACATTCTCTTACCCTGCGATACTGGTCCTTTTCTTCTTCCGCTTTGGCTTTTTCTCCTTTTTCTCGTCCTCGGAGTCTGACAAGAAAACTTGCCTACAAAAGTGCCAATTGTCATGTGATGCATCAGCATAAACTTAAACAGACAACATAAAACCATTGTCTAGAAGTAAATCAATTATGAAGACTATTTGTAAACACAAATGGCTTGAGGGCATACTTCTCACGCGCCGCAAGTAGGTTGACAATATCATTTGGAAGCATTCCTGTAATAGCTTGAGACTGCTTACTAGTATCAGCCCCTAAATCATCCTCGACCATTTCATCATCACCTTCAGATGCTTCAGGTTTTGGCTTCTGTCTTGGAGTTAGCCTTTCAGCCCATTTCTTTCTGCGTTCTTTAACTTCACGACGAGCCCTGTTGAAGGGAATACATAAGAACCAGACACAACAATCAAGCATGAGCCAACACTGAGCAGAATGCATGAAAAGTTAAACTCTTAGACAAAGATTTGTACCCTGGCTCATATAAAGACTGTAACTCTACGAAGGCAGCCAGGAGAACAAAATCCGATTACTAATGTTTAACTCGAGAAGAATATCAAAGACTAACAGGTTCAATCAAACCAAGTCTAGTTCAAGGCTTCAACTATTCACCAAAACATGCAAAGATTCGCCTTGCAAAGGGCATCGCCATATATTTCACAAGCTTTAACCTAGACAGACTACCAACCCAAGAAAACGCCTGAACGTTTCTTTAATCAAATAACTCGGCCATGTATTTAAAGAAATTATCATCGCTTCCCTTGCAAAGGGTCAAGTAGATTGACACTCTACCAGTTACCACACACACGCAGTGTAAATCCGATTCTTTTGTCGTGCATTAGGCAGAAAGCCGAGGGCAAAGGATCAACGGTGTAAAGTACCCGGCCATACAAACATAATACAAATCTTCATGAACTACCTGAGTGCCTGACCTCAAATACGCATCGGACCCCGCATATTTTCAACACCTCCTAATTAGTAACTATGATCAAATAAGGCAATTTTCAGCTACAAAAAAAGCTCATGAATACTCTACCACGAAACACTATGAGCACAACCTCCTTAAGAACCCAAAAATGATTTAGGGTCGGCTAACACAAACCGAAACCCCCGAAATACACGTACATTAAAACGTATGAGCTAATTATGCAACCAATCGTGAAGTACAAGCTCAAAATGCAGCAAAGATTACACCTTTGCCAACTCCCAATCACAAATTAACATAAAAATAAAAAAAAAACATAAAAAAAATTACCTGGAGATACTTTGTTGTTGGGCTTTCGCAATCTCTTGGTGTTTTTCTAATCCCTAATTACAAAAAATCAAAAATTCAAATTTCAATAAATAAACCAACTCATACAAATTAATTGATATCTTCACATTTACGCTAACTATTACAGAGTGAGAGAGATGAACCTGCTGAGAGGTGAACTCATCAGGAGCATCATCAGAATCATCATCTTGTTGTCTTCTAATTGGGGAAGCCATTGCTGAATTTTCTGAAAGCTCAAACACTGAAAAAACTTGTGCTTCAATTTTCAGTGTTTATTTTAGGGTTTCCAATTTAATTATTATTACCAAACCATACGACACCGTTTCCAATCTCATGTAATTACCCCAATTCGATTCATCTTTATGGGCCATAAAATTTTGGGCCTTTAAACAAAAGTTAGGCCCAATAAAACGGCGGCCCATGGGCCCAGTGGATCCACCCAGATTTGCGTTGCGTACGTGTCACATTAGGAAGCCACAAATGACGTGTATATATATATACCACCTAATTTTGCGGCTGATTAAACCGGAGCTCATTCAGGTTAGTAAAATCTTTCGACTAATTATTTCATTTTTGATGAATTATTAGTCGTAATTGTGTTTTTATCGTTGTTGTTACGATTTCTTTTATTAAGGTATAGAACCATTGATTACGCTTTAGTTATAAGTTTCGGCTTTTTTTAGGTTGAGATGTGAATTATGAATTATCCGCAATTGAGAACCCAACATAGGTCTCGCTTTAGGATGAGGGGCCGTGTTAAGGTATAAAATCGTTGATTGATTTGAGTCTCGTTCGCCGAGATTATACTTTTGGATGGTTTAATGTTTTTTTATAGTTTCCGAGTGTTTAATGTCTTGGGTTGGGTTGGTGCCCAATTAGCGTAATTGCCATAGGCTCTAGTTCTTTTGATTGTTTACGGTTCGTTTGGAGTGCTCTCGCATATTCAGATCAAACGTAAACGATCAATTGATACGGAGGGAGTACGCAAAATGATGATATTGTAATTGGGTTTCTGACACTTGTCCAAGAAAAGAGCGAATTGTGCTTTTGGAAGTAGGATTCATGAATGTTTAGGGCATTGAAGTAGGATTGTGTCGCTTATCATGGAAGCGTGTTTAAGAATGTTAGCATGAAGCAAATCTTGGAGATTTTTCGAATTTTGAGAAAGAGGGAACTGTCTTGGTTTGTCTTTCACATTTAATGAGTATGTCTGTTGAAAACAAGATTTAATCCCAAGTACAGCTTTTGGATCGCGTTTGATAGCTGAGTGGCAAGTACAGCTTTAGGATCACGTTTTATAGCTGATTAGCAAGTACAGCTTTAGGATCGCGTTTGATAGCTGAATGACAAGTTCATCTCGTTAACTCGAGCTTCTCGTTGTTATATCAACTTAAGGATAGCTGAGTGGCAAGTACAACTTTAGGGTCACGTTTCATAGCTGAGTAGCAAGTACAGCTTTAGGACCGCGTTTGATAGCTGAGTGACAAGTTCATCTCGTTAACTCGAGCTTCTCGTTGTTATATCAACTTACGGATAGAGTTTAGCTAGAGTAGATCCCCCCCCCCCCCCCCCCCAACCCAACACAAAGGTCCCTAAGGAAAAAAAAATAGAGAGAGTTGGGCATTATATATGTCCATATTCTCTATGTCATAATTACACAGCTTTACAAGAGTTGTTATTTTGCTTCCAATTTGTTGGCCCCATCGGCATTGTCGAACCATTGTTGTGGTTCTCAGTTACGATGGTTTGGCACTCTCTAGCTCCACACTTTACTTCTTCATTTTGAGACAATTTACGATGAAAGAAACTGCATCCACTCTTCTGCAACTACATATGTTTTAATGCAACTGCAGACTGCCATGTTTTTTTTTTTTTAATAGAAATTACGAATCAATCTCTTGCATCATGTAAGACAGTCCTTCAAAACATTGTAAGAGTAAGGAGGTTACCCTAATTCTGGTGCCGCTCCTGACCCTTGATGGCTTTGCCTAACAGGATGGCTCAAATCTACTATATGTTGGTTATCGCCTGTGCTGAAACCATTTGCCATGAACGAGCTGCTACAGATGCCATTCATGTTTCCTGTACTATAAAGCTGTGACACAATAACTTCTTATTAAGCCGAGACTTGCCAACAACACAGTTTGTAGATTTCATATTAATTGTTGTAGTTCTTTTTACTTGTAATGCAACCTAATACCTTCTTATATAATTCCATGTTTTCTTGACGAATGAGGTTTACCTTCTCACAGAGTTCCATGTTTTCCTGCTGAATGATAGTTCCCTGTAAAGGAATGGAAGTTAGTTGATGAAGACGCAGAGTCCACTTTAAGAAGATGGATCAAGAAAGGTACTAATTCACACCTTTCGATGTAGCTCTTCTATTTCATTGGTTAAGATCTGCTCCTGCAGATATATCGTTCGTATGAGGGGTCAACAATTCTTTATACAGATGATGTTAAAAATCAACGAGATGATAAATTTACCTTCTTTGCACGAACACCCTGCAGACTCATTTCCAGTTGGTTTTCTAGGTAATGTAGTTCCTTAATGCTTAAACCCAATAGTTTTTGCCCCATAAGTTGCCTGCCTTACCAATAATGGAAATGAAGTGTCTGAATTAGGCTACTGCGAACTTCTGAACATGACTACATGAACTTGCCAACCATAGTGGCATTGTTGCTTCAGTCTGTTAATGATATTTTTTTTTTTAAATTTAATTTATTACATTTTCAGAAAGTTCAGTCAGAGTGATTTGATAACTACCAACCAGCCACTAGGATGATATAAGCACTATCAAAAAGCAAGACTCTTTTTTTAGATATCGTGACTCCTTGTTTGACCTCCACAGTTGATACCTTTCCAACTATTGTGAGTTAATCCCAGTGAAAGAAAAAGAATATGTACCGGTGGCTTTCATGAAGGTTCTGCAGCTGCTGCCTTATGACTTCTGCCTCCTGTTGCCAAAACTACCATGTAAAATATTATGATTAACAGTTTGTTCGCTTCATATCCCATTCACTTCATAGCAAGAACGGCGGTTAGATTCTTCCATTATTTAAAAAATAAATACTCAGTTCGATTGTTATAAATCTGCAGGAGCTTAGATTCGATCTGACAATTGATTACTCATTATTATCAAACGAATTGCTCTTGTTTTAAGATCTTAACAATCACAAGGCGTCACTATTTTGTGTATTTAGTTTGGAAAATGGAACTAGGTTCAATATAAGTTCCAACTTCAATTAAAATGTATACTTGCATCATTTTTCAGTCATATGCTAGGTTTTTAGAGGTCGTAGCTCACATGATAATCTGGGCTTAAATCTGCAAACAGTAATACTGTAAGTTTAACATGATATGGGGAGCCGTCTCTGCAATAATGTTTTATAAACCTGATTTTTGACAATAATTAGAACTCTGGGAGTTACACTCTCCCAGTGTTGCATGTCTTCTCCTTGTCTAGCTCTGCAATGTCGTAAGCACTATCACCATAATTTCTGGTTGCTTTGAATAAATAAGCAGCATATGTGAGTACCAACGAACTATACTTTAATGGAATTATGTTGCTTATACCTTCTTCTTTTATTTAACTGTATCCCTTTTTTGTTCTACCTTGTCATTCAGTACCATTTTTGCTGTTTCCTACCATTTCATTGTCATTGTTTAATTGATAGCAATTTGCTCCTGCCCTGTAAACAATTCCTAGTATTTTGTCCTTGGATGTCACGAATTAGATTTCACATCTAAAATAACTCTTGATTATAAACCCTTATGGTAAATATAGTGCTCACATGTGCAACTTGAAGGATATCCTTATGTTTGCCGTTGTTACACAATACTTGTTAACATGTATTCTCTGTTTTAGTAAAAAGAGTTTCTTTTGCCTTCTTATCTATGCATTCTTTCATTACTTTGTAGACGTGTCCTCTTTGGTTTCTTCATCAGATTGATTTCCCTAACCTACCATTTAATGATGTTAGTCTCTTAGAGCAACTCCTGATTTATAAACCCTCCTACTTCTCTTTTCTCCGTATCCTGTCAACTGATCTCTATCTTTTGTTTAGTTTTTTCAAATTATTCTCCTGTTTGATATGGATTATGCTTCATTGTTCATAGTTTCTTCACATTATGAAAATGCTTCAGATTTCGTCAGGACTGTATGCATCCCCTTCCCCCTTCTTTTCTTGGGTCCCCTTTAATTCTATTGATTTCTTTTTCTTGTGTAGATGTCACTACTACCAATTACCTTGGAGAAGTGTATTTTAGTTTCTACTTTTTTATTGAGGGCATGTGCTGGGGAGGGGAGGGGGGGGGGGGGCAAAGGGAGTCACTAATGGTAGAGTGATGCAGATAGGTGTTTACTCCCTTCCCAAAGACCTTATTTGAGATACTTCTTCTCTTTTTTGTGTGGAAAGAGAGGCAAGGGGTTGGGGGAGGGGGATATGTGTCATTAGTTGATGAGTTGAGTCTAAGGTTTTGGCACCAAACACTTCAAATGTACTTCTGATTGCAATATTTTGCTGCACCCTTGAACATTGATGTCATTTATCAAGCTTTTCGCCCTCTAGCATGTGTTTCTGGCTTTTCAGTCAAAGAAGGCTTTAACATTTCTTATGAGCAAAGCAAACAAATGCTAGAAAGGAAACCAAAGCTTGTGACTTAAGCTTTCAGGATTGTTGTATTCTCTCAAAACATAATTCCATTAAAATATAGTTCGTTCATTCTGACAAGCAAAATGTATAACATACATAATATTCAAGCTTTTGTGTATATTTGCACGGAAGTACATATATATACGGTGATGGACTGGGTGCTTACATCATTGCAGTGCTTCCTATCCTAATAAACCCTTCTATGCAAAATTGAATCAGTGGTATACAAGATTGAAGGTCATATGAGGTCGTACCTTCACTTCTGATTCAGAATTTAGGTGATGATGCTCCTCCTTGATTTTGTTATATCTGGCAATAACGGATTTCATGCTGCCAGGAAAAATGCATTGGTAAGCAGCGAAGTATATGTAATATTTACTGAATATTTCTCAGGTTTCTGAGGAGTTTTAAAGAAGCTTTTGTACATTTTGTACTTTGAGGACAATATAGTAATCACAGTGCCGAAGTACTTGTTTGAGAGATAAAACGGATTGTCATTCTTCGTCTTCAAACTTTTATGGATGTGATACTCAAACTAAGACACAACAACTATAAACCCTTGTTCCAAAATGATTAGGCGTCTAACAAAATGTCGATATATTATTTTGAAGTTTAGTTAAGTTACCTCTAATGCTTGTAGAATTATCTCTTAAGCTAGACAAGAGGTTTATGTAAGACTAAGTGCTCCGTTATTAATATTTCAGGAAGTTTAGAGCAGGTAATGACTGTCATGCTCAAAATCAATGGCGGTTGCTGACATCTTAATTTGGACTAATGGTATCGATCGCAATTGCAAGGCACAGAACAAGGAACGAGGTAATAGTCACAGCTGATCATTACGAGGATAAGGATGGCCGTTCACTTCTAAGGTGCAACCTTTGTCTATTCATGTTCCTCAAGTTCTTACATTTTTTCATTTTATCTTTGCAGTAGACGAAATCATGGTATAAGAATAGCAAAGATAATGATTTCATATCAACACAAGAGCTAGCATTATTAAAGTTCAATAACAACCCTTAGTCTTTTTTATTATACTCTTATAAAAAACAATGACTTTTTAACATGAACATATTAGGCCTCAGAATCTTTTTATTTTTAATTGCTATGCTAAACTCAATACTTTGATAAAATTTCTATTACAAATGCAATGTATGTCCAATATATTTTGGCAAATTGCATCTGAATAGTGTCATGTAAGAGATAAGTACTCATCATAGAAGGCTAATGCTTCTATTTATTGGACCTATATGCTTTTCTATTGGGAGCTGTATTAGATTATCTTTTATTAAGCTTGAACTTACTGCATCTTTGTGGCAATTGCTTCTATGCCAAGGTTATAAGAGAAACCTATCTGGAATTTTAGATATGAAGTTCTATCATAAGGTCGTCGGGGTCAGTCATGACCATGGTCTAAAATACACTAGCATCAAATGCAGCCTTGTGGTTCCCTTTACTCTCATATTAATTAAAAAATCCCTATTATTCACTGTCCATAAGCATAAGATAAATAAATAAAATCTTTGTATTTTTTTTGCCCATATTGTTGTGAGGTTGGACCATATAAAAACTTTGAATCACAATCTGTGAACTATATGGTGTTAATAGGTTTTGATTTTTTGTTGAACAAATATCAACGTTACATAGTTAAGTTTAATGATCTAAGACTGTTTCAATTTCTTTAGGTCCTGTAGAGCTCTTACCGAATCCAACATGTATCTCAACCCTGAACATCATATATATAGTGCAAAGTTTTCAGAATTCTAACATAGGTATCCCACAATAATCGTTAACATTTGTAAGGTCATGAAGTAGCTAGTGTTCCAAAGACTTTGTTAAGCTGGCCTAGAATTAGCTTAAGATTGAAATCGTAATTTGTCAGGATATGTAGAAACTAAATTTAGTAATGTATTTATTCATTTATGTACACTGCTTAATCAGGGATAAGAAGAGATGTTGAAAACAAACAGATCATGTGACCACTATTGCAGGAAATATAAATTGTGGAAGTAGAAGAGAGAATATCAAACCTTGTATTTGAGTACTCGTAGAGTCTTCCAGTGCTAGAAAAAATGATAACTCCAACTTCAGCATCACAAAGAATAGCGAGCTCCTTGGACTTCTTTAGCAAACCTTTCCTTCTCTTGGAGAAAGTCACTTGCCTACTTGTGGAGTTGTCAATTCTCTCGATAACGATCTTTCCTCTTCCCATAGCTCCTCCCTGATTCCTCAAGTGTCAAGACCACGAGAAACACCAGATGATTAACAAGTGGTTTAAGATTTGTGAAAAAGTAAACAAATATTTATACTATCTGAAGATCTTCCACATGCACTGATTGATTGTGATTCGCATTAGTACACTTTGTTGATGATTCTTAGCTGTAGATAGTTTTTGTGCCCTAGAATTGAACTTTGATGAGTATGAATTTGAAGGAGGAGAAAGGATGATAAAGTACTTTCATTTCATCAGCTTTCTTTATAAGCCAATAAAACTAACAAGGTATCTATAAATTAATTACAATAACCCTACTGCATCTCTCTTTATATCAACTTGTTAATATGAGTACTTATTCATATTACCTTGGTCGTACAACATAAACTATAAATTACATATGTTGCCCAGCAAATCAAAAAATACTTGGCTAGTGGTCCTGAAATTACATTTCCATTTCAAGTGAAGATGTTGAGGTTCTCGAGGATGAATCAGAGACTGTATGCATTAGTACCCTTCCTATGGAATGACCTATGGTTAAGGTAGTAATTTTGTACCGCCGTCAGGCGTATTCAACAGTGACACCTGGGTTTTTTAATTAGTTTTCTTAGATTTGATAAATCTCAAAATGCATACAATAGGGTAGCTTGTACATGTAGCTATTTGGGTTGATTTTATATGGTGGAAAAAGAGGTACAAGCGTCTTGCGGTAACAAAATAAGATGTCACAATGTCCGTTACATTATATGGAACTCTCTGTAGTCTCCTTCTCATAGGATACTAATACGCAGTATATGACTATGGTGTTTTCTTTCCTACGAATTATGAAATATGGTAAGAGTACTTCAAACATTTCGTTTATTTCATCTATAAGGTGGTGTTCTGGTAGTTAAGATCCCTGCTTATCTAGGTTTATTAGGAAAATTGTCATCATGAAATATGATGATTAATACAACATAGTAAGTAAAGTTTAAGCATAGTAGCTTATATATTGAAGTAAAGGATTATAGTACTAGTTCACACTACTTTGTGAATTGCATCAAATAGCTTATAATTCTTGGTTCTTAATGAAAATTTAGTTCTCCACTAATGGTTGCATTGGATTCCTTTAGTTTTTTATTTAGGAGACATAAGACAGTAGTATGGTACACAACTACAAAAATTATTTGCCTACTTCACTCACTTTTTTGTACTTGAAGTTGAATATTTTCCTTAGTAATAGAGTTACAAGTTTCTCAGTGTTCTATTTACAAAACTTCTTTTTCTCCCTTGGCAAATATCGGTATGTAGAACTGTAGAAGCTGTTGGTTATGATGCAAGTAAAATTTTGTTATTTGATTTCGTAGTTGCTTGCTGCACTCTTTTATGTATTAAAAATAATAATTCTGTTTTCATTCCCTCACTATGTTAGATACAAACCGATTTTGAACCTTGGTCATGGGTACTATCCCCTATGAATTTACCAGCTGATTTATGTAGCAATGACTAAAATGTTGATAAACATATTATAAGTGCTTAGCCACCATATTTGCATAAATTCTGCGTTGATCGACATATATATAATCTATGAACTCCAAAACTTTGACTCATTCATACCTTGGTGGTCGAGATGATTAGTTTATCAGCAGACATTTACATACATTTTAGCCTCAAATGGAGACTTTTATTTCACATGCCCTCGGTTTAATCCCAAAAGGAGTAACTGGACCTGAAAAAAGCTTCCTTGTTATTTGCACTAGTTAAGTATTTTAGTGTTAGTAACACCCACTTTTTTAGTGCTAATCTGCCTG
Organism: Spergularia bocconei; assembly: GCA_963457585.1. Taxonomy (NCBI): domain Eukaryota; kingdom Viridiplantae; phylum Streptophyta; class Magnoliopsida; order Caryophyllales; family Caryophyllaceae; genus Spergularia; species Spergularia bocconei. The sequence goes on along the minus strand of OY734945.1, from coordinate 242,237 downwards.
ATGCATACTAATGGTTGGGAGGTTGTTTGAGACACTAATCATAAAGTTTATGATCGATGTCCCTCATACTCTCCTCTGATTGGTTGATGCCCACGTGGAAGTGAGTTCCTAGACCAATGAGATTTGTGGGTTCGGTCTTTGAGGAAAATCCTAGATGGGTTTGTAGCTTAATTAGGCATAATTAATAGATGTCATTTGTGTATTGTAAGTGGCAGGATTAATTAGTTATTTAGTTAAAAGGTTTTAGGGTTCCAACTAAGAACAAGCTAACCTCAGCCAGGTGTCAATCATCAACAAATGATATGTTGCAGGGATCAAGAAAAAAGGCAATCTCCTGATGTAGTTTATCTTTCCAAGAATAGAAATGTCTGCTTGAACTGATGAGTCATTTGCTTGAACTGAAGAAGAGTGTTTTCTTCTCTTTTTTAGTACTGAAAATCTCAACAGTATCATATAGTAGGAGTAGAATATGGTGGTAGTCTGCATTTAAGTAGTAATAATGCTCGGGGAAATGAGATTGTATGATGCACTCTCTGTGGAAGTACAAAAGCATGCACATGCTTCTGCAGATTTGAGTATCTGCATATGAATCTTCAATTTGCGTCACCTTGACGAATTAGTGCTGCACTACCTGCACAAATCTGCATGCCAATTGCCAGGAGTATAACATAAATATAAAAAACGAGGAACTAGCTGAATGTAATACAGCGAGGACAATAATGTAGTCGTACTCTTAGATTAGCATGTAATTGACTAATATAAATCATCATATGAAATCGTCATTGTGAAACTAGCTGAATGCCTGAATGAATAATATATTGGATTGTTATTAGTCTGTTCCTCGCCTTTCCTTGTAGTTTTGTTGAGTGAGCGTAAGCAAGGTACATCACTTGGAAATAGAGTTGAGACAGGTTTTCCACCTGTAAATCATATGCATGTATGGTTTTTTTCGATACTTCTTATGAGCAATGAAGCATGATTATTACGGACATACAGTCACACACAAACGCACATGCATATAGCAGAGTTTGACATGAAGAAGAATTAAGGAGGTGTACTGGCGTAGTATGCATTACATGGTAGTAATAGTTAAGATATATTTGTCGAAACTTGTGGTTTGAAGACTTATGTTGTGGTTTAATTTTCAATTGTGTAATCTATTGTTTAAAATGTGGAAGCCAGAGGCAAGGGACAATTTGGATTCATGGAGCTACTCGAATACTCGATATCGGGCAACGTATGGCAAGGGATGTATGTTGGCCCATGCTGAACAAATTGGGCTTCTACATGGGTTAGGAATCTGAAATCAAATTGGGTTTACTGTACTCTTTGGATCTGCTCCGCACCGAAATGTGCTCTTCCAACGTTTCGTTGTCCTGGTAAGTGTTCCATCGATTCTCAATCCATCCGTACATATTGTTTAATTTATAACTTTAGATGCTTAAACAATTTGTCATGAGCTCTTAACCCTTTAATCCTCTGTCATAAGACTTAACTTAGCTAGAATAGCCTTGCTTTGGATTGCTAGTGGGAATATAAACCTCATCAGAAACTCGTTATATTGAAAAACGTTCGAGGAGTTACTCGTCTCATTGCTACTTAATTACTTTAAATGGACGTTCACTTCCCCGTACGTTTGTAAGATTTAAATGAGGTGTCTTCTCGGTACAAGCCGTGTATATGGTCAAATGATGATTAGTTTTCTCTTTGGATGATCAAACTTGACTTGTAATTTTTTGATGATTACACTTGACTTTTCATTTGTTTATCTTATATCGGTACGAGAAATTTCTAGCATGTTTCTTTTGCTAGGTGTTAGATAACCAACTGAGCCAAAAGTCTAGACATATGGTTAGAGCACCCACAATGATCTTATACTTCAACACGCCCCCTCACGCAAAGGCCCACTTGGGCTTGAAGCGTGGGTAATTCACTGGCCCACACACAACACTTAAACTGAAGGCTCCAACACAGTAAAGGAGGGGGTTACCACGATTCGAACTCGAGACCTCTTGGATAACCAACTGAGCCAAAAGTCTAGACTGATGGTTAGAGCACCCACAATGGTCTTGTACTTCAACACTAGGCGCTTTGTGTAAGAAATCGTTGCTGAGGTGCAGATTTTGCTACTTCGTTACAAGGTTGTTTCAATATAAAAGATATAAATGTGGTTAAAACTTTAAGGTCATTACATTCAGACACTTAGTGCTTAAGAAGGTGACTGGATATTCTATTGCTTGTTGACGCGATTATTTTGGCATCAACTCTGCATGACTATTCAGTATGATTGAATCTTTTTATTAAGTTAGGATATATCTGGTTTAGTTATATTTATCTGATTTAAGTAAATCACCAGTGTTGACATATGATGAGCGAGACTACAGAAAAGAATGTTAATCATAATAAATTAAGAGGTTTTTCCTGACTTTGTTCGACTCACCGTGTGAAGACTTAATACTACTGTGGCTTCTAAACTTTCATCATTGTTCTCCACTGTCTAAATTTGTCTTCTGAGCTTTCTTGCTTAAGGAAACGACATGGCTACCTATCTCCTTAGATCCTTAGCACCGTATATGTCAAACTGTTATGCTCTTGAAATTTCTTTGCTTTGGATACATATTATTCTTCCTGTTGCCAACTCAGTATCCTTCCAATTCTCTCGATTTGACTCAAGTTCGAATATACTGTACCAAGGAGATGCTGTAAATTCGGTTGGAGCCATTGAAAACAAAGTTGATTACTTGGACCGTGTAGGCCTAATCACCTATGCGAACAAGGTGCAACTTTGGGATGAAAGTTCAAACACTATGTCAGACTTCTCAACCCATTTCTCATTTTTCATTGATACCTTAGAACAGTCTCCGGGAACCTATGGCGATGGGGTCACGTTCTTTATTGCTCCTGCTGGTTTTCAAATTCCACCTAATTCAGATGGTGGCTTTCTAGGCCTCTATAACACAACCACCTCTGACTCCCCCAGTAATCAACTTATTGTCGTCGAGTTTGATGCATTTCCGAATCCAGAGTGGGATCCTCCATATGAGCATGTTGGTATCAACAACAATTTTATAGCATCGTTAGTAAACACTCATTGGAATGCTAGTTTACATAGCGAAAACCGCTGACGCTTGGATAGTTTGTAATTCAACTACTAAGAATCTCACTGTATTTTGGTCTTACAGAGAAGAGGCAACTTAAAATCGCAACTCCAGCCTCTCTTTACAAATTGACCTTCGGAAAACCATCCCTGAGTTTGTGTCAATTGGTTTGTCTGCTGCTACTGGAAAATATGTGGAGCGTCACAATCTCCAATCTTGGGAGTTCAACTCCAACTTGGAGTCAAAGGTCCCAAAAATGAGTCATTCTAAGAAGAGTAAGTTAGAGATAGGATTGATTGTTCCTTTATGTCTTATGATTCTTGGGGGTATTGTAGTTTTGGTTTTATACCATAGGAGGAGATGGATGAAGAGAAAACAAGCCGAGGCAGCCTCATTCAATGATGAAGTTGAGAGAGAGGCAGGGCCTAGAAAGTTTATGTATCCCGAGCTTGTTCCAGCCACCCATAATTTCTCGAGTGAACGTAAGTTGGGTGAAGGTGGCTTTTGATGTGTCTAGAAGGGTTATCTTATTGAGTTAGACATACCGATGCTGTGAAAAAAACATCTAGGGGCTCCAAACATGGGAAAAAACAGTATATAACTGAGGTGAAAATAATTAGCCGGCTTAGGCATAGGAACCTTGTGCAGCTCATTGGCTGGTGCCATAGCCATGGTGAATTTCTACTTGTTTATGAGTTCATGCCTAATGGTTGCTTGGATGCTCACCTATTTGGGAAGAAGTTACCTCTATCTTGGTTTTTAAGGTACAAAATCACGCTTGGTGTAGGCTCGGGATTGCTGTACCTACATGAAGAATGGGAGCAGTGTGTGGTGCACCGAGACATAAAGAGCAGCAACATAATGCTAGACTCTAGTTTCAATGTCAAGCTTGGTGACTTTGGACTAGCAAAGTTGATGGACCATAAACTTGGCGGTCAGACAACGGGCTTGGCAGGAACTTTTGGGTACATGGCTCCAGAGTACATAAGCACAGGGAAGGCTAGCAAAGAATCTGATGTCTACAGCTTCGGAGTGGTTGTATTAGAGATTGTTACAGGAAAGAAATCAATGGATTGCCTGGATGTCGTGACTGACCAAATGGGACTAATTGAGTGGGTGTGGGATCTATATGGCCGAGGAGAGCTACTGTCAGCCATTGACAAAAGTCTAGACAACGGACATGGTTTACGATGCTAAACAGGCAGGGTGTTTGTTAACAGTAGGGCTATGGTGTGCTCACCCTGATCACAATAAACGACCGTCCATCAGGCAGGCAACCAAAAATGCCCGTTCCATTCTATCATGTGCCCCTACCATCACTCAGCTCTTCAGGCCCTTCTTTAACTTTAACAAGCCTCGAAATTGGTCGTTAGGCTTTGGACTCACCTCGAGTTGATCAAATCGTATGTCTTAAGTTGTTGGTCGTTGTATAGTAATTGTTGTTGTTGGTGTTGATGTTGTTGGTCATTGTATAGTAGTAAATATTATTTAGCTCTGTTCCATAGAAATACAGTGTCCATTTGTGATTAGACTACAGAAATTTCATTACATATATCAATACTCATATATCAGATAAAACCGGAAGAGAGGAATTATGATATGGGGTGATCGGATTCCACTGGTGGTACGCAATGTCAGCCTCGAGGCTAAGACGATTTCAACGTCGGCTTCTTCTTCCGTGGCCAGCTTCTCTCTGGCAAGTGAAGTAAAGGGCAGCAACAGGCATGGCAAGGTTATATTGGTCTGCAAATTCTCTGGTGAAGAAATTTTGGCGCCACGCAGGATCTTGCATTGTTTGTCTTCCAAGTTGACGATACACTACAAATACAAGTCTATGTATCCCCACTGATGGTCTTGGGCTCTCATATGACACCACTTCTTGCCCTGTATTCGTAGCGAAATTTTGATCTCGACTGTGAAAATGTGAACAAGCTCGGTAAAAAGAATTTGTTCCTTGATTTTACATTATTGAAAAGAAAAAAAATTGTGGGATTGAATGAGATTTGAGGTATGATTCTGATATGCACGCATTCATCTAAATTAGCGCATTTTCCGTGCATAAAGACAAAAAACGCTCAAAATTATTTGGATAAACCGTATATTATTATGTTCGATTCATTTGCACTTGTGAGACTAATACGTATCCAAATTCATCACGGAGGAATAGAGGGCGTATTGTAATGTTTTTTCTGTGTCTGATAATGACACGATAAGATTATACGACATGATTATCTCCTCCATTTCAAAATTTTAACCATCGCATAATAAATAATTTTCACTATCAAAATGCGGGTATTCGAACATCATAAAATTACTCGAGTATTTGATATCTAAGCTAATGTCCAAAAAAAAAAAAAAAAAATAGTCCGCTGCTTAACTTCTTTAAATTTTATAAACAGATGTAAATAAATAGCCCGTAGTACAAATTAGATCAACAAAGATGCTATGGTGTAGTGGTTATCACGTCTGCTTTACACGCAGAAGGTCCCCAGTTCGATCCTGGGTAGCATCATTTTTTCTTTTTAATTTTCGTCTGTAGTGCACTTTTAAGAATTGCACCTTATTTTCTCATTTTCCTTGGTTGATATAATTGCAATGATTAAGTACGTTATGCCCTATTTAAAATATGTATAATCAAGTGACAAAACTTTGTTGATTAAACTTTAAATTTGCATATATAATTAAGCATGATCACTCACCAAAAATTATGCCTCCTGCAGCTGGTATGTTACTCACCAACCTAAAGCATTGCAAAAATGAACTCTTCATTAGTAACTTATTTGACAATCTAATCTACTCCATCATTGTTGGTAAATATACTCATACTAAATTAAACTTACCAATGCAAGTATTCTCTCTCGGTCGCATTGCCTGGGCTTGGAGCATCAGGATCCACCATAACCTTCAAGATCGATTAACTAGACATTTTTAACCAAAGAAGATAACATATTATATATATAACACATTTCTTTTGTCTAGTTATGTTACTCACTAGGCATTATTCAGCTAGAGAGAACGTCTTTTAATAATTACATCATTCGTTAATTTTAGCAAGTAGTAGGTCAGATGACATTATTGAATTAAATCAGAGTTTAAAAACCAACTAACAAGAGAATGCACAATACATATTAAGGACGTCTTAATATCAGCCTGTCATTATACACATCAATCTTAACTAGTACATTATCAAGATCAAACGACGATGTTAATTAATTAATCTGACCGTATAATTATTAATTATATACATGCATTAGCTACTTACCAAAGTGTAGAGTGCCCAAGGGTCATCACCTATAATCTCAATTCTTGGAGGGGTGACAACTTGAGAGGGTCTAAGTTGACAAGCATTGATGACTTCTCTACTTTCGTATACAACTCTCAAATTCACTGAAATAACAAAGGGATCAACAACATCTCCTATCACTTGTCCTATAACAAGTGCGTCTCCTGATGTTCTTCCTCTTGACATCATGTTCTTGTAACCTTAGAAGTTGTACTAATCTCTATATAAATGTTGTGTAAAATGTAAAAACACACAACTATATATACTAGATAGTGCATGCGCTAGCTAGCTAAGCTATTATAATTACTTGTAAGTATGCATATATTGTTTCAACCTTAAAACCTTCTTTTATATTGTTTCTTAAAGCATCTTTTCTAGCCGCTTTTTTTGTCCATGACGATATACAATACGATGCTTAAACAAGTACAATGAAATGACAGTTTTTCTTTTCTTAGTTTCATGTGTTTACATATTATATACCGAGTAGTATGTACTACATTCAGATTACACATTTCAATTTTGGACCAATGAAAAGACGATCTTCAATCAAATAAATCGTTACTAGCCACACAAAAGAAGGCGATCATTATTGACTTATTACTTTTTTTTATTACAATTTCAAATAAATAAATAATCAAAGTACATACTACTAAAGGAGTATGCATAATATGTGCTTTATGTAGTAACAAATTAAACGTATTTATATAGTAATTTTTTAGTGTTAATAAGCCGGCTGCCCCACTAAAACACAGTCACTTATTAAGTGATTATTACATCACTAAGGTGACGTTGTAGCAAATGAAGAGGATGACGTACTATATCAGTATTTTTGAGTTTGTGTGGTTCTCGGCTGCTGGTAGGTTGTAGCACAAATGGTTAAAATTTCAGATTGTACGTAGTTCTTATTGTAGATCAGCATATGCAAGGGTGTGTAAGTGTGTTCTTTTTGCTTTCTCCGACCTGTGCGATGGTTGGGGCATATATAGTATCAACCATTTTACATACTCTTATCCAAATTACTCGGCCACAGCTTAGTTTCCGTGGTTCGAAACATTTCACACGATAAATCACGAGTCAAATTCACCGTTTTCAAAGAGTGGTGTTAAACACAATTAGCATAAATCAACAACTTTTCGATCAATCTCGTTTCGCAAATAACTAGAAAAGGAAATATCTTATTTCGGAATGCATGGTAATAAACAAAATAAAAATAGCAGGATTGGACCATAGAATATTGAAAGGGTGTTGATGCTATTGATCGGCAACATATGTACTATATTGGCTCAGAATTCGGAATAGTTCAAATATCTGATTGAGGCTATTAATTCTATTTGTGTTAGATGTGGATCATACGTTTTATATTCGGTGCAAGTGTTCCTATCTTACCTCAATACCTCATCTCCTCGATCATTTCATGTGGGAGGCATCACGTAATACGATAGTTTCAGTCCCGAATATGTAGAAACCCCATCTGAAAAAGCACAATTAATTTGGTTGGAGTTTTACCCTTTTTTAGTTCCATGTCTATTTTTGACACTTTTTATTCCATTATACAAAAATACAAATAATGCACTTTTTGGCTTTTTAGTTGGAACTTGGAAGTACTAGGTAGCTAGCACTTTTGTAGAACACTACTTTATGTCTTGATTCATATTCATTGTGGTCTAGCATGCAATTGGCTAGAGTACAGTTCATCACTTGATTGGGTGCACAACTTGTGGAAGTGATGATTCTATCTACACTTTTGTGACTTATAAGTTACAATATTGTGGCGAAAGCATCTTTTATAACTCTGAGCCGATACTCAATGAATAAAAATATACTTGAGTTATAATAAAAAAAAATGACCATTAAAACGGACTTAAGATTTAAGTTATACCCTTCAAAGCATGCATGTCAAGTGATCATTTGTCCTCAAACTAACCAATATTAATTATTGGTAAACGCATCTAATTGTAGACACTGCCATTTTAAGTAACACTCTTAATTAAAAGGTAGTTGCTACGATTCTTTACAGGGGAGTACATTGATCTTATGTTTCTCTTCGAGGTCTCATCGACCTATTGGAAAATTTATGTGAAGACTTGAGACTACGTAATCATGTTCATGTTTCTTTTTATATTCGTTAATTGTACTATTTTGTTATATATGATCACCTTTAAAAAATTCAAAATAAGTATGATTGTGCGCTATTAAAATTGTGTTAATTTCATAGATCAAATCCTAAGGTAAGTATTGAAACAATCATACAATTAAATTTGTAAAGCTATGCTTCAAAATTCTTAAAACAAGCTAAGCAAAAGTAAATCATGTTTCACTGAAATCAAAAGTACATTAAGCTACTCTAGAGCTATGTTGCACGAGTACGACACCAAAACGGATACCATGAGGACGCTGATATTGGGATACCGCAATCTCAAAATCAAAGACACTGATACTGCTATTATTTTTTAATATAAATATATAAAATATTATATGTTATATTTTTTAAAAAAATAATAAAAATTCATAAATTTAAAACATAATATTTTAGTTTTGATTTATATGAGAAACGATTCATCTATTGTTGAGGTTCATTAACACGTTTTAACATTTCTCACCTTTGAAGATCAATATACGTTTTTTGATGATTTTGTTAACCTATTGAAATTTTTTTGCTCAAATATTTTGAAAATAGCCATAATATGACCTCTGGATTCATCCACAAAAATCTGGGCCATTTTTATTCCTTAGCGATTTTCGGTCAAAAACGGTGGATTATACACTTCGTTTTTTGCGGATTTTGACCAATTTTTGGAAAGTTGTTTAAATTTCTCAAACTTTCACCATGGATATCCTTGGTGTACTTTTGATAGATATGAGAAACGATTCATCTATTGTTGAGGGTGATTAACACGTTTTAACACATTTCATCTATTGAGATACATATGCGTGTTTTGTCAACTTTGTGCCCCTACCGAAAGATTTTGGATCTAGTATTTTGTGTAGCGCTATAATATGACCTCTAGATTCATCCACTAAAATCTAGGCAATTTTTATTACATCGCGATTTTCGGTCAAAAACAGTGGATTATACACTACGTTTTATCCCGATTTTTTACCAGTTTTTTGAAAGTTGTTAAAACTTGTCAAGATTTTATGGTGAACAACCCTGGTATACTTTTTTTAGCTAAGAAAAATGATTACTCTATTATTGAAGATCTTTTTACGCGTTTTAGCACTCATTAGTTTTTAAGATCAATATACGTTCTTTAACGATTTTGTTAACCTATTGAAAGTTTTTTGCTCAGATTTATTGCAAATAGTCATAATATGACCTCTGGATTCATCCACGAAAATCAGGGCCATTTTTATTACTTAGCAGTTTTTGGTCAAAAACAGTGGATTATACACTTAGTTTTTTGCGGATATTGACCAATTTTTGAAAAGTTGTTTAAATTTCTCAAACTTTCACCATGGATATCCTTGGTGTAGTTTTGATAGATATGAGAAATGATTCATCTATTGTTGAGGGTCATTAACACGTTTTAACACATTTCACCTATTGAGGTACATATGTGTGTTTTGACAACTTTGTGTCCCGACCGAAGGTTTTTGGAACTAGTAACTTGCGTAGCGCGATAATATGACCTCTAGATTCATCCACTGAATTCTAGGCAATTATTATCATGTCGCGATTTTCGGTCAAAAACAGTGGATTATACACTTCTTTTTGTCCCGATTTTAAACAGTTTTTTAAAAGTTGCTAAAATGTATCAAAATTTTATCGTGGACATCCTTAGTGTAATTGTTTTAGGTATGAAAAATGATTACTCTATTATTGAAGTTCTCTTACGCGTTTTAGCACTCATTAGCTTTGAATATCAATGTACGTTTTTTGACGATTTTGTTAACCAATTGAAAGTTTTTTGTTCACATATTTTGCAAATAGCCATAATATGACCTCTGGATTCATCCACGAAAATCTAGGCCATTTTTAATACTTAGCAATTTTCGGTCAAAAACGGTGGATTATACACTTAGTTTTTTTGCGGATTTTGACCAATTTTTGGAAAGTTGTTTAAATTTCTCAAACTTTCACCATGGATATCCTTGGTGTAGTTTTGATAGATATGAGAAATGATTCATCTATTGTTGAGGGTCATTAACACGTTTTAACACATTTCACCTATTGAGGTACATATGTGTGTTTTGACAACTTTGTGTCCCGACCGAAGGTTTTTGGAACTAGTAACTTGCGTAGCGCGATAATATGACCTCTAGATTCATCCACTGAATTCTAGGCAATTATTATCATGTCGCGATTTTCGGTCAAAAACAGTGGATTATACACTTCTTTTTGTCCCAATTTTTAACAATTTTTTAAAAGTTGCTAAAATTTATGAAGCCTTGTTGAAATTTTGTTAGCTATGAAAAACGATTACTCTATTCTTGAATTCTATTACGCGTTGTAGCACTAATTAGCTTTAAAGATCAATGTACGTTTTTTGACGATTTTGTTAACCGATTCAAAGTGTTTTGCTTAGATAATATGCAAATAGCCATAATATCACCTCTGGTTTCATCTACGTAAATCTGGGCTATTTTTATTACTTAGCGATTTCGGTCCAAAACGGTGGATTATACGCTTCGTTTTTTGCGGATTTTGACCAATTTTTGGACAATTTTTCAAATTTATCAAACTTTAACCATGGATATCCTTGGTGTAGTTTTGATAGATATTGGAAACGATTCATCTATTGTTAAGGGTCATTAACATGTTTTAACACATTTTACCTATTGAGGTACATATGCGTGTTTTGTCAATTTTGTGCCCCGGCTGAAAGCTTTTGGCACTAGTATTTTGTGTAGCGCGATAATATGACCTCTAGATTCATCCACTAAAATCTAGGCAATTTTTATTACGTCGTGATTTTCGGTCAAAAACAGTGGATTATGCACTTCTTATTCTCCCGATTTTTAACAGTTTTTTAAAAGTTGCTAAAAGTAATCAAAATTTTATCGTGGACATCCTATGAGTAATTGTTTAAGGTATAAAAAACGATTACTCTATTATTGAAGTTCTCTTACGCGTTTTAGCACTCATTAGCTTTGAATATAAATGTACGTTTTTTGACGATTTTGTCAACCGATTAAATGTTTTTTGCTCAGATATTTTGCGAATACCCATAATATGACCTCCGAATTCATCAACGAAAATCTAGGCCATTTTTATTATTTGGCAATTTTCGGTGGATTATACACTTCGTTTTTTGCGGATTTTGACCAATTTTTGAAAAATTGTTTAAATTTCTCAAACTTTCACCATGGATATCCTTGGGGTAGTTCTGATAGATTTGAGAAACGATTCATCTATTGTTGGTCATTAGAACGTTTTAACACATTTCACCTATTGAGGTACATATGCGTGTTTTGTCAACTTTCTGCCCCGGCTGAAGGTTTTTGGCACTAGTATTTTGCGTAGCGCAATAATATGACCTCTAAATTCATCCACTAAAATCTAGGCAATTTTCATTACGTCGCAATTTTCTGTCAAAAACAGTGGATTTATCACTTCTTTTTGTTACCTCTATATACACTTCTTTTTGTCCCGATTTTTAACAGCTTTAAAAAGTTGGTAGAATTTATCAAAATTTTATCGTGGACATCCTTGGTGTAATTTTTTAAGGTATGAAAAACGATTACTCAATTATTGAAGTTCTCTTACGCGTTTTAGAACTCATTAGCTTTGAATATAAATGTACGTTTTTTGACAATTTTGTTAACCGATTGAATGGATTTTGGTCGGATATTTTTCAAATAGCCATAATATGACCTCCGGATTCATCCACGAAAATCAAGGCCATTTTTATTACTTAGCAATTTTCGGTTAAAAACGGTAGATTATACACTTCGTTTTTTGCGGATTTTGACCAACTTTTGGAAAGTTGTTTAAATTTCTCAAACTTTCACCATGGATATCCTTGGTGTAGTTTTGATAGATATGAGAAACGATTAATTTATTGGTGAGGGTCATTAACACGTTTTAACACATTTCATCAATTGAGGTACATCTGCGTGTTTTATCAACTTTGTGCCCCGACTGAAGGTTTTTGGCACTAGTATTTTGCGTAGCGCGATAATATGACCTCCATATTCTTCCACTAAAATGTAGGCCATTTTCATTAGGTCGCGATTTTCCGTCAAAAACAGTATATTATACACTTCTTTTTGTCCCGATTTTTTAACAGTTTTTTAAAAGTTGCTAAAATTTATCAAAATTTTATCGTGGACATCCTTGGTGTGATTGTTTAAGGTATGAAAAATGATTACTCTATTATTGAAGTTCTCTTACGCGTTTAGCACTCATTAGCTTTGAATATAAATGTACGTTTTATGACGATTTTGTTCACGGATTGTAAGTTGTTTGCTCAGATACTTTGCAAATTGCAATAATATGACCTCTGGATTCATCCACGAAAATCTAGGCCATTTTTATCACTTAGCAATTTTAGGTCAAAGACGGTGGATTATACACTTCGTTTATTGCGGATTTTGACCAATTTTTGGAAAGTTTTTAAAATTTCTCAAACTTTCACCATGGATGTCCTTGGTGTAGTTTTGATTGATTTGAGAAATGATTCATCTATTGTTGAGGGTCATTAACACGTTTTAATACATTTCAACTATTGAGGTACATATGCGTGTTTTGTCAACTTTGTGCCCCGACTGAAGGTTTTTGGCACTAGTATTTTGCGTAGCGCAATAATATGACCTCTAGATTCATCCACTATAATATAGGAAATTTTTATTACGTCACGATTTTTGGTCAAAAACAGTGGATTATACACTTCTTTTTGTCCCGATTTTTAACAGTTTTTAAAAAGTTGCTAAAATTTATCAAAATTTAATCGTGAACATCCTTGGTGTAATTGTTTAAGGTATGAAAAACGATTACTCTATTAATTAAGTTCTCTTACGCGTTTTAGCACTAATTAGCTTTGAATATAAATGTACGTTTTTGACAATTTTGTTACCCGATTGAATGTTTTTTGCTCAAATATTTTGCAAATAGCCATAATATGACCTCTGGATTCATCCACGAAAATCTAGGCCATTTTTATTTCTTAGCAATTTTCGTTCAAAAACAGTGGACTACACTTCGTTATTTGCGGATTTTGACCAATTTTTGGAAAGTTGTTTAAATTTCTCAAACTTTCACCATGGATATCCTTGGTGTAGTTTTGATAGATATGAGAAATGATTCATCTATTGTTGAGGGTCATTAACACGTTTTAACACATTTCACCTATTGAGGTACATATGCTTGTTTTGTCAACTTTCTGCCCCGACTGAAGGTTTTTTACACTAATATTTTGCGTAGCGTTATAATATGACCTCCATATTCGTGCACTAAAATATAGGAAATTTTTATTACGTAACGATTTTTGGTTAAAAACAGTGGATTATATTTCTTTTTTGTCCCGATTTTTAACAGTTTTTTAAAAGTTGCTAAAATTTATCAAAATTTAATCGCAAACATCCTTGGTGTAATTGTTTAAGGTATGAAAAACGATTACTCTATTATTGAAGTTTTCTTACGCATTTTAGCACTCAATAGCTTTGAATATAAATATACGTTTTTTGACGATTTTGTTAACCGATTGAATGTTTTTTGCTCGGATATTTTGCAAATGGCCATAATATGACCTCTGGATTCATCCACGAAAATCTAGGCCATTTTTATTACTTAGCAATTTTCGGTCAAAAACGGTGGATTACACACTTCGTTTTTTGCGGATTTTGACCAATTTATGGAAAGTTGTTTAAATTTCTCAAACTTTCACCATGGATATCCTTGGTTTAGTTTTGATAAATATGGGAAACGATTCATCTATTGTTGAGGGTCATTAACACGTTTTAACACATTTCACCAATTGAGGTACATATGCGTGTTTTGTCAACTTTCTGCCCCGACTGAAGGTTTTTGGGACTAGTATTTTGCGTAGCGCAATAATATGACCTCTAGATTCATCCATTAAAATATAGGAAATGTTTATTACGTCGCGAATTTTTGTCAAAAACATTGGATTATACACTTCTTTTTGTCCCGATTTTTAACAGTTTTTTAAAAGTTGCTAAAATTTATCAAAATTTTATCGTGGACTTCCTTGGTGTAATTGTTTAAGGTATGAAAAACTCTTACTCTATTATTGAAGTTCTCTTGCGCGTTTTAGCATTCATTAGGTTTGAATATAAATGTACGTTTTTTGACGATTTTGTTAACCTATTGAAAATTTTTTGCACCGATATTTTGCAAATAGCCATAATATGACCTCTGGATTCATCCACGAAATACTAGGCCATTTTTATTACTTAGCAATTTTCGGTCAAAAATGGTGGATTATACACTTCGTTTTTTGCGGATTTTAACCAATTTTTGGAATGTTTTTTAAATTTCTCAAACTCTCACCATTGATATCCTTGGTGTAAGTTTGATTGATATGAAAAACGGTTCATCTATTGTTGAGGGTCATTAACACGTTTTAATACATTTCACCTATTGAGGTACATATGCGTGTTTTGACAACTTTGTAGCCCGACTGAAGGTTTTTGGCAATAGTATTTTGCAAAGCGCGATAATATGACCTCTAGATTCATCCACTAAAATCTAGGCAATTTTTATTACGTCGCAATTTTCTATCAAAAACAATGGATTATACACTTGTTTTTGTCCCGATTTTTAATAGTTTTAAAAAGTTGCTAAAATTTATCAAAACTTTATCGTGGACATCCTTGGTGTAATTGTTTAAGGTATAAAAAACGATTACTCTATTATTGAAGTTGTCTAACGCGTTTTAGAACTCATTAGCTTTGAATATAAATGTACGTTTTTTGACGATTTTGTTAACCGATTGAATGTTTTTTGCTCGGATATCTTGCAAATAGCCATAATATGACCTCTGGATTCATCCACGAAAATCTAGGCCATTTTTATTACTTAGCAATATTCGGTTAAAAACAGTGGATTATACACTTCGTTTTTTGCGAATTTTGACCAATTTTTGGAAAGTTGTTTGAATTTCTCAAACTTTCACTATGGATATCCTTGGTGTAGTTTTGATTTATTTGAGAAATGATTCATTTATTGGTGTGGGTCATTAACACGTTTTAACACATTTCACCTATTGAGGTACATATGCGTGTTTTGTCAACTTTGTGCCCCGACTGAAGGTTTTTGGTACTAGTATTTTGCGTAGCGCGATAATATGACCTCTAGAGTCATCCACTATAATCTAGGCCATTTTTATTATGTCGCGATTTTCGGTCAAAAACAGTGGATTATACACTTCTTTTTGTCCCGATTTTAAATAGTTTTTTAAAAGTTGCTAAAATTTATCAAAATTTTATAGTGGACATCTTGGTGTAATTGTTTAAGGTATGAAAAATGATTACACTATTATTGAAGTTCTCTTGCGCGTTTTAGCATTCATTAGCTTTGAATATAAATGTACGTTTTTTGACGATTTTGTTAACCGATTGAAAGTTTTTTGCTCGGATATTTTGCAAACAGCCATAATATGACCTCTGGATTCATCCACGAAAATCTAGGCCATTTTTATTACTTAGCTATTTTCGGTGAAAAACAGTGGATACCCTTCGTTTTTTGCGGATTTTGACCAATTTTTGGAAAGTTTTTTAAATTTCTCAAACTTTCACGATGGATATCCTTGGTGTAGTTTTGATAGATATGAGAAACGATTCATTTATTGGTGTGGGTCATTAACACGTTTTAACACATTTCACCTATTGAGGTACATATGTGTATTTTGTCAACTTTGTGCCCCGATTGAAGGTTTTTGGCACTAGTATTTTGCGTAGCGCGATAATATGACCTCTAGATTCATCCAGTAAAATCTAGGCCATTTTTATTACGTCGCGATTTCGGTCAAAAACAGTGGATTATACACTTCTTTTTGTCCCGATTTTTAACAATTTTTTAAAAGTTGCTAAAATGTATCAAAATTTTATCGTGGACGTCCTTGGTGTGATTGTTTAAGGTATGAAAAACGATTACCCTATTATTGAAGTTCTCTTACGCGTTTTAGCACTAATTAGCTTTGAATATAAATGTACGTTTTTTTTACGATTTTGTTAACCGATTGAAAGCTTTTTGCTCGAATATTTTGCAAATAGCCAAAATATGACCTCTGGATTCATCCACGAAAATCTAGGCCATTTTTATTACTTAGCAATTTTTGGTAAAAAATTGTGGATTATACACTTCGTTTTTTGCGGATTTTGACCAATTTTTGGAAAGTTGTTTAAAATTTTCAAACTTTCACCATGGATATCCTTGGTATAGTTTTGATAGACATGAGAAATGATTCATTTATTGGTGTGTGTCATTAACACGTTTTAACACATTTCACCTATTGAGGTACATATGCGTGTTTTGTCAACTTTGTGCCCCGACTGAAGGTTTTTGGCACTAGTATTTTGCGTAGTGCGATAATATGACCTTTAGATTCATTCACTAAAATCTAGGCCATTTTTATTACGTCGCGATTTTCGGTCAAAAACAGTGAATTATACACTTATTTTTGTCACGATTTTTAAAAGTTTTTTAAAAGTTGCTAAAATTTATCAAAATTTTATCGTGGACCTCCTTGGTGTAATTGTTTAAGGTATGAAAAACGATTACTCTATTATTGAAGTTCTCTTGCGCATTTTAGCAGTCATTAGCTTTGAATATAAATGTACGTTTTTTGACCATTTTGTCAACCGATTGAAAGTTTTTTGCTCGGATATTTTGCAAATAGCCATAATATGACCTCTGGATTCATCCACGAAAATCTAGGCCATTTTTATTACTTAGCTATTTTCGGTCAAAAACAGTGGATACACTTCGTTTTTTGCGGATTTTGACCAATTTTTCGAAGGTTTTTAAATTTCTCAAACTTTCACCATGGATATCCTTGGTCTAGTTTTGATAGATATGAGAAACGATTCATTTATTGGTGTGGGTCATTAACACGTTTTAACACATTTCACCTATTGAGGTACATATGCGTGTTTTGTCAACTTTGTGCCCCGACTGAAGGTTTTTGGCACTAGTATTTTGCGTGGCGCGATAATATGACCTCTAGGTTCATCCAGTAAAATCTAGGCAATTTTTATTACATCGCGATTTCGGTCAAAAACAGTGGATTATACACTTCTTTTTGTCCCGATTTTTAACAATTTTTTAAAAGTTGCTAAAATTTATCATAATTTTATGGTGGACATCCTTGGTGTGATTGTTTAAGGTATGAAAAACGATTACCCTATTATTGAAGTTCTCTTACGCGTTTTAGCACTTATTAGCTTTGAATATAAATGTACGTTTTTTTACGATTTTGTTAACCGATTGAAAGCTTTTTGCTCGGATATTTTGCAAATAGCCAAAATATGACCTCTGGATTCATCCACGAAAATCTAGGCCATTTTTATTACTTAGCAATTTTTGGTAAAAAATTGTGGAATATACACTTCGTTTTTTGCGGATTTTGACCAATTTTTGGAAAGTTGTTTAAAATTTTCAAACTTTCACCATGGATATCCTTGGTATAGTTTTGATAGACATGAGAAATGATTCATTTATTGGTGTGGGTCATTAACACGTTTTAACACATTTCACCTATTGAGGTATATATGCTTGTTTTGTCAACTTTGTGCCCCGACTGAAGGTTTTTGGCACTAGTATTTTGCGTAGCGCGATAATATGACCTCTAGATTCATCCACTAAAATCTAGGCCATTTTTATTACGTCGCGATTTTCGATCAAAACAGTGGATTATACACTTCTTTTTGTCCCGATTCTTAACAGTTTTTTAAAAGTTGCTAAAATTTATCAAAATTTTATCGTGGACATCCTTGGTGTGATTGTTTAAGGTATGAAAAACGATTACTCTATTATTGAAGTTCTCTTGCGCGTTTTAGCATTCATTAGCTTTGAATATAAATGTACGTTTTTTGACGATTTTGTTAACCGATTGAATGCTTTTTGCTCGTATATTTTGCATATAGCCATAATATGACCTCTGGATTCATCCACGAAAATTTAGGCCATTTTTATTACTTAGCAATTTTCGGTCAAAAACGGTGGATTATACACTTCGTTATTTGCGGATTTGACCAATTTTTGAAAAGTTACGTTAGTAAAAAAAAAAAAAATATTGCGTTTAGCAATCAGGCTAAACGCAATCATGTTAAAGAAAGAACCAACAGAGTGAGAGTATGACCGAATATTTGGAATAGTTTTAATCTATCAGAAATGGGCATGTCCTAAAAGAGTGAGAGTCCTTACCATTGGGTCAACCCGATTCGAGACTCTAACCAACCGAACCGACCCGAGTACTTGACCCGTTTAACAAAACATCCATAGACTCCCAGTGTCCTCGACATCCAAGTCTCTCTCTTTTCTCGCGTCTCTGTATTTCCCCTCCCAACGCCGCCGTCGCTGCCGCCGCCGTCACTGCCGGGAAAAGTATTTGTTCAGGTGAACAAATTTCCCCTTTCTAATATTTTTAGTCTTTATTATGAATTAATCTTATGGATTACGCTTTTGGTAAGTTGGGTTTTCACTTGAATTAGTTGAAACCCTAGAATTCCTAATTAATATTAACATGATTTCGGATTGACCGGAAGTTGAACTGTTGCTGTTGAAGGGTGGTTATGCTATAAGGAGTTCTGGGTTCTATATAATTAATGGGGAACTTGTAGTTGGTTGTTGCTTGAACAATACACTTTGTGGCTTGACATTCTTCTCTTTTTCCTTGGTTGCATGATTTTTTAAGGATTATTGAAGTGGACATGCTTCTATATTGACTTTTCCCTATGTTTCAATAGGGGTAAGGTTTGCGTACATCTGCCCCCCTTACCCCGCCTTATGGCGGAAGATTTTAAGGCGCTGGGGTAATGATGTTGTCATTGTATTCAAACAGATACGCTCTAGTGTAGTAGTGGTGATGGTGTTTAACTCCGGATTGTATGTTTTAGAGGGGAGAAACTTCCCTATTGTACGATTCCGGCTTATTGTAGAGAGACAACTTCCCTGTTGGCTATTGTCTAATGGTGCGGGGGAGAGACTAACAAGTTCCCTATTCTCTTGAGTAATTAGTCCGGTTTGTATGTTTTGGAGTGGGGTAGTTCCCTATTGTCTTATGTTGTATATGACTTATGAGTTGATATGTATAGTTCGTACAGCAAGCAAGGACCTTTTTGTGCATTTGTCGATGATCATAGTTTCATAGACTTGAGTCTTTTGACGGGATAGCTAATCCAGAACTGAGTATCGAGAATGGGATTGTTAGGTTCAATTGCTATTGTTACCTTTAAAGGTGAGGGAATGCTATTGTCTGGTTCCTCACCTTTAAATCTATTGGCGTGTTTGTTTCTTAGATTAGAAAAGCAGTCACTTTTGAAGTTTCCAGTTGTTATTTTGGGGCCGTATCGTGCGATGAAACTGGTTTGTGCGATTATGAGTACTTATTGAGTTATTGTAATGACTAATGTGATAGTCTAGAGGAAAACACACTGTAAGTAGATGGAGGTTAGTTTGAAGTGTATTCTGTTTGTGCAGGGTCTTACATAGTTCAACAACAGTTGGTTTTAACTGTAGTAATCGTTTTGGTGTTCTCGACCTTCTGAGATCGCAGTGAACACTGAACTGGAATTTCAAAGGTCAAGTAATGTGGTCCTTTATTGTTTTATCAATGTTGGTTAAGGAAAGATAGACCTGATGAATACAGAACAGATTTCGGGGTAAAATGTTTGACTGTTTCCATATAACAAATTTCATTGTTGAGGCTGGGTTTTATATCGTGCTTCTTTTAGCAGGTTAATGCCCAAATTATCTACAGGCGTTTTTCAAAATTGTTAATTGATGATATTACCTGGCCGTTTTAGACCATGTCATATAGCTCCGTGATGTGTCTAACCTGCTGATCTTTTTATTTGCTTGTAGTAGAATGCCTGAAGATAAGCCAATCATTGGCTTGACATGGGAGCCGAAGCTCCCAACTTTTGGCAAGCCCTCATCATCGACACTAAATAAAGCCAGCCTCACTCAGGAGAGAAGCATGCTGTATAACCCCACTTCAGAGCTCATAGATGGTTTGTATGTTCCTCCAAATGATCCTAGAAAGGTCAACAAATTGCTCCGAAAACAAATTAAAGACACCACTGGCAAAAATTGGTATTTATTGTGAATTAGCAATGCCTTGATATTCTTGATTGGATCTTTTATTTTTTCGGTCGCTTTGTATTTTAATGGGGATTTATTGTGGCTTAAAAATAGGTTTGACATGCCTGCCCCAGAAATGACACCACAATTGAAACAAGATTTACAGATATTGCAGGTAAAATTTTCTGTGTTGATGCTTGAGATAGTTCCATTGCATTGGAATTGTTTCTCGTTTAATTATCTTATTTATAAGCATTTGAAAATTTGGAACTTGAAATTGGAATTGACGAGTAAATATTTGATAGGACAGACCAATTGATGTAGTATTGACATATCTTTCTTATCCTTGCAGCTGAGGAGTGTCATGGATCCAAAAAGACACTACAAGAGGGGTGATACTAGGTCGAAGGAGTTGCCTAGATATGTCCAAGTAATGTCGCCTTCCCCTGAACGCACTCTCCGTTAAGCTTGTTCTGTTTCTGTCCAGATACCTGATTCCTTTTGTTTTTGTTTTAGGTGGGCACTGTAGTGGCGCATGCTTCAGAGTATTACGATAGGGTCCCCAAAAAGCAGAGGAAGAGCAATCTGGCAGCTGAGCTTCTCAATGATCGTCCCCTTACTGAGTACAGGTACATTACTAGAGCGTAACTTATGTGTTGCGTTGAGTATCCCTTGCATATATTTATACATAGGTTATTTGCAGGAAGCGCAAGGTAAGAGAAATTGAAGAAAAAAACCGCCCTGCTGGAAATGAAAAGTGGAAGATAAAAGGCAAGCAAACTCTAAAACGGGCCAAGGAAAAGAGACGTCCCACAAAGTAACTATATGCCATCAAGAACTAAAAGAAGCATTTACAAGGAATCTAAAACGTCTTGCATTGACGTCTGAGAGGAACAGTCTTGTTGTGGGCTGCTTATATTGATGGAGTAACGGTGAAGGAGAGAGGCCGCGAGTAAACTTGATATAGCATGTAGTCCTAGAGTGTGTATGGACACTGAACGTTTTTGTTAACACTCAGTCATTTATGTAAGTTCATGTCTCCATAGACCAAACACCGCTGCTGGGTTGTTGCGACTACTGTGGTGATCGAGAGGTCAGATAATGTATTGCCTCATTGCTAAACTTGTGACAAATTCGAATGCTAAGAAGTTATTCCGTTTTGTTCTCTCTTTTAAAAACTTCGGTATTTACATGATTTTAATTCAATTACTAAAAGTCGTGTAATTAAATGAAGCAAATGCAAATTAGGGTTGTCTTTTAGAAGCTTTCGATGTGTATGAAACTATGAATTGACGTAAGAGATACCAAGAGATCGATTCACAGCATGAAGGAGCTTCAACTCATTCGAAATAAAAACATTCTAAATGCCAGTATGCCACTACGTGACAATAAATAAAGGGGTAGATTAATATAAATTCTGATAATGGTATCAAAGATGCTATGGTGTAGTGGTTATCACGTCTGCTTTACACGCAGAAGGTCCCCAGTTCGATCCTGGGTAGCATCATTTTTTCTTTTTTTCCTCATTTGTACTAATGTACCAGTTTCTTACGAGTTACGACACATGAGATCAAATATATCCCCTAATGGCAATAAAGCCCAACATTTGTCGTAAATAACACATCGAAAAAGTTTCTTCAAGTGATTCTAACGAAGTGTCGGGCAACCATTTCAACCTTCTATTTTAGTCCGTTACATTAAATAACTCCGTACAATCAGAGGTATGTTATTGATAATCGACAACATTACCACCTAGGAGCGGTACATGTCAACGAGAGACGCGTGTCCCGATATCGCACCAATCTTCATCAACATTTGTATACGTAGTATCAATCACATACATCAGAAATGGTGCAATCTTAGGATTTGGAATAATTTAAGTGAGCAACTACTTGGCGGTGCAACATTCGTGTTCGATGAAATAGTAATGCGTGTGCATTTCGACATCTTTAGGACAACCAAAAACAGGGCTGACAATTGTGAAATCTAACCAACAGTACTAGTATGATGAATACTTGTTGGCCTATCTATCATATCATGTTGTGTACTACACGAGGTGAACTTTGGTGAAGATAACCTATACGACAAGAATTGGGGAGAAATAGTAGGAAATTAAGTTACAAAACTGAGGATAAATTTTACGCAATAAATTGTTTACGCTCTTTATTCTACACGAAATATGATGACGTTTTAAGAAAGAAAAAAAGTCGAAGTAGCCATGTATCGGGATGACTCCTCGAATCTCGAATTTGGAAGACTCAACGAAAAGGGTGTCGGAATAGCCGCAATTGGACCAACCAAGATGAAGTATGACCTAGAATGCAGTGAGTGAGTGAGTAGTCTGAGAAGTGTGAAATTGAGAGGAGTGTGAGAGTGAGTGTGCGACATTGACAGGCCATCATCAGGGACCCTGGGCTTGTGACCTTCTTTTGATGCAATGAGATCACCCGTGAACTTTAATCCGTGCTACTAAGTTTTTGTCCCTATTGTTTTGCATGGGACACCTGGTAAATTGTATGAGCAAACCTCCCAAAAGATGTCATAAAATACTTACCACATTCAACAATAATTAGCATTTGTTTCAAGCTACAAGTTATACTTCCTTTTTACACAATCTTCTCTGTTTTTTTTTTTTCCAAGTAAAATGATCACATGGAAGTGTATAATAGGATCTAGAAGTAAGTCAATAATGATGTATATGAGAAAAGACTTTCCAACGTCTGTGATCCCACACAAGCCAAAAATTTGATAGATCCAAGTGCGTGGTCTGCAAGTTATCACTCATATTCCGATGTTGAAAAGTTTTTCCATTACATGGGATACATGAATTTATATGGCGCTCGCATCCTAAAATACAGATTAATTTTGGTTCGATGCATGATAGCTTATACGGACCAATGCCATATCTTACTTGGTTAAATCATGATGCATTAGCATATAAACATGTTGATTCATTAAGTTATGTCATGTTCATATCATTAAAATACAAATTAATATTGATTCAAGTATACCTTATACGGATCAGTGCCATATCTTACTTGGTTAAGACATTTTTTATTACTCATTACTTCATTATTAGCATATAAACATGCATGTTAGTCAAGTGTGGTATTTATAACCAATATGTACCAAATCAAGTACATTGTCCGTAAATTCTAACATTCTATATCTTTCCATACAGAGCTTAATAACAAGGTTACTACTTTCTCATAAGTACACCCCCTCGATCATCTTATGATCAAAAGCTTTATAATATTCTTTATTAGGGGCCGGGGAACCTCATTTATTTGTTATATGAATCATTATTGACATATATATTTGGTGTGTCCTTAATTATTACCTAGCTATTTATGTCGATTTTGATCAAGACCGATATCATTTAATTAATTAGGTATCCAGTACCATAGAGAGAACTAAATAGCAAAGAGCAAAACACGCATTACTTATTAAGTTTACATGTTCATGAACAATGGCATTGACTAATTAGAGTTTTTCCAACTTGGTACCAAAGCGAAGTAAACAGCAAAGAGTAAGACTTTTGTAAGTTTATATGTTCGTGAACAATGTGGGAGGAATTGACTGGTCGGAGTTTGGAGAGTATTAACACCTCGGAACACGATAATTAATGTTAAACTAAAGAGAAAACGCTCTATGCTTGAGTTACGACGCGAATTCATACATGATTGAAATTCGAGATAAACAAAACTCGATCGATCTGTTCTGACCTTTTAATTTTGTTACTAAGGGATTATATAGCTAGGTTGGTTAGAACCACCTTAGTTACCAACTCTATTTTATAGTTTTGGACATGGATTGAAATAGAGTGAAAGACATGTCAAACATATTTGGCACACATACATTTTCAAAGTAGGTACCCTAACCAAATAATTACTTACCATTTTGATTTTTCAGACCCCTTATCAACCCCAACATGTGCCCAAAAGTAGACAAATTGAAAGGTACATACAACTTTGTTCCCACTGTTAATTAACTATTTAGTAATTACAACTTGGGCTAATATGGGTTACTTATACTACGACGCAAAGTATATGTAGATTGTGGAATACCAAATTTTTTAGAACAGTCAACCTTATTAACGAATAATCAGCCTAATTATATAGTTAAAAGAAATAATTTATATGTTATGTATTGCATGAAAGTCCAATATATATAACAATGAAATTTGCCTAAGTTTTATCATTTCCAAATTCTCACCACTATATAAGGAAAAAATGCATGCAAACATTGTACATAAAAGTGGACTAGCCAAGTTATATATCCTCTGCTTCAATATTTCGTCTCTCTTCCCCATCAACCCTATTCTTTTATCAGAAGTCATCATATATACATTAACATTTTACACCAATTAGATAAATTATCTACATCATTTTCGTAGCTCGATCGAATTTTCATCAAAAGTGTTTGGAGTCACCAGTTCCCGGTAATATTTTTATTATTAATTACCTCTTCCGTTATCTTAGATCGTTAACGTTAGCAATCCAAAATAACGTTTACATTATGCGAAACTAAGCATTACTTTAAATGTTACTTTTCTAAAGAACATGATTACATGAATGTATACTCCGTATACTTTACATGCAGGGTGGAAATTTGAGAAGATGAAGTTTTGTAGAAGGAAAGAGAAAATTGTTGGAGAAGCTTTGCTGATCATCACATTGGCTGTTGAGCTTCTATCCTTACTCTCTTACGCTTCCGCTGATAACACCCCGTAAGTTCTTCATTTTTTCTTCAGACATTTTCTGTTGTTACTACTTATTCCTATATGTAATTAAATATTAGTATATGTTATTGTTGTTGCAATATAATAATAACAATAATTCCATACATATTATTATCAACATTGGGCTTAAAATTTCATGATTTTTGGGAGTTTATGATGGTGATCGAATACAAAGTTCACGGGAAGAGAAAAGAATGAGACAGACGAAAGAAAGAGAGATGAGAGAGTGAAGAAAGTAAAGTTGAGGCTGAGAGTGGGTTTTGTTATGATGATGAGAGAGTTATATTGATATCATTCTCTGCATAATACAAAAGTTTCATCACATCCTAAAAGTATATACTATACCCAATATGACATCCTACAAACTTGTCTACTTATAACCGACTTGAGTCTGAAATAATCGAGTGATCGATAATAACGCTAGTTAAACAAGTGAGATGAATTTCAGGACATCCCATATATAAATTGAGCTCGAACTTTTAACTTGTAATGTACTAGGATTTAGAGTGTCATTTTGATGCTCATGAGAAATGGACCTTTTCTTTTTTGCAATTTGAGTAATTTGGTATCTTCTTTGTAAGGAGTAAAAAGATAAAGCATACAAATTGCCAAAGCGCTTTATTGACCCATTTACCCGGAGTATTTGTTTCCATTATTACTCGATCATCATATTTATGGTTTTTAATTATTGTTTGTTTTGTTTGCTTGATCGTTCATCCTATACGAGTATACTTCGAGATAAAAATTTGGATAGGACGGTATTATCCAAAAACGATCCATATACTATACCTATAGGGCAATAGGTATCATATTTGTATCACTATGAACCAATGTGAAATGGAATCGTACGAATAATGAGCTTATTATTTGGGTGTTGTCCTAGCTAGGGAAGACTACAATTTTCGGACTAGTTACATTTTTGGCTGTTTTTATTATTAGTTGTGCAGTCAAATTCATCTTTTTGATGGAGAGAGTCGTATATTTTACACAAGCAAATTGATAGAAGTCTATAGTTTAGACACAATTAATTTGTCTAAAATGTAAAATTGAGCTAGTAGTAGTAAAATTGAGATCGAAATAGTAAAATTAATTGTAGTAAAAAATTCAGGTAGTAAAATTAATTGTGTGAGTAGTAAAATTATGATAGTGTAGTAAAATTATTACAAATTGTAGACACTTTTGCGTGTCTACACTTTAGACCTCTACCATTGTTCTTTACACAATTATTAGTTTATTACTAGCTGATAGTGGTTATTTTTTTTTTTTTTGAAGATCGATAGTGGTAATATCAGGAATGCAGGATTTTGACATAAATGTTACTGTTACAACTAATTTTAGAAGTTGATTTTGACCACTTAATTACATCAGCATTATTATTAGCATATATTAATGCCCAAAATGAGCGAGGTTGACTATCTAGTACTTGATAACTAGGCATAACAACTACTCCTCCTTGGCATAATTTCCAATAACCTCTTGCTATTTCCCTTGGTAGGTGTAACTTGGAAGTAGTACATTGCAATTAAGTAGTGTGACGGTTCTTGGTGCAAGTAATTTTCAGCCATAGTGCCTAATGAATATATATGGATTAGATAATTCGTTCGCTCAATTATTCTTTGAAACCCGATCATTATTCAGTATACACAGATGTTTGACTCAGTACAAACACGACATGAATCACGTGAAAGAAGTGCGTGCTAGCTAAACATGTACAAACACGTCAAATTACGAGAGAAACACTTACTGTATTTTCTAAGAAGTTGAACAACCACATTTGGACCAAAACTTTGTTGGCTAAAGTCCGCAAATTATGAAAAACTTTAGGGTATGTCACCAGTCACCTTATTAGTGATATCACCATATGCATAATTTGTGGCAATGATGTGGGGGCAGACTAATGTTAATGTTAGTATGTTATTACAACAAGTTCAAGCTTTTTATGGTGTAAAATGGGTTAAAAAGTGTTGAAATATTGAGGTAATCAATGAACTTTGATTAAATTTATTCAAGGCATATGCGACCAACTAAGCCGGTTACACATTTGTCATTTTCTTTGACAGTGTTTGTGGGCTATTGCCTGGCACAATAGTACTAGTGTTATTAGCTAGCCTGCCCTTTTTTTTTTTACCGAAAGAGGCCGGCTAGTTTAAGTTAAAAATATATGTCCAATAAGAAAGTGGGGCGGAATTAGAATTTGTTTTGTGCGTACACTTCAAGTCACCCATCCACTATGTATAAAGCCTGTTAAAACTTAAATTACATTCCATTAACTAACCCATACGTCCACGTATTCCTCCCCGTATAGTATCCCAACTTTATTGCTAGGTCACATAGACTCCTACGTATATTTCCGTTTATCGTAGACGTTTTTTTTGTAGAGAACCACCTATTATGACGAGATTTAGAGATTTCATTTGTATTTTGGCGAATTGGGGTCAGTCTATTGATTCCCGTCACAATTGAAAGGAGCATGTTTTATTCTTGGCTTGATGTATGGACATTGGACTACACGTAAAAACACATGACACAAGTATGATACCCGTCTCTCGAGCCTCGAGATAGGGTCTTGTCAATTTCTCGAACTTGGATCATTTTACTAAGTTTTTTTTTCTTAGGAGAAAATGGGTGAAAGGGCGATTTAGGAAGAAACTGATCAAAAGCCGTAGAGGTCCATAGTCAAGTTTAAACGAATTGACAATTTGTAGTTAGAACATCTGAAATGCCCTCAGAAAGTTACCTAGATATTTTCACTGGGAAGTAATCATGGGCAAAGCCATACCTTGAAAAAAAGGTCATTTTTTGCTTAGGGCTAATTTGTGATTAATCAACGGATTGACAACTCTGATCTTAATTAGGTCTGTCAAAATTAGTGTTCAGTTTGATTATTTGTGCCAGCTTTATTGATTCAGAATTAATAATCAAAGATTTCGACTTTTTTTTTTTTTTACTGATTTTCTAACAAGAAAAGTCATGGTAATTTTTCTGATGATGATTTGGGTTGACATGCAGGTCAGGCGCGCCTGCTGTGACATTAAATGTCAGGGACAATGAAGTCAGTCACTCTTTTCGCTCGTCACCTTTTCTTTTTTGATTTCACATGACGGTCCATGTTAGTTGATCTCAAATCACTGTAGGATTAAGGCTTTGTCGTACTCATCACTTCCTTTCATTAGGCTCTTTACACTTTGTTAAAGTATGTACGGTGAAATAAGACCAAGTGTTAAGAACCTAATGAGACGGAACGAGTATAATGTTGTATGCATTGCTCTGTAACAGGTTTTGTAAAATGCAAATTTTTCTGAGTTTCAGGTGATAATAGACAATGGCATTGTCCAACTAACAATTGCAAATCCGGAGGGCTATCTCACTGGAGTTTGTTATGGCGGAGTTGACAATTTACTTGAAACTCAAAACAAAGGATCAAATAGAGGGTAACGCACATTCTTCTTCACATCTGTTGGGTTGTCTTTTCTAATGAGTAGTAGTAGACGGCATTTCAGTGACAATTTGCTCCTTACTGTCTCTTTGGCATAGTAATAGCGTGACGCAGATGTTTGTTACTTGCTTACAGTTGCTATTTGCCCTTCCTTTACGATATTGGTAGTTCTAGGATAGAAGTTCTTAAACCCTACAAACTGCATAAGCAGTTGCATTGCTATGATGCTGTCAGGCCTGTCACCAACAGACATTCCCTAGACAATATTTTTCGTCAGGATATTAGGCCGCCTTCTAAACATGCATTTTAAATCCAGGTACTGGGACGTGGTCTATGGCAACGACAGTGCAACCGACTGGTATGTTGCAATCCTACTCTTTCCTTGGCTTGGCTTGGTTTTTATAAAAGATCAATTAGGAAGCGCATTATTTGAATTTCATAATGTATGCAGGATACTCGGTTCAAAAGCTACTATTATAGTAGAAAATGAGGATCAAGTGGAGGTTTCGTTTACTAATAAATGGGATTCAGCCCATGGTGATGGCAGACTTCCTGTAAATGTAGATAGAAGGTAATATTATTGCATCCCTATGACAGTATTCTTCTATATTTCTTTTTGGCTGTCAAATGTACCCCTGCTAGACATAACTCTGATTGGTATGTATATCAGGTATATAGTGCTTCGCGGATCATCTGGGTTCTATGCCTACGCAACATTAGAGCGTGAGGAGGGTTATCCTGCATCAAATATCTACCAAATCAGAACTGTTTATAAACTTGATCAAAAGAGGTATGATTGGGATGCAACAAGTTTATCTTACTGATCACTTAGATAATGGTGTTAGATGATGTTGATAAATTCTTTTCTGTAAATGTTGGCCAGATTTCACTACATGGCTATTTCAGATGACCGGCAAAGGATTATGCCTATGCCAGAAGATCGGGAGTCTGGATTACCTCTTGCTTATAAAGAAGCTGTTCTTCTGGTTGATCCAATTAATCCAGACCTCAGAGGAGAGGTAGTTTTTAAGCCGAAACTCATCTGTACTGTACTGTGTGTATTTTCCTAATTCTGTCAGTCTCGCTCCTCTTAAAAGATGCTTCACTGGCACATTAGCTAAGGCTTTCTTCCTGTCCTGGACTTGTGGTCTGCCAGGTGGATGACAAATACGAGTACTCCTGCGAGGATAAAGACAATAAAGTGCATGGGTGGATATCATTTGAACCACAGATTGGCTTCTGGATTATAACACCCAGCAATGAGTTCCGATCTGCTGGACCAGTGAAACAAGATCTCACATCCCATGTTGGCCCAACCGTATTAGCTGTGAGTGACTTTGAGCCAAATCTCATTCATGTGTATGAGATACATCTCTACTTAAATTTTTGTTCTTTCTTGAACAGATGTTCCATAGTGCTCACTATGCTGGTTTGGATGTGACCATGAAATTCGAAGACGGCGAACCATGGAAAAAGGTGTTTGGGCCCTATTTCGTTTACCTGAATTCAGTTTCTCCGGACATGGATTTGCACACACTCTGGGATGACGCGAAACACCAGGTATATACACTGCAATATGTCTCTATCACACTGGAAACTTTGATTTACCATTCCCTCGACTGATCACTGTAAGTTGAAGCAGATGGTGCAAGAAGTTAGAAGCTGGCCTTATGAATTCCCATTGTCAGAGGACTTCCCTAAGTCTCTTCAGCGTGGATTTGTATATGGTCGGCTGATAGTTCGTGATAGGTATCGTCAAGCAAACTCACTCTATAACATTGCATTTCATATGCTTGGATCTAATACCATTCTCTTATCTGCTGTTCGCGTTTGGATTTCTTTAGGTATAGATGGAAGACACTGAGATCTGCTACTTCTGCTTGGGTTGGACTGGCAGCACCAGGTGATGCAGGGTCTTGGCAAACCGAAACCAAGGTTAGTTATGAAGTACCGTAATGAGTAAGGAAATATCCACATTAGCTGTTGGTTGATCTATACATGTAACATGCGTAAGAAAAACAGTGGTAGCAAACTTGATTTTAAATCCTCGTGTTACCAGGGATATCAATTTTGGACTCGAGCAGACCATAATGGACGTTTCATGATAAAAGAAATAAGTGAAGGTGTTTACAAATTGTATGCTTGGGTTCCAGGCGTTATTGGTGATTATGTATGTGCCGAAAACATAACAATCACTCCAGGTTTGGACTCGTTTTTCCTAGGTAGAATTGATGCAAATCATTTTAGGTTCTGATCTTTCCACAATAACCACCTGATCTGATTGAGTTCCTTGTGTTCATGCTAGGCGCTGCAATCAATTTGGCTGATCTTATATTTGAGCCTCTTAGAAACGGGCCAACATTATGGCAAATCGGTTTCCCAGACCGCACTGCTCTGGAGTTCTATGTGCCTACACCAAGTAGGTTGTTCGTTAATAAATTATATGAAGATAATGATCTGAACAAGTAAGCAGTTTCATGCCAAATTAAATTTCCAAGCTTATTATTCACACTGATTCATTAATTAGTTCATTACTATACAATCTACATTCTGAAACTGCTGTTATTTGGTAAACAGGTTTAGACAATATGGTCTTTGGGAGCGGTATGCTGAGCTATATCCTGTCGAAGATCTCATATACACTGTTGGTGTTAGTGACTCTCACAGAGACTGGTTTTTCGCCCATGTTACTAGGTAACACGCTTTTTCAGAATGACTGTAAGTTAACATCTTGGTGATTAAAACTCGATTCACTGATCACCATCTTATCGAACATCTTCAACTTGCAGGAAGGTAGACAATGATACTTTCAAACCAACTACATGGCAGATTAGATTTTCACTCCTTAATGTATTACCGTCTACCAATTATACTTTGCGGATTGCCTTGGCATCTGCTTCTAGGGCAGAATTGCAGGTAATTAAGGACATTACATACTTTCATCAGCAGCTTATTCAATGTGTGTGTGTCACTACATTCTTATGAACAATAATCTGAATAATGAAATGCTTAAATGTATGCAATTCTTAGGTCCGATTCAACGATCCAGAGAAGATCGTCCCCCACTTTACTACAATGTTGATAGGAACAGATAACGCGATTGCAAGACATGGGATTCATGGATTATACAGGCTGTTCAACATTGATGTTCCTAGTGAATGGCTTACTGTTGGAAACAACACTATTTATCTCAAGCAAGCAAGACATATAGGTCCATTTGAGGGAATTATGTATGATTATATCCGATTTGAAGGGCCGCCACGATTAAGATAATTATTTGGAGATCAAGTCTCAAATTAGGGTCTCGAGATTAGATCACGGACGATACTTATTCATCAACTGTCGTCGATCAGAGTTCGATCAGAGAAATGTATGATTCTTCACTTTACCTTAGCTTCTATACTGTATATAAGAGCATTGAAATTTCTTAGCTATCAGGGGATATGATTTAGGGCTGCATTATTCTTACATGTATGCATGCCATTTTGTAATTAGCTTGAATGCTGGTGAGTGGTGAGAAGAAATACACAAATCGGAAGAGTTTTTTGTTTTGTTTTGTTTTACATGTTACGCTAGCTTTTTTTGAATGGAGATCGACCCTGTTAAGGGTTATGAGACGGTTTCACGCTAACTTACCAGGAGACTAACAGTACACAATGCAAATATAAGGTTGCGTATTGCATCCGAATGCAAAGTGAGGAATCAATGATTCAATCATAAGCCATAATCGGAAACGATAATTGGCAAAGTGGAAAAGGATAAATAAAATGATTACAGGACACTAATAATTAATGAAAGATAGTCGGTTAATGATGATCCGCCAAATGGAACAGGTGGATTAACTTCTTCCACTAGTTTCTTAATAATGCTTATTACTGTACATCTCTAATGTCAAATCATTAATCATCTGGTAAATCCACTAGTTATTTAACACAATTTTATAATTTAGATGACGCCATCTCATTTTCCTATATATGTTTGTGTCACGTAGACTATACGACTACATACGATACACTGCTCGATCCCAGAATAATGTTAAATGGTGAGGTTGGAGAAGATTACGGCCAGGAGCACCTAGTAAAGACTTTCGGATGGGCGGCTCGAGACTCCTCCGGCGTTCTTTCTCCCTTCTACTTCTCCCGGAGGTGCCAATTCAATTCATTCTCTCACTTTTATTTACAAGCATCATTATAATTAGTCCATCACATAAACTTAGCTTGCTAATGACGTGACATGCATGCATAGTGCTTGATCGAATAATGTTGTTAATTGATGATGATAATCTAGGGCAACAAAAGATGATGACGTGAGATTTAAGGTATTGTATTGCGGAATATGTCACACCGATATTCACTTCCTCAAGAACCATTGGGGTCTTTCTTTCTACCCACTTGTTCCCGGGTAATTATAATACTATTATATTTTTATCGCCGATCTTTAATTAGCCAAAATTTATTTCGCCGAAAAATGTACGCAATAGAATAAGAATTAATTCAATGTTTCTAATTGATTTAACATATGATTAATTGGTTACTATAATGCAAAAATAAAGGCACGAGATAGTGGGAGTGGTGACAGAAGTTGGGTCGAAAG
This sequence comes from Spergularia bocconei, assembly GCA_963457585.1. Lineage (NCBI taxonomy): Eukaryota > Viridiplantae > Streptophyta > Magnoliopsida > Caryophyllales > Caryophyllaceae > Spergularia > Spergularia bocconei. The sequence goes on along the minus strand of OY734945.1, from coordinate 208,880 downwards.
TGACAAAATATAAACAAGGAGACAGAGTTGGCGTAGGTTGCATGATTGGGTCGTGTCGCACTTGCGAATCATGTACCAAAGACCTCGAAAATTACTGCCCTGAAATGATGCTAACGTATTGTGCCAAATATTATGATGGAACCACCACTTATGGTGGCTACTCTAGTGACATGGTGGTGAATCAACACTATGTCGTCGGAATTCCGGATAATCTTCCGTTGGACGCTGTTGCGCCGTTGCTTTGTGGCGGGATCACGGTGTATAGTGCCCTAAGACATTTTGGGCTTGATGAACAAGGAAAGCATGTTGGGGTGGTTGGATTTGGAGGACTTGGTCATTTGGCTGTGAAATTCGCTAAAGCTTTTGGTTTAAAGGTGACCGTTATTAGTAGTTCTCCTAGTAAGCGTAAAGAGGCTATGGAACGTTTTGGGGCCCACTCGTTTTTGTATAGTGGTGATCTTCACCTAATGCAGGTATACGTACTATTATTTTTTAATTTTTCAAATTTAAGAGGATTTAATATCTCGAAATTTTAAGATTCGTGATATAATAAAATATATAATTCAAAGTATTCATGTTGTTTTGCATGAATTTGGTAGTGTAGGCTGCAATGAATAGTATGGATGGTCTAGTTGACACGGTATCGGCCGATCACGGAATCGCAGCCTTGCTCGGCTTATTGAAGTCTGATGGGAAGCTTGTAGTGGTGGGTGCACCACAAAAACCGCTCGAAATACCGGTCTTCTCCTTGCTTTCAGGTGATTAATTAAGCTTTGCTTTGTAATACAAGAAGCGCGAACAGTTTAATTTAATAATGACACGTGTGCTTTGCTTAATAATACTAATGATTTATTGTCAATATATATGATAATAGGAAGGAAGGTGATAGGAGGGAGTGGAATCGGAGGGATGAAAGAGAGTCAAGAGATGTTGGAATTCGCAGCGAAGCATTGCATAACAGCTGATGTTGAAGTGATTCCGATGGAATATGTGAACACAGCAATGGACCGTCTTGTTAAAAATGATGTTAGATATCGATTTGTCATTGATGTTGGCAACACAATGGAGAACACCATACCTTAATAATAACAATAATAATAATAATAATGTCAAATGCTGAAGGTTTATATTGCGATCATCTATACCAATATATATCATCTATATCATCCGTATTTGCATGCACCGCACCAACGGACTTAATGTGTTGATTAAGAATCCGCATGTATCAATTAATTAAGCACCTACTTTAAGTAAATTGCAAAGTGCGTGGGAGTTTTCATGTTGTATACTTATATGATAAACTAGATATGCGCGCGTATGCGTACATTATCATCTCTTAATTATTAATAATCAAAATAATTGTCGTGTATCTTGTAAAATACCAAGAACAAGTTTCTACCGTAGCTTGGAAAGTTTGATCGGATGTTATCAAGTTAATTTCAAACACATACTCCATATTTATACGTTCATTTAGACCGCAAGCATCTTAAGTAACAGAATATATATAAATGACTGATGATGAAAATAAATTGATGTTTGAAAAGGAGAAAGAAAAGAACGATTAAGGCAAGCTAACTGAAATTTATAAATTCACAATGATTATATACTCTTTACAGAAACATCTAATAAATGTGTTAGATTTGCGATAGAGATCAAATAGAAAATTTGTTTTACGTGCAAGATTTACTGATAGTTAATTTTAGTCATTTGCCCAATTAACACTGAAACCATGGAAAATCAATGGACTTTCCCTCCCAAAATTAACATAATCCAGCTAATTCAAACAAGGAAAAAATAGAGTATATATTCATATTAGTGGTTCAAGCATGACAAATTCTCCCAAGTCCAAATTTGAAGGTAATTCTCTTCTTTCTCATTGAGTTTAGTAAGTTATCGCTAATTCGCTATGTCATGTCGTCTTTTTTTTTTTACTTTTATTTACGGTCTTGCATTTTACGTTGAAAAACAACAAACTTTTTGTTGACGTCTAAACAATTCATACCTTAATGTTTTGACGAGATTAATTCCCCTCGTAAATTTTCAAACTAGGTGATTAGTTTTTGCAATTGATTAAAGTGCAAAATAAATTTCATGTAATCAAGTTGTTATCTTCGATCAACCTCTTAAAGGTTCCAATGGCGAGAAAAAATACACGAGAACTCAACTATCACGGATGATCAATTTACATATGCATGCATGAGAATTTGCATAAAGAAACACAGAATTAAAATGTTGCATATATATGTAGAGATTAATAAACCAAGAAATTATCATATTATGAAGTAATTTGATATATATATGTTCATCTTGAATAGGCATAATTTTTGCATGTCTAGGCACATAACTATATCTACAAATGCATCCATGCATCAATCAAATAAGCTAGAAATATACTCATAATATAATATATATAGAATACACCAACATTATTTTTCATTATTTGTCGAGAAATTGATATTCTTCTATAAGTATATATGTGTTTGGTGGGTGAATCCAAAATTCGATACTATATCATATATTATACCAAATTATGTGTAAATAATTGATATTCTTCCATACCCGTAATTAAAAAGTCAAATTTGTTATTAGAATTCCATCATTATTAACCACTAATATATATGGTTATATATGCATGTATTAATCAATAACATTTGCTTGCACAAAGTCGTACCTGCTCGTATAAAAAGATTTTCCCTAAACTTGCTTGATTTAATTCTATTGTTGAATATCCACATTAAGAAAGTTGGAATAAATCAAATTAATTTTTAGTTGAAAATCATAAAAGATTCGATCATACAAGATTTTCATCCTAAGCTAGACATATTTTTAGTTCTGACTACCCCCTTTCTATTAAATGCATGCTATTTTACTACATTTGTTTTGTCTTTGTTTTGAGTAGGAGAGTTGTTCATATATACCTCACTTGTCACCTCCCTTCAATTTAATTTACCATCTCCTAAACATTTTTTTTTCTTTTTAATCTATAATATAGGTTCATATGATAAAGAATACAATGGGGACGAAAAAAGAGTTTAGTAATTGGAGAAGTCTCACTACCTTGCTCTTGATTGCATATCAAGTTCAACTATTATATATTGGGGGTTGTTACGGAATAAACAGGTAAGTATATATCTTAGTAATAGTACATACGCTTTCAATAATCCTCAATTCATTTCCTCTCGGAATAGAGTCTTTAACAATTTTCACGAATTGTTAAAGACGTAGATTAGCTACGCATAGACTCGTAGTTATAGTACGGATTTTGGTTTTTATAATGATATTTACGAAACATGGTAAGAATTATTGGAAATAATAACTTTGGATGTAAATTGGAAGCAGGGCACAAGATGAAGAGATCGCACCCGATCCTGCTACTTCCCGATCGGGTCAGGCTGCCCCGGTTCGGCTCAATGCAACTTCCGAACAAGTTTGTCACTCCCCTACATACACCTCGCTCTAATAACGTACATATTACTCTTACATTTATATACCAATAATGGATTTATCGTCTAAACTAATAATATTATACTATTAATGAAAAGTTTGTTTCCGAGTATGTGTTTATAGATGCCCAACAAAAGAATCCATTCAAAAAGGAAACATATTATGATAAAATGGCACAAAAGTACACCATGTAAACTCTTGATTATCATACCTTTTTTATTGATTGATTAGTATATTCCACATTTCCACTATGATAAACTTAATTCACATATACATACATCAAGATTTTAGCATTTGGCGTAAATAATAAAAGACGGGTCATTTCAGGTCGTGTTGGACAACAACATCGTCCAAGTCACCTTCGCAGTTCCAGAGGGTTACGTTACCGGAATACGTTTTGGTGGGATTAAAAATGTCCTCGATGTATCAAACAAAGAATCCCAAAGAGGGTACAATTACTTTTTTTACTAGTCTGATCTCTTGGGATTTTCTGTGTATATTTGTAAAACCCTCACTATGAAACAAATTCAATTGCACGCAAGTACGTACTCAAAAATTTCATGGTATGATGATGTTACAGGTACTGGGACATTGCATCAAGCGTAAACCTAGACGACGATAATACAGATGAACTATTGTACGTGCTTTAATTAATTAGCTAGCTAGCTATACCGAATTTTTCTTTCAACCTGTTCTAGCGGATAGACTACCTCTACCTCTTTGGCTCTATCCTAAATCGAGCTACTGTTTTGTTTGACTTTACACTAATATCGTTTTTGCTATATATGAATGACAAATGTTTTGCAAGACAATTGCTCTTAAATTGGATAATAATGCGCCTACTCGAGAAAATATTTGAAAATTGGTTGTATGAAATGCAGATTGGTAGGTGCAAACTTTAAAATCATAAGCCAGACTGAAGATCAGGTGGAAATTTCGTTTGTGTATCCTCCATGTCCAAAAGTTCAATTACAAGCAGATCTCAGGTAATAGTAGCGTACGTGTGACGTGCAACATCAGTGATGATATATAGCAAAGTTAATTTTAGACTACCGCAATCGTACGTAAATGCATGTTAATAATCGGAAATGCATGCATCATGTTAATTAAATAATCGACAATTTTAAGTGTTTACATATCCGAAATTAGAGAAGTAATATTGGACGTTCTGGTACGAATCTGTTAGGTACGTAATGCTTCGAGGCAGCTCGGGGTTCTACTCGTATGCTATATTGGAGCGCAAACAAGGGTGGCCTGCACTCCAGGTTGATCAAATACGAGCAGTGTATAAGCTCGAAAACGAGAAGTAAGATCAATTTTTTTCTGAATTCTTTACACAGAAGCTTCTTCGGACAAAATTAATATCATTGTGTTACGTTGTAGTAACAATCTTTAGAGGGAATTTATTATCAGGTTTCATTACATGGCCGTATCAGACAAGATACAACGGGTAATGCCAACGCTACAAGACCGTACAACTGGTCAGCCCTTGGCCTATAAAGAAGCTGTTCTCTTAACTAATCCAACTGATCATAAGTTTAAAGGCGAGGTAATTAATACGTGTCTATTAAAGGATATCTGGTCACCTCTATGTTTACTATCGCTTTTAACAAATTAATACAGTCGATCTACGTACTAGTACACAATATTTGGTTACTAGCGTGTCTTGGAAGACTAAAACGGATATATTGTTATCGATAAATCGATGTGTTTATTATAGTAATAGTAACAGTGAAGTACACAATGTGGTATATGTAGGTGGACGATAAGTACCAATATTCTTGCGAAGACAAGGATAACAAGGTACATGGGTGGATTTCATTCGATCCTCCGGTGGGAGTTTGGGTTATAACACCTAGTGATGAGTTTCGGCTTGGTGGCCCGCATAAACAAGACCTTACTGCTCATGTTGGCCCGACTCTACTCGCTGTATGTACCTCAAGACTCGTAATATTGTAAATTGCTTGTGGTTTAGCAACCAATTTACGCCACCCATTTACTGTTGGTCGCAAAATGTCTTTTTTCTTAATGGTGATAGAAAATACTAGTACAATGTACGTATGATCTGGTAACTAATCCACTGGTTTTTCCAGATGTTTCATAGTACTCATTACACTGGTAGCAACCTGACCATGAGTTTCACAAATGGTGAGCCATGGAAGAAGGTTTTTGGCCCATACTTTCTGCATTTGAACTCTGCTCCTGGTAAGGGAGATGCTGACACACTCTGGCAAAGCGCGAAAAATCAGGTATATGAATTACCATCACTTCATTTACATTCCCTTGTGGTGAGAAAATCAGATCAGCAGTATTTCTAACTTTACAGTATATCAGATGGCTGAGGAAGTTAAAAACTGGCCTTATAATTTCCCATTATCAAAAGATTTTCCCAAGGCTAACGAACGTGGATCAGTTGTGGGTAGATTGCTGGTTAAGGATGGGTAAGTCCTAGTATCATTTTGATTAAAACATGTCAGAGTTCACTGAATTACCTAAAAGATGTCACATAAAAAAGTTTACTGACAATATGATATATGTGTTGGTAAAGCTACGTTTTGTTGATGATTGTAGCTCAGAAGCACCAGTACCCCCGGCTTCTGCTTGGGTTGGTTTGGCTGCACCTGGAGAGGCTGGCTCATGGCAAACGGAAGTCAAGGTTCGTAAGAATTCAATAATTTTTACTAAGATCCAAAAATATATTGATGATGACCTGAAAAGCTGAGTTTCAGGCTCTTTTCTGTTTTGACAGGGTTATCAGTTCTGGACTCAAGCTGATTCTGAGGGGAAATTCCTGATTAATAATGTTCATGGAGGTGATTATAGTCTGTATGCGTGGGCTCCTGGTTTTATAGGGGACTTCAAACATTCGCAAGACGTTACCATCACACCAGGTTCTTTACCTGTTCTGATTTCTTTACAGAAACAGGCATCTAATTCTTATGCAGGAATTTATGCTGATTTGGAACTGGTTTTGAGGTCTGCAGGGAAGCAAATTAACATGGGTGATGTTGTGTATACGCCTCCACGAAATGGACCTACATTGTGGGAAATCGGTGTTCCTGACCGCACTGCTGCAGAGTTCTTCATCCCTGATCCAAATCCACGCCTCGTAAATAGACTTTACGTACATGATAAACAGGATAAGTAGGTTCATCCCCCATGCCTCTCTTCTGCATTTCCTGGTAGACCTTTTGGTTTCCATGAAATGACGCGCTGCTTGGTTGATAAACAGGTACAGGCAATACGGTCTGTGGGATCGATACACTGATCTTTACCCCAAAGATGATCTCATTTACACAGTAGGTGCGAGTAATTTTCACAAGGATTGGTTCTACGCTCATGTGTCTAGGTATTTCAATATTCCAGTTACTTACTGTACCTCAAAATTTCTTATGTCATGTTATTTCCTGATCCGATGTCTTAAGGATCACGTTTACTGGTTGTAGGAAATCCGGAGATACTTACCTGCCAACCACATGGCAGATCAAATTCCCCTTAACTGGAGTTGCTCCCAACAGCATGTACACTTTACAAATCGCGCTTGCCTCTGCTACTCAGGCCGAGTTACAGGTCAGAAGTCACCCTAAGCCCTTAATTAAGATACACTTGATCAAGTTCTAACTACTTGCAAAGCTGACATTACTAGCAAATACTAATCAATGTCACTGTACTACGTGATTCTCAGATTAGGATCAACAACCCGGACTTGAGAGCTCGTCCTTTATTTACGACATTGTTGATAGGAAGGGACAATGCAATTGCAAGACATGGGATTCATGGTTTGTATAAGTTGTACAGCATTAGTGTACCAAGTTCATTACTTAAGAATGGAGAGAACACAATTTTCCTCACACAATCTAGAGGCAAGCAATTTCACCGTGGAGTCATGTATGACTACTTACGGCTAGAAGGACCATCGTCTCATACAAAATCGACATAAACAATTACTTGAGCAGTGACAGGCATTCTGCTTGTTTAAAGTTTTGTTTACAAATATACCAGCGATTTGTGTGTTTATGTTCAATCTATATGTGATAGGTCAGGATAGAATAGGAAGATTCTACAGTCTAGGGTTAGGTTATTCCGAGTCAGTTTGTATTACAAAAACCAACCATGTTATCAATGATAATGAAGGTGTATGCATGCTAATCTCTAATCAAGGTAACGAGAGTACGAAACAGATCAGACTATACAAATGCATCATAATCTTGCGATAAATTCTTCATGTATTGAGAGTTAATTCCTAATAATCACATGGTGAAAGTGTGTAACTATTATCCTAACTCCTAACTCTATTGTATAATGTAACACTAAATATGATATATACCCTAAGTAGTCGGACCCTCTAATCGTATGTAATCATACATTACACCACAAAATGCATTTCCAGCAACTGATTGCGTCAAGTAAAGGGTGTTCATTCCAGTCTGAAGTGACGAACCTGGTACGACAAAGCTGAACAGCCAGTGCAACCCATGAATGCCATGTCTTACAATCGCGTTATCAACACCTATCCTGTTCGTTGTATATGTTCTAGACCGAGACCCAACATTGTTGAACTGCACCTGCATAATTGTCATCATCATTGGTAACTTCTACACGCATAAAAATGTGCAAATTGTAATTCCAATATGATGAGAAGGCTTACTCGAACAATCGCATTGGATGCAGATGCAAGTGCTAGTCTTAATGTGTATGTTCCATAAGGATTGACATCTTGGAGTCGAAATCGTATTTGCCATGTTGCTGGTTGATATTCTTTACTACCAATTCGCCTGCATTGTGTATGAACGTATCACTGTATTAGATTACAGATACACACATGAAACACCCCATGCTTTTGGAGATTTCGATTGAAAAAAGCAGAGCAAATATAATGTATCCACCTTGGTACATGAGCGAAATACCAATCCTTTCTATAGTCACTGACACCAACTGTGTAAATCAAATCTCGGTCAGGATAAACCTCAGAGTACCGATCCCATAATCCATATTGTCTGAACCTGTTGATAATGAAAATGTAAGTTGAAATCATTGAATCCGAAAAAATTAGGATGTTTATTGATTATTATGCGTTTAAACATTAACTCTTAAGTATTTGATGTACAGAAAGTCTAGAGAGATTTACTTGTTCTTCTCACTGCCAATAAAGACGGGGTTTATAAACTCCGGTCTAGGATTAGGCACAAAGAACTCAGCTGCAGTGCGATCAGGAATGCCTATCTCCCAAAGGGTAGGGCCATTTCTCGGCGCAACATAAAAAACCTCACCTAGCTCAATGTGATTTCCTACATTGACAATAAAGCATTACATGTATAAGTTTACTGTGTATTGTTGACAGTATGCTAGTTAGGTATGATGAGCAAAACAACCAACCTGGCCGAACTAAAATGTTTGAACTGTACTTATAGTCTCCTATGAAACCCGGAACCCATGCATAAAGACTGTATTCACCCGGATGAACTCCTCTGATGTCAAAGTTTCCATCACTATCTGCCTGAGTCCAATACTGATAGCCCTGTACAAACCACATACATAGCTCATTCAGTAGGAGGCCGCATACTTTTTCTTTACATGACTTCTTCAAATTTTATGCCAATTATACTTGAATGTGTAAACTTTACAACCTTGGTTTCTCTTTGCCACGATCCCTCTTCACCAGGTGCGGCCAAACCCACCCAAGCAGAACTTGCAGGAATTAGCCTCCTGTTCATTTGCCTGCATGATTAGGAGATGTATTTGATTGAAAAATAAAAACTGTCTACCAGAACAGGTAACAGATGAAAAGAACTAAAGACACTGTCAGCTGTACCCATCACGGATTAGTAATCGGCCTCCTACTGATCCTCGTTGATTAGCCTTAGCATAAACTTGGGATGATGGGAAATTATAAGGCCATTTTCCAGTTTCCTGTTGTAGCTGTCTCATACAAGGAAAAAAGATGTCAAGATGCGTAACTGTCTGAACTGTTATCATGATTTCACTGTCCATGTAGAGATCTCTCACCTGGTTCTTTGCCATACTCCAAAGTAGTCTATAGGGGTTCGGATACTCATTCAGAGAAGCTTGGTTCAGGTAGACAAAATATGGTCCTATGACCTTCTGCCAGGGCTCTCCATTCTTAAGTGATATTTTCAGATTTTCACCAGCATAATGTCCTGCGAAAAAGTCCTGCAAAAGCAGACAAAGTCCAAAGTTATCAGGAGTAAAACCAATCAGCACAGATATGCAACAAAGTGAAAATTAAGAGATTTTCGGATTAAGATACATACAATTAGGCTGACTGGCCCAATGTGGGAGGTCAGCTCTTGCTTGAAAGGGCCAGCTGAGTAGTACTCAGTAGTTGGTTTTATGAGCCAAAATCCGACTGAAGGGCTTCCTGAGGATATCCATCCATGGACTTGTTGATCTTTCATGTCTTGTGAGTACTGATATTTGTCCTCAACCTTCACATGCCATGTCAATCAGAAACATGAATAATAGTGCTCAAGACTCGAAATCAGGGGCACCTCAAAAACAAGTCAAAAATTCACCGTGCCTGTCCACAGTGAAGAAGTCGACCAGCTCACAGCACAGAACATGCTGAGAAACCAATACAAAAAGCTGAAGTAATATCAATACCTCAGTTCTGTGCATTGGATCAGTGTGATTTGTCCATTGAACAGCTTCTTTGTAAGCCAGGGGCTGACCATGATCGATATCCTGCTGCGTTGGCATGATCTTTTGGATCTCGTCAGAGACAACCATGTAATGGAACCTATATAGAAAACAGTTAAATTTGTGATAAGCTAAAGAAATCAATGAACAAACGAATGCTAGTATTAGTATCTGAGTAACATATCAGTCTTACTTGTCCACATTTAGTCTGTAGGCCACTCTTATTTGTGAAAGACTTATTGCTGGCCAACCTTGTTTGTGATCTAATACGAGATAATTGTAGAAGCCGGATGACCCTCGTAGCATAACAAACCTAAAATAAGGCAATCAAACCGAAAATGATTAGCTTCAATATCATCAGTCGAGGTCTCTTGGTGCTCTAATTAGAAATTTGCAAGTTAATTATATTACCTCTTGTCTACATTCAATGGAATTTCATTTGGATCTCCATGCCATTCTCTTGAAAAAGAAAGCTCTACTTGACCCTCATCTTGTCTAATCACTCTGAACTGATCCATAGATAACCTGCATTAGCAAATAATGGACTCGGGTTAAAAAAATCAAGGTGCGTGTCTGTCAAATTCGTCAATAGGTATAAATAACCTGCATTAGCAAATAATAAACTCGAGTTTAAAGTCAAGGCCATATATACTAGAACCAATGTGATGAGGTAGTACAATGTTACTGCATAATAAACTCGAGTATTTTTTTTTCTTTCAGGAGGAGACACAAGGGCAGTTTTCATGCAGAAGGCTTCGAGCTTAGTCATGGCTATGAGCTGAACTAGCTGATCTCTGGAACAAAAAAAAGAGTCGAAATATAAACATAATGCAAGCAAAAGTGAATCACATACCAGTCCAATGGTTCATCATTCCAACCGATATCCCAGTACCTAGATGAAAGATTTCATGAGATTATTAGTTGTTGTACTAGAGGATCAACCAAAGTACGTAGCGTATGTGTAAAACTAAACTATGAACTACTTAGTGCTAAAAAACTGAAGTGAATAAAGCTATACTATCACAGTATCGAGACTTGGAAGAGTTTCGAGTGATTTTTTAACTCGAAAATTTAAGAACTCATCTAACAAGATAAAATTCACCAAAAGGGAGAAAATTTACCCTCTACTCTGCTCTTTGTGAGTAGTATCAAGTACATTATTGATTCCACCATACTGTACTCTGGAAACATGACCACCTGGAATTGCAAGAGTGACTTGAAGTATTCCATTGTCCAAAATTGCCTAAACCAAGAAATTAATTAATTTGGGAACACATATTATGTATTGCTGATCTTTACAAGAAAAGTAACGTAGGAATATGACATGCATGCATACGTACATATTGGCCACTCAAACTTAATGTAACTGGAGGACTGATGTCTTCTGACCCTTCTCCGACATGCGGCTCCTTCCGCATCCCTCTGCAATTATTCAAACCGGAAACTGTTTGAGAGTTCTCTTCGTATCGAAACAGGTAATAGAAATTGTTATCGGGTCTTAAAGTTTTCAACTTGAAACTGCAGACGTTTTGCCGAGCCTTTAAATCTGCAGCACAGTCCATCGCATGCCTGAATTCGTTTGTGATACTCGTAGCTCAAGTAGTAAAGAAAATTACCTTAAATTCCTGGCGTCACACAGGTGAAAAATTGCGAGGCAGAATACAATGTACAGGAAGATTGCCTTCTTCTTAAGCTTCATGCTGAAATATTAGTTCTGTAATAACTGAACCCTGCTCAAAAATCTTCCCATCTACTATACGTATTATTACATAATATATTGTTTTTATTCTATAATAGTGTATTAGGATTGGACATAAAATCTTTTATTACTAAAAGTAGGACTCTGGAATGTCTTTCAACCATAATAATAAATAACTTTCGATAAGTCGATAATAAAATATAATAAAAAAAAAAAGTAATTTTATGTCATTGGACAAATAGACAGATGCATTAGTATAAATGAATTTTCACAAACAAGCAAACCTAGTTTTATTAGGATCGCAGTTTCATGATTGGTCAAATAGACCTTTTTTTTACATATTTTAATAGACCTTGATATATACAACATTTGCATAATTTGGTCTATTACTCTCCACTCTATATACAATAGCAACCGACTCCACAACGGGAACATAATTTAACAACACAATTATACCTTTGTACTGATTATTTACCCTATCAAAATTATAGTGAGCCAAAATTATTTACTCCACTTAACTTAGGTGCATAACATCCCCCATTTGCAGGACTTTTGGTGACATCTTGACCTTCAGAGTTTCATGTTGGAGATGCAGGGGACGTGAAGCTGAAGCTGTCTGAGAGCTTTGTACGCATCGATGACAGAGGAGGGAGAAGCTCCATTTGATGGATGAATTGGACATCATGAATGAGAGGATTATCGGTTCTCCTAGGCGGGGATCCTACGTAGGATGCAGGGGAGCACACAGTACAACCAGGTTCATAACCATCACAGAAAATCTGCAGAGCATAGCTCTTAGACTTTAGTCCATTCTTCATCATTTCACGGTTAATAACTTCATACTAGTAGAAAGTAGTAAATTATGACATAGGTGGAGATCTATACGCTTCTTGTTGTGGTTTTGACATAGGAAATTGTGTTCATAAGAAGTGAAAACCGATTATCAACTGTAAAAAATTTCACCAGAGATAAAATCAGAGAATGACAAACCTTTTCATCGATAACACCCAGAATCACACCTTTGCCATCATTATTTGGTTGTTGAGAGCACCTACATGAAACATACATGTATATATTGTCAAAGAAAAGCTGCTATCAGTTACTTACAAGGGCTTCCATAGAGCAGAAAAACCTAAATAAGATAACTTATGGCCGAAAGCAAGAATCATACCGTCGTACTGATAGTCTGGTATCAGATACCTTCACGTACAAATACATACATGGAAGCAATTTGATTTCAGGCTAACCAAGAATGTCAAAACTGTAACATCAATCCGATACCTCAAAAGGCTCTCTGTCTATGGTGAATTATGGGTGGTCAAATGTATCATATATGGAGTATTACCCCTAAGTTGAAAACTATAAGACCTATACCAGTAGAGAAACAGAGACAAACCTGTGTTTGGTGCATCTAAAAGGCCTGAGTACTTCAGGGATAGAAGGAGCAGGGCGGCGAGGCTTAGGACAGACAGGCTGATTTCTGCTTGCCGCAGCCTCTAGCTTGCCTGCCTCTGAACTCAAGGAACGCGCAAGATTGCTCTTCATAACTTTAGCACGCATTATAACTCTGACCAATTGAATAAATGTGAGAGAGCTCAAGAGACTCAACAAATATAGCTCAACTTGTTCATAGTAATTTTCCACATTTCATGTGGCAAATAAAAACAGCAGAGTGTAGTTTCAAGATCAACCACATTTTCAGAGAGATTGGAGGGGAGGTAAGAGAAAGACAGTTATTTTTTTTAGTACGGATTTAGTACTAATAAGACCCCCTTGCTTTACAAGAGCTTACAAAAATAAATTTATGTTTGGCTAAGAGTTCTTTCAGGAGGTCAGATCTCCTCATTTTTCTCCACTTCCACTTTTCACTAGGAAACCTTTCTATTTTTGTTGGTTGTTACAAGCTGAGGTAAAAAAAAAGAGTATCAAGACGTAAAATATATATATCCAACCTTTAGATGTGAAATAAAATCATTAGAGATGATCCAACAGGAGGGGGGGGGGGAAGGTCGCTTGTACATGAAAGTCTAAAAGGGCAGCCCGGCGCACATTGGCGTCCCCGCTAAGCGAGGGTCTGGGGAAGGGTCCCACCACAAGGGTGTAATGAGGGCAAGTCTTCCCTTGTCAATTTATTTGACAAGAGGCTGCTCCCAGGACTTGAACCCGTGACCTATCGATCACACGGCAACACCTTTACCGGTGTGCCAAGGCTCCCGGTCTTGTACATGAAAGTCTATTTCACCAAAATAATTTGGGATCGGCAAACATAAAGTACTAACGGCAAACATCAGAAATAAGTACTAACGGCGAAAAAACAAATGTTTCTACAGAAAGTGAATGATTCAGGAACAACAATTTACAGCATTTCCATTGATAGAAAAGTGAGAGATTAAATAACCAACATATATAGAAAAAAGATGATCCAAGTCGAGGCTTGTCAACCAAGGAAAAAGAACACCAAGAACTGAAGTAAATAAGAAACAGAATCTGTGCACAACCAGTAATAATGAATTGATGATAACTTCTCTTGATATCCTGGTATATAAACTATGTACAGGAATAACAGAAGACGTGGAAATTTTCGAACAAAAAAAAGATTGAACCTGGTGGTATCAACTATAAGTATCCCAGTCAAATTTAGGTTGTGATAACACCTCGTAGTCAATCGGACCTTCCACGACACGATCAATAGTCTGCATACCCTGTAAGATAGCTGGCTGAAACCCATCACTTCCGGTAGGCAACAATTTATACATGACTAATAATCCGAGAGTGAAGATGGCTTGTAGCTTCATTGAGTCGCCGTGAATTGAAAAAAACAGAAGCATTGCTATGAGATATAGGTCCACACAGAAGCGCATGATTGACAATACAGTATCCATCAGCCTCCCATCATTTCCAGCAGGAAATCCACGCACTCGGTACACAAATAAGAAGTTGTACTTATCGACCATGTACCGATAACCAAAGTATATAGCACCGACTGGAACAACCAGAGGAGCAAAGGAGGAGTAGATCAGTGTAAGGGCGAATATTGTCAGGTTGAATGCATAATACTGAGCGAAATCAAACTTCTGTTTCGGAATAGGTGCAGTTCTGCTGCTGACTGGATAAACAGAGAGATCATGCCCCTGAAGATCAATCACATTCAGCCTGCCACCGTTTCCAACTCCAGGCTCGAAAGCTTCCTCAGAGATCAGGGGTCTTCGGAGACTTTCAAACGTGTCACCGTCTAGCGGGTAGTCCTCGGTCTGTTCAGGCACCAGCTGGAGCATGTCATTCTTCCGGAACTTCTGAAGGTTCCTTTTGATCCAGGGAATAGGGGTCAGCAGATCAAACGAAATGCCCAAGAAAGTGCAAGTAATGAGAAAAGCAAGAGACGAAAGGCATGATTTTGCCAGGAACGAGGCGCTCATATATTGCTCTATCCTTTTACAATCTTCCCCATCCAAGTAACACCGCCCCATGCTCAGGATCGTGTTCTCGAGAGAAGACTCAACCAAACCCCTTAAGACAATCAAATTCACCAGAAAGAAGCAAACCATCTTGATGAGTGCTGCCCTTTGTTCTCCTGACACTGTAATGTGCCGCTCAAACTTTGAGAGATAGGACAAAGCTGCTGGAATGAGTATGTACATGCTCACAAACACAAGCACATTGGGCAAGAACTGAAGAAAAATCGCAGCAAACCAACTCGAGCTTTGCAGCCAAGATAACCACGACTCAGCATTATCCATGGCCTCGGCATTAATGATCCTCACTGCCCTTTGTAAAGCAGATATCACAGCTAAAGGAGAACTAAAGAAGAGGAGCATCAACAAAAGAAGGGTATTCACTAAAACCCTCCGCAATTTCAACGAAAGTTTAGACGAACCCAAATGATTCCAGTAAATATCAGCAGCCAAGGGTGCACGCTCAACCTTCCACTGATTCCTCTCCAATTGCAGCTCAGTAAGTGAAAAGAACCTTCCAATCCGCATTCTCTTCTCCGTTCTAAAATCCTTAACAGCCTTATTAGCCGTATCCACATCCTTAAATACCACGAAAGCAACCCCGGCCCCCGGCCCCCTCTCTTCCTTATACGCAGCCACCTGAGACTCAAGATCAGCTCTCAACTCCTGCAACTTCCTCAACCTATTATCATCACTACAACCAAATCTCCCGCGCACCTCATCCTCCCAAACACGCTTCATATTGCGCCAAAATTGCCCCACCCTACTACCGTTCCTCAACCCCAACCCCGCTCCCACAGAATAACCTTCCTCCTCGTCACCATTGTCGTCATCATCATCAACATCATACACCAAATGTGCATCCATTTTCGCAACTAACCGCGAAATATGGTCCCTAACCTTAACCAAATCCTCAACTAAATCATCTAAATTGCACAAATCCATAGGAACAATAATACGATAAAGTTTGCCAGGATACTTGAGTTCAAAATACTCTTCCAAGGGGGACTTATCATTAGATAGCTTCTTCGGCACGCCTTGAACAAGAATAGTAAAAACAGCACTAGAATTGGCGCTAGGGTTACCGAGACCGTCTCGAAACCGAGTAATTCGAAGCCACTCTTCGATCTTGCAAATACCTCTATGAACTAAATACACTAAACCCAAGGCGAAAAGGAGATGAATCCACAGTAGGAGCGAACCTTTGGGGATGTGACTCACGGTGGTTTTCGAGAACTGGTCGTCCATGGCGGCGGTGCCGGCGTAGAGGTTGAGTGGGAGGAGTGCGACGACGGCGATCAAGGACGCGGCGGAGAGGACGGCGAAGGACCCGCCTTCGATGACGAGGAACTGTGCTGCATCGGCGCCGCAGTGGAGGGCGATCTCGCGGGCGGTGGCGTGCCAGACGGCGAGGAGCTTGGTGGCGAGAGCGGTGGGGCCGGGAATGCGGCGGTGGTCGCTGCGGAGCTTGACGACGAGGAAGATGAATAGACAGGAGAGTGCTCCGACGGCGGAGATGTTGATTAGGTATTGGATGTTGCCGTACCAAGTTAAATCGAAGTCGTCTGGCGGTGGCGGTAAGGTGGCGGGCGATGGTGAGGTTGGTTGCGCCATCGCCCCCAACAATTTAGGGTTTTGAATTGAATAGGGTGGTGGTGGTGGTGGTGGTGGTCATCAATTGGGATTCCAGATTGTGGAGGAAGAGTATAAGAGAAGACGTGAGATGTGGAGATTTTGGGAGTATCTGGGTAATTGGGTAAACTAAGTTTCTGGGTTTGATAATGATACGTCTTTCTTTTGTAATTTTACGGTTTTACCCAATTTGATACGTGTGTCAGTGTGTGCCTTATTGGATACGGTGAAATCGTGAAGGATAGAATTATGCGAACGATATTTCGTATTTCACCTGTAAATTTTTTGTATGTGCAGGTCATTATTCAATCTTATGTCAAATTAGTCCAACCAATGCCAATCAGATTGGCATAATTAGTCAAATTATGTCATTCGATTAGTTCAATCAATAATGAGGAAAGAACTGAGATATTGGATAGAACGAAGGAGATTTTCCCCCAAGACTCAACCTATCACGAGAAGCGACAACTTTATCACATTTTTTTCACAACTTCACACGTGAATGACCACGCTAAAAAAGGCTAACTAAATAATAATGGTAAAAGATATTTATATTTATATTGTGAGACGATCTCATACGATGACCCCTCTCACACATTTCAAAATAACTATTACTTTTCAAAACCAACTTATTTTAAAAGTAACATGCTAATTTGTCAAAAACAACCAATTAATTGGTCTCATACTCTCAAACGATGAGACGATCTTGCAATAGTCTTATAATTTTCTTGTTTGCTTGTGTGTCTTTCTTCTTCATGTGTTTTATTGTCTATTGTCTTCTACTCCGTATTGTGCATGTGAGATTGGTCTTATGTCCCAACATGTATCTGTATAACTCATAGTAGAATGTATAAGATAGATTAACAAAATGTGTAATGCACACTTAAAAATAAAAGATTCATTCACCCAATTGTATCATGTGAGCATATCATCCGATTATTTCAATTAATAATGAGGAAATAAATGAGATACCAAATAGAAAATAAAGAGATTATTCCCAAGGTTTGACTCATCACGAGAAGCGACAAGTCTATCAGGTAATCTCACGTTTTTTCCAGACGTGAACGACCACGCGAAAAAATAAACTAACTTAGATGATAAATGGTAAAAAATATTTATTTAACTAAAATGTTTGTGTATACTTTTCTTGCTTGCTTGAACGCTTTATAATTTTATTGTCGATTGGTTAACTTGCACGTGGGAGATTGGTCTTATTTTCTAATTAGTAATAACCCATGATATGAGAAGAAATATTAACAAGAAAAAGTGCACACTTAAAACTAAGAGTTTTCTTCATCCAATTGTATCATGTGAACAGATTATCGGATTACTTCCATCAATAACAAGGAAAGAAATGAGCTAGCAAATAGATCGGAATAAATTTTCCCCAAAAAATTTGACCTATCACGAGAAGCGACACCTGTATTAAGTAAACTCACGGTTTTTTTCACAATTACACACGCAAACGATCACGCTTAAAATCCAAATCCGATATTAATGGTAAATAATAATAGATCGAAGGAGATTCTCCCCGAAAAGTTTGACCTATCACAAGAAGCGACACCTGTATCAAGTAAACTCACGGTTATTTCACAGGTGCAGACAGACACGACCGATCACACTAAAATTGCGAATCATACAATAATGGTAAAAGATATTAATCTACCTTAATTGGTTTTCTGGCTGATGTGGAGCCCATAGATGATCATCTGCATTGCTGGCTTTCAGCCATCAATTTGTTCAATTTTTTTCCATTTCTTAATAGGGTTTTCTCTGATTAGGAGGAGAGAGATAGAGAGAGAAAGGGAAAGCCCCAGGAAGAGAAGAGTAAAGAGGAAGACTCTCTCTGAAGTTGAGTTGAGTTGAGTTGGTTCAATCACACTGAATGAGAGAGAAAACAAAAGAAAAATAGAGCCCCCCACCCTTTCTTTTGAAGTTTTACCCCCCTTTTCCTTTTCCTTTTTCTTCTTCTCCTCTTTTTCAACTGTCTCCTCCCCTCCTCATCCACCCCTTCTCATCTTCAACCAAAAACCAAGTACTAGTACCTTTTTTTTTTTCCTTTAAAAAATAGTAAAGTAAGGAAGAAGAAACTACCTGGTACTCAACTTTGATGGGTTTTTAATGGATCTGCAGATCTAACCCTTTACATTTTAACCTATAAATCTTTGTTGAATTTTCTTATTTGTAGATCTTTTGCAGCTTTCATTTCTCCATTTGATCAGATTCTCAACTGTCAAGCCTAGTCACACTGTGAGTCAATGACCTTCCTTTTCTGCTACCAAGATTGAAACTTGTTGGTTACTCTTCTGTTTTTATTAGTTTCCTTGTACTCTTGCTTTATAAAGTTTCGTCCTTTATGTACTTTGATTAATTTGAAGTTTGTGGGTCATTTGAATTGTTGATTGTTGTTTGAATTTCTATGGTGGGTTGTCTTTTGTTTGTGTAAATTTGACTGAATTTGCTGGTGATTGTGTTTTTTGTTTGTGTAGAATTTGACTTAATTTGTGCTTGTGTTGTGTGGAATTTCTATGTGCTGAAGTTGTGATTTGGTAATTGTAACAGTGAATGAATCTGGTGGTGAACTTGTGGTAAAAAAGTGGGTTACTTGCATCCATTGTGGATGTGGAGGAATTGAAGGTTGGCCCAGGTGAAATGAGGGATGTTATCGAGGTTGATATCATTCCTAAAGGCCTGTTGGCGGCCGTCTTCAGACCGGTCACACTCGGGTTCAGATGCAGCAGGGCGACAGGATGGGCTTCTTTGGTATAAGGATACCGGGCAGCATATTTGTGGTGAATTTTCCATGGCTGTTGTTCAGGCCAATAATTTGCTCGAGGATCAGTGCCAGATAGAGTCTGGCTGTTTGAGCTTGCTTGATTCCGGTCCATATGGAACATTTGTTGGGGTCTATGATGGCCATGGCGGTCCTGAGACATCACGTTATGTCAATGATAATCTCTTCCAAAATCTTAAGAGTAAGTGCACGGACCTTCTTTGCTAAATGCTTGTAATGCTGCTTATATTGGGATAGAAATTATCTAACTGCTGAAATGGGAAGGGGGATTACTATAGGTGAAACAAGGGTATGGGGCGGGAGAGAGACGGGGTAGTGAAGGCTAGTATGAACAGGGATCCCATCATATTAGATGGAGAACTTCAATGATCTTATTATTTTACAGTTTTACGACACTCTGGACTACCTGGGTGGATTGTGGGGTCTCATTGTAATGGAATTCATGGCTCTGCTTTCCTATTCTGGTTAAGAATTCGGGTGCTTCTTTTTGAAGTTTCTACTTCATAATCAATTTTGCTTGGTAGTTTGTTATCCTTGTGAAATTAGATAAGGTTTATAGTTGAGACGCCCACTTCTGATTCTTGAGCCGGCTATGCTGTTTTGCAGGATTTGCCGCTGAGCAACAGTCTATGTCAGTCGATGTCATAAGGAAAGCATTCCAAGCAACCGAGGAGGGATTTTTTTCTGTCGTTGCTAAACAGTGGCCTATGAAGCCCCAGATCGCGGCAGTTGGGTCTTGTTGCTTGGTTGGTGTCGTATGCAATGGCATCCTTTACATTGCCAGCCTTGGCGATTCCCGTGCTGTTCTTGGGAGATCAGTCAAGGCAACTGGTGAAGTTATTGCAATCCA
Organism: Spergularia bocconei; assembly: GCA_963457585.1. Taxonomy (NCBI): domain Eukaryota; kingdom Viridiplantae; phylum Streptophyta; class Magnoliopsida; order Caryophyllales; family Caryophyllaceae; genus Spergularia; species Spergularia bocconei. Next base: position 188,352 of record OY734945.1, on the reverse strand, counting down.
GCTATCTGCTGAACATAATGTTAGCATTGAGTCTGTCAGACAGGAAATGCATGCAATGCATCCAGAAGTCTCAGACATTGTAGTGTTGAAGCATAATGTATGGCGTGTCAAAGGCTTAATACAAGTATGTTTTCTACACTTTCTGATCACCATTTCCTAAGGCACATGGCCTTTTTTATAAAAATTTCCATGTGTTTATCTGCTTTCTGGCTCATTTCAGTTTGTTAGATTGGTTTCTGCTGGCTGTTAACTGAAACTGGAAATACTAAAAATTTGGAGCTAGTCAATTTCGTTTCGGGAAAGCCAGTAATGTTAGGATGAATAATGGATGATGGCATCTAAGCACTTATTGGCATTTAGAAAAGGATCATATACCAAACAGGGTCTTGAAAAATACCACTGTTGCCAACTTTGAGCATCAAGGATAAGTATATTCACTTATGGCCTTTTGCTAGGGTCATGTCAATTTGAATTCTGGAATTGGCCCAATTGTCATTATTGGGATTCCAAAGATTTTGGACAATTTCCATTGAATTTCTTTTAAGTTTCAAAGAGCAAGATTTCAAATAGCAACTAATAGTGTAATAGATTGTCATTCCGAATTCCTTGCACTTATTATTTCACCTGTCCTTAATGATACCATTCCTTCTCTCTACTATCTCCACCACATAGAACATTGATGGCCAAGGAATCTGTGTCCCCCCCCCCAGTATCCGTATCTCCCTCTTCTTAGCCTTGGCGCACCGATGAAGGTGTTGCTGTGTGATCGATAGGTCACGGGTTCAAGTCCTGGGAGCAGCCTCTTGTCCAAAAAGTGACAAGGGAAGGCTTGCCCTTAATACACCTTGTGGTGGGACCCTTCCCCGGACCCTCGCGTTGCGGGGATGCCAATATGTGACCGGGCTGCCCTTCATCTCACTCTTCTTCTTCTTCGTTTTTTTTTTGGTAGTTGTACTCTTACTAAAGATGAGTAATGTGATATACCACATGAACATTCATTGGCCTCTTTAATAGTACATGTACCTATGTGAAGCAAGGTAAATAATGGTTTGATCGCCCAATACATCCTAGGTTTTAATATAGTCTGAGACTTGAGATTCATCTCTTAGACTTCCAAATTGCTAGGATGTTGATTGTTTGGTCCATAAAGATGTGTTGCAGACATCCTTTTATTTGACTCTGGGCTTGTATAGGTAGCTGTGACTCTTAGGCTGAGTATAAAGGATTTTTCAAAACCTGAGAATTGTGTACTGTGGTTGTATCTTTGTAGGGTTTTGTTTACATCAAAAGGCCATGAACTCTCCTTGGTGTTATTTTTGAGATATTACCTTTTGGGAAATGCCTTATGAGAGTTGGAATTGGAAGGCCCCCCTCGTTACCAGGGGACTTATCAATGTTCATGGCTGTTTTAGAGACTCATATGTATGTGGGATTGACCATCTGAGACACTAAAAATATTTGCGGTCACATCCAATATTGAAGATGTAATCTGTGTATTTTGGGGCTGTATGAGTTTCTTGCTTGGAAGCTGTGCATGTTGTGAATAAACATTTATTAGTGAAGAAGTAGGCAGTCTTAAAGGCTTGGAGTGTTGTCCAATAGCTGCATATGATGGGGATACTGTAGTGGTTAGTTGTTCTAGAGAAGGAAATTCAAGGTGAATACATTTTTTTTTTCTTTTAAATATTTTTAGAAGTCGACTTTTGGATGCTGTCAAATTTTCTTGAATATACTCAGTTTCAGCTGCTACATAATTGGCACTTACAGAATAACAGTGACTCTAGATCCAAATTTCAAGATTTTATGTTGATTTAGGTTTCTAGAAAAGGGGAAGTTTCTAGTAATGCTTCAGGTAAGAACCATGTAGAAGAGTAAGTATCAAGTGTTATATGAGAAACTTGGCAGCCTTTTGCATGTAGTGTATCATAGCACCATTGACCTTTTTGTTATCACTTAGTGCCTCTAAATAGGCTCCTAAACTACACCAAACGGGGTGGAAGGCAGGGTTTGCGTCGGATTGACACAGCTTTTTCCACTGTGAATGAGGTGTTTTTAGAGCCTTTTTTTTTCTTTTTCTTTTAATACCATTGCTGCAGACCCTGAGTCATTTGCAGTTGTATACTTGTATCTGTTTGGTACAACATGATGGAGTCCAGCATAAGGATTTTACTTTACTAGTTGTTTCTACTTTGCAGTTCTTAGTTAGTCAAGTTAACTAGTATGGCCCTGAACATTCAGTCCAAATGTTTTGTGGACGCTAATAGTATGCACAACATAGCGTCCACAATACATCGTAATCACAGTTCTATACTGGGGTATTGAGTCCGTCGACACTGTTGTTCTTTGTTGACGTTTGTTCTTACATTTATGCTCTTAGTAGTTAGTATTTTAAATGATGAAGAATCGATCCCGTGGATCACTCAGCTACGTAAAATGCGTAGAACTACTGAATAGGCATAATCGAATTTTTAACTTTGTTAGGCAAATCTTCTGTTCATTCAAAATCTCCTCTTGTGCACAATTTCTGACAGTGGCATTGAATCTGCAGATTTCTAGATCTATTGGTGATATATATCTGAAAAAGCCAGAGTACAACAGGGAGCCCTTATATGCCAAGTTTCGTCTGCGTGAGCCTTTCAAAAAGCCGATCTTGAGTTCTGACCCTGCCATTTCTGTGCATGAGCTTCAGCCACATGATCAGTTTGTTATATATGCTTCTGATGGTCTCTGGGAACACCTCACCAATCAAGAAGCAGTTGATCTGGTCCAAAACAATCCACGAAATGTAAGAAGACTGTTTTCCCCTACTGAGAAATGATTTTACATGCTAGACATACTTTGATCTATACTTTAGGCTTATTAAAGGGTTGGTTGTATCTAAAACATCTAGTGATGGTGATGCAGGGAAGTGCGAAAAGACTGGTGAAAACTGCATTGCAGGAAGCTGCTAAGAAAAGGGAGATGAGGTACTCGGATTTGAAAAAGATAGACCGTGGAGTACGTCGACATTTCCATGATGATATCACTGTGGTTGTCGTATTTCTTGACTCGAATCTAGTAAGTCGAGCCAGCTCAGCAAGGGGTCCTACCTTGTCCCTCAGAGGCGGTGGCATCAGCCTCCCTGCGAAAACACTGGCTCCTTGTGCCACCCCAATGGAAGCCGGTAATAGCTGATGAAAGCTCTCCTCGTCGTTATAAATCATGTTGTACCTAATGTCAAAAACCCTTTTTCCAAGACTCTCATCATCATCAGGTTGATAATCTGTTCTGTTAGATAGATAAAAGTGAAGGTGCAAATCTTTTTTTTCTTTGTTTTTTAATTTAAATTCTTTAAAATGTAAAATGTAACATTTTAACTCTGGGGACGACAGCATGTTAAATTAATTTGTGAGCAGAATGAAACAAAAAAAAAAGGAAAGAATCAGATCGAGGCAGTGCTCTGCTCCAAGAGGTGATATGAACGATTCTTTCTTCGGGACTTGTTCTAATTAACTTGTTTATTCTCCTGAATCTTATGTTGTTAGAAACTGTATTTCCGGTGGTGTTGAAGTTTCTGAGTTTGGGCGTGTGCGTACATGATGATGCATTATCGTCCTTGTACGAAACTGAGAGTTGCTTGGGACATTGGTGTAGTATGTGTTGAACTTGAAAGTGTTTGTTTGGTGTATATTGGGCCTAAAATGAAGCACATGAATGAGCAGGCAAACAACAACTTGAAAATAAAATGCAAAAGTGGTGTGAAGATGATTTCATTGAAAAGTTGAGTTGGTGTATGCCACATTTCTAGGCCACCTATCGCAGTTGATGCTATTGTTATATGCCCGTGTGTATATAGTGTAGTCATCTTTACGCTCTTTAATCAAAGTCACTTTTGTTATATATATACACCGTTTTAGTAAGTGTAAAAGATAGTAGTACTTGTTTTTTCTTTCCTTTCCCTTTTGCTTTGTTTCGTCAATGTTTCTAATGCAATTTGTAGTCTGTCGAGTTTGCGGCCTAAACTGAAAAATAAAACCGTCAAAGACGTGGTCGAATTCTACAAGATTATTTCATTGCCGAACTACAATAAAAGACGAAAAAAAAAAAAAAAAATTATTTGAAAGGAATGGAATAGTAACAAGTAATAACCGCCTCAATTTGGGGCCAAAGGCGGTAAAGTTCCTAGATGCCAAAAATAAGTATTGTGGGCCCAACAAATGATACAAAAAGAGTGAGTAGGTGCCAAATGTCTCTTTATCAATTCTGTCAGCATTCAGTGTCAGTATTGTTAACAGAGAAAAATGGGGTGCACATTGTCATCGAAGAAGATGATGAAGAAGAAGGGAGAGAGGCGATATCTCCTCAACGAGGCGGTGACGGTGTGCAGGGAGAGGAAGCGTGTGGTGAAGAAGGCGGTTAATGAGAGACAGGCGTTTGCGGAAGCTCATTACAGTTATTATCAGTCTCTCTCCTCCGTTTCCTCCGCCTTATCCCTCTTCATTTCCCGCCATATTAATTATTCTCTTGGGACCCACCACCACCTTGGGCCGGACCCGGTTGATGAGGAGGAGGAGGAGGACACGGATGAGGATCGTCAGTCCAATGAATGGGATTTCTTCAATTTGTTGGGTGATCAAACCAAGGAATTTGTTGTTGGTAATAATGGGAATCAACAAAGGAATCAACAAAGGAATCAACAAAGGGAATTGTGGGAAGCGTTCAAGGAGGTTGACTCTTATTTTGTGACGGCGTCTAACTCTGGCCGTCATGTTACTACCATGTTGGAGCTTCCTTTTCACCCTCCTCCTGGTTTCTTTCTTTCCTTTTTTACCCCTCAATCATTGCTTCATTTACAATTTCACCTTGTAATCCTCACGTTTCATGTCTTTGTGTGTCAATTTGTCAATTTTCCGAGTTTAAGGGATTTCTATAGACTATCCATGAAAATATGAAATGCATCAATAATTAGTTGTGGAATAATAATGTTGAAACTTTTGTAGTTTGATCTAACATCACATATCTGCACTGCTTCTTCATTACTTCAATTTGCATCAGCATCAGGCAGAATTCAGGACTATTGAATTAATACTGTTCTATCACCATTATAATTAAATCTCTGGTGCAGAAACTCCTAGTAAGAGAATACTAGTTTCATCTCAACCGGAATCTTGGAAGACCTCGCTTTCAACTTGCTCAGCAACTACTTCTTCAACTACCTCATCAGACAGTGCAAGTGAGCGCAAGAGTTTGCTGTCATTTACTTCTCATATGGAAAACACAAGTGGTCTTCTTGTTGACGCTCATTGGGGGATGGTATCTGGCAGCCACTCTTTCACGCTTGGAAGGTTGTATGCTTGGGAAAAGAAGCTCTATCACGAGGTCAAGGTAAACTCCTAAGCTCTATCACGAGGTCAAGGTAAACTCCTAAGCTCTATCACGAGGTCAAGTGTCTCCTTCTTATCTTACAGTGTTGGTATCGGGACGTGTTTTCTTTAGTGTTGAGATAGATGCATACAGACCATGAAAAGTCTGATTGTCTTTTCCACAGTGTATAATTGGGTTGCTAAATGTTTGTGTTTGGGATGTTTAGGCTGGAGACCAAGCACTTAAGTCTTATAAGCAAAGATGCTCACAATTACGGCAGAAAGATGTGGAAGGAGATGTTCTGTCCCCTTCAAAAGCCACTGCCGCAGTTAAGGATCTGTACCATGTCATGCTGGTTTCTCTGCAGCGTGCTGATTCCATCTCTAAGAAGATAGCAAAACTTATAGATGAAGAGCTCCAACCGCAGCTGCTTGAGCTTCTGCAAGGGTAAGAATTATGAAAACCTTTGTCATACAGCAGCGAAAATTATATCCTGAAGTGTTCATGTCTTTTGCAGCCTAATGATGACTTGGCAGTCGATGTTTGAAACACACGAGATGCAGAGGAAGATTATGCAAGAAATCAAATCTTTTAGCTGTCCTGATCTCGGACACTTCAATAACAACTCTCACTTCCTAGCTACACTTCAGCTAGAAGCTGTAATTCGAGACTGGCGTGCTTGCTTTTCAGACTATGTTTCTGCACAGAAAGCATATGTCAAATCTCTCCAGGGATGGCTGTCAAAGTACGTCGAGGCAGAAGCTGAATATCATTACTACTATGCTGGTAGCTCATCACTGCCTCCAATTCCATTCCATGGGCCGCCTTTGTTGATTACTTGTAACAACTGGTTTGCTGCATTGGAGAGGTTGCCTGATGAGGCAGTGAAATATGGTATGAAAAGCTTGGCAGAAAATCTTCAGACATTGTGGGCTCAGCAGGGCATTCAGCGTAAACAGATCAGGAAAGTTGATGGGCTTGCCAAGGAAATGGATTGGAAAATTCAGACATTCGAGAAAGCCGAGGAAACTCTTCTTGTGACTGATATATCACACTGCAGCATCAAGGATCACCGTGAGTCTTTCGACACAAAGTATCAGATGGCCATTTGCAGGAAAAAGCTAGAAGTGGAGCGCGAGAAATACCATAGAAGTGTGCAGGATACAGAACGACTAACCATGAACAGGCTGAAGACGGGTTTTCACTCAGTTTTCGAGTCTTTAGCAGATTTTTCCAGAGCTTCTGTCAAAGTCTATGCAGACCTGGTAACACTCTCTCAGAATGTCAAGGCTTAGGGTGCTGCTGACCCTGCTCATGGTAAGGCAATTTTGCTTGGGAAGTACAGATACTAATATAATGTTAATTTTGATATGGTTTTGTAGTCAAATGATTGGATATATATAGGCATATAAGTGAGACAGATCTTGTTTTTTGGTACATACTCGTATTCGACTAGCTAATGCCGCAGGAGAATGAGATATGATATATGAGTATTCAAACACGGGAGAATCCTCGTCAGTTTAATCTAATAATGTGTGTGATTTAAAACACGAGTAACGTTAGAAAAACCGTTCATATTATTTATCTATGTATATTATAATACCTATTCATATTATAGGCTTTGATTCAATGATTCTAGTACTCCGTACCTTTGACTTGTATTGTACGAGTGCCAGGTTAGGATGTACAAAGTGTAACGGGTAAGCCAACAAAATTGACACGGCTTTGAATTGGTTTAGTCTTCCTTCATTCCCTTTTTAAAAAAAAACTCCCTACCACGAACCTAAATCCGATTTCCGATCAGAATTAATGGTGGCGGAGATGACGACAGCAACAATGTACAGCTGCAAAGAGTGCGGAACGAGCCTGAACCTGAGCAGCAGCCACCTGTACCCACCCGATACATACTTCGAAGCGGGCAACAAGAAGACACTTTCGTTCTCATGGGTCGACCCGCAGAAAATAAAGTTGGAAGATCAGGATAGGATCCGACCCTTTATCGAGACGGTCAACTACTGGGGCTTACAGAGGAAGGAACCCAAGATAAAGTGCGTCAACTGCGGGAAACTGGTGGGTTGGGTATACAGTGATGGGCCTCCGATGACAAATAGTCCGGGTCAGTTCCATTTTGGGCCAAGCCAGGTCATCCCAAGGCATCCCAGGTTCAGGTTCAAGATTAGAGCTCTCCTCTCTTCGCCTGCACCTTGATCTCTTTTTTTTTACTTTTTGGGACGTGTTGCTTGTACAGTACAAATAGTTGTGGTGCAGTTCTGTGCTGATTTTGAAACCACTGTATACAATATTAATAAAGGTTTTTTTTTTTGTCAATTGATATGGGATTGCTTATCGAGGCTATTATTTTGTGTATTCTCTTCAAGTATTAATGTACATGTACATTATGTACTTCTTCCGCTGCTTTCATTTCGTTACAATTCTTATCAAGTGAGTAATCCGTAATATGCAAACCAAACATTAGAAATCGAAAAAGATAGACCCTTTTTCGTGGTAAAGTAATATGAAATGCGTAATTAATTTGATTATTATATAGCTACTCACCTATGTTAGATGAGTTAGTACGTAATAAAGAGTATTATGTCGAAGCTTCATCTGGAGAATGTTGCCAATACATTTGGATGTAGATCATGGCTATGAGGAGATGATGTTTTACGCAATTCGAACTATTAGAAATTATTTGATGGTGTTCCTGTCGCAGTTAATTAAAATTTGGTAAAATTTTCCTTAAAAAAAAAGAAATTAACGAGATCATGTCAATATTTGGTAATTAACTTAAGTTAATTGTAGTTATGTCAACATTATTAAGCATAAACTAACGAGATTGGGGTTAAAAAGGGGGCATATTGTGCAGTTCCTAAAAGTACGGGGGTTCCGTGTGTACAAAGTTAAAGTATAGGGTACTGTGTGCAAACCCTCAAAGTACAAAGATACTGCGTGCATTTTCCGAAGTATCTATCTCGTGTCGGACGTGACGCTGTATCCAACACTGAAACTTAGTTGGACCCAGACCGGTTGGATCCGGTCGAGTTTGGATCTTGAAAATTAGGACCCGACCCAGACCCGCACACGTTCACAATTGGCATGAACTTACCAGTCTTCCAGAACTTTGGCTAAACATATGCTACTGATGTACTTATCACTCATGACTTTGATGATTAGAAAGCTTGTGATAATTAAGCTGACAGTTGAAAATGCAAAATCACAGACTTACACCCTAAGCAAAGCTCTTAAAAGACTTTGGCCAACAACATTAATGCGAATTTTCCAACTCTTTTGATGTGATTTAAGATTTGTACTTGGCCTTGTATTTCTCTAAATTAAAACTCACGTGCCATTAATTTTGTTCACATATTAATTTGAGGAGTTATGTAGAAGGATCCCCTCACTCTCCTTTGAAAATTGGCTAATCAATGAATAGTAGTCCATACATGACCTGATTAAGACTTGATTTCATTCACTTTGCTTTAATGCTTAGCACAGATTGCTCATATTGAACATGTCATATCCCTTCTTAAATTAATTCATCGAGGACACTTGTGATTATGTTGTTATTCGGAAACATAACACATATATATCTAGTGGTGAGGATGGAAACTCGCATATTTCACTATCGACTATTGTAATGAGATAATGGTTCTCGTATGATGGAACTTCATCGAGCTTATATGCAATTTAACGACATACTCGTGACTAAGACTCATGGATGATATTAAAGGGAGGAAGAGAACCAATGAATGAATTAAAGGCTAGATTGGGAGATGATCGACTACAGTAGTCCAGTGGAGGCCAAATATTGATGAAGTACGTGACCTTTACATTTATATTCATTCATAAATACACAAATCCGCCGACATTCAACACCAAAGAAATTACTGTACTAGTGAATCTAGGCAAAGCCATGCCTTCCTTCGGATGACATATATTATCAGAAGAAAAATTAAATTTGGTCTTTCTGACACTAATTTTCATATGCAGTGGACCCACCTCATTTCTAGCTCACCAATCTTTGTTTCTATATTCAGGATTCAGGAACCTAAGATATTTTTCCTGACTTTTTTTGTGTATGATATAATCCCACACTTTTTCCTTTTTCCTTTTTTCTTTTTACCCTTTGCTTAAGAAGATATGGCTGAAACTCATGTGTTAGATACAGTCACTCCTTATCGTACTGAGCTTTGGTTTCTTGGATACTAGCTGCTACTTCCCATGGTTAGTAAGGGATTCCGGGTATTCGAGGGCGGTACACCGTACACCATACAGTGGTATCCGAGGCCAGAGTTTGAAAGCATGTCCATCAAAATTGTCTGTGTCTTTAATGTACCAAAAAAACAGTGCTGCTGATTTCATTAACCAAAACAAATCAACAGTTTATACCAACTCCCTTCCTTAAAACTCTCATTCAGAGACAAGGAGGTGCTAGCCTGTTAGGGCTTGGTAACAATTGTCTCGATTCAAGAACCTCGAGCATCAGTGGTTGAGGGTTGAGACGTCTCTTGGCACATTTACAAATCGAAAGAGAAAGACATCATAGAAGTGTTTTTGGATAAGAGACAAGGCAAACTGAAGAGCATGATCGACTCAACCTTTTATACATGATGATCACCAATCCAAGTACAATAGTGTCAATCTAGTGTAAACAAGCTATAGACTAATCTACATGAGGCTGTTATAGAAGTATAATGAACAGAAACAGCACCTCGATGAGTAAAGTAATGAGATTTGGGTCAAAATTGTACAGGGGATGATTACTACATTACAGGTCACGCCTGCATAGCGGGCAGGAACCATGCCTCATGAGCCATTTGTCGATGCAAGGAAGGTGAAACATATGGTGGCAATGGGGCAAACTTCGAACTGCTTCCCCAATTTGAAAGTCCTGAACACATTCAAAGTAAACCAGCAATAGTTATGCACACTCCATAGTCTGGTCACACAACTAAGAAGTATACCAAGAAAGTAACATACGGAGTATAATCAGAATAAGTTATAAGCAAACCTGCAGGCAAACAGAACAAGAAACTTTCTCTCCTGAAGCATCCATGTTGTTCTTTGTAGTGATTTTAATCTTAGGTATCTTCTCAACCAAATCACACGATAAACCTTTCGCACTACTCGTGTCAAAGATATTGGTAACTTCCTCAAAATTTGTTTCCACAGCACCCATCTAATCCATTCAATAAAGAGATACAACAAACAAATCAGGGTCAGCAGTCAGCACACATCCAGCTATATGAATTCCTACTTCCATGACTAGCAAACATAATTAGCAAAGAAACAGCAAAGTAAATTTCTTCCACAGCTAGCCAACATCAGAAACAAACAGTACCTGACTCTGTACTGCACTGAGCATTGCAGGGCCAATTCGCTCACGCACAAGTCTACCACTCAGCAGGCTTGCAATGACATCAATCTGCAATGTTGATGACAGCAAATAAGCACATACAGTGAATGAAATTTTCTACAATTTTAGCCTAAATTTTCCAAAAGCACAGCTTTATAATAGGAATAATGAACTGAGAAAGATACCAAGGAAGGCATTCAGACAAAGTTCACCAAAGCAAAGAATATGATCACACTAAAGTTTATCTTGTTAGGTGACATAAATTTGACCAAAACATCTACATATATATATATATATATATATATATATATATATATATATATATATTCATAAAATCAAGCAAGTGTTAAAATGCAATACCAGGTAGAGAAGACAGCCAATGCCGGATTCGTCGGACCGCCAAAGAACAACAGAAGATTCAAAGACCTCAATGGAGAAAACAGCACCAGAGATAGCTCCAATGGCTGCTCCTCTCACAAACCCACTCTCTGTCTCTTGCCCTATCAATGCCCCTGTCATTGCTCCTAATAATGTCCCAACTGCATTTTCACAATTCCTTCCTCTTAATAATCATCATCATAATTATACTTGAAGCAACCAAAGATGACAACTTTATATCAAGCTCAACATATGAACAATTATTATATGCTCCAAAAATCAAACAAATTTCATCATGGACCAAAATACCCACTAATTTTCCAACACTAAGAAAATGAAATTCAAGGAAAAGGTTGAAACTTTCTCTACTCATTATGATAACTACATTGACTAATGACTAATCCCATTTCCAAATTCCAACCCTAACCCCCAAATTAATTAGGTGAGAATTAAAACTGAAACAAACATGTTCATCATCATATCATAATATACTAATCTACAAGTAACAATGGGAAAAATTGAGCAAAACCCAGATCAAATTACGATGCAAAGAAGTAAAAAATGACATAAAAATGAAAACTTGAGAAAGAAGGAACAAACCTAAAGCAAAGCAGAATGTGAAGAAGGCAGAGAAGAGATTTCCAAGTATTGCTGAAACAGCAAAATTAAGGGTAGCTCTAATTTTATCCCCCAAATTTGATAAAATTGAAGGGTTTGCTGCAATTGATTGAGATGGGTATGTATAAAACTCCATAATTTAACAAACCCAGAAAAAAATTCCCCCAAAATAAATAAACAAAATTGAATAAAACAAAAAGGTGGGATCTTTTTTTTCTATTTGAAATTGGGGGAAGATTAAAAATGGGAGAGATTTATAAAGAAGAAGAAGAAGAAATCTTAGTAGCTAAGAGAAACGTACGTCCACCAAACAGGAATTAATATGAGGGGGAGTACTTTTATTTCTGGGAAAATAGTTATTATTATTATTATTAATATGATTTGATTGATATTGATATATAAATATAAATCAGAGAAGAAGAAGCTAAGAAATCTAGAGAGAGGGGTCTCCTCTTTTATGGGTTCATCTTCAACATTCAATTTCGCTGTCAATTGACACGAGAGAAAGAGATGAGAAGTTAATGTTTGTTTGTTTTGGACGAGTCTTTTGAAGTTAAAATTAGTTGGTGTGCTGATGACGCCTCTGTTTTTTTGTTTAATTTTCAGAGTGGTTTGGATCTCTATGCTACTTTGCTTCTTCTTCTTCTACTCTGCTCTTATATAAGTAAAGACTAAAGAAATGGTACTCCGTAGAGAGTATCAATTTGATTGATTTTGATTAAATAAAACAAGTTCTTTGCCCATTTTGTGTCTTTTGTTTTTGTATTTTACGATACCTGAAAGTTGGTGTAAGTAATGGCTTATGGCATATTAGAAATAGAGATATTTTGTAAGGTTATAATAAGTCGATAAGTTATGAATTGTATAAGCGTTGATGATTAGATATTTTTGTTGTGTATAACACAGTAAAAGTATTGTCCTACATCGATTGATGTACACTATCTAGGTGAAGAAACTAACTTAGAAATTAGTAAATTACTTCTCTTATGTAGAAACATATTGAATCTCTAAACAACAAAATTTATGGGTCTGTCATATAATGGATCAATTCAAATTATTCCATAATAAAATTGATGTATGTACATATACGGAGTATATATATATATATGTCCCATTTATGTTTAAACTATCGATCGTCATTCAATGTCACAAGTGTGTTTCAAGTAGTGGAAACTAGATATGGTTTATTAATACAAAATACAAGTATATTTTTCCCATGGGCCATATTGTCACAAGTCGTCCCATGACAAATGCCCATCAAGGCCATCATGCATGTTTATTCAAGATCAGGAAACACAAGCTAAGGGTGACGTATTTCGAACGACTAATGTACATGACTACTTAAGTACACCATCCACTAGTATTATGGAGTAGTATACTAATAATATACTAGTACATAAATTCCGAGTATCCCCACAAAAAAAATATCTAGTGTATATATGTAGAGCTAAAACTTAGGACTTATCCAACAATAATTGCACACACTTATATACCGTCAGCTTACCTAAAACACATTTGTAGGCTTATTATAATTAGCACACCTCTTTCTGTATTATACTAACAAACAAACAAACAAACTAGGAGTACGCAGCTTACTTTACGTAACTAACATGCTCCATTATAATGTATAATTTGCTTCTACGTTATGCTACAATGCTACATCTATCAATCTTCTCAAGTATAGCGTTTGGTAAACGATTCGTTTCTCTCTATAGTTGACGTTTTTCTTTGTAAATATCTTTATATGTTAATCCAGTATTAAGAAATTATTATAATAAGAACAGTGAATAATGTGAAAATTAGAACAAGAGTAGCCTGATTATCAGTGAATGGTATTGACAATTGTGTGTCTGATCTTCAACATGATTTGAACACGTAGTAGTGTTTATCTACTAGCTTAGGAGATTGCATGCATGTCTCCCTGCTATTCCTCCTCATTATGCGCTTCTTCTGTCTCCTGCCATATCTCTATTTTGTCATACTTGAATAAATATATACATTTAGGTCTTTTGTCTCCATCTCATTCATTTTCCTTTTCTAAACGTACGCTTTGAACACACTCGTAATAGTTTATACCAAATGATAATGTATGCGGGACTGAATTTATCGCTTTGTACAAAGAGTCAAAGACCTAAATCATAGTCCGGTTTTTTTTTTTTTTTTGTTTGGCTAATTGATTTGGTAGGTATATATACATTGGACATTGAATTAAGGCATACAAGTGGTGAAGGCGTTGCATTCGTGTGCCAACACATCGTGTTAGATACAATGTGCTGAAAAAAAAACGAATGAAGGTGACTATTATTATCTGATCCCCCCAAAACCAGCGGACAGAAAGAAAAAAAGGATTTAATTAATTAAGCAGAATAATGTAATGTTTGACTATCTAATTGCAATAATCAAGTTGTTAATATTGAAGGTTGACATATATATATATACACACACGGAACTACATATACTAAATTGAAGCGTCTACTTGTTGCCTTAATTTCGAGGCGTAACTTGGATCTTAAGTATATATAAAAATAGTAGTATGTTTGCATTTGCATCTTCAGATTTCTCAAGACATTTGGATTAATTCATACAATATCTTTTTGTCAAATTGGTGTCTTTTCCTTGAATTCGCTATTAAAAAATCAAATTTAAATACATAATTCTTCCATAGATCATTTTGACAAAATGTGCTCGCTCAATCACACGCTTATCGTGTTTGAGACGAGTTTTTCGTCTCAATGACTTAATAGGTAATTACTCAGCTGATCGACGCGCTACATACCCGAAACTGCTCCCTTACAACGATCCATGACCTAGCAGGGTGTCGTTGAAGTACATACGCGATCATATATTGCAGATAATAAAGCAATGATTGGTAATTTGGTAGGCCTTACACTAACTTTGTATCAGATCCGTATGGATGAGCAGTGATCCAAAAGCATACGTATTCTTATTATGAGTCGATTTAGGGTCTGAATCGCATGTATCTGATCTTCAGCCGCTTCTAGTAGTTACGTAAACTTGCTGATTAAGTTACTTGTCAGCCTAAAAACATCACTGGATCAGATGAGATTTCTACCACTTAATAAGGTTGTTTTCAGCACCTAAAACAAACTGTACTTGTGCTTAGAATTAGGGTAATTGAATTTCAGATTTCTCGAGTAGATTCGATTTTGACATGATGGCTAACTTGATTAGAAATTGATTATTAGTAGGTTGTATTGTCAATTTACGAAAATCAGATTTACACTATACTTTGAAATTGATTATTAGTAGGTTGATGAAGTATACTTTGAGGCCGGGTGTAACATGTTGTCATGCATACGCGAATATTAGAATATATACCATGTATTAACGCAACAAACTTGAAGAGAGTGATGAAGTAATCAATCAAGCCATTGTTCGTGTATTTAAACTGAGATGATATATATGTTGCCCTGCGTTGAAGTAGTTTTGTTTCTGGCTCATTAATGTCTGTTTAATACTCCGAAAGTCGCAAAATAGGACTTGTAGGGAAGATTATTGCTTGATATTTAAAAAAAAAACATGGGACCAAGTGAGGTGTAAGGTGCTGATGTAAGCAGTTTCGTAGGCTAAACTACAATGTTTTTATCACCACTGGAGATGCTCTAATACTCTGAAACTCGCAAAATAGGACTTGTAGGGAAGAATGCTTGATATTTAAAAAAAAAAACATGGGACTAAGTGAGATCTCACCAAACCATTGATCATGTCTGCCAAAAGCAGAGATCTTTCTTTGTTTAGAGACTTTGGGTTAGCAACAAATAGCCAATCAATTTACAAGTTGACATTTCTCAAGTACTATATTCCATTTTTTCGCAGGTGGGTGAACGACCAAATCAAAACTTTTTTGAATCTTAAGACAACAGAATAATCAAACTCACCTGAAAAGTATCTGGTGTTAGGGCAGTTGAGTATCTGGTGCAGTTCGACAATGCCCCCTAGGGGCAAGCATGAACCATCAACCATGAATTCGATTCTCATCGGTCACCACCCGTCTCCCAAAAATCCTAAGGTCATGCACAACAGCATAGCAGTCGAGAGCACATTTCTCCAAATCGATCGAATTTACATACAACTCAACAGGCCCCTGAAGGCCAAAACGTGGGACTGAAACTTTGACATACTCCTATGTAACAACTTCAGTTCGAACCATCAATAGTAAGGATTTAAGGGAAGAACTCAGAGTACAGTGCACACAAAAGCAGAGTGACGTAAACATATGAACATATATATTCTTATTGTTGATAAGATGTTAGTTACATTTTCGTACATTAAAAATCTTGTGGCTTCAGGAGTTCAGGTTCATTCTATATAAGTGGAAGCTATTGAAGGTTTGAGTATCCCATTAAAAAGAAAAAGGGTTGAATACATCAAAAAAAATCAAAATTTTACTCTCTTCTATGTGGTCATCCCGCACTCCGCAGCTCCTCATGGTTCAGTACAGACTGACAATCTCTTCGGTGGTGGTTGTGACTTACAATGGGTAATTACTGATTAGTGGATACAGTAGCTAACTGATTTCACCTGCAAGCAACATGGACAATGATGACATAAAATCAACAGAAGGTAGTGCCCCCAAAACAAGTGACCCGATTATCTGTGTTGTTTATGTTCAATAACATAGTAGTAATGTGCCAAAAAAGAAGAAAAAAAAAAGGGAGATAAAGAGAAGAAGAGAAGGAGAATATTGGTTTTAAAATCACTTCACTTTGTTAGTCATAGTTAAGATGTCAAAGATCATAAGACCATAACATAATGTCAGTGGGAAAGAAGAAAGTGGCAAGTTGGCAACCCACTTCCGTCAGAGTAATACCTAAGTACAAAAATCTGATCTTCAAGTTTGGTATTCGTTTACACGGATCCATTTAGTCGCCGACCATTTATTCCCCTTAACTACAGGGCAACCACCTGTAAGAAAGACATAAGGACTTACTCAAACCAAGGAAGATAATCAGAGTTCAGTAATATTCTAAATTCCCAAACAATGTCATGTAATAGTAGGACTACGTCCATTTCTCCAACAGAGGCATAAAGATATCTAAGCGAAATTTACAGTCTGCAGATCACTAACCATGCAAGCTTGATGAATCCAGAGAAGCATCAGGCTTCATGCTCCAGAATAGTAAGGCATCACCCATCTTTGGTTTGACTGAAAGCCCTTCTTTACCACATTCAGACAACTCATTCCAATAAGGTACAGCACTTATGTTTCCTTTAGCATTTGGGAATACCGTCTCTCCCCCATGTTCAACATCAGAGCTATAACAGAGAGAAACCAACATATGTTTCAAAAGAAAAGGTTACATAATAGGCAGAAACTTCAACACAACGGTAAGCTATTGGTGCAGAAACATCAGCTTTAAAATGAAACAAATCGCAACAAGAAACAAAAAGGTGCTGTGAAAGAGAAGGAAACTTACAGGTACATAAGAACTGTGGCTATGCGTTGGCCACCATTGACAGTATTGAATTCGTCTAGGAAGTAATCAAAGTGTGGTTCATACTTTTGTCCAACTTCGTAGTGAAGAACTTGAAGACCTTCCCCATGCTCTGACAAAAGTATCATCACATAACAGAAGATTAATAATCCAGTTGGCAGAAGCCAGAACTAAATTTTAGGCAAAAATAATAACAAAGCCTTAGTCCCTTAATGTTGAGATGTCGGCTAACATGAATTGTTATGTGGATCTGCCAATGTAACGTGCAAGAAAAAAAGCAGCTAATAAAACGTGGATTATCCATTGATTGCTCAACTATTCAAATGTTCACACACATTTTTCCGGCAATACCCAAGAAAAGGAAATAGGAGACATGCAGTAGAAATCCATAGGCCAGTAATGATAATAGCCTGATAGATTATTGTTTCCATAGCTAGTATTTGTTTGGGCTGGGATAGAGGACCATGAAACTCAATCTTCACTGCCTTGGGAAAAGAGTAAGATTATAGAGCTGCACCAGTACGACCAATTGTCAGATATGGTGGTCTCCTCGGACTAGAATGAAGGGGTTTTTCAGCTATCTCTAACTAAGCTAGAGGCTTTGCTGCAGTATTAGCAAGAAACAAAGATTTTTTTTTTCCTTTTTGTGGTAATGAATTCTACAAGACTGAGCTCCCGCTATAGCACACAATTCAACCCACCAGATCTGATATCATCAAGGGCTAATGGCTAATTGGCTGACAAATGAAGTCAAGGACCTCAACTTTAAAAACACCCTTTGATAAATTCCCCCACCTAAACTAAAACAAATTTCTTAGCAGTAACAGGTGCTTATGTTGCTTATGTGTAATACTATCTTATAGACCATGTCTTAGACTTTTTCAGCAAAATGTTTCTTTTTCAATCCCACTAAGATTTCCATCACAGATAACAGCCAGCAGACAGAGATTCTTCGTATATCCAATTTACCATAGCTGACTTTCTAAAATCCAGGGAAATACAATTTATGAGTGGGATTTACCTAATGAGAAACGAGTAACATGATGATCATGATTGGGCGAGTCTGCATACTTTATACAAACACGACAAGGGCAACCTAAACTAGAAATTGTGAACATTTCAATTGGACATGGAGAGTGTATGCTACATAAGCTACTTCAAATAGACGTGAATGTAATCAACATACTCCTTCCAGAATATTCTTGCTATATCAGCCAGGGAGGCATAGCCACAAGAGCAGAATTGAATGAAATGCTAGGTTTCAGCGATTACATGAATACAGATCCCCGAGACTCTGACTAACGCAATCACATTCCTACGAGATTTACCATACTTTATTGTCCACACTAGAACCCCAAATCACCACAACCTCTGGCCCTTTTTTTAAGGATTTGTGCTATATTAATGTCAAAGGTGGCAAAACAGTGATGTCAGTTGTTTTGTTCACTTCGAGCTCATTTTGACAAACTAAGATCCCTAACCAGGCAGTTCCATTCCTTAAAGTCAACAGCTTGCACAAAAATGACTTAAGCATTCACGGTTCATAACGAGGTTCGTTTGAAACTCGTAAGCATAAAAGAACATTGGTGTAGAATGCACATATGACATTTGCTTATTTGATTGCATTGTGTAGAAGATAGGTCTAGAACAGAAAATATCTGGAGTTTTTCACACATGACACAACTAACTCAAATTCGACACAAATTGATCTTACGAGGAGATAATGATTCTGCTAGAGCTCATAGATTAGATAATTACAGAGGCACTTTAGTTGTGACAAGCAAATTAGTGCGCAAGGAGATAACAACTCGAAAATAACCCTAAACCGTGCACACTAAAACACCCTTTTATCAATCTCAATAATGTCAAAGACGGGTAAGAGTCAGTGGGTTCCAAGAATTGTCTAAACCACGTACCTACAGGTAAGAAAGTAAAATCTGCAATTCTTTTCTCAATGTTTCTGATCATCTTATCCCGCCCTCGGGGAAGGAAAGTTCCTGAGCTAGTGCGAACCCTAAAAGACAAGGCAAAAGAAAGATTTCAATAAAAAACAGTAGGGTACATCATAAGGATATTTGTAAGCAAAGGATTCAAATTCATTACCAAAAAGGTTGGCACAATTGAATATACACACACATACGTACCGGCTATCTCTACTCTTGCCTGTTTTCTCATCAACAACAGTTGACTTTGCCATATGAGGCTTAGCAAGATCAATGAGGTACTCACATTCATCTTTGGACTGCCAATATCAAAGAATGAGACAGGTATCAATACCTTTCCACCAGTAGCACAGAGTATTCATAGTTCAAATTATCTCGTTTCATCATGCACGGTTTTCTTTTTCACAGTTACAAATACGGTGTACATAGTATATCAATAAAGCTTAATGTTACCAGCATACTTGGGCTATAGCAATAACAAGGACATTAACACAACCAGACGAATGTACACACAAACAATATTCGTCTTTTCAAAAGTATTACACAATGGTTCTAGACACCATGACAAAAAGATGATGCAGGATGACAAGACAAAGCTTATTGATAGAATCTCCTCATACCCCCCAAAATGACATCCATTTTCAATCGAGTCGAATTTTATTGAAACAAATGTAAATACTGCAAATGCCAATGCACTAAAAACAAACAATTCTCTTGTAATTCCACTGCCACCGGAAAAAAGTTCCGACATTTAACCGAAATTAGATTAGTTTGGAAATGCAGGCTACAAAATATCTAAAGCCTGAGATTGTAATTCCCAAAAATTCCAACTTGAAAATGCATTGTTGCCTAATTTCAGAAACGTGACAAAAAAGTTAAACTTGCATCAGACAAATGGGGAAACGAAGTCGAAAATACCAGGAAATTGTGATAAACAACAGCTCTA
Source organism: Spergularia bocconei (assembly GCA_963457585.1). Classification (NCBI taxonomy): domain Eukaryota; kingdom Viridiplantae; phylum Streptophyta; class Magnoliopsida; order Caryophyllales; family Caryophyllaceae; genus Spergularia; species Spergularia bocconei. The sequence goes on along the minus strand of OY734945.1, from coordinate 168,312 downwards.
GGCTCCCAAGAAAGAACTTCAACCCACTGATCACTACCATCCTTACCCGCCTCAACTCTGCCAAAATCAATCTTATTTTATCAATCGTAAAAAAGAAGCAATCAGATTGTAACAGCAAATCATCAATTACATATTAAAAAAAAAATAATATAAGAGAGAGAGAGAGAAAGGAAGATACTTGTGGTGGTGAGTGGTGCGTATGAGGGAAGTCAGATCATTGACTTTGTGAGACGAATCACCGCCGGCGACGGTGGTGCTCGGAATAGACACGATTCCCAATGCGAGTAAGATTAATACGAGGAATGAGAAGATGAGCAGTAATGTCAACACCAGCGTTGACGTCGACATTGTTCCCGATTTTCGCGCCGTCGTTCGACCGTACTTGCCGCCTTTCGCCATTTTCTGAACAAGATCTGACTCACTCACTCACTCACTCACTTTGGGTATTTTCGGAATTTTAGGATTGTCGCAAAGTCGTCTCACACAGAAAGAGGAAGAGAAAGAGAAGAAGGTGGAGTGTACTCGTCTACTCGTAGTGTTCTGTGTCCGTAGATGATACGTTACCACAACTAACCTCTCGGGTTTGTTTGGTGTCGTTTTTTTGTCGTTAATTTGTACTTCATATTTTCTAAATGACTATTACTGAAACTCTAAAATAATTCACTTATTGTTTGTTTTGTAACTTATTTAACTTCCCCTGAATCGCCTCAATTTTTTTTTTTTGGGTACAAAAGAGGGAAGAAACCCGACTACTAGCTATCTACTCATTAACTAAACGCGGCCAAGCGACTCCTAATGCGTCCTCTCGGAGAATTGATCTGAGTTCAGCGGATGGGTATTGAACGACAATTAACCTCTGTCTTTGTAGAATGCCTTGGTTTGCTAACCAATCTGTAGCGCGATTAACTTCTCTGTAAACATGCTCAAGCTTCACATGCCAATTGCTATTGCTGATAAGGGATTTGCATTTTCTGATAATAGCTTGGAGAGATCCTGTAGGGACTTTGTCACTATTGACTTGGTCTACGCAGACTGAATTATCCATGTGGATCAACAGTTTATTAATTCCCATTCTTTTGGCTTCTTCTAACCCTTTCAAAAGTGCTAGGAGTTCGGCTCTCATGGATGTGCAAGTCCCACAATAGGTAACAAAAGCTTGGACAAAGTTACCTGAGTCATCCCTGAAGATACCTCCACCCCTGCTTCACCTGGGTTTCCTTTAGAAGCTCCATCAGTATTGAGGAGAGTCCAGCCATAAGGTGGAGCCTTCCATCTGATGTAAACTTCCTTGGGAGAACTCCCTGGAGCTGGAATGAGTATTGAGAACCTATCCATTGCCTTTTTTGTTTCATCAAATCGAGATTTTAGAAATGGGTACGGCTCTATTGGAATATCAGAGCTTCTACCAAACACTACCATGTTCCTCCATTTCCAAATTTGGTTGTTTCTATAGCCCTTTTCTTTCGCCCGAATAAGCCCTGATCGAAGCCCTTGAGCTTCCGCCAGAATCATCGAACAAGTTCCCAGGTTGATGGCATGTCCTCCCACAACTTCACCATACTTATCCCGGATTATAAAGCTCGCCGCTACCCGCCCGTCCTTCACCAAATCGTCGAAATTGAGTTTGAGGAAATCAGTTGTTGGAGGAGGAGACCACCCAACTTCAATAAATGTCAAGTAATGTTACAGTTCATTTTCATAGCAAGTGAGTATGTAAAAGGAAGGAGAGGGGGGAGAGACCGAGAATCCGAGAGTAAACAAATGTTAGTCGGAGCCTTGGAAAAAAAAAACAAATAGGGAACCGGCCCGTTTGGTATCACTGGCGTTTTTAGTTTTTTTTTTTTTTTTTTTTTGCGTAAAAATTAGTTAAATAATACAAAATTAACTTTAAATTGTTTAATTCTATAAAACTCATGTAGAAAATGAAAACTGGAAACCATTTGTTTTAGTTAAATGATTTTATTTAAAAAAAAAAACGACAATACGATACCAAACAGACCCGAAATTATGGGCTTTGGTTTTTGGTACAATGACGAAAGTATGTGAGTTGAAGTCGGTTATTCGAGGGCAATTATGTCAATTTAGCACCGAGATTGGCGGTTTGCAAACTACCCCTTTCCTTATAAATACAACACCATCGCCTACCATTCCATCTTTTCTCCATTCATTTCATCCTCATCTCTTCCGCCTCCAAAGAGAGAGAAAGTGAGGAGAGAGAAATCTAACCCGCGCGAAATTTAACTTGTACTATAAGATTTAAGAACACTTTCTGTAATAATTTTGAAAATAAATAAAATCAGAGTCGGATTTAATTTTGAAAACGCCTAAATTGGATTAAACTTGGAAACCCTAGATTGATTGATTTGGTACAGATGGACGGGGGGTTTACGTATTCTCCGGCGGAAGTCGCCAGAGTAAACTTGCTCCAGTTCGGAATTCTCAGCCCCGACGAAATCGTAATCCCCTAACTTTGACCTAATTTGAACTTGAATTGTAAAAAAGAAAAGTTGAGTAAAGAACAAGTTATGTTTGATTGATTGTTTGAACTTGGATTGCATGCAGCGCCAGATCTCGGCGGCGGCAATTGAGTACAGTGAGACGAAGGAGAGAGGGGTGGCGAAGCGTGGCGGTCTAGCGGACCCGCGGCTGGGCACGGCTGACCGGAAAACGAGGTGCGAGACGTGCGACGCCGGCATGGCGGAGTGTCCCGGCCACTTCGGACACCTTGAGTTGGCTAAACCGATGTATCACATTGGTTTTATGAAGAGTGTGCTTCGCGTTATGCGTTGTGTTTGCTTCAATTGCTCAAAGATTTTAGCTGATCAGGTTTATACTTTTGATGCACAAATTACAGTACAGTTGTTGTTGTTTCAACTGTTTTCTGCTACTACATACTGCCTATGTTTCTAGTAGTAGTAGTAGTAGTAGTAGTACTAATTCGGCTTCTTTGGTAAGTTTCATGAGGCTAGTTCTGTTTCTTTGGTACCTGATTATCTTTACCAAATTTCGCTCGACTTATGTAACATTCTACATTATGTTTGAGACTGAAATTTGAGGTCTTGGTGTAATGTTGTTGTTGTGGTTGTTACGCTCGAATTCTGAAACAATTCTTGAATATTTGCTTTAATTCTGCGTGTAGTAGTCGAGTTTCGGTTGTGATTGAATTGTTCAAGTACTATTTGCTGTGTTTGTAGTACTAATTCTGCTTCTTAGGTGAGTTTTGATGATTCTAAACTTATCTTCTTGATTTATGTCGTTTTTAGTATTCATTCTGCTTCTTATGTCAATCGCATGAGGCTAATTTAGCCTTCTGATTTTTATCAGCTTCTGCGGTTTTTTGTGGTACGAAAATGAGCAGTGTTGTAAGATTACTTTCTATGTTAAGCTTACGGTATTTGATGAGTAAATGACGTTTTAAATTATGTTTGAGAAATTAAAGGTATCGAAATTTGAGGCATTGGGGTAATGTTGTTGTGTTGTTAGGCTCGAATCCTGAAGCACTCTTTGTATTCACAGTTGAAACTGTTCCTGTACTGTTAGCTACGGAGTATATCTTTACCAGTAGTAGTTGTAGCAATTCTGCTTCTTTATTTTTGTGTGTGTGTGCGCACGCACGCGCGCGCGCTCAATTCTTAGTTGAGTTTTGGTGATACCAAACGTCTCTTTTCGATTTATGTGATAGAATATCTTTACTTAGATATGCATTGCATTTATATTATGTCCTGTGGCATTAGATGTCACTAATAACTATCATATTTGAAACACTTTGTCCACATTCCACAATGTTGCTGTTGATGATGGACTGAATGGTGTGGATCGAAACTGTTGTACATGGATTCTATAGCATTTCTTGTATGTATTTTACGATGTATAAATGGTTAATGTTCGACAGTGAAGGGTGAAAGGCTCTACACTATGCAGTATAAAGAACAGCTTTTGATATGTAGTAGTTTCAGAAAAACGAAAGTATAGTCCACTGAAGTCCAAAGGCAGAGTTTTTTTTTTTTTTTTTTTGCGGATCTGTATTGCTCAATTTTCGGCTTATGCTATGCAGTACAGGAGGTGCTGTTTGTTTCAATTGCATATGTTTGTGTTCACTGATTCTTGTTACCTATCCTAGGAAGGAGTCTCTTTAAATGCATTTGGAGTAATGATGTTGTCCTTGTTGTTCTAGCCGGGATGCCCTTTTTAATGCATTGGACTGATGATGTTGCCTTTTGTTGTTATTGTTCTCAATTGTATTTGGTTGTTCATTTGTTCAAATTTGCTGAAGTTCTGGAGCGGAAACTGATGTTCCTGTTATTCATTCTGTGTTCAGGACAACCATAAATTTACAGAGGCACTGAAAGTCAAAAATCCCAAAAACAGGCTAAGAGTACTTTCAGAAATCTGCAAGAAGAAAAAGATTTGTGGAGGAAATGACGACACAGAAGTACAAGGTGATGATACAGAGGGATTACTTAACAAGAGCCATAGTGGCTGTGGTGCGCAACAGCCAAATATCACTATTGATGGCTTGAAAATGATTGCTGAGTACAAGATCAGTAGGAAGAAAAATGACGAGCAGGAACAAATCCCTGAGCCTGTTGAGAGGAAGCAGCAGCTCTCTGCTGAAAAAGTTAGTGTTTTGGTCTTGTACTTGAGCTTTGCTAATTTGTTACTCCACTACATAGATGCTTATGCTACTGACTTATGATTTTCAGGTGCTTCATGTTCTAAAGAGGATAAGCCACGATGACTGCCAATTACTTGGTTTTAATCCAAAATATGCTCGTCCTGATTGGATGATACTTCAAGTTCTCCCCATTCCTCCACCTCATGTGAGACCGTCTGTCATGATGGATACTTCCTTGAGGAGTGAGGCAAGTGTCACAGATTACATTCTGTAGTTTAAACCTACGCGAGACACTGGGTTTTTGACGCAATTGGTTTCTTTGTTGCAGTGCTTTTCTATAGGATGATTTGACTCATCAACTGGCCACAATTATACGGTGTAATGACAATCTGAAGAGACAAGAAAGGAATGGGGCACCTGCTCATATCCTTTCAGAGTTTGCATCATTGCTTCAGTTTCATATTGCCACGTACTTTGACAATGAGCTACCGGGACAGCCAAGGGTATGAGCTTTACTATTATGTCCCTTTCTGCCCCCATTTTTGCTGTTGGTCTGTTTAATCGTCTGGAACTGGCTGACATCTAATGTTTATGTTCAGGCTACACAACGATCAGGTAGATCGATTAAGTCAATATGTTGTAGGCTGAAAGGTAAAGCAGGCCGTGTAAGGGGCAATTTGATGGGGAAACGAGTGGACTTCTCTGCACGCACGGTCATTACACCAGATCCAAATATTAACATTGATGAACTGGGAGTCCCCTGGAGTATAGCTCTGAATCTCACATTTCCTGAGACTGTGACTCCTTACAATATCGAAAGGTTTGTAATTCTCTGCAAAGGTTTAGCTGGTTGCCTGTTTTTGAAGTCTTTGTAACTCCAGTTCTTCATGCAGGTTGAAAGAGCTTGTTGCCAATGGTCCTCATCCTCCTCCCGGTAAAACTGGTGCAAAGTTTATTATCAGGGATGATGGCCAGAGGCTTGATCTCCGCTACTTGAAGAAAACTAGTGACTGTCATTTGGAGACTGGATACAAGGTGCAGGCCTATATCTTGTAGGAGTCATGTTGATATTCTCTTTGCTTTTAACCATGTGTTTGAGATTTACTAGCTGTTCTTTACATTAACAGGTGGAACGACATTTGAATGATGGGGACTTTGTGCTTTTCAACCGTCAGCCCAGTCTCCATAAAATATCCATCATGGGTCATAGAATAAAGATTATGCCCTATTCGACATTCCGTTTGAACTTGTCTGTCACCACACCTTACAATGCTGATTTTGATGGCGATGAGATGAACATGCACGTACCCCAGTCCTATGAGTCCCGTGCAGAAGCTATGGAGCTAATGATGGTCCCTAAATGTATCTTTTCTCCACAATCCAACAGGCCTGTCATGGGTATTGTGCAGGATACTCTTCTGGGTTGTCGAAAAATTTCTAAGAGGGATACATTTATTGAAAAGGTAATCGCATGACAATAACTACCATGTCTTTTTTTTTTTGCATCGGAAAAACTTTTCTAGAATGTCTGTAGAGCATAGAGTGGCTCAGAATGTTGATTCACTTCCCTATTTTGTGTGCTTTATTTGCTGACAGGATGACTTCATGAATATTCTTATGTGGTGGGAGGATTTCGATGGGAAAGTTCCTCAGCCTGCTATCTTGAAACCCAGGCCTCTTTGGACAGGAAAGCAAGTGTTCAGTCTAATCATACCAAAGCAAATAAATCTCATCAGGTTTGCAGCTTGGCACCAGGATTCAGAAAGAGGATTTCTTACTCCTGGTGATACTCGAGTCCTAGTGCAGAAAGGGGAGCTGCTGTCTGGTACATTGTGCAAGCGGACACTAGGGGCATCGAGTGGGAGTCTGATCCATGTCATTTGGTATGCCCTCGCCCCTTGCCTTGTCTATACAAGAGAACATTTACTCCCATTTTTGTTAGCATATTGTATCTATGTTTACTTCACTTGTCAACGTTAGATTCTGCTTCCTTAAGGGATCTGATTTAACTTAACCAAGCACTTATCATAGTCCTTGTTTTTCTTTCTTTGTTTGCTGGGGTGTGGTGGATACAGGGAAGAAGTTGGTCCGGATGCAGCTCGCAAGTTTTTGGGGCACACACAGTGGCTTGTCAATTATTGGCTATTACAGAATGGTTTCTCCATTGGTATTGGAGATACGATTGCTGATGCTGCTACAATGGAAATTATTAATGAAACTATAACTACAGCCAAGACTGAAGTGGATAAACTTATATCTGATCGCAATGAAAACCAGTTAGAGCTTGAACCTGGAAGCACAATGATAAAATCATTTGAAAGCAAAGTCAATCAGGTACTTCGGACATCTCCTTTTTCTTTTTTTTTTTGAACAATGCATAATTTTTTGTTCCTTGGTTGCTCTCTTACTTTTGTGGTTACTGATCGGGACTAACACGAGTAACACTCAGGTTTTGAACAAAGCTCGTGATGATGCTGGAAAATTTGCAGAGAAGAGTTTATCTGAGAGCAACAACCTGAAGGCTATGGTGAATGCAGGGTCCAAAGGAAGTTTTATTAATGTATCCCAAATGACTGCTTGTGTGGGTCAGCAGAATGTTGAGGGCAAGCGTATACCTTGTCATTTTAACGGTCGAACCTTGCCTCATTTTAAGAAGTTTGATGATGGGCCAGAAAGTCGTGGGTTTGTGAAGAACTCATATCTTAGTGGACTAAAACCACAAGAGTTCTTTTTCCATGCCATGGGTGGTAGGGAAGGTCTAATTGACACTGCTGTCAAAACTTCTGAGACTGGCTACATACAGCGCAGATTGGTTAAAGCCATGGAGGACATTATGGTCCAATATGATGGGACTGTAAGGAACTCTGCTGGAGCTGTTGTTCAGTTTCTTTATGGTGACGATGGTATGGATGCTGTTTGGATAGAATCCCAGAAGTTGGATTCTCTGAAAATGAACCAGTCGGAATTTGATGCAACATACAGATTTGAGTTCGATGCTGAAAAGTGGATGCCGGATTATATGTCTGAAGACTATGCGAGTGATATCCAAACTTGTCGTGAGTTCCAAGATGTGTTTAATGCTGAAGTGGAGCAACTTCAAATTGACAGACATGAACTCGCAACTAAGATTGCAACTTCAGGTGACAACTCTGTGCAACTGCCTGTTAATCTTAAAAGGATCATCTGGAATGCACAGAAGACCTTCAAGGTTGATACGCGGGAAAGGTCTAACTTACACCCGATGGAAATAGTGGAAGCTTTAGATAAGCTTGAGGAGAGGCTAAAAGTTGTTCCTGGTGATGATGTTATGAGCAAGGAGGCTCAGAAGAATGCCACCCGCTTTTTCTGTATTTTACTTCGAAGTACTCTGGCCAGCAAACGTGTCTTGAAGGAGTACAAACTGAACAAAGAAGCATTTGAGTGGGTTGTTGCTGAGATAGAGTCTCGATTTTTGCAGTCTCTAGTAGCGCCTGGGGAAATGATTGGATGTGTTGCTGCGCAGTCTATTGGCGAGCCTGCCACTCAAATGACTCTTAATACGTTCCACTTTGCTGGTGTCAGTGCTAAGAATGTCACTTTGGGTGTTCCAAGGTTGAAGGAGATCGTCAACGTAGCCAAGAACATTCGAACTCCTTCTCTGTCGGTCTACTTGAAGCCTGAAGTTAGCAGAACGAAGGAGAGGGCCAAAAACGTCCAATGTGCTCTGGAATATACTGATTTGCGTAGCGTGACACATTCCATGGAAGTGTGGTACGATCCAGATCCTATGAACACTATAATTGACGAGGACGTGGAATTTGTCAGGTCCTACTATGAGATGCCAGATGATGAGGTTTCGCCTGATAAAATGTCTCCCTGGTTGCTCCGTATAGAGCTGAACCGTGAGATGATGGTGGATAAAAAGTTAAGCATGGCTGATATTGCAGAGAAGATAAACTCTGAATTCAGTGACGACCTGAATTGTATTTTCAATGACGACAATGCTGAAAAGCTCATCCTTCGTATACGTATTATGAATGATGAAGCTGCAAAGGAAGAGATCCTGGACGAGGCTTCTGAGGATGATGTGTTCCTGAAAAAGGTTGCTGCTAACATGCTGACAGATATGGCGCTGAAAGGCACTCTTAATATCAACAAGGTCTTCATCAAACAGGAGAAAGTCAATAAATTTGATGAGCAGAAAGGTTTCTATAATGAGACTGAGTGGGTGCTGGATACTGAGGGTATCAATCTTCTGGCGGTTATGTGCCATGAAGATGTTGATGCCTCAAGAACGAGGAGCAATCACTTGACTGAAGTAATGGAAGTTCTCGGTATTGAGGCTGCTCGCAACGCCTTGCTTAGTGAGCTGCGCGATGTTATCTCATTTGATGGGTCATATGTCAACTATCGTCACTTGGCCATCTTGTGTGATACGATGACATACCGTGGGTATCTGATGTCTATCACTCGCCATGGAATTAACCGGACTGACACTGGACCGTTGATGAAATGCTCATTTGAAGAAACCGTGGATATTCTTCTGGATGCTGCTGCACATTCGGAATCAGATTACTTGAAGGGTGCGGTTGAGAACATCATGTTAGGGCAACTCGCTCCAATCGGGGCTGCTGGCTGTGATTTGTTTCTCAATGAGGACATGTTAAAGCGTGCTCTCGAAGTTGAGCTTCCAAGTTACGCTGAAGGTTTGGAGTTCAGTATGCCTGCTGTTCAGTCGCCCATCTCTGTGATGTCTCCTCCACCGTTTAGTCCGATTCCTATACAGTCACCTTTCAATAATGCCCAGTTTTCACCTTACGCTGCTGGAAACTCATCTGGTCCTCTAACCCCTTACAGCCCTGGATCGACTTATCTCAGCCCAAGCTCTCCAATTTACAGTCCTCTTTCTCCGGTCTACTCTCCACCAAACACGACTAGCTATAGCCCAAATTCTCCGGTCTATAATCCTGTTTCTCCGGTCTACACTTCAGGAAGTGGTACAACCTATAATCCCTTGTCTCCACATTACAACCCTGTTTCTCCAATCTACAGTCTGTCAACTGGGAAAAGCTATACCCCCACTTCTCCGGACTACACTTCAACTGTAGAAGGCTACAACCCCATATCACCCAGTTATAGCCCTATATCTCCTATCTACAGCCCGTCTTCCCAGTCTTACACACCTACATCGCCCGACTACAGCCCAACCCCTCCTTCATACAGCCCTTCATCCCCTGTTTACAGTCCTACTTCTCCTGTATACAGTCCCACTTCTCCTGTTTACAGTCCCACTTCACCTGTATACAGTCCTACTTCTCCTGTATACAGTCCCACTTCTCCTGTATACAGTCCTACTTCACCTTTATATAGTCCTAGCTCGCCTAGTTACAGCCCATCAGCCACGGACAGTCGATCACTGGCATATTCTCCAAGCAATCCAATGATACTGACGTCTCCTACTTACAGGTATGTATCTTAATTCTGCTGGACTTATGTCAGATACATTTTATTTGGCTAGTGTTTATGCTGACTGTCATACATGTTATGGTAGAAAGAGCTTTGACATTGATTCTGATAATATTTGAATGCTCTATTGCAGCTAGTCCTATATATATGTGAATTCTGACTCATTTACCTTCTTGTTTCAGCCTGACATCGCCATCTTACTCGCCAACATCACCATTTTATTCACCTTCAAGTCCGAGTTACTCGCCAACATCACCATCTTATTCGCCTTCAAGCCCAAGTTACTCGCCAACATCACCTTCGTATTCACCTTCAAGCCCATGTTACTCTCCAACATCACCATCATATTCACCTTCAAGCCCAAGTTACTCTCCAAAAACAGTCAAAGCAGGTATTGACTTGTCTCATTATCATCTCAGTTTGATGAAGTTGTAAGGTATATCAAATCCTACAACTGATTGTGTTACGTAATGACAGGTTAACATGAGGGCACCCAACAGGAGAGGGCATCAGAAGGTGTAGAAATTCCGACGACATTGCTGGTGCCTTTGGGTGTATCCAAGGAAATACAGTAGAGAGGCATAGAGCTTGCCGCAATTATCTAGTAGTCTAGTTAATGTCTGTACATGATCTGATAGGTTTATTGAAACTTGTCTCGTACGCGAGTTCATGAATTCAGTGGGAAAAGCAAGGTTTATTGAAACTTGCTCAACATTTCTACACTGTCACAACTTGTTCATTTCCTTTAAATCCTATAGATTTGATTGTATACTAATTAGTACCATACTTCCGTATATCATTCAATAGGGGTATGGATTAGCAGAACTCTTGCTGACCCAGCAGCAGACTTAACACATAAGTCTATCATCATACACTCCATGGTGGGCGAGAGACGGGGTCCGAAATTATCAGTCTATCGTCATCCTCTCCCTGTACTCAGATCAAAAAATCCTAGTATGTATATACATATCATAGTTATAGTTACAACGTGCATGACCCCTCCATTGAGAAGCGCCTTTGGGAATGAAAAAGCTCATCCAATTACTCCATGAAAGACAATTATAAATCTGATAGATATAGCAAGATAGCAAGATATAGAATAATGTGAGCTGAAAGACAATATCTAAATTAGTCTACTAGGAACTTGATACACACCTGACACCACACCTGTGTTGGATATAAGCTATCATCTCTGTCCTAATTAAGCCCCGAATCATTATCCACAGCCAATTTATCAATAACTTCTTGGCGAAGATCACCACCATTAAATGGGTAGGCGTCAACACCCATTTCCATTAGCAAGTAATCTGCTCCAAATGAGCATACTCGCCAGTCTTCACCAAAAGCTATGATTGTTGGAATATCTATCCTAAGCATATCGTAGACGTAGTTGCAGTGATCAGATTGAGGAGGGCACACCAACCACGGAGGGAATTCAGACGCAGCAACATTATGCAGCTTCTCAATTACACTTTTATTATTCAAAGAAACAAAGACAGCTTCAAAACTAGGATGTGCAGTCTTAATCTGATGGTAATACTCGGCCAACAGTCCATATATCCCAGATCCTGTGCTGCCTTTTGTCCAGCCGTAGTCAAAGCAAACAAGAATAACCCTCCCGTAAAGTTGTTTTACTGGCACCTTGTTTAAGAAACCACCACTACCATTATTGCCAAGTACAAACTCGCGGTTGCCATGAACTAACAATGACTCTAACGTCACTGACCTTACCTTTTCTAATTTCCAGTCGATAAGGCGCTCACAAGTAAATGGATACACGTCCACCCCATACTTGTCTAAGAATGCACCGGCATATGGATCGACATATTTTCCATGGGGTCCGACAATTATGAGCCTATCCTCATCGTCTCCATGGTGTGTGCAACATGGGCTCCAACACCAAAGTTTTCGGCTAATAGAGTCAATGTAGGGCATAATCCACCAAGATTTATTAGTATCGCACAGTTTGTACAAGAAATCATTGATGGCCTCAGCCAGCGTGTTTCCGCTGCATAAAAAATTGAAGGGCATGTAAACTAAGACAACCTCTAACTCGAGGCCTCTCTCCCTACAATCCCTGGAGACTTGATCCAGCTTCAACATCATAGTGCCAGTAAAGCACAAGTACAAACCCACAACTTTTCCTTCAAGTTGTGACAGTGACACAGATTTGGTACCGCAAGCACTAGAGACTTGTATATCTGAGGATTTACGACCCAAAACGAGGTCAAGCTTATTATTATTATTCTTATTATTATCAAGGAATTGTTGATGATATGTAGTAGTAGCAGCATTACAAGTTTGTTTGGAGTAGGGGATCTTATCTGCTCCATTGTAGCTAAACCAACCAATGTAGCCATCTGTCAAAACTGTATAAGTGGGAGTAGTAGTAGATTCAGAGGAGGAACGTTCAAGGATGAGATACATAGGGTCAGAGCCTTCCAAACCCAAAATCTGGCAGATGTGATCACGAGCCTTGACGTCAGAAAAGGGAATGACCCTACAAAAGGGTGGAAACCCGGAGAAGAAGTGGTCGAAACTAGGCTTGTGGTTGACCCACCCCCGTCTCATCTTAGCTACTAAGACCAACTCAAAATCGGAGCCGTATAATTCACGCAACTCTGTAGCTACGTTAATTAAAGAATTGGTGTCCGTTCCCTCTTGGCTGTCATGGATTATAGGCAGAAAAAAACAACAGACCATAATGTATTTGGAGTTGTTGTTGTTGTTGTTGTGTATCTTGATCCACAAGTCAGGTGGGAAATTGTTAATGATAGGTTTAGGTTTAGGTTTAGGTTTAGGAGGGTATTTGTATTTGGGTATCTCCTTATGAAATGAGAAAGTCTTAATGTATATCCATATACATTTCTAAATGTATATCCCTAATTTTTTTATCTATATGCCTTACCATATTCCAATTCTCTCTTCTCAATCCCACCACATAAAAATACAAAACATACCCTTACTACCCCCATATATGTTTAGTAATGTATATCACATATACAAATAGCCTTGCTCGAAATGAAATCGAGACAATAAGTGGTCGCATACTTGAAGCAATAGAGATGGAGGAGGAGAGTAAGATGGAGATACCTCCTGATGGAAATCATAGATTGTGTGTTTGAGAGCATCAACACCATAATTAGAAACATCTGGAAAGAAGCCAACTTGTGAAGGGAACAACCTTCTTAGCCGTGATAACCTCATTTAGCAACCAACCTAACAACAATACAACCTTATTTAATGAATTAAAGTTTCCAACTTGTGTTTGATAAATTGCAAATTAAAATAAAAAATTACTCACAAATATAGAGGTCAGAGGCGGGCGTCGGCATTGATAAGTTGTGCGGATGACGATGAAGAGAGATGAAAGTCGATCAGGTTAGAGTTGAATGTCGAGTTAAACATTTAGATTCTTTTTTTTTTTTCTGAATTGATTTGATTTGAATAAAACTGATCTGATTTGATTTGAATAAATTTGATTTAATTTAATCTGAACTGAATATATTGCTTAATTACTTGCATTTAAACGAATTAATAACTAAAATTAGACTACATTCATTTGTTATTTGGATAATTCTGATTTGATTTGACAACACTGTTAAATAAATTAAATCGCACGTGATCTTTGGTTTGACTGAAAACCCTTCTTTACCACATTCAGACAACTCATTCCAATAAGGTACAGCACTTATGTTTCCTTTAGCATTTGGGAATACCGTCTCTCCCCATGTTCAACATCAGAGCTATAACAGAGAGAAACCAACATATGTTTCAAAAGAAAAGGTTACATAATAGGCAGAAACTTCAACACAACGGTAAGCTATTGGGGCAGAAACCTGAGATTTAAAATGAAACAATACGAATAATAAACAAAAGGGCAGTGTGAGAGAGAAGGATAACTTACAGGTACATAAGAACAGTGGCTATACGTTGGCCACCATTGGCAGTATTGAATTCATCTAGGAAGTAATCAAAGTGTGGTTCATACTTTTGTCCAACTTCATTCGTAGTGAACAACTTGAAGACCTTCCCCATGCTCTGAAAAAAGTATCATCACATAACAGAAGGTTAATAATCCATCTGGCAGAATCCAGAACTATATTTTACGCAAAAATAATAACAAAGCCGTAGTCCCTTAATGTTGAGATGTCGGCTAACCTGAATTGTTATGTGGATCTGCCAATGTAACGTGCAAGAAAAAAAACAGCTAATAAAACGTGGATTATCCCTTGATTGCTCAACTACTCAAACACATATTTTTCCGGCAATATATACCCAAGAAAAGGAAATAGGAGACATGCAGTAAAAATCCATAGGCCAATAATGATGATGATAGCGTGATAGGTTATTGTTTCAATAGCTAAGTATTTGTTTCAACTCAATCGTCACTGCCTTGAGAAAAGAGTAAGATTATAAACAACTTTCTTAGCAGTAAGAGGTTTTTTATGTTGCTTATGTGTAATACTATCTTATAGACCATGTCTTAGACTTTTTCAGCAAAATGTTTCTTTCTCAGTCCCACTAAGATTTCCATCACAGATCAACAGCCAGCTGCCAGCAGATAGAGATTCTTCATATATCCAATTTATCATAGCTGACTTTCTAAAATCCAGGGTCCAGGGATATACAAGTAACAGTGATGTCAGTTGTTTTGTTCACTTCGAGCTCATTTTGACATACTAAGATGCCCTAACCAGGCAGCTCCATTCCTTAAAGTCAACAGCTTGCACAAAAATGATTTAAGCATTCACGGTTCATAACGAGGTTCTCTTGAAACTCGTAAGCATAAAAAGAACATTGGTGTGGAATGCACATATGACATTCACTTACTTAATTGCATTGTGTAGAAGATAGGTCTAGAAAAGAAAATATCTGGAGTTTGTCACACACATGACACAACAAACCCAAATTCGACACAAATTGATCTTATGAGGAGATAATGATTCTGCTAGAGCTCATTCATTAGATAAGTACAGAGGCACTTTAGTTGTGACAGACAAGTTAGTGCGCAAGGAGATAACCACTCAAATATAACCCTAAACCATGCAAACTAAACCACCCTTTTATCATTCTCAATAACACTGTCACAACTTGTTCATTTCCTTTAAATTCTATAGATTTGATTGTATACTAATTAGTACTCCATACTTCCGTATATCATTCTGGAGGAGTATGGACTGGTTGGTCTAATCGTAATATTAAAGTTCACAATATTTCCTGCTGAGCAGCAATCAAATGAAAACCATGTTGTGATTTACAGCCGGTAACAGCGGCCTGGTTCAATTTGATAGGCACCCAAACTGATTTTCGTTGCTTTTTGAGAGGACAGCAGTCTTTTTATGCTGTTTCAACCTGGTAGAGATGTCATATTGGGTGTCCAAATCGATTATTTCACTGGTATTCTGCTGCACTTCGATCAGGCAATTGGATGGACCTCCATCTGGTCAATAGTTCTGCTTTCAGTCTCTTGAATTCCTGTAATTCAATAATAGTTCTGGTTTCTTCCACGTGTTATTTATTTCAACCGAAAAATAGTTATTTCACTGATGACCTCTTATAATAAATGAGCTATCTAACACACTTAGTTGGTAGATCCACAAATATTAATTCTAATTTACTTCAATTTCCGGTTACTGTGTTTTCTAATCCGTTGGTGTAAAATGAGATGTGATCGAAACGTTGATATAGCTAATCTAACGGTCTATAACATAAAATTAAAATAAACCAAAAATAAATTAAAGGGTTAATTCACGTGGTACCCCCCGTGTTTTGACGATTTGCACGTGGTACCCAATGTTTCGCAAATTTGTACAAAATACCCTCGAGATTTGACTATTTGCACACGGTACCCAAAACTTAACCCTCTCACTAACACCGTCAACTTTTTTGTTTTACAAAGAAGCTAATTCACGTGGTACGCTTGTGTTTTACCGATTTGTGCCCACCGAGTAGATAGGTGGGGGACTGAAGATGTACTTGAAGCAGACATCATGTCTGCAAATTTGATCAATAAAACACCTTGTTAAGTGGCGGATCTAGAAATTCCAAATAGGGTGTGCACTTTGAAAAAATAAAGTACTCTAACAAAAAAAAGTCAGTTTAATAGATCATATGAACATGATCCATGGTTCTATTGACGAAAACAATATGAATATGATCCAAGGTTCTAATTAGGAAAAAAAATAGACTATTCTTCATCGGAGGGAAGTGATGGAGAAGAACCATTTTGGGTCTTTGTTTTCTTAGGGTAATACGAATGTAAATTACTAGATTTTCCCATTTTCGTCATGCACTTTTTTCATTAGTGAGAGGATTAAGTTTTGGGTACCGTGTGCAAACAGTCAAATCTCGAGGGTATTTTGTACAAATTTGCGAAACATTGGGTACCACGTGCAAATCGTCAAAACACGGGAGTACCACGTGAATTAACCCTAAATTAAAAAACCACAAAACTCATGTCTCTCCTTGTTTTCTACATCCTTTTCTCCTCCTATATGTAGAAAAAGTGAGTTAATCATCAATGATTGTACACACCATCTATTAGCAAATGTGGCATCCAATGGAGATCCATGATTACTGTTTGTAAGATGATTAACTTGTTTCATAGAATTTGTGGCCATTCATATTCAAGTCAATTTTTTTACATATTTTTTTATAATGAATTCCAATAAATACATGAGTAATAACAAAAGATCCATGAATCCTAGTGGCAATGTCGCATGACTAATCCTAGTAAAATTAATGATGTTTAATAGTGGAGATTGGTTTTTATTCTTTTGATTCGTGTTCATGGATTTCAAAACCATGAATGTGGTGGTGGAAGCCATGTTATTGGTGAAGCTTAATGTTGGCGTCGGTGAGCTGGGGCGATTGCGTGGTGGTAGGAGGTGGGTGAGAGAGAGTAAAGGAAGGTCAGGGGACGGGGGCTCGGGACGTGGTCACCCTCGGACGACAGTCCATTGCCCTAGCGGCCTAGTGGTTAAATTTAGGTGGTTAAATTTAGGCGGTTAAATTTCAGTTCTTTGTGCCCAAACAATGACACGATGGCACATTCACGGACCACGATATAACTTTCAAACAAGAATACGTAAAATCAGAAGAAAAGTTCACTAAAAAATAACATTTCCATTGACCAAAAATAGTTGTATTCCTTACAAAAATTATGCTCGGCTAAGTAACCGAATTTAAATTGTGTATTTATGACAGATTAGGCTTGTATAAGGTCACTTGAAACAAAAATAAATCCGAAAAAAATTTCACTAGAAAAATAACATTCCCTTAGTGTTGTGAAGCCAGTCGGCTTGTACGATAGCGTTCTGTTCAGAATCTTACCAGAAGCCATGGATGACATAGACGTCGGCACTCTCAGTCCAACGCTTTTTCCCCTTTCGGGGCTGTTTCTCCAGAAAAAGTGTGGGTTTGACTAATTGCAAAAACAAAATAAAATAAGGATGTGTGAGAAAACCTTTTATTTATCGTGAGATTTTGAAACTTTAATAAAAATAAAAAAATGTTGAAAGATAAGGTGAAGCATACGCCATAACTGATGGTTAAAACAGAGTAAAATGGTTTTATGTTTTATGTTTTAATAGTTATGTACCACATCACGACAGATGTGATCGAAACGTTGATGTAGCTAATCTAACAGTCTATAACATAAAATTAAAATAAACCAAAAATAAATTAAAAAACCACAAAACTCATGTCTCTCCTTGATGTCATGATAGAGCTACTTTTATATCATATGAATCATTCACTTATTGCCAAATTATACATATTTTGTTCTGCAATGCAGTCTACCAACTCCATTTGATTCTACGACAAATGGATCCATTTGGTTCATGTAAGCCGACCCAAAGACTATTGAGGCTAAGGCTGCTGTTGACTTTTACTAGACTTACAAAAGTTTTACGGTGCCAAACAATTAAATTACACTGTCAAAACAACATATTAAACAACATGATTAAGACCACACATCATACAATAATATCCAATACAAAAGAACCACAACTCCATTAGAGAGAAGAGGAAAAAACGTATACCAGTAATATTTGCAACCCAATCTACTTTCCAAATGTGAACTCCACATTTTCCACAAATTACTGATTAAACTTTGCAACAACAACAACATCGATCGATTTAGGTTAAGTATTGTGATGGAAAATTGAGTTAAGAAAAAAGAGGAGAGAGATAAGATAGCGGTGTGAGAGTAGAAATGATAAACACATTTCCCCACAGCTGGCGGGCAAGCCGACGGGCTATCATGGCGAGGAGCGAGAAAAAGCTCGCCGATGTTCGCCTCTTTCTCTCTGATGAGGAGAGAGAAACCTCTGTGTCAGTGTTCTACAATTCTCTCGTGTCCTTGTTAGTTTTTTATTCCGTGTCCTTGTTAGTTTTTTTCGTTTAAAACTCTGCGTCCGTTCGGTATCAGTTCCATTTCAGTTTTTTTTACGTAAAAAGTTACAAAATGAACTTTAAATTGTTTGGTTTATAATAGATTAATAGCCATATGGAATGAAAACTGAACACTTTTTCTAGTTTTTAAAATAGTGACTTTGTTTTTCAAAAAATTAGGAAACTGAAAAATGAAAACGATACCAAACAGGCGTATTACGTCTTTTCCAAATAAGCGCGTGAAAAACGAATTAAAAGATGAGCCCCTTTTTCCCAAAAATATCAAATACTGCAAAACCAAAATAAGATGAAGGGAAAGGCCTATTTGTAAGAGCATTAATCAAAATCAAAGAAATTTTACACTGTGCAACTAGTTTTCTGGAGGCCTATAGGACGGCGGTGGGGGTTAAGGAGGGCGGTACTACTCGTGGTAGGGGTGCTGGCCATGAGACCTGGCATCAACCGCCGCAGGGGTTTTTTTAGGTGAACACGGATGAGGCTTGCTTGGGTGAGGCGGCTCGGGCCTTGGTGTTGTCATTAGGGGTACAGAGGGAAAGATTGCGCTTATTTGCGCGTGTGGTTGTTAGACAGGTTAGAGATCGCTAGGAGCCGGAGAAGGTGGAGGCCAAGGCGGCAGCGTTGGAGCTTCAGAGGGTGTGACAACACCAAATAGTTTTAATAGAGTATTAAATCAATAATTATAATAATAAAATATATCCACAATATAAAACCCATATTTTGTTTAATTTAAAGTAAACGTGTTCGTATCCTACCGTTCTCAGAGTGAGGTTTCCCGTATCCGTTTCATTCTAGTGTTACCAAGGTTTCCGTACCCCTGTTATGCACGGACCTTGTTTATCTGGTTTTAACAAATTAGTTAAAATTGAATGCTAACATTTTTTTTATTATTATTTTATATCTACTCCTTACCCAAAGATACTTTCCTCTTTCTCTTCGCAGTTTTGAGGTGTCATGTTAAGCGCTACTGATTATGGACCAAAATGAATCATTGACTTATTGCAAAAAATACGTATTTTATTTTGCATATTAGTCTAGACACAAATAGTTTCTAACATGCCAACTCGAAACTACAAAAAAGAAATAGAAAAATGTCTTCGAATCGGAGGAGAGTAATGCTTAGGAAGAATATGTTAATAATATTTTTCTTCATTAAGATTTAATAAAATATTATTCACATAATCCTCGATCTACCATGTGCATTCTAATGTTGTACCATTCTCCCCTTAGTTATAAATATATTAAATGATCGATTAATTAACGAATGTAGGACTTGGTGTTTAGAAGGTTGTATGACGGCGATAGGTTGAGGTGACGAGAGATGAAAGTCAGGTTAGACTTAGAATGTCGAGTTAAACATTTGAGGGTTGAGTGTTTGGATTCTCTTTTTTATTTATTTATTTATTTATTAGAAAACTAGTTTGCATGCCCGTGCCACGCTCGGGCTTATTTCATTTTCATTATCATTATCATTATCATTATCATCTATTTCTACCCACTCATCGTGAAAATCACCTGGATTTTCAAAAACGGGACTTTGGTTTAAAAAAAAAAAAAAGAAATAGAACATAGAAAATGATACCAAGGAGACCCTCAAGAATTTTATAGTTCATGTGGTGTTTTGGTTCATCTCCAAATGATATTCCACAAGACAATCACAATTCAATTGGTGTTTTGGTATTTAGTTTTCAGTAGTTTGCGTTTCTCACGATAAAACTTGAACTCGGTTTAAAGCGGGTTCGGGTAACGGGTTGACGGCCGGGCAATTGGGGAATTGTCAATTCATTCATATCATAGTCGGTTTCACATGAGGGACATTTTGGTAAAAGAGAAGCAAACCTCAACCTCTCCTTCGTCTATAAATATAAGGGCAGGGCCTCCTCATTTTCTTTCTAGATTCATTTTTCTCCTCATCCGCCGCAGAGAGGAGGAGAGAGAAAGAAAAAAAACCAGAGATCTTTATCTTCCGATTAAAGTTTCACAAAAATTTTCATTTAAATTAAACTGACAGTTATAGTTATACTTATATTAGTGACCCACCCACTGTTTTATAATTTGGGGATAAATTTTGGACGACAATCCTTTTTTTTCTTTTGTTTTTGAATTGAGTTTGATCGAGTTGAGTGATGGATACGCGATTCCCGTTTTCGCCGGCGGAGGTGGCCAAAGTGCATATGATCCAGTTCGGAATTCTCAGCCCAGACGAAATTGTAATCATCATTCTTCTCCAAACCCTAGTTTTTTTTTAATTTTATTTAATTAAATTGAATGGATGTATGAAATTGCAGCGGCAAATGTCGGTGGTGCAAATAGAGTTTTCGGAGACGACGGAGAGAGGGAAGCTGAAGCCAGGTGGACTGAGTGACCTTCGACTTGGTACAATTGACAGGAAACTAAAGTGTGAGACATGTACGGCTAATATGGCTGAGTGTCCCGGTCATTTCGGTCACCTTGAGCTCGCTAAGCCCATGTTTCACATTGGCTTCCTCAAGACTGTTCTTAGTATCATGCGTTGCGTCTGCTTCAATTGTTCCAAGATTTTAGCCGACGAGGTTTTTTTTATTATTATTATCCCTTCTCTTCTTCGCATTTTATTCATACTATTGTTGTTATTATTATTATTCAGTCACAAAACCTCAACATGACCCTAGTAGTTAAGTATGAATTGAAAGTTTCGATTTTTCGACGAAATCACTAGTTCATGAACCGTTACAACTGATGATGGTTTATTATGCTCTGCTGTAATTGATTAGGGTTGTTGGCCAAAGATTGACATCGTGTCACATTGTAGACCGATCCTTTTGATAGAAACATCGATGATTAATGACTTCCCCCAGTTCATTGCCCCGCTTAGTTTATCTACTTGATGCTACTATTGGTAGAATCTCAAGGTGCGGCTGATTTAACTTGATTTAGTGACTTAAGTAAGGGATGAATTGGAACTTTTGGCGGAAACAATAGTGTGATGAATCATTACAACTTTGGTTTTGTGTCATAATCATGTTGTCGTCACTGCCTTTTTGATGACAGATTTGATGATTAATGGATGAATGTCCATCTTTGTGTATGTATGCAACTATGCAAGCAACTGCGAGATTAGGTTTGACTATTAGGGGGTAATGAGGGGGATGTCTCTACCTCTGTGTGCTGTTTAGAATAAGTTTTCTCTGATGAACGTATATTGGATGGATACTAGCTCGAGACAAATTGGGCACTGTTGTTGGTAGAAATCATAGTATTGAGCTTGTCTTGTTGACTTTGGCAGGATGAACATAAATTCAAGACGGCACAGAAAGTAAGAAATCCAAAAAATAGGCTGAAGAAAATATTAGAGGCCTCCAAAAGTAAAAGGAAATGTGAAGGAGGTGATGATATAAATGTGGAAGGTGAGGATACTGAAGAGCCTGTAAAGAAAAGCCGTGGTGGCTGTGGTGCACAGCAACCAACCTTGACTATCGAAGGTATGAAAATTATAGCCGAATACAAGATGACCAAGAAGAAGAGTGATGACCAGGATCAGATGCCTGAGCCTGTTGAGAGAAAGCAGCAGCTTACTGCTGAAAAGGTTCTTAGTGTTCTGAAGAGGATCAGTGATGAAGACTGCCAATTGCTTGGCTTTAACCCCAAGTATGCACGCCCTGATTGGATGATTCTCCAAGTTCTCCCTATTCCTCCTCCTCCAGTTAGACCATCTGTAATGATGGACACTTCTTCAAGGAGTGAGGCAAGTCTTTACATCATGTCTTTTCACTGATTCTCATGGGATCCCTTAAATATTGTATTATGCAATCATTGTTTCCTTGTTTCGAATTCTTTGTCTAGGATGATCTGACTCACCAGTTGGCTATGATTATTCGGCATAATGATAACTTGAGAAGGCAAGAGAGGAATGGGGCTCCTGCCCACATTATTTCCGAGTTTGCACAGTTGCTGCAGTTTCATATTGCTACATACTTTGATAATGAGCTGCCTGGGCAGCCGAGGGTAGGTTTTCTTTCGGGTTTGTGCTTATTTCTGTCACTATTTGTAATCCAATAGGGCCTTGTTTGCTTCTGGGCTCATTTTGTTCATTTTCAGGCGACACAACGATCAGGCAGGCCAATCAAGTCTATTTGTAGTCGGCTGAAAGCCAAAGAAGGGCGTATAAGAGGCAACTTAATGGGAAAACGAGTGGACTTCTCAGCTCGTACTGTCATTACTCCTGATCCAAATATAAACATCGACCAGTTGGGTGTACCATGGAGTATAGCCTTGAATCTCACATATCCTGAGACAGTGACACCCTATAATATTGAAAGGTTCCATTTTTTTTCAAATCTATGTTTGTAGTCACGTTCTGTCTTTTGGATCTCTTTCTTATGGGTTTCCCTTTCCAATAGGTTGAAGGAGCTTGTCGACTATGGCCCTCATCCCCCACCTGGTAAAACGGGTGCCAGATATATCATTAGGGATGATGGCCAGAGGCTTGATCTTCGCTATTTGAAGAAGAGTAGTGACCATCATTTAGAGCTTGGATACAAGGTGCAGCTTTTATGCTTGTAGTTACGCCTGGTATTGGCATTGGCTAAGTTTGTTTAAGTGCTTGGGGTTTACTTCTCCGTTTGATGTTAATTGTAGGTGGAGCGTCATTTGAATGACGGGGACTTTGTGCTTTTCAACCGACAGCCCAGTCTTCATAAGATGTCTATCATGGGGCATAGGATAAAGATCATGCCCTATTCTACGTTCCGTTTGAATCTGTCTGTTACCTCACCATACAATGCTGATTTTGATGGTGATGAAATGAACATGCATGTTCCCCAATCTTTCGAGACTCGTGCAGAAGTTCTTGAGCTTATGATGGTTCCTAAATGTATTGTGTCCCCACAAGCCAACAAGCCTGTCATGGGAATTGTGCAGGATACTCTCTTGGGTTGCCGTAAGATCACAAAAAGAGATACGTTTATAGAAAAGGTTATATCTGGCACGTACCCTTAATCCAGACACTCGTGGCCAAAATTTAATAATCTCACTGTGTTATGTCCTGTTTGGTGTGCTTCTTGGGTTGCAGGATGTCTTCATGAATATTCTTATGTGGTGGGAAGATTTTGATGGTAAAGTTCCTCAGCCAACAATTCTGAAGCCCAGGCCTATCTGGACAGGAAAGCAAGTATTCAATCTTATTATACCAAAGCAGATAAATCTGGTCAGATTTGCAGCATGGCACCAGGAAACAGAAACGGGGTTCCTGACTCCTGGTGATACTCGAGTTCTGATTGAGAGAGGTGAGTTACTTGCGGGTACACTGTGCAAGAAGACTCTAGGGACTGGAGGAGGCAGTTTGATCCATGTCATCTGGTATGTAACACGTGTTACCAATCTTGTTTGATTATTGCTTACAAGTAAATATCATGCTTTTACTTTCAACCAATGAGGCTTTGTAGTGGGACTGTGCATCTGACAAGCTGGATGTTTGATGGTTTTTGTCATTGTGTGAAGTAGTCATTTAAGAAGAGAACTCCATTTATCTACTTAAACTTGCATTTCTTACTTGTATATTTTCCCTCTATTTGATATCAATGACCTGGTAAGGGGATTGAAATTTTTACTCGTCATCTGAATTTACTTTTGAACTTCGGTGTTGTAACTTGTGATCAATTGGAACAGGGAAGAAGTTGGACCAGATGCAGCTCGCAAATTTTTGGGTCACACTCAGTGGCTTGTGAATTATTGGCTGTTACAGAATGGTTTCAGCATTGGAATTGGAGATACGATTGCTGATGCTTCTACGATGGAAATTATTAATGAAACTATATCCAAGGCCAAGAACGAAGTTAAATCTCTCATCAGAAATTTCCAGGAAAAACAGTTAGAGCCTGAACCTGGGCGTACAATGAAGGAATCTTTTGAGAACAGAGTCAATCAGGTATGCATTACGTCTTTTTGTGTCTGTGTTTTGCTTGCATTTTTCTTTCTTTGATTTGCCCTGCTTATCCAAATACTGAGCAATTTAATTTTGTAGGTCTTGAACAAAGCTCGTGATGATGCTGGAAGTTTTGCTCAGAAGAGTTTATCTGAGAGCAACAACCTGAAGGCTATGGTGACTGCAGGGTCCAAAGGAAGTTTTATCAATATATCCCAAATGACTGCTTGTGTGGGTCAGCAGAATGTTGAAGGCAAGCGTATACCTTTTCACTTTAACGGTCGATCGTTGCCTCATTTCACGAAGGATGACTATGGGCCAGAGAGTCGTGGGTTTGTGGAGAATTCCTATTTAAGAGGTCTAACGCCGCAGGAGTTTTTTTTCCATGCAATGGGTGGTAGAGAAGGTCTGATTGACACTGCTGTCAAAACTTCTGAGACTGGTTACATTCAGCGGAGACTGGTGAAGGCTATGGAGGATATCATGGTCAAATATGATGGAACTGTTAGGAATTCTCTTGGGGATGTTATTCAGTTTCTTTATGGTGAAGATGGCATGGATGCTGTGTGGATAGAATCTCAGAAGTTGGATTCATTGAAAATGAAGAAGTCCGAATTCGATGCGATGTATAGGTATGAGTTTGATGCTGAGAACTGGGAGCCCGATTACATGTTGAAAGAACATGTTGATGATCTGAAAACTATTCGTGAGTTCCGCAATGTGTTTGATGCTGAAGTCCAAAAGCTTGAAGTGGATAGGCGTCAACTTGCCACTGAGATTGCAGCTACTGGCGAAAACTCTTGGCCAATGCCTGTTAATCTTAAAAGGCTCCTATGGAATGCTCAGAAAACCTTTAAGGTTGATCAGCGTGAAAAGTCTGATATGCACCCTATGGAAATTGTTGAAGCCGTAGATAAGCTTCAGGAGAGGTTAAAAGTTGTTCCTGGTGATGATTTTCTGAGTATGGAGGCCCAGAAGAACGCCACCCTGTTTTTTAACATCCTACTCCGAAGTACTCTGGCCAGCAAACGTGTCTTGAAGGAGTTTAAGCTCAATCGTGAAGCATTCGAGTGGGTTGTGGGTGAGATTGAGTCTAGGTTCTTACAGTCTTTGGTAGCACCTGGAGAGATGATTGGCTGTGTTGCTGCTCAATCCATTGGTGAACCTGCCACTCAAATGACTCTTAACACTTTCCATTATGCTGGTGTTAGTGCCAAGAATGTGACTTTGGGTGTTCCACGGTTGAGGGAGATTATCAATGTGGCCAAGAAGATTAAAACCCCTTCTCTGTCTGTCTACTTGAAGCCTGAAGTTAGCAGAACGAAGGAGAGGGCCAAAAATGTCCAATGTGCTTTGGAATATACAACGTTGCGTTGCGTGACACATGCCACTGAAGTGTGGTATGATCCAGATCCTATGAGCACAATAATTGACGAGGATGTTGAATTTGTCAAGTCCTATTATGAGATGCCCGATGATGAGGTTTCACCTGATAAAATTTCTCCCTGGTTGCTCCGTATAGAGCTGAACCGTGAGATGATGGTGGATAAAAAGTTGAGTATGGCTGATATTGCAGAAAAGATAAACTTGGAATTCAGTGATGACTTGACTTGTATTTTCAATGACGATAATGCTGAGAAGCTTATCCTTCGTATTCGGATTATGAATGATGAAGCATCAAAGGGTGAGATTGTGGACGAGGCTTCGGAGGATGATGTGTTCCTGAAAAAGGTTGCTGGTAATATGCTGACAGAGATGGCACTGAAAGGCACTCTAAATATCAACAAGGTGTTCATCAAACAAGCCAAAGTCAATAAGTTTGATGAGCAGATAGGGTTCAAGTCTGAGACTGAGTGGATGCTGGACACTGAAGGTGTTAATCTTTTGTCTGTTATGTGTCATGAAGATGTTGATGCCTCGCGGACAACAAGCAATCACTTGATTGAAGTTATGGAAGTCCTGGGAATTGAGGCTGTCCGGAAGGCTTTGCTAGATGAATTGCGGGTTGTCATATCATTTGATGGTTCATATGTAAACTATCGCCATTTGGCCATATTGTGTGATACAATGACATATCGGGGTCATTTGATGGCTATTACTCGTCATGGGATCAATCGAAATGATACTGGTCCCTTAATGCGGTGCTCCTTTGAAGAAACTGTGGACATCCTTCTTGACGCTGCTGTTTATGCGGAGTCCGATTATTTGAGGGGTGTGACTGAAAATATCATGTTGGGGCAGCTTGCACCTATTGGAACTGGTGGCTGTTCATTATATCTGAATGAGGAGATGTTGCGGCATGCTATTGAACTCCAGCTCCCAAGTTATGTGGAAGGTTTAGAGTTTGGCATGACACCTGCTCGGTCACCCATATCTGGGACTCCTTATCATGACAGTATGATGTCTCCTGGCTACATGTATAGTCCGAATCTCCGTCTCTCGCCAAACTCAGACGCCCAGTTTTCTCCATATGTTGGTGGGATTGGTTTCTCCCCTGCTCCATCTCCAGGTTATATTCCACATGCACCTGCTGGGTATAATCCAGGCTCCCCTAGCTATAGTCCCTCTTCACCTGATTATAGCCCTGCTTCACCCAATTATAGCCCGGCGTCCCCGTCTTATAGTCCTAGCTCGCCCAGCTATAGTCCCTCAAGTCCAGCATATTCTCCAACAAGTCCATCTTACAGCCCTACTTCACCGAGTTACAGCCCTACATCTCCAAGCTATAGCCCAACATCACCAAGTTATAGCCCCACTTCCCCGAGCTATAGCCCAACCTCACCAGCATACAGCCCCACCTCTCCTGCTTACAGCCCCACATCGCCTGCTTACAGCCCCACATCCCCATCTTACAGTCCAACGTCTCCGTCTTATAGTCCGACTTCCCCTTCATACAGCCCTACATCACCCTCCTACAGTCCCACATCGCCCTCCTACAGTCCCACATCACCGTCATACAGTCCCACATCACCTGCTTACAGCCCGACGTCTCCTGGATATAGTCCCACGTCACCTAGTTATAGTCCCACCTCACCGAGTTACAGCCCTACATCTCCGAGCTATAACCCATCAGCCAAGTACAGTCCCTCAATTGCATACTCCCCAAGCAGTCCAAGAATATCACCTTCCAGTCCCTACAGTCCAACCTCCCCAAATTACAGGTAAATCTCAATATTTTTGTTATATCCATTTGGGTTTGTTGTGGCAATTTGATTGATCTCCTACTAGCTCGAGCAAAAATTGTTTTAGTGCAATCAAGGTTATCCCCCGGTTACCTGTATCTAATTGTGACTTGTTTCCTCTTCTTATTCTTCTTCTTCTTCAGCCCAACATCACCATCATACTCACCTACGTCGCCGTCTTATTCACCTTCAAGCCCAAGTTACAGTCCAAGCAGGTATTATTTGTTTGATTTGTTGGTTTCTTTAGAACCGGTCCTCAGTTAGACTGAATCATTCGTGCATGTTTCCTGTTTTTGAGCTTTGCTCCTTTAAAGTCTATATGGTCACGTTGTTTGCCAATTCTACTGGTGGTAATGATTGTTTATAACCTGTGCACATGTTTGCATATTATGGGGCTACTGTGGTGAGTTATGGAGACCCAGATGAGAATTTCTTTGCTCTATTGTTAAAATTTCTGTATAGTTGTATATACAATTTTCGTTACAGTAATATAAGAAGGGTACTGCATTAACGTTATTACTCGCAGGAATATGCTTGTGTCACGTGTGTGTTTTTGACAAAATTTATGGAGCATTGTTTATAAGTCTCTATAAATTTCTGTTTGTTCAAGTTTTTGACATGTTCTTCTTCCTTCAGCCCATACAATTCAGGTCCAAGTCCGGATTATAGCCCGAGTTCTCCACAGTACAGGTAAAAACGAGTTGATCTAGATGCTTTAATTATTATTTAGAGAAGTAAAAGTGCACTTTTCTGGAGGAGTCTTGTAGAAATTAGGTTAATGACGGGTGATATTTCTGACTTGTGCAGTCCAAGTGCTGGCTATTCTCCTAGTGCTCCTGGCTACTCACCATCATCAACCAGCCAATACACTCCAAAGACGAGTGACAAGGATGATCAGAGCAACCAGTGACGTTTTCAAATGTCAAGGACGGGTGGGTGAAGGATGGTGAAGATATTAGCACAGCTGGTGAAATTGTAAAATGTGCAGTCAACCAGCAGAAGGTTGATGTTTGTAGTTATGGGCCTTCCAAAAGCTTGGTAAAGCAAAGCGTCGAGAAGATGCGCTACCTGGGGAAAGCTTGTGCTAGTCTCTTTTGTTACTGAAAATGTAATGAAGACTTGTACTATTTCCTACTGAACCCAGGGACTTGTTTTTGTCATGTTTGTAGTAGAATTTTGCTGTTTAGGGATATTCCCAGCCACTCGTACCGTTATTTCGAAGCTGTTTAGAACTCAGAATAAGTAATCTGTAGTACTTGGAACATTATTGTTTTCATTTTCAAATGGAATCATTGATGTGGCCGGAGTTGCAATTAGCATAATTTTGCGAAACCGTTAACGCAGAAAAGCTCGAAAATTTATTTTGTTGGTTGGTCTGATCTGGTAAATATGTTGAATGATATCCGAAATGCTGTACTTGTGTATTTGCTGCGACCAGGCTCATCGTTATTACAGCAACTTTGGTCAGTTTGTCCGTCTCTATCATTGCCAAACGCTGGTACTTTTTGTACGTACCACGTTCTAGTCTCTCTACACTTCTTTCCGTATAAGACTTTGAATTCGGTTACATTATTTAATAATCTCGCCAACAATGATCCTAATTTATTATAATCATGGTAGTAGGAACATGTTGAGCACGTATTGTCTTTGTACATTACAATTTGTTGGGGACTGGTTTTTAATAACACGACAAGAATCGGACACACATTATGATCAAAGTACCGAATTTTAAGAAATTGTTTTCGTTTTATTATAAAGTATAAAAAGGGTGAGTAATTCCTGTGCAATCATACAAAGTGGAGTGTAATTGTGATTGAATTATTATTGTATGAACTACTACGGAGTATAATTCATTTTATTTATTTATCAAGGCGCGTATCTTGTAGATGACGACACACGAATAGAATAGAACAGATAATAAAAATACAGATCTTGAGTCTCTCTACTCTAGCACTGACCCTGTCACGAGCAAAACCGGGGTCCATGACCTTGTAACTTCTCTCAACCTCTCCCCTCCTCCTTCAACCACCACTCCACACTCTTTCTCTCTCTCTCTCTCTTCATTTCTATTTTCTCTCCCTATTAATATAGATAGATAGCTTCACTGAGAAGGAAGACAGTTTCAGTGAGTAAAAATGGCGGAAGAATCGGAGAAGATTGTGTATCTGCACGGAGATCTAGAACTCAAGATTAACGAAGCCCGTTGTTTACCAAACATGGACCTCACCACTGAGCGATTTCGCCGCTGCTTCTCCGCCTGCGGAGCCACCTGCAAATCCACCCCACGCGACTCCAAGGTCAAGCACCGCCACCGCGCAGTCATCACCAGCGACCCTTACGTCGCCGTCGTCGTACCTCAGTCTACCGTGGCACGCACGCGCGTCATCGCCAACTCACAGAACCCTAACTGGCAGGAGAACTTCCGCATTCCCATGGCCCACCCTGCCGCCAACCTCGAGTTTCAGGTCAAAGACAACGACCTCTTCGGCGCTCAACTCATCGGCACCGTCTCCATCCCCGCCGCACGCGTCGCCACCGGCGAGACAATCTCCGGCTGGTTTCCGATCATATCACCCTACGGCAAGCCGCCGAAGCCGGACACAGCCCTCAACCTGGAGCTCACCTTCACCCCGTGCGACAAGAACCCTAACTACCGGAGCGGACTGACCGAGGTGAGCGGGGCCTACTTCCCGCTGAGGAAGGGTAGTATGGTAAAACTGTACCAGGACGCGCACGGGAAAGACGGTTACCTGCCGGAGATAAAGTTGGAAGGGGGGCAGAGTTTTGAGCATGGCACATGTTGGGAGGATATTTGTTACGCGGTTTCCGAGGCGCATCATTTGATATACATTGTCGGTTGGTCGGTGTTTCACAAGGTTAGGCTGGTGAGGGAGCCGACACGGCCGCTGCCGCGTGGCGGTGATTTGACGTTGGGGGAGTTGCTCAAGTATAAGTCGGAGGAAGGTGTTAGAGTTTTGTTGTTGGTCTGGGATGATAAGACTTCTCACAATAAGTATTTCATCAACACGGTAATGATATATCTATTGGCTTTCTTCTCCTTGAAGTTTTATTTGTTTAGAAACATGGGAATTGACTTGAGTCAGTTTATTATGATGAATAGAGTTAATGGAATCTGTCCTTTTTGGCGTAGAAAAGAATAATGTATAAAAGAGTGAATAGTGTTGCGATCAAATGGAGTATTTGTTTGCTTTTTATTTATTTATTTATTTATTTATTTTGGATGATATGGTTAATGTTGCTTCACACTAATGGATGGGAATGAACTAAAGAAAGGGGGGTGTGCATTAATGTTTGTTGAATGCTGACTTGGATTGTAATGGAGAATTCTGGCTGGTTTAAAGATGTCATGTTACTTGGTGTAGGAAGGGGTTATGGCAACTCACGATGAAGAAACGCGCAAATTCTTTAAGCATTCATCCGTAACGTGCGTGCTTTCACCTCGTTATGCCAGCAGCAAGCTTAGCTACTTCAAGCAGCAGGTACGACGAGGGTACTAAATAGGCTTTATGATGATGCTTGGACTGGAATCTTCTGGATAGATGGATAGGTGCTGAATTTTTATCTTTGTTTTGACGTATTTTCCTACAGGTTGTTGGAACCTTGTTTACGCATCATCAGAAATGTGTCCTTGTAGATACACAGGCATATGGTAACAACAGGAAGATTACGGCCTTCATGGGAGGTATAGATCTTTGTGATGGCCGCTATGACACTCCTGAGCATAGACTCTTTCATGACCTTGACACAGTATTCAAGGATGATTTTCACAATCCCACATTTCCTGTGAGTGTATATCCAAGTTTCTTTCACTGATTGTATGTGCTGGGTGCTTTCACTAATAGGTTCTATGTTACTCCTATTTTGCCTTTCTATTACTTAAATGTGCTCTAAAACGGTTCCAACTTTCCGTATCAACTGCAGCTGGTAGGTAGAATGGACCTAGTCTTGTGTCCTTCATTTCTCTTCTTAGTCTGTCCATTCAAATCCATTTTGTCCATAAATGCAACAGTGAACAATACCCAAAAACTCTTCATTCGATCTCTGCCCCTCTCGTATGGTCCAATTTCATGTCCTTGGTCCCCATCTCTCTTGGGACCCTTTAAATCTGATGCCCTTGGCTATAAATTTTGTCCGTCACTTCTATTCTTCGTGTGCTTCTGCTTGTCATTGCCATGTGATTTCGGCAAATTTGGAGATGAGCTGATATCTTTGTTAGGGGCTTGTTTATAGAATGTACGCCTTACAGATAACCTTCTGTTTTGTTCTGGAATTACCAGGCTGGCACCAAAGCTCCAAGGCAACCGTGGCATGACTTGCATTGTAGAATTGATGGTCCTGCTGCATATGATGTCCTCATAAATTTTGAGCAGAGGTGGAAGAAAGCAACAAAATGGAGAGAATTTGGGTTGCGCAAAAAAATGGCTCGCTGGCATGACGATGCCTTGATAAAGATAGATCGTATTTCTTGGATAGTCAGTCCTCAACGTTCAGCTGGAGATGATGAAGTCACTGTAATTCCGGGGGAGGATCGTACAGTATGGGTTTCAAAGGAAGAGCATCCAGAGAATTGGCATGTTCAGGTATATGGGGACCAATATACAACAGAACGTTGTTGTGTGTCTGTAAACTACGATGGGGCTGACTAGTTTATGTAACAGATATTCCGTTCAATCGACTCAGGATCTCTGAAAGGGTTCCCTAAAACTGTCCACCATGCTGAGGCTCAGGTTTGTGTCCTCTTCAACCCTCTTTACTTTGATCAGGTCTTATATAGGATACCAAATGGTTTTCAGGTTCAGCTGTCGCAAGTCTCATCTGTGTGGCATATCATTTAGTTACTTATATCAGGGTTATTTTATTGACCTTACCTTCTGCAGAACCTGGATTGTTCCAAAGATTTGGTGATAGAGAAAAGTATACAGACAGCATATATCCAAGCAATCAGGTCGGCACAGCGTTTTGTATACATTGAAAACCAATATTTCATTGGATCTTCATATGCATGGCCTTCGTACAAAAATGCAGGTCAGTTCATTATGTTCTTTTTAGCCACCAGAATCTTATCTGATCGGATTTCAACATTCTTCATTAATATAAAAGTCCACGATCAACAATCTCAAACGAAATTCTCATATGATGATATGGTACATTGCACTGGAGAATTAAGCTCTAGTAGGATTTAGGAGCTGCTATAGTTTTATTAATTGTGAATAAACGAGGCTGATCAAGTGCTGTCTCCTGAACGGCTTTACTTGTGTAAACATTTTCTGTCTATAACGGTGGTCATGAGGAGCAGTACTTGAACTATGCTTCATACATGCATTGTTTTGCATGTGCTTTGCATGCTCTTGTGAAGCTCGGTAGATTGTAACTCTTTGACCTGTTACCTGAAATGTTGCGCTGATAGTAGTTTCATCGTGTTATAGGAGCCGATAATCTGATCCCGATGGAGTTGGCCTTGAAAATTGCCAGTAAAATTAGAGCTCAGGAAAGATTTGCAGTGTATGTTGTTATGCCATTGTGGCCAGAAGGTGATCCAAAATCTGGTGCCGTGCAAGAGATTCTGTATTGGCAGGTTAATCACTCTTACTTTCTTGTCTGCTTACTTCAGTTTTGTTTCTTTTTCCTGCTGTAGTTTTATAACATCTGCTATATTGTTGGTTATTCTTATGGGATGTGGAGTGGAGTAGAGTGAGGGTGAAGTGAAGCGTGGTATCACTGATTATAAATATTTCGTTGTTCTTACGATTCTCTGTTACAAAGGGAGTTGTGGGCCCTTGTTTTTATATCTTTTCTTTCTTTATGGTGTTTTTCTCTTTACAATTTATGTGCTTTTTGTATTCAGCTTTGTACGTGGTTCCATTGAATGAAAATTTCTTGTGTAGTTTAATACTTTTCGGTTCTAATATTAGTACACGGCATATGTTAGATCATCCTTACTCTCACATAACTTTAACCTACCCGTCCTTAGCCATGTAGAACGTGAGTTTCAGCTCGCTTTGGTGTAATGGAGTATGCTGGTTAATTCTTGTCTAAACCATGCATTGATAGAGATCCCAACTACTTTGTGTGCATACATGTATGTTAAAATTAGGGTGTTTCATTTTCTCAGGGGCAGACAATGCAAGCGATGTATGAGGTTGTTGCACATGAACTCAAATCAATGCAAATCACAGATTTGAATCCCCAGGACTATCTAAATTTCTATTGTCTTGGTAATCGGGAAAAACTCCCCGAGGAGTCATTGAAGGAAATGAATCAATCTAATGACAGTGACAAGGTAGGTTCATTTCTAACAAGCTTTACCAGCAATCCTACAGTTTTCGCTTTGTTCATCAAGCTTAGAAGAATGCTTTTTTTTTTTTTTTTGGGGTCAGAAATTCCACCGTTATGAGTTTAAGACTATGTTCCTAGGTCATGTTGGATGAAGTGCCATGCACAATCTACTCAAATGTTTCATTTTCCAGCAGGAGGTTAAAGTGTTGGTTTATGTAAATGCTGTGCACTGATTTCTATTGAAGTCGCAGATTGTGGGATTCAATAACTTTATGGGGGTGCACGTTGACGTTCATGCAAATTTGACTACTTCTATCAATCTTTTTATTCTAA
This sequence comes from Spergularia bocconei, assembly GCA_963457585.1. NCBI lineage: Eukaryota > Viridiplantae > Streptophyta > Magnoliopsida > Caryophyllales > Caryophyllaceae > Spergularia > Spergularia bocconei. Next base: position 134,123 of record OY734945.1, on the reverse strand, counting down.
AATTTGGTTTAGGCCCCTAATCAGTGGGGTTATTATAGTTTGTTGGCTTGCCTTTGTTACTCCCACACAATGTAAGAGCATAATGTCTATGACAATGTGTAACTTGTAGATTCTATTCTGCCATGTGTATGTCAATATATGTTTGATCTTTATCATCCTACATTTTGTTAGGAGTAAGACAGCTGTTGAGAAAGAAGTATTTGCTTATTTTCCTGTATTATGTGGTACTGCTGCTGAGTTCTGCAGCACAGTTGGGTGTTTCTGTTGTAACATGTTGATTTTATCAGGTTTCAGATGCGTACAATTATGGGCGATTCATGATTTATGTGCATGCTAAGGGAATGATAGTTGACGATGAGTACGTTTTGATGGGTTCTGCGAACATCAACCAGAGGTCCTTAGCTGGCACTAAAGATACAGAAATTGCAATGGGTGCTTATCAACCTCATCACACAGCAACATCAAGAAAGAGACATCCTAGAGGCCAGGTATACTTGCCTTTCTCATTCAGTTGCTGTCACAATTAGAGGTTTCTTAGTCACACATGTTGCGTTTCTTTCTCTCTCTCGATTTTCTTTTGCCTTATTCTTCTCGGGCAATTTTGTAGGATCAAATGTTGCTGTTTTTTTTTTGTCTCCCCTTTGTTTGTAGCTTATACTGAGTTCTGCTTTTGTTGAGGTTTTCCCCATCACATACGGTTCTTTTTTTGTGTCATATTTATAATTTTTTGTAAATTTGCTACTATTGATCCTTGGTCTAGTGTCTTTGTTTGTTCGGTGAAGATGGGACATTGCCCTTGACTCCTCGAGTTGAACAGTTGTACTTTTTGTGTCTAGCTAAAATGTAAGCGTGTATTATATATTTATGTCCTCATGGTGAGTCTACTCACTGTGAAATTGGTGATGGTTTCTGCAGATTTATGGATATAGAAATTCTTTGTGGGCTGAGCATCTGGGGATGTTAGATGAGAGCTTTGATCTACCAGAGAGTTTAGAATGCGTGCGAAAGGTGAATGAAATTGCTGGAGATAACTGGAAGACGTTCACGGCTGAAAGTTTCTCAACCTTGCAAGGGCATCTTCTCAAGTATCCATTGCAGGTTGATGCTGATGGTAAAGTTGATTCGTTGCCTGATTATGAATCTTTCCCTGATGTTGGAGGTAAAATCATTGGTGCTCCTTCCCCCACACTCCCTGACGTCCTAACAACATAAATTTCGGGTGCCTGGAGAGAAAAAAAGAAGAGCGCTTGGATCCACGGTTGTGCGAGTGGCAGTTTGGTTATGTTGTCTCTTGAAATCCCTTTTTCTCAATTTTTGGGTCGATTTTCATTTGGGAGCTTGGGTTTTGTGTATTGCAACTTGTAAATTCTAAATGCTGCACAGGTGAAAGTTTGAAAACGCTTTTGGTAAATCGAATTGTGCATAACTGCATATACTCCGTATACCTTCAATTGTTGCTTCTCTCTTCCCTCCCGATGCTTCTCTCTTCCCTCCCGATACCTTGCAACTCCGTGTTCACTATATATCGTAATGAGCACTCACGATGTCCACTGCTACCTTTTTACGACCATTGTCGGCAGTTGCATTTCACCAATTCTCCGAATCCTCTTATCTATTGCACAAACAATATGATTCTCCCTGTTTTTTTCTTGTCTTTACGTTTCATTTAAACTCCACATATTCAAATGAAACGCAAAGAAAACGAAAAACGGCGAGTATGTCACGCGGCTCGACATTTATTTTGAGTAAATAAATACGGAGTAAGAAAGAGTGTTTTGCGCAAAACCAAAGATAAGAGCTTTCTTCTTCTCCGGCAAAAGCAGGACGAAATGTTGGCTCCAGTTGTCGGAGCAGCACCTCCAGCTTCACCATCAATATTCCCAAAATCTACCAATATTCTCTCTCCTCATCTTTGCCTGTCCAAAACACACTGCCGCCAATTTCTCAGTTTCACACTCCACTCTCTCTCTTCGTATGCATATTCCCACAACACCCGCCTTCTAACAACAACAACAACATCATCTTTATCTAATAATTATGATTCAGAAGAAGAAGATTCAGAAGAAGAAGAAGAAGAACAGGTGATTGGAGATTGTCTTGTCTTTGAAGATGGCATTTTTGAAGACCCTTTTCTCCAACCAACAAACCCTCCTCTTGCTTCTCCATCACCACCTCCCAGAAAAGCTACCGGCAGAAACCCGGCTTCCGCAGCCGCAATCGAACCCGAGAACTTGGTCCCTGAAGACTGGAATCAAGTTGTGGAAGAAATTAACTTGAGTAAGAAGGATAGGCGCAAAATTGCACAGCAAACTGAGTTTGGGCAGCGCATTTTTAACAAGAAGAAGGCTAATAGTGTCAACTTGGATGAGTATTTGAGGTTTAAAGAATATAAATTGTCCCAATTGAAGCCTGTTGTTCTTGATAATCCACCTCAGTTCCCTCCCAAAAAACTTGAAGATGACGCTTCTTCTTCTTCTTCTTCTTCAAGGGTTGAGCCCAAAAATCCGAGGTGGGCTGTTTATGGCCGTGGTTTGGATGATATTACTGACTTCTTCAACAATGGGAGTTATCAACCCACTGATGATGATAAACCCCAAGGTATTTCTACCCCAATTCCTCAGTTTTAATAAATTTGTATTCAATTTCATATGAATTGTTGGTATGATGGTGTTTAATGTTTATGATGTGTCTTCTATGCTGCTAAAGATTCTAACTTTGGGTGGAAGGGGATTAGTGAGGCTACTTTCTACTGTCTCTATTATCAGAATTATTGGTGTCACTACCTAAAATTTCTGAGTTGGATAAGTTGAGGCTACTTTCTAGCAGCAGTTTGTGTGATGCTATAGTACCTGTAATGCATCAAGAGAAAATAAATTCGAGGTATCGAGAAATCTGCAATGGACTTCCGTATGTGTATTGTGAAATGAATTGCACTAGCTAGAGTATATGGAATGGAAATGTTGCTGGTGCTAATTGAATGAATGGAAATGGGAACTTCCAGCTATATGTGCGCTTTAGTCTACTACCACCCACTCTTTTTCAAAGCTAAGAAGTGTTTTTGGCCAAGATTAACAACCTTAAGTAGCTTATTTACAGCTTAGCAAAATCCATGGTAAAATTTGAGAATATTTAGCGACATAAAAAACGTGCCCGAAAAGTCCAAAATTGGCCAAAACTGGAAAAATATAATCCACTGGCGCCAAAATGACAATACACAAACAAACGGCTCAAATTTTCGCCTAAAATGGATCCGTAATGAAAACGGCTCAAATTCTTGTGGGAGTCCGTAAAGGCTATATTATGGGTTTTGGAAAAATATTATGGCCCAAAAACCTATAGTAAGTCCTAAAATCGGCAAGAAGATGCACGCTAGCCTCAACAAGTAATGTGTGCTCAAAGGGCTTAAAGAATTTCCCTAATAGAGGAACCAAACCTCATATCTAACATGGGTACTCTAAGGCTTGCCTTGGTAAATTTTTGAGAACATCTCGCTACTTTGACAAAAGTGGTCAAAATTGGCCAAAACTGTAGTGTATAATCAATGAGTTTTGCCTTAAAATGGCACCGTAACGAAAATGGCTCAAATTCTCGTGGAAGTCCTTAGGGATTATATTATGGGTTATGGAAAAATATTAAGGCCCAAAAACCTACGGTAAGTCTTAAAATGGGCAAGAAAATGCATGCTAGCCTCAAGAACTGACGTGTGCTCAAAGGGCTTAAAGAACCTTCTGTATTGGTGGACTCAACGCTCAAAACCATAGAGGGTACTCCAAGGCTTGCCTTGGTAAATGTTTGAGAACATCTGGCTACTTCGACAAAAGTGGTCATAATTGGCCAAAATTGTAGTGTATAATCCACGATTTTCGCCTCAAATCGATATGTATCGAAAACAGCTTAAATTTTCGTGGGAAGCCTAAGAGGTTATATTGTCGGTGTTGGAAAAATATTCAGGCCCAAAAATCTATAGTAAGTCCTAACATTGGCAAGAAGATGCACGCTAGCCGCAACGAGTAACGTGTGCTTAAAGGGCTTAAAGAATTTCCCTAATAAAGAAACTAACCCTCATATCTAACAAGGGTACTCCAAGGCTTGCGTTGGTAAATTTTTGAGAACATGTGGCTACTTTGACAAAAATGGTCAAAATTATCTAAAACTTTAGTGTATAATCCACGATTTTTGCGTAACATGGCACCGTAACGAAAATGGCCCAAATTCTCGTGGAAGTCCTTAGAGATTATATAATGGGTTTTCGAACAAAATTAAGGCCCTAAAATCTATGGCAAGTCCTAAAATCGGCAAGAAAATGCATGCTAGCCTCAATAAGTGACGTGTGCTCAAAGGGCTTAAAGAACTTCTGTATTAGTGGACTCAACCCTCATATCTAAAGAGGGTACTGTAAGGCTTGCCCTGGTATATGTTTGCGAACATGGCTACTTTGACAAAACTGGTCAAAATTGGCCAAAACTTTAGTGTATAATCCACGATTTTCGCCTAAAATGAATCCGTATCGAAAACAACTTAAATCATCGTGGGAGGCCTAAGAGGTTTTATTATCGGTTTTGGAAAAATATTAAGCCCCAAAAACCGATATTTAGTCCTAAAATTGGCAAGAAGATGCACGCTAGCCTCAACGAGTAACGTGTGCTCAAAGGGCTTAAACACTTTCCCTATTAAGGAACCAACCCTCATATCTAACATGGGTACTCCAAGGCTTGCCTGGGTAAATTTTTTAGAACATCTTGCTACTTTGACAAAAGTGGTCAAAATTGGCCAAAGCTGTAGTGTGTATATCCACGATTTTTCGCCTAAAATGGATCGTGAACGAAAATGGCTCAAATTCTCGTGGGACGAGTAAGAGGTTATATTATCGGTGTTGGAAAAAAATTAAGGCCCAATAACCTATAGTAAGTCCTAACATTGGTAAGAAGAAGCACTCTAGCCTCAACGAGTAACGTGTGCTCAAAGGGCTAAAAGAATTTCCCTAATAAAGGAACCAACCCTCATATCTAACAAGGGTACTCTAAGGCTTGCGTTGGTAAATTTTGGAGAAGATCTGGCTACTTTGACAAAAATGGTCAAAATTGGCTAAAACTGTAGTGTATAATCCACGATTTTCGCCTAAAATGGCACCGTAACAAAAATGGCTCAAATTCTCGTGGAAGTCCTTAGTGATTATATTATGGGTTTTCGAACAAAATTAAGGCCCAAAAATCTATGGCAAGTCCTAAAATCGGCAAGAAAATGCATGTACCCTCAATAAGTGACGTGTGCTCTAAGGGCTTAAAGAACTGTATTGGTGGACTCAACCCTCATATCTAAAGAGGGTACTCCAAGGCTTTCCTTGGTAAATTTTTTAGAGCATCTGGCTACTTTGAGAAAAGTGTTCACAATTGTATAAATCCACGATTTTTTTGCCTAAAATGGATCCTTAACGAAAACGTCTCAAATTCTCGTGGGAGTCCTTAGGGGTTATATTATGGGTTTTGGAAATATATTAAGGCCTAAAAATCTATAGTAAGTCCTAACATTGGTAAGAAGATGCACGCTAGCCGCAACGAGTAACGTGTGCTCAAAGGGCTTAAAGAATTTACCTAATATAACCAACCGTCATTTCTAACAAAGGTACTCCAAGGCTTGCGTTGGTAAATTTTTTAGAACATACTACTTTGACAAAAATGGTCAAAATTGGCTAAAAGTGTAGTGTGTAATCCACAATTTTCGCCAAAAATGGCACCGTAACGAAAATGGGTCAAATTCTTATGGAAGTCCTTAGAGATTATATCATGTGATTTCGAACAAAATTAAGGCTAAAAAATCTATGGTAAGTCCTGAAATCGACATGAAAATGCATGCTAGCCTCAATAAGTGACGTGTGCTCAAAGGGCTTAAAGAACTTCTATATTGGTGGACTCAACCCTCATATCTAAAGAGGATACTCCAAGGCTTGCCTTGGTAAATGTTTGAGAACATTAAAAAATCTATGGTAAGTCCTGAAATCGACATGAAAATGCATGCTAGCCTCAATAAGTGACGTGTGCTCAAAGGGCTTAAAGAACTTCTGTATTGGTGGACTCAACCCTCATATCTAAAGAGGATACTCCAAGGCTTGCCTTGGTAAATGTTTGAGAACATGTGGCTACTTTGACAAAAGGGGTCAAAAATTGGCCGAAATTGTAGTTTATAATGCACGAATTTTTGCCTAAAATGGATCGTGAACGAAAATGGCTCAAATTCTTGTGGGAGTACTTAGGGGTTATATTATGGGTTTTGGAAATATATTAAGGCCCAAAAACCTATAGTAAGTCCTAACATTGGCAAGAAGATGCACGGTAGTCGCATTGCGTAACGTGTGCTCAAAGGGCTTAAAGAATTTCCCAAATAAAGAAACCAACCCTCATACGGAGTATCTAACAAGCGTACTTCAAAGCTTGCGTTGGTAAATTTTTGAGAACGTGGCTATTTTGAAAAAAATGGTCAAAATTGGCTAAAACTGTACTCCCTCCGGTCCTATTTAAACTTCCTTCTCCCTTTTGCGCACTCCAAAAGAAGAAATAATAAATAATACTTTATGATTTTTTTTGCAAATAAATTTAAAAGATAATTTAAACCAACATCTTTATGTTGGCTCTCTAATTTTTCACTCAACAAAAACCGTAATATTTTGGTAATGGGAAGAACAAAGTCGAAACCCTGAAAAAGGGAGAAGGAAGTTTAAATAGGACCAGAGGAGTAGTGTATAATCCACGATTTCGCGTAAAATGGCACCGTAACGAAAATGGCTCAAATTCTCGTGGAAATCTTTAGAGATTATATTATGGGTTTTCAAACAAAATTAAGGCCCAAAAATCTATGGTAAGTCCTAAAATGGGCAAGAAAATGCATGCTAGCCTCAATACGTGACGTGTGCTTAAAGGGCTTAAAGAACTTCTCTATTAGTGTACTCAACCCTCATATCTAAAGAGGGTACACTAAGGCTTGCCCTGGAATATGTTTGAGCACATTTGGCTACGTTGACAAAAGTGTCCAAAATTGGCCAAAACTGTAGTGTATAATCCACAATTTTCGCCTAAAATGGATCTGTATCGAAAACAACTTAAATTCTCGTGGGAGGACTACGGGGTTATATCATCGGTTTAGGAAAAATATTAAGGCCCAAAAACCTATAGTAAGTCTTAAAATTGGCAAGAAGATGCGCGCTAGCCTCAACGAGTAACGTGTGCTCAAAGGGCTTAAAGAATTTCCCGAATAAGGGAACCAACCCTCATATCTAACAAGGGTACTCCCAAGTCTTGCGTTGGTAAATGTGCTACTTTGACAAAAATGGTCAAAATTGGCTAAAACTGTAGTGTATAATCCACGATTTTCGCCTAGAATGACACCGTAACGAAAATGGGTCAAATTCTCGTGGAAGTCCTTAGAGATTATATTATGGGTTTTCGAACAAAATTAAGGCCCAAAAATTTATGGTAAGTCCTAAAATTGGCAAGAAAATGCATGCTTTCCTCAATAAGTGACGTGTGCTCAAAGGGCTTAAAGAACTTCTCTATTGGTGGACTCAACCCTCATATCTAAAAAGGGTACTCCAATGCTTGCCTTGGTAAATGTTTGAGAACATCTGGCTACTTTGGCTAAAGTGGTCAAAATTGTCCAAAACTTAGTGTATAATCCACGATTTTCGCCTAAAATGGATCCGTAACGAAAATGGCTCAAATTCTCGCCGGAGTCCTTAGGGGTTATATTATGGGTTTTGGAAATATATTAAGGCCCAAAAACCTACAGTAAGATCTAACATTGGCAAGAAGATGCACGCTAGCCGCTTCGCGTAACGTGTGCTCAAAGGGCTTAAAGAATTTCCCTAATAAAGAAACCAACCCTCATATCTAACAAGGGTACTCCTAGGCTTGCGTTGGTAAATTTTTGAGAACACCTGGCTATTTTAAAAAAAATGGTCAAAATTGGCTAAAACTGTAGTGTATAATCCACGATTTCGCGTAAAATGGCACCGGAATGAAAATGACTCAAATTCTCGTGGAAGTCTTTAGAGATTATATTATGGGTTTTCGAATAAAATTAAGGCCCAAAAATCTATGGTAAGTCCTAAAATGGGCAAGAAAGTGTATGCTAGCCTCAATACGTGACGTATGCTGAAAGGGCTTAAGGAACTTCTCTATTGGTGTACTCAACCCTCATATCTAAAGAGGGTACTATAAGGCTTGCCCTGGTATATGTTTGAGCACATTTGGCTACTTTGACAAAAGTGTTCAAAATTGGCCAAAACTGTAGTGTATAATCCACGATTTTCGCCTAAATGGTTCTGTATAGAAAACAACTTAAATTCTCGTGGGAGGACTACGGGGTTATATAATCGGTTTTGGAAAAATATTAAGGCCCAAAAACCCATAGTAAGTCCTAAAATTGGCAAGAAGATGTGCGCTAGCCTCAACGAGTAACGTGTGCTCAAAGGGCTTAAAGAAGTTCCCTATTAAAGGAACCAACCCTCATATCTAACAAGGGTACTCCAAGGCTTGCGTTGGTAAATTTTTGAGAACATGGCTACTTTTACAAAAATGGTCAAAATTGGCTAAAACTGTAGTGTATAATCCACGATTTTCGCCTAAAATGACACCGTAACGAAAATGGGTCAAATTCTCGTGGAAGTCCTTAGAGATTATATTATGGGTTTTCGAACAAAATTAAGGCCCAAAAATCTATGGTAAGTCCTAAAATCGGCAAGAAAATGCATGCTTGCCTCAATAAGTGACGTGTGCTCAAAGGGCTTAAAGAACTTCTCTATTGGTGGACTCAACCCTCATATCTAAAAAGGGTACTCCAATGCTTGCCTTTATAAATGTTTGAGAACATCTGGCTACTTTGGCAAAAGTGGTCAAAATTGGCCAAAACTTAAGTGTATAATCCACGATTTTCGCCTAAAATGGATCCGTAACGACAACGGCTCTTATTCTCGTGGGAGTCCTTAGGGGTTATATTATGGGTTTTAGATATATATTAAGGGCCAAAAACCTATAGTAAGTCTTAAATTCAGCAAGAACATTCACGCTGGCCTCAACCACTAATGTGTGCTCAAAGGGCTTAAAGAATTTCCCTAATAAAGGAACCAATCCTCATATCTAACAAGGGTACTCTATGGCTCGCCTTGCTAAATTTTTTAGAACATCTGGCTACTTTGACAAAAGTTATCAAAATTGGCTAAAAGCTCCAGTTATCAAATTTTGTTGAAGCCCTAGTGGTATTATTATGGGTTTTACGTAATAATTTCCGCCAAAAGTCTAGGATAGGCTCTCAAAATAGGCAAAAGTGCACGTTACTCAACAAGTGAAGTGTGCAAAGGGGCTTGAAGAGCTTCCCAAAAAGACGAATCAACTCTGATATCTAACAATGGTACTCAAGGATGTCATGTTAAAGTTCTGAGGACATTCGGCTGCATTAAAAAGTTGGTTCTTTAAGAAAATCTTACATTAAAAATGTTTAAGAGACATCACTTTTGTAGAGTGTTAGAAGATCTCACTAAGCCTTTATTTTCGTTTTTGTGGGGAAGTAGGACGTCAAAAGTTTTTCACAAAGGAGGAGAAAGTTCTGATGAATGCGAGGATACCAAAACTTGGAATTGCTACCTCAGTAAGTTATTTGATGTAGTGATTTCATTTGTTTACATCTCTGCATACTTGACTCCATATTGGCATTGCTCGGGAATTTCTTGGAATCTACTGATGATGGTTCACTTTATTAAAACTGCTTGGTCGTTATTGACTCTATATAACTCTTTTGCAGCAAAAGTGGCTGCCACTGCATACTCTGACTGCATCTGGTGAATTTTACCTCGTGAACAACTTGTTAAAGTATGAAGTTGATATCAATGCAGCTGATCAGGTTTGTATTGTAGTTGCAGACTTTCAGGCTTACATTTGGCTTTATCACTCAAGTTTTGCCATGAAATTAGTACCTTTCCCTATTTTAACTTGGATTGATTTATGGTTTCTGTTTATGTTTCTTCAGGATGGTTTAACTGCGCTTCATAAAGCTATAACTTGCAAAAAGCAGGCTATTACAGATTATTTATTGAGAGAGTCGGCCAATCCCTTTGTTCGCGATAAGGTGAGAAGAATCTTGTACTCTGATAAGAAAGTAGTCTTCTTTTACTGATAACCCTAAATCCCTAATGCCTAAACAACATTGTTAATATTTTTGCCTTTGCCAAAGCTGCTCGTAGGATACAATGGCCCTTGAATGGTAAATCTGGAGTCAGCACTTTGAATATGTTGGTTCCAGGCAGATTCAATAGCTTTAGCACCTGTTGTACACTATTTATTATGGCTATTGTTGAGTTAGTTGTTGTGTAAAGGCCATTTTGCATGGGATGATAATTTTGCAGCTTAATTGATGTCTTGTATGTTTACCAAATGCTTTGCTAGGATGGGGCAACATTAATGCATTATGCTGTCCAAACCGCATCAAGCCAAGCAATTAAAACACTCTTGTTACACAATGCTGATATCAACCTTCAGGACAATGTATGAAACCAGGCCTAGTGTTGTTTTGATATCGTGATTATTGAAGTGCTGAAATTTTAAACTGAGAAGTGTCTTATTTCTTTTTTAGGATGGGTGGACACCACTGCATCTTGCAGTTCAAGCACGAAGAAACGATGTTGTGAGGCTCCTACTAATGAAAGGAGCCGATAAGACGTTGAAGAATCAGGCAAGTCTCATTGCATATACTCATATAGATTAACATCAGTAGAATCACCTGTGCACTTGGGCAAGTGATTTCAATTGTTCACCTGTTTTTTTTTCTTTTTTTCATTGTTGACCACCGTTTTATCATATTGATTTGTTCTTAGTGGAGTTAGACTCATACCTGCAAATTAGGACATGGAAAAGCACAATGATGTATTTGCCATTTTGCCGAGGTTTATTTCACTCCCCTTCTAGAGCCTAAGCCTGTTGAATACAGATGATATCCTGGTCAGAGTGGTGAGACTACCAGGGGATAAGTGCTATATATGAGCCCTATTTCGACTTATAGACAATAGTCTCAAGGGAGAGCTGCACAGAAGTCTTATATTTGGAATTGGCAAGTCGAAATGTTCTCTCATAATCATCATGACATAGTCGGATGTTTGTTATAGATATAGAACTAGCTTACAGGGATCCAATTGTGTCTCTACAATCCCATGTCTTTTATATAGCTACATTGCTTCTCTTTGGGGGATTGATTATATTGGAGTAGTGTGAGCCTCCTGTAGTCAATGAAAATAGCTAGTTCCTCTTGTGAACGGCCTTTTTCTTTTATCGCTGGAGCATACACCATCTGGCCATGTATTGAAATTCTTTTGCATTGCAGGATGGTCTAACTCCCTTGGAGCTGTGCCTGCATTTTGGTAGAGACACCAAGACCTACGAGCTCATCAAGCTGTTGAAATACCTACCTAGGCAACGCCGCTGATTGTATGTATAGCAGATGATAGAGCATTCATGCTACTGGATCCGTGGTGGTTCAGACACACAGTTCCGCTGAATTCAGGACTTGATCAGCAGATACTAGCCCCCAATAGAAGATCAGTGAATCAGTGGATTGTACTTGCATCGGAGCAAGTTTGGGTTCCTGTAGCCTGGGAATAGATTTGTTATACTTGTCTGTACTACTTAAACAAGAATGTAACCCCGTTACTCCACTTGGTATATATATGAAAAATAATATTACGACTATACGAGAAGTAGTCTTGTAGTCGTTTCGACTTTCGAGCTCTTGTCGACATTGTCTCAACTTGTACCCTTTGATCTTTTCATAAGCTTCCCTTGTCAATTTAATATGTAGATTTGCGTCTAGTGGTAAACAGTGGGATTTTACTAGTGAGCGAATTTGATAATGAGATAAGCAACGTAAACGTGTCCCCAGCATTGGAGACAGGCAAGTGGGAACTGACTTGTGCAAATCATACAACTTTTCCAATGTAGAAGTGACTAGTGAGTATAATAATGTCATGATTCATGAAATAATAAAATATCCCAAATCATCATTTTATCTGCAAAACCAACTTCTTCTTCTTCAATCTCTCTCCTCCAAAAAATGGGAATGTTGAGGACTGAGTTATTGTCGCCCATTTTTCAAGGGGTTGCGTCGTCATCTTCATCTGCAGATCACTCAAACTTGTTCATGACTCCATTATCTTCATCGTCTTCAATCACTCGTTGTTGTTGTAAATTATCATTCAGATTATTATTATTAACCCCTAGATTACTCATTTCTACTAATAAATCTTCTTCTTCCATTTCTTGTAAAAATAACTCTCATGACAGTTTTTATCCCAAATCACATCACCATCAACCCTACGATGATTTTCTGGAAGCTTCCCTCTTACTCTCAGGTTTTCCTTTAATTGCCTTTCATTTTATATCTTTTCTTTTAGCTCTTTGTGTAATTTCAATCAGGGGTTATTGTTTATTCAACAGTGAATTTGTTTGCCAATCTGTGGTCTGAATGTTGAGTTTCTTGCCTTGTCAGTGTTTCCACGCGCTTCATAAGATTAAAGTTTCCAGCTTTCTTAGTATTTCCAGTTTTTAGTGAGACGAAAGTTTCAATCTTTGGGTCAAAATGTTTTATGGGTTCGTCCAATTTTTGCTTGAATGTGGTCCTATTCTATTGGGTGTATCTGATCTTTGGTTGAATGCTGTCCTTTTCCAGCTGAAGATATCTTGTGGTTTTTTTTTTTTTTTTGTATTATTATTGTCTAAATGTAGGCATGTAGCTAGTGTCATTATACAAAAACAGATTCGCAATTTGATTGACAACTTGAAATGTAGTGATGATATGTAGTAATACAGACATAGATGTTTAGGTAGTGGAGTTTGATGTTGGTGATGGGTTGATTCAGAAACTGTACAGCATTACCATTTGCGAAAGCAAGGATTTCGAGGAGAGGTTAAACAGTTACCTGGCCAATTTGGTCCCCTGTCTACTCAAGTGAGAGGTCTTAGAGATACTGCCAACTCCATAGGGCTAAGCATTCTGAGTCGCTTTCGGCATCCCACCATGTTTCTTAAGATATCTTGTGAAGGGGATTACCTGCTACCCATTGTTGTAGGTACTTTTTCTGGTTCCTTCAGGGTATTGGTGTTTGACATTGTGACTGTCATTGTGCTGAAGTGTTTTTCTGCAATTCACGAGTAACAATTGATCACATTGCAGGAGAGTTTGCTATTGAGAGACTTCTTGATTCTGTAGACGAGGATGACCACGGGGTAAGTGAAGTCTCTCCCTTTCTTTCCTGATTAGGCGATAGGGTGTTGGAGCTCAATGCTTTTCTGTCTTACAAACTTTTTGAATCATAGTACTGAGATTAGGTATTGTAACAGGATTACTTAAACCAGTTCGAATTTGCTAGGAATCTTGTTGTTGATCTTGGATATGAGGTATGTTCCTATATTTGATCAATTATGCTGGCTCTTGATTAGTATCCCTCTTTTCTTGAATATGATATAGGAGTATGCAATATGGATTAGCAAATTCTCTGGGGCTTATGTCAAGGTTGAGACTTGGCATTGTCAAGCTTCGAATTTTGTCGTGGTTTTTCGGTATTCATACATACTTACATACATACATACAATCTATTCACGATACAAGAATACAACATCACAAGCATGTCGTTGGACAGCTACATAGTGGTCTGAGTTTCTTTGATATGGAGTCAATAGCATTACTTTTCAGATATATTTACGATCGACTGTAGATAATGTAACTATTACGTGCTGAATGCTTCGATAATTATTTCTCGTTGTGTCCGATTGCATCGGACTTCCTGCCATCGATCACTTATCCCCTGAAAATTATCTTCACCCAACTCTGCTATCTATGTTGACTTTTTTTTTTTGGGTCTACCTTTTGTACCTTTAGAATAGATAGTGAAGTTGGTGGCTCCATATATTTGAAGAGCAAAGTTGTGTTCCCTCATTCTGCTGAAATATATCTCCACAACCCTGTCTTCTAACCTCCTAATCCTGACAGCCTATGGCATTAGTGGGGTTTCATGATCGAACCTTGAATTCCTGCCAGCCTATGGCATTAGTGGGATTTTATGATTGATTCTCAAATTAATCTTGTTCTTCTTTCCTTACATCTCTGTCTTCTTGTTTACTTCTGGAATTATAGTAAAATAAACGTACAAATATGTTCAAGTATTAAAAGCAGTGTTTGTCTCATAACTCTTCACTGCCTCACATGTCAGGTAAAGATGGTGAAAATTACAAAAAGAGTGGTCAGTACATACTTCGCTAGAGTCTACTTTGGCAAGGTGATTTGTTTTGCCTTTTTTTTTCCCCCAAAATTCTGTTAGAAAGTCTTATTAAGCCAACTTCATTTGCATAGTTTCACTTAGTGTGATTTTCTACATTGAAGGTGGGCGAAAGGGAGATATTCAGTGTCGATGCACGTCCATCAGATGCCATCAATGTGGCTAAAAGATGTAAGGTACATTATCCTTTCCTTGAGTAAGTCATTTTAGGTGAACATTAGATAGCTTTTTTAAATTCTCATGTGACAAAATTACTCCGTTCCAAAAATGGGCCAGTTGGTATTTATGCAATCTGGCCGCCGTGTGGAAAAACTAAAAATAGGTCATCTTGGGTAAGGGAGTAGTGGGAATATAGGCTTTTCTTTCATTGGTAATTGACTGAAATGAACTTTACAACAGAGTGTACAAATTAATGAAGATAAGTGAATGTTCTAAAACAATTAATCATTTATATATGAATTTTGGTATATTTGTAGATGTTGCTTGTCCTATTGTGACTTATGGTGAATAAATATTCTTGCACAGGCCCCAATTTATGTAAATAAAGATATTGTCTCAGCAGATGCTATCAGGATTGCTTATGGCACGGGCAAAAGTCTCGACACAAAACCTATTTACGATGTCTTATTAGACAGGTATTTACTTAGTTGATTCTGGAGCCTATTCTTTAATGCATGGACGAATGATGCTTATTGTAGCATGCATCTTAAGCAAGGATACTTAATTAACTTGCGTTTTAATCCAATTCAATTTCCTAAGCAGTCCTGTTGAAGGTCCAGATTTACTAGTAAAGGAACTCAACCTTCTGTGGAGCATGAAGTTGGCTGTCGAAGAGGAGAGGTATTCTGATGCAGGTAAGCAATGAGACCATGGATAAAAGTCGGTGCATGTTTATCCTCTTAGATTTTGAAACAGAAGCTTTATCAATAACATTTGTATGAAAATTGATGTTTGCAGCCAAGTGGAGAAATGAACTTGCAAAGCTTCGTGAGCGAGCACCGTGAACATGTAGCCAGGCGAAAGTGGCATTGTAACAGCCTGTCACAGGGAGTTGATCAGTAGATTGGTGTTGTGAATTGACATTGCAGCACCGACCTGACATATCGTTCTCAGGTTGAATGATCTAAACTGACATGTATAGGTTATCTCATAATTGCTGTTATATTGGAATGTTATGTACAGTATCATGTGTCAGCTATCTGTATATAATTCAAATAATTTGTATAGTAACTTGAAAGTTTGAATGATAGATCAAATCATGTTTTAGTTGTCAACCAAATGATCTGAGAGCTCTGAATAGAAAATAGGTTTCTTACAGAACACGGTGATGTGAATTAGTGGAGGACTGCTGTCAAGCTTGTGAAAGTATGGCAATTACAATACTGTGATTGTAGTCAATAATAAGCAACTCGAATTTGCATTTCCATTGTGTGCAGTTAATTACTTTGATTGCTAGCGTGTTTTAGAGAATGATCGTAAAAGTCATCAAGAGAAATATTTACGGAAGCTAAGAAAAGGCAGAGTCGTTGAAATTCGGTGAAAAAAGGAGCTACCTTTGAGCTGAGGCCTGAGCCATAAAAGGTGTACTATTTATTACACATTATTACAGCAGGATTTGTGGGATGCCAAATACCAGTAGTTGTGATACAAAGCAGCTTCTAAGTTCTAACTATCTATGAATTCATCAGACTTGTGTTGGAAGCCCACTCTGAATCCAAGCAGCATAACCACCTGTAATTTCCATGACGCCGGTATAACCCTGTAACATTATTATTAAAGAAGCATTAGGCTGATTCATGGGCAACATACAGAAACAGCAGGTGACACTGTGAGAATATACTAGTATATATATAAAGAGAGATAGACTGAGAGAGAGGGAGGTTATATATATATATATAAAGAGAGATAGACTGAGAGAGAGGGAGGTTATATATATATATATATACTAACAGCAGGTAGAAGATCATTCATAGCCATCAGTGATCTCTTGCCACTCTGACAAGCCTGTAATATGCATGGAAGTTGGTCAAGCCAGAAGAAATACGTACGTACGCAGTTGGAAGATTTATATATACTTAGCTAGTATAGTAGTATATGTAGTGTGTTGAAAGTTGAAACAACTCACAACTAAAATTTCGTCGTCTTTGTTAAAACGTGAGGACACTTGTGCAATGAAATCTGTGTTCTTTGTCATCCCTGAATCAAAACCAAAATCAATACTCCATACATGCATGTATTAATTATGATTAGTAACGAACACTGACAATTCATAATAATAATTTAATTTAACTGCATAATATATACGGAGTAAGTTGCATGTGATTACCAGAACCAAGTTTGTGCAAGTAAGGGATATTGATTGCCCCTGGTACATGTCCTGCACTGAACTCTTCTTCACTCCTACAAATACAATTAAGTTTAGCAGCACTTTAATACAAACAGTTTAAATTTGGTGTCGCTTAACATGAATCGAACCCTTCAAATAACGCATGCAACAACAAATACAAACCAACCATCTGCAAATTATTACAGTAAAAGAAATACAAAGATATACAAGAGAGACGAGACGTACCGCACATCCAAGTAGTGATGACCAGCTTGAACAAGTTCGTGAGCCACACGCACCGGCACCGACGTAGGAGCTCCAACAACTTTCCCCTCCAAACTGCCCGCCATCGTCCCAGACCTCCTCCAACCGCCACTGAATAATAATAGCAGAAGAAGATCAGTTGATATTAAAATCATGAAAATGATAAAAAAAAAGATTTTTTTTTTTTTCGGATGAGGTTCAGAATTTAAGTACCCTGCGTGGTTATTAGAAGTAGTGTGGGGACGGGTGAAACGGCATCGTATAAGAAGGAGATACGATGAGTTGTTAATTGTTGGTGACATCTTATTAGTTATTACCGCCATTATTGTTGACATCTGTATGAGATTTGGTGTGTTCGTAGTTGTTACTTAGCTTGTCCCATTGATGGTGAATAAATATTCTTGCATAGGCCCTAATTTGTATAGTAACTTTGAAGTTTGGATGACAGATCAAATCATGTTACAGTTGTCGACCAAATGAGAGCTCTCTCAACAGAACATACTACTGATGTTGTTATTAAGTAATATTCAGTCATCGAATCATAAAAGTGGAAGTTGAAATACGATGAAAAGGTGCTACCTTTGAGCTGATGAGGTCTAAACCATAAAAGTGGTGGATAATAATGTACAGGTGCAAATCAGTAAAAAGGCATATTTACAATTACAGCAGGATTTGTGGGATGCCTGCCAGCAGATACACTAGTTATTTAAGGAAGGAATTAATAAGGCTTTCCCAATTCCCAGCAGTGATACAAAGCAGCGTCTAACATTCTAAGTATGTATCATCAGACTTGTGCTGGAAGCTCACTCTGAATCCAAGCAGCATAACCACCTGCAATTTCCATGACACCGGTATAACCCTGTAACAATATTATTAAAGACTCATTAGGCTGATTCAAGGGCAACATACAGAAACAGCAGGTGAGAGTGTGAGAAAAGAGCGAGCGAGGGAAGTTATACTAACAGCGGCCAGAAGATCATTTGCAGCCATCAGTGATCTCTTACCACTCTGACAACCCTGTATATGCATGGAATTGAAGTTGGTCGAGTCGACTGAGTGAGGGCTCCAAAAGATAAACTTAAAAGAAGATTATATGCTGAAACTCACTATTAAAATTTCATCATCTTTGTTAAAACGGGAGGACATTTGTGCAATAAAATCTGTGTTCTTTGTCATTCCTGAAACAAACCCAAAATCAAATTTGACAATACAAAATTAAAGAGATTATTAGTGTAATTTAATTACCAGAACCAATTCTGTGCAAGTAAGGGATATTGATTGCCCCTGGAACATGCCCTGCACTGAATTCTTCTTCGCTCCTACATATTTTCATCACAATAAGTTTAATTACTACTTAAATACATAAAAACAATTTGGTGTCGTCTAACATGAACCTCATTTATAATTTATTCATAAACAATTAACGCATGCAACAACAAATACAATACCATTACTTTTTACTTACCGGACATCCAGGTAGTGATGACCAGCTTGAACAAGTTCGTGAGCCACACGCACCGGCACCGACGTAGGAGCTCCAACTACTGTCGCCTCCAAACTGCCCGCCGTCCCAGACCTCCTCCAACCGCCACTGGATTAATATATAATTAATATATTATAATATTAATATAAAAATGAGGATGAATGTATGTGTATCAGAATCAAGTACCCGTGGTTAGGAGTTCTGTCGGGACGGGTGAAACGGCATCGTATAGTCTTAGTCTTGTTCTTACTTATTATTGTTGATGCCGAAACAGAAGATCTATTGTTAACCACAACCTCACTCTTGAGAGTGTAGCGTGAAGAACAAGGAGACACGACACAGATTGACGTTGCTGCTGCCATCTTTCTCTTTGATTGATTTGTGTGTGAGAATTGAGAGAGATGGATGTTCTCATTTGGCTCTGTATTTATAATTATCTACAAATTTTACTTGTAAAATGGGCTTGGAATGTGACGCGTAATCGTGTGTAAATTCTGTAATATCAATAATTAAATAATGCAATGTGAAAGAAGGAAGAAAGGATAGGGACAAATAATGATGGAAGTGAATCACGGCCACGTACGCAACTAGTGTGAGTAAGTTAAGTAGAAGCATATTTTTGGATAAAATGGTTGCACAAAGTTGGGATATGGGTTCTGGACTGACACCTAAGCCGGTGTCTTTGGATAAAATTATAGTCACTCACAAGTTTGCCGCAACTTGTCTCTTGCTTTCCACATCCCATGCCTCTTCCCATCACCAACTATGGACCTCTATCATATCAACTGGCGTCTTCGTCTTTGACTCACCTTTATTCGTCCCTTAACCAATTATTACTTAGTATATTGGAATTAATTTGCTCACTTTGAAAATTGATGAATTAACCAAATCTACGGTTTTCATCATCCACTTGAATATCAAAATGCAAATAATTTTCGATGGGTTATTTGCCCACTCTCTTGATCGGTACGAAAGCCCAAAGTTGGCGACCAAACAGAGTTGGGCTTGTAAACGAAAGCCTCATTATTCTGATGTGCTAGGCCACCCACTGGAAAACCGAAAACATCCCACCACGTTGTCAGTTGTCACAAACAAAACACAACATGCAACGCATCACTCTTATTCTTCATTACATGCCTCGCTCACGCTCAAACAAACAAAAACTCATCCTCATCCCCCCATTAAAAACAATCTCCCAAAAACATTATACTAACTTGATCATCAATTCATCGATCAATGAACATTAAAAAGCTCAAAGTGCCCAAAAAAATGAGGGTCACTAGCTTGGGTGGCAGCAAATTTAAGGGCATGAAGGTGGCCAAAGGCTTCAAGAGCATCAAAAAAATCAATGTTGCTAAGAGGTTCAAAAGTTTCAGGAAGCTCAAAAAGGCTCCTAGTGCAGTTGCAGGTGGTGGTGATGCCGTTGCGGGCGCCACGGGTGGTGGACGTGGTAGTAGGATGGGCATTCGCCGGAAGAGTACCAAGTTGATTGCCATTGTGAAGAAGAATATAATGACGAGGCCAAAGTTTGGTCATCACAAAGGTGGTAGCAAAGGCAACAGCAAGAACATCATTATCATTCATAATAACACAAGTATTGTGAGCAATGAGGAAGACAACAGGAGCAGCTGTGTTGAGGTCAAGGAGATTATTCCTAACTTCAAAGAAGAGGAGGATGTCACCTCCATTGACTCTGCACCCCCTACCTCCATTGACTCCGCCGTCCCACCTCCTAACGACGACGACGACGTCAGTCAGGACGATGAGACGGCCGAGGAAGAAGCCGAGGATGAAGATGACGAGGAAGAGGAGCAACAAGATTTTGGGATCATCAGCTTCAGGGAGGACAAAGCTGCCATCCACATTCAATCTGTTTTCAGGGGTCATTTGGTACGTTACTTCCTTTTTCATTCATTACTATTTACTACTCCGTAATTACTACTACCTAGCTAGGTCAAGGGCAGGTGAATATTCCTATATAACAATGTGTGTGTGTGTGTGTGCGTACGTGCAGGCAAGGAGGGCATTCAGAGCATTGAAGAGCCTGGTCAAGTTACAAGCAGTTGTTCGCGGAGTATGTGTGAGAAGACAGGCTCGCATTGCATTGCACTGTATGAACACCATGGTTAGATTGCAGGTTAAGGTTCGAGCCAGGCAACTCCTCTCTAGACCAACTAACGCCGTGGCTGCTTAGCTTCTCCATCTTGTATGTATGTATGTGTGTTGGATCATCATCATCATATGGATTATGTCAATTCATCTTGTAGACCAATCTGCATCACTAGCTCAGATGCCAGATGAATATGTAACTCCCTGCTTGCATTGTTCTTATAAATAGTACCCTCTTTTCAAAAACACCACTAGGGGCGAACTGCGCCCGCCTAATTCTTCTCATTCTTACGCTTGTATGTTGTTCGGCTTGTTGATGCTAGAATCACTACTACTTGATAAAAATGACTGTCTACTTGATAATTGTTTCGATTGAGGTTTTCAAATCAACTAAACGGAACAACCTTGGTCAAGAGGAGCTCAAACAGTGTTTGTCTGCAAAATGATGGAATCAGGTTTTGAACAATTGCTGTAAACTTATATCAACCAGAAATCTCGACAATCTTGAGGCATATACACCTATATTGTCAAAGACGGAGAGATGGATATGGCTGAGCCTGGATCTCATTTCCAAACATTTGCATGCATCATTGATTAACTTTAACTTGTACTCTAAGCCTCTAGCAATGGGATATGCAAACATTAGCAACAGAGAGAACACAATGCTCCAAGAACTTACTCGCGCTTTAATATACACCATTTGTTCACAACAATTCATTTTACAAACTCTCTCTTTCTGTCTCTTCCTTTCAGTTCCTAGGCTGGAGGAGGTTTTGTAACAGTTAGGATATCCTCGGAGCGGGAGCAGTTAGTCTGACGAATTGTACATGTCGTATGAGATAGACCTGCAGCAGTAGTTATGCGTCCATTGAATGTCCTTCACCAAAATATTAGTCTTGGCAATGACCAGGTTCCTCTTTTACAGCCCTCGCCTACAGAGTGGAAAAACCAGGTCATGGGAGAAAAAGTAAGCACATGACGTGATTTGCATAAACCAAAATCTCTGCTTAGCCAATGCATACCTCATTGCTTATTTCCTGTAGGATGCTGATGATTTCTGAAAATTCGGGTCTAAGATTCGGCTCTTGGTGCCAGCATCTATTTAGCAAAACGACTAGCTTTGGATAAGTGTGATCGGGGATCGCAGGTCGAAGACCCTGCAGTTACATTAAAGACACCGATCTACCATAAACATCACCAGAATACCCAAAAATGGGGGGGGGGGGGGCAGAAAAAAGAGCACCACCTTTTGGAACACCCCAATAGCTGCTTGCAACGGGCTCATGTTTGAATATGGTAGCTGAGATTTTAAGATCACAAACATGTTAGGAGGACCCCCATGTGACAAAAATGACCATCCAATAGGGAATTGAAACTTCTCACAGGGAACAAAACCTTAAAATACATAGAAATATGAGAAGCTTGTTCTTACTTCACCAGTAAGAAGCTCCCAAAGCACGATTCCGAAACTAAAGACATCAGCTTTATGGTCGTATGGTTTATGACCGATGACCTGTAGATCATACAACCTCATTAATAAAAAAAGATTGGCATTCGACATATGATGCAAAGAACCTCGAGGCCAAAATAAGAAAATGTGAGGGTAATGATAAAACGTCTTTCTCTACAGTATACATTCTATGCCCATCCCTCACACTCTTCAGCTTACCAAAAATCAAATCTTCCAAAGTATAACTTACAGAGACCAGCCTTGAAAGGGAATACAACGATACAACACAGGAGACCGTAACTAGCAAGAAAATATCTATCTGCATCCCATGTGCTCCTTCAAGATCTAAGCAACTAAATCCTCTTTTCTTAGCATTTGGTATGTCACTTTGGTCTCTAATTATCGCAAACAAGTGTTCAAGGATTACATATTAATCGTGTATACGTTAGTCTTTATCTGTCCTCTTTAGTTCTCAAGAAACATAATATGATCGCGATTAGATTGAAAATAGTATATGAAGCAAACAACGTGGTTTGGTCCGTTTGGAGCAGCAATTCACAAATCAGTAGTACGATAATTACTCCAGGAAGTTACTTGGAAAGAATTCTTGCTTGGTTTAAAAAAACTGTAGCTACGGAATATCTTAAAGCTTCTTGGACGATAAATACCTCTGGAGCCATCCATCTGTATGTTCCTGTTTCAGCAGTCATCACTCCAGGTTGGACCTGTACTCTAGCTACTCCGAAGTCAGCAACCTTAACAACCTGTCAGAAGCCATATCAGAAACAGATAAATTACATCAAAAAGCTCACCTTCCATAAACCATAATGTTCAGATATGCAAGTGCAATATGCAAAGGAATAAAACGATGCATAATCAAAGCAGAATAAAGCACCCTCAGACCGCACATCACCAAAGACGAGTCAGTTTTGTAGTAGCATGCTAACATCTCACATTTTCACGAATAAGATGGAACAACTTAATCATCATGAAATCTTATCTGTAATATACAGAGTACTAAATAAGGGACACTCAGAATCAACAGATAAATTCTAGATCAGACATCTGATAATTCTGATGACAGATAAATTTCTACTATCTTCAATGACCTCCTTTTAGAACTAGAACTTAATGGCGATTTGTAGTACTCAATACTCAATACAAACTATGTTGGGACAAAAGCTTTTTTTATTGTAGTTGCTATAATCAAATTAACTAAAAACAGAAATGACTTGCAGAATTTTCCCACAGCTTATCCTCTCTTTTCAATCTCTCTGTTCTCCCTTATCCCCAACATAAACAATACTGAGGAAAAGGTGCACAGAGGGGGAGTTCACTTACGCCATCCTCGCCCATGAGCAGATTCGCAGTTTTGAGGTCCCTGTGGATGATATCATTTTGGTGTAGGTAATCCATTCCCATTGAGATATCAATTGCTGCTCTTAGTAGCAACTGAAATGTGAACACACACTTTCTCTTATGCATAAAATCGTATAAGTTTCCTTTTGGCATAAACTCTGAAAAGAATGAACACAGAACATCAGACAGCCGCTGGCTTTCAGAGTGGGCAGAAGTATACCAATATTACAAATTCAATCCAACTTTAACAGTTTAAGTCAGAGCACTAGTATATCAACATAGCGCAAATTTCGTGTTGGCAACCAGACAGCTTAAATCGGAGAAGCTTAGGGCTTGAAAATTAGACAATAGATGTCATTGCTTTCATAATAACTAAGACAGACGAGCAGGCAGCATCCCCCAGATCTATTCAGTAAACCAACAGCCAGTTGTCACGAAATGGACATGAGTTACTAGTGCATAAAAGCCTCAAATAACACTGGGGTGATCTGAAGCAGGATACCAAGACTGATAAGTAAATGAAGCATTTGCCTCTGTTTTATCCAGCAAGATGAAGATATATAATGGTGAATGGTGGCTGACATACGCTTCAGCAAAAAAGAAAATATCTAAGCCATTTCGGTAGGAAAATTTACCTGTCAGGAGGAACATGTTAGGATGTTTTGTGTAAGCGCCTACATATTGCACAATGTTCTTGTGCTGAAGTTTCCTACAGGGGTAAACAGATTTCATCAGAAAAGATGAGTCTAGCATGGACTGGGACAACATTCACACATAAGGTCAGACAGGTTCATAAACATGACGATATTTTGGAATTTGGGGAACTCTGGCGACACAGAAGGGAGTGGGGCTTGGTGACGTATGGAAAACTGAGAGAAGGGTGAAATGGGATGTCGACAGAGAGTACAACCTCATAATATTAACTTCTTGAAAAAACTCTTTAACCACATCAGCACTAACACGCTCGGGCTTCAGGACCTTGATTGCAACTTCCTGACCACAGTACGTTCCTCTGTAGCTGAAAAGTTTTAACCAAATTATTTAGAAGTTTTACCACAAATCACTAAAATCAGATTTTTACATTGGGAAGAAACTTACAGATCACCATGTGAGCCAGAAGCAACCTTGCACCCAGTTTTCAGGAGGCTCTGATCTATATCAATGTCACCATTTCTGCTTATTTCCTCGACATTCTTATGCAAGCTAGTTGCTTTCTGCTGCTTACCAGCACCAGCTGATGAAAGATCTTGTGATAGTGGTTGCTTCAGGAAGGACAAGTTTCAAGATTAGCATAGAGAGACATGGAGGTAAAGCAGATAGGACGACTGTAAGCTTCCAATTCCCGAACATACTGTCAACATCATAATCGATAAGTATTCACTCAAGCTACTAAGCAAGAAGGTACCTAACATAAGACGCGACAAAATACGCAAGCATCTACAGACAAGGGTGAAGTAAGCCTTAGAACTTTAACCAATATGAATAGCAGTTCAGCAAAACAAAAGTATTGTTCAGTTATTCAAAACCTTTAAATGAGCAAATGCTAACATGACGTAAAAGTGGCGTCAAGGTTGTTTGAGAAGCCACTAGTCTGTACATCATGCATCATGCCCCCTGTTTGGGTATCTCTGAATAAGACTCTTAAGAAGGAACGTCCAATACATTGAAGGCTGGTTAGGTTCAAACACCAAAGCGAACACAAAGAGAATTAAAAGAAAAATACATAATCCTTTTTTGTTACTTTCTTTCGTCCATGTTACACTAACTTTTTTGTGACTGTCATGTAATCAAGGTCCTGACTAACAATCATTCAACTCAACAGTTAGTACATAGTAAAGTTCCTCAGTAACCAGTCCTCTAGTCATGAAGTTTTTCTGTCAGCAAAGGTACAAACCTAGACTAATGCACATAGGTCAGAAACACGTGACAATGTAATTGTTGAACAAAAGCCAATATTAACAATCACATGCACAGTAAGACACCTACACATTGAACTAACAGCAGAATCCAAAAGAGAAACAGGTTTTAAGGTACCTTCATGTTTTCTATTTCTTTTCCGAGTAAACTTCTAAGGGCCTCAGTTTCCTGACAAGAAAAAAAAAACACTTTTTAAACAGCTGAGCCACGAGAAAGAAGTCTTCTTTTCTAACTGTATTGAACATAATTCAAGATATGAAAACTTCAAGCGGTAAAAAAAAAAAAAAACCAGATTGAACAACCCAAAAAAAAGCCGCATGTGAACAAAAGTTCACAGACTGGTCCTACAACGATTCAGTGGGCCCTATTTTCCATGAAGAGATGGACAAGATCATACCTCATGAGGCCAGCCATCAACAACGAAAACATCTAACGAGAAGCCATCAGTCGTGGAAAAGGCATGAGCCTCTTGAATGTTCAAGCTCATCTCAGACAGAAGTGAAGTCAGCTGGAGAAAGGCCAAACAATTAATTGTTTTCTTTTTTGTTTTTTTTACTAACAGTACACAATACAAAATGCTGTAAAGATATCAGGTAATTGCATTTTCTATGAGTAACATTGCAGCAGATATTACTTCAAAATCACAAGTCCTTCAGTGAAGATTAAACCGCCAGAGATATTCTTTAGAACGAAGCCCCAAGAGATAAATTGAGGTCCATGATTCTACAATCAAATGGGAATGAACAACTGAAAGCAAGACAAGCTGGCTAGTGAAATCAATTTGCAGTTGATAAACAACGTCTTTGGTCAGTGAAGTAAAAACTTCTAGTCAGGTCTGCATCTAATATCACCATTCACCAATTTAATTTGCAAATCATAGGGAGTACAAACAGTAATCTCAGAATCCAAAATAATTGTTTTTTGTTCTGACTACATTTCCCAATATGGCAATATGTACTTCACCTCAATCAGTTTCAGCATAACAGTAAGGAGTATTACATGCAACGAGTGGGCAATTACCTGGGTCAGAAGTTTGGGCTTGTCAATGGTTGAAAAGGTAATTTCATGCATCGCCCTAATTAGTAGCAAGATAAGACAGAAGTAAGAAAGATACTTAAAATATGTGCCAAGACATTATGAGCTCCTTGGCCTGATAAGCACTAAACTCAAAGGACATAGTACCTCGACAAAGATGAGGTGTGGTTATTTACAAAGCTATCTTTGTCTTCAAGATTGGATTTTACACAAAGAGCCTCGGGGTTTTGAGACGAACCGAAGGCCGGTGGCAGATGCAGGCTTAGTGCAATACTGGAACAGCAAAACAAGGGGGAAAAGAGCTTAACAGAAAGCGCATAAATTTGGAAGGATAAGATGAGTTTGTAGGGTTGAAAGCTTGAGGAAGAATGAGATGAAGAGAAATACCCCACACCAACAGAGTTCTTTACAGAACCCTGGCTACCTTCATCCATAGAGGAATGCGAATTGGCAGTGTCAGCAGTGATCCCGTTCATGGTGGAATTGACCTGAAGAAATTGACAGAGATGTCAGCTGCGAATCAGGTAAATACATATCCACCTGAGCCACAAACAAATCATATGGGTACTCTTATGGTCTAAACATTCTTTTACAGACATGGTTTAAGGAAGAAAGACTAGAACATTTGTCGAACTCGGGTTTTAGCTGTTCCGATTGTCTTTCGGCTTGAATAAAGTGACTGAATTGGTGATCAGTCCAAGTGTAGTTGTTGAACGTCAGCAATGGAATCCCCAAAGAAGGATATGAAGTAAAAAAAAGATGGTATGTATTTGGTTGAAAAGGTCAAGTTATGTTGAGATAAACATCCACTAATTAAGAGTGAGTGACATCATATTCATATGAAAAGAAGACAAAATAAAAAGAAAAAAAGAAGCAAGTCCATCCATACATGATTAGAAAAGAATCCCACTACCCAAAAAAAGAAAAAGGCCAATGCTTACGAAATCACAACAAACCAACATTACAACAACAACAACAAGAAGATGCTGTTGAATCCCTCATGTCCCTTTAATTGAATGATGAACCCTCTTAATTCTTATCTTCATCCCAAATTTGGTCGGATAACCCAATCAAAAACCCAAAACATGAGTCCAATTCCAACAGTTTATCATTAAGTCAACCACCCAAAAAAGGTTAACTATTTCAGGAAACGTGTAAACGATATCAATTGAAATTGTTAAGCATAGTGATATGAGAAAATAATAATGATGATAATAGGAATTACTGGTAGTAAAGAGAAGAAGAGATGATGAAATAAAAGTACCTGAACAATACGGACGTCAAAAGCAACAAAGGGAAGAGGATCGAGCTGAGCTTGTCGAAGAAGCTTCATGTGGGTCAGCACATCTTCGGCTCTCTCCACATTAACATCCAATGCATATCTGTATGCCCACATTTCATTTCATTTCATTTGAGATAGATGATCAAACATTCAAACAATTAATTAATTAAATTAATTAAATAAATAAATAAAAAAACCTAGCAGGGAGGCGGTTGAAGTGGAGCCAAAGGTGGTCCTCGAAGGCAGGGAGGGTGACGTCAGGGGCATCGGAGTCGTGTTGGAGACGGCGGAGTACGTCGTGGAAGACCTCCAACTTAAGACGTTGGTGATTCCTTGATGTCGGCGAAGCCTTGGCGGCTGAAGAATCAAACCCCGGCAGCGGCAGAGGTCTGCTGCTGCAACTCTCAGTGTCCTCGTCTATCCCCATTTTTTTGTTTCTTACTCTACTCAATATCTCAGTTTATTAGGAATGCAACCAAAGTTATGTTGAATGTTGAATGTTGAAACCTAACTAACATAATCTAAGCATAATAGCTATTAATTAATTAATTAATAATAAATATGGGAGATTATAGATGCTGGAATCATTAGGGAGAGATTCTGGAGAGAATCTGGGAGGATGATTTATTTTGTGTGTAATAGAAGTAACTAATAAGCTAAGAGAGGAAGGCAACACTACTTTGTGTTGGGGTACTACCTACTACTACTACTAGTCTACTAGTAACAACTAACAACATACCACTGCTTGTGGGACCCCCACCTTCACATGCCACCTAGCTTCACCCTTGGGCCCCTCCCCTGCCGTGTCAACTCCCTAGATTTTTTTTTGCCAAACTCCCATCACCTCAGCTTGTTTCGCGATATCAGAGATTAATTAATAAATGAATTCCAGTTTTACTGCTCCATATCCTTTAACTATGAGCACATGTCAGAAGAGCCGTAATAATATTCTGTTTGAATTTGTCACTTTGGTGTCTATTTACCCTGCAAGTTAATTGGATTTCTCAACAATAATAACTATTATACAAGTTCCTTTTTATTGATTGTTTATATTTTGTTGAAATTTCTCTTACATATTTAATTTAAATGTAAAGAATACCTCATTGACTAACTAATACGGAGTACTCCGTAACTGATAGGAGTAATAAAGTGTTTAGAATATTCGGAAGTGGAACATGAAGTCACTCACAATAAGATCCCTTTCAAATTTACCCAATCTGAAAAGCCTGAGCTGAGGTGTATTCCATTTGCATAACCTAAAAGATGGAATGCTAGTATGTTACCCAGAGGGTATACACTGTATTAATTATAGTTAATTAATTATATCTGATTCATCTCTATGTGGCCGACGATAGGATACTAATTACTAACCAGTCCACGCTAGCTCCATTTGCAGTTAGTTTAGTGCTAATCCTTGTTATCTCATCACTAGTTGATAGATTGGTTTCATTTTATAACGTATTATATAAGCAGACCTAAACTACTTTTGATGACATCAAATCTATAACATTGTTCAAGTCTTTGAGAAACTCCCAATTGGTATTTAAAATTTATTTAGCACGCTCCAATTGTTGGCTCGATCCTTTGGTTGTTACCAGCTCTATCATGATTCATGACAACAACATTGTAAAGTATTTCAAATTTTCAAACATATAATTTGATCACTTTAATGACCCCGGATTTTATTTGGCCTACACAAATGAAGTGATGTTAAAATAATGTATTGTTATGTTTATTTTACACGCAAGTAGCGTTGCATATACATTGAATGTTTCGGAGAAGTTGATCACTCTATAAACCAAAAAATTATTCTTCTCCTTGTTGATTGGTTTTGATATATATATATATATATATATATATATATATATATATATATATATATATATATATATATAACAACATCATGTATGCTTATATATGTAAACTCGCTCTTCATTCTAAAGGTTTACTCGTACAGTAGATCGGTTCTTTAATTTTCAAGGTAAGATATCATTGTCTGCATAACAAGCTGGCAGTTCTATAGGAATATCTAATAGTCATAATAATTATACAACAATTTAATTTGAAATTGGGTTTAGAAAGGAAAGAATAAATAAACGGACCCGAAAAATGTCAGTTGAGATTCGTGGTGATCACCATTCGCCAACGAATTGGGAATGTGAAATGGGCGTATATCTATCTATGTGATTCCAATCCTTGTCATAGACGAGCACATCAGGAGCACGAGTGCAATGACGAAATATGCTAGCCCGCGAGTATATAATACTACTATTATGGGTTTGTTGAAGCTTTGAGTAAAGTACCCAATTGTAAACAAAGCTTAATTGCTGAGACTACATATTGCCCATGTCCGACCGATCGAACCTCTCACACTGTATTTTATAAATGAGCAAGTAATTAATAACTGGCTGATGGTCCACTTATTTTGTTACTATTATTTATTACTCGTACATTTCATTTAGTATGGTTGTGTCTCCTGATACTCTAGAGAACAAGAATAAATCAAAAAAGTCAAAAACTTCGAGAAATAAAAAAAACTCGAAAAACTTGCGTGAATGCTTGGATATCATTTTGTTCCAGTTTCCCCAAGTATGTTCACATAATATTGTTTCATATCGGTAGAAATAAGTTGAGGAGATTGATTTATAGGCTAGTGGACCGCTCCTATCAATTGATTGGTTTGGACTTCACTTGGCTTGCATTGTGGCCTGTTTTCGTCAACCTACTCTGACGAGCCCGCAAGGTTGGACGCAATATATTTGATAAGTGAAAGCATACTATATACCGATCACAAAACAAGAGATTAGATTTTAATTCTATACCAAGAGATATTGGTATTGCGCATATTTGGCAGAAATCCCAAATTTTACAAAAAAAAGTTAGTTTGAGATGAGATTGTGAATTCAGAATTGGGGCATAATAATGTTACTACCTCGGATTCTGTATTCACACCAATTGAAGGAGATTGGCTGCTACGAATTAATTAATTAAAGAGCTTATTATTAATCATCAACGAAATGCAGTAATAAGCATGTCATGGCATGCTAGTAGGTATGTAGTTGATGAGCATTATTTTAATTTATTTGATGATCACGATGATGATGATGAACACATTATTATTGCTAAAACAACCACCATAAAAGTCTATAATGTAGTATCTTCGGATGAAGTAGCTAGGTAATTGTAGTAGGTGTGTAGCATCCGGCCAGCTTATTCCAGCCAAAACGACCGTACTAGACCAAATACTTAATAGTGCAAAGTAGTCCTATTTGCTCTAAGAACCTCGTATAAACAGGATGGAACACTTTGTAATAATATATATTGATCGACAATATATATATAAACTAGTACTCTACCTATAAAATCATTTTGGCAGGCCTGTCCAAATTAAATTATGCAAAATTTGATTAAGAAGTACAGATTTAAGCACCTGAAAAGTTGCACAGCATAGGAACCACGTCAAGAGTGGGACCCTCGCTTATTTGTTGTTTAATTAGCAGGATATATAAAGAGCGAGCCATTTCCCCGACGGCAAAATAGTATGTATATGTATTATGTAAGCAAGACGTGTCTAAGAAGCAAAAGATTTGATTAGAATTGAAGGGAAGCAGTAGCAGGCCTGGCGAAACAATCAAATCTTTAAAATTCTGAAATACTACTGTACTAAATAATGAAGCTTATCAATATCTGATGAGGGACCAAAATAAAGCACGTACATACGTACGCAGCTAATTATAAGGAAGTTAAGGGTGAGTAGATCATCATCTATCAGAGAAGAAGGAGTTGAATGGGTCAGTGCGCGTCGTCAAGGGTAAATCATCAGGGAGCAAGAAGGGGTAGTAGCAGTGATGGTAATAAGGAGCAGGTACGACGACAACGATGGAGGTCGATGGGAGGGTGGGCGATGGTTAAGGAGCAGCGTTCCAGATTCTACATCGTCAGGAAATGTGTTTGGATGCTGCTTTCATCGCATTTCAAGTCCACCCATAATTCTTGGTCGTCGTCTACCCCCCCTGTAGGCTATCTATAGCTACTTATTAGCTACTACTTGATTCAATTCCGATCCTCATCATATCATATATCATGCATTGCCTCTTGTATTGTATATAGCTCAGATGATCAAATAGTATGTAGTATAATGTACGTACTAGTTGTTATGTACTCCCCTGCATCCCATGTATATTCCCATGTCAAAGCACATGTATGTATTTTACGATACGATAGATGTTTGGACGTATGATTTCGCTAAGCGAAAGACGTTTAATTTCTCCCTTGAATTGATCAATCATATCATTATTTGTTATGCTGTAAATGTATCCATTCCTCGGCTTAGCTACTGGGCCTGGATTTGCTGCTGCGTGCTTACTAGTATTTGTAGCTGTGTATGTTACTAATTTGCTATTCTTATTCAGTCTGATGATCAACTTTGATAATCCGTACTTATTATATCAAGAAAGAAGAGTAGGAAATCAATTCAAAGCTACTACTCCATAGTCCATACTCGTATGTGATTCATGTGTAATTGGGCTGAAAAGGCCCAATAAGAAAACCCACCGAAAGTTGCAGGGCTGTTGTGTTGCCGCTTAGCTTGAAAGACAAGAGAAGATTGAAAATGAGCGAGGATTTGGATTGGAAGATTCCCTCGCATATTCTTGCGTTAATTTACATAAAATGCCAAACCCAGCTGATAGATTTGTTTCATTATGAGTATTCACATACGGAGTAAGAAACATTGATTCATCAGAAATGAGTCGTCTGAGTAGTGGTAGTATTATCTGTGGTGCTGGTTCTTCTTCTGAGGATGAGCAGCAATACCACCAAGTAATGCTCAAGAGGCTCATCAAGGTTTTCCGGCTACACGGACGTGACAAGCGTGGCCGCAAAATCCTAACCATCCATGCCAAATTCTTCCCTGCTGGTAATTATTATTAACTAGACTCATCACTACATACATATATACTTTTTTTTTTTTGAATTGAATTGAATTGAAGGTGGAAACTGGAAATAATAATAATAATAATAATAATTAATAATGCAGCAGCAGGAATAATGGTGAGTGGGGAGGTGGTGAAGAGATATCTGGAAGATAAGATATATCCAAAATTACAACAACAAGGACAAGGACAAGGACAAGGAGGGAGTAGTTTCTGTGTTGTATACATCCACACCGGCGTTGTGAATTTCCCCGGAATGTCAGCCCTCCGATGTTTCTACGACCACATCCCGGGCAGCATAAAGGACAACCTTGAAGCCGTCTACTTCCTCCACCCGGGAATACAATCCCGCATCTTCCTGGCCACCTTGGGCCGCCTCTTGTTCCTGAGGGTGTACGGTAAAGTCAAGTACATAAGCAGGGTGGATTACCTGTGGGAGCACATCAACAGAAACCAGGTAGAGTTGGGTGATTACGTGTACCAACACGACGAGGAGTTGGAGTACAGGCCGGGCATGTTGGATTACGGTATAGAGAGCGATCACCCAAGGCCCAGCCCCCCCGTGTACGATCATAATGCACCCTCCTCTCTCCGCATCTACTACTCTATGCGATGCATCTCCTAAGCTAGTTCCTTCTACCTAATTAAGCTACATGAATAATGATTGTAGAATCTAATCTCTCACAATATAACCAATTATGCAAGCTTTTTTTTTTTTTTTTTTTGCTTCTGCCTACCTGCATCTTCTAATACTTATCCAGATCATGCATTCAGCATCATGTATTCATGTGTCAATGTATGTTTCGTCTCCTCATCGTAAGGGTTCAATGCATGCCATATATAATAAACTGTTTTTCAATTCTTCCATTTTAAAGAAACAAAACAGTGATCTCGACAGGGTAATTTTTTTCCGATTCTTCTTCTAATCTAGTAATCTGCTTAACCTTTATGCATTGCTCATCAAAAAGAGTTAGGCTATTTGTATATGTCATATATATTGTCAAACATATATGAGAAGTAAATTAGGTTTTTTTTTTTTTTTAAGTGGTGAGATTGAGGAGAGAGAAATGGAAATGTGGTGGGGCATATGGTCAAAAATGGATACATATACATTTGCAAATCTATATCCATATACAAATAGCCTTTTTCCATCAAAAATGTTCCGGAGTATATACTACAACAGTAGGTGGCTTATGATCGTTGTTGGGCCTGAGGTTTCGGAAATCCGAATCCGAGCATGGGCCTGGGTTTTGGAAGGTGTATAATTCGTATTGGACAAGTGAGATTATTAGATAGTGAACAAAACCAATGAGAATCTAGTAAGTACCTAGGTAGCACCGATACGGACTCGGGACACTGATACGGATACGTGACACGGCACTTTGAAATTTAGTGGACACGGACACGGCAAATATAAAAAAATGATAAGTATTTTGAATGCACGTTTTTTCAATTATGCCAAATATGCAAGGATAGGCGGAGGTGAGGTTGGTGCGACCGGGTGCAGGTGGGGCCTCTATCGGACGTCGGCTAGAGGAGGTTTGTCGAAGGTGGAAGAGTCGTTCGGAGTAGGAAGATGGAAAACAAAAGGAGATAGAGAAGTAAAGTACATTGTTGAGCTACCGTTTAGTGTATTTAAAATATGAGAGAGAAAGATAGTTTTTTTTTTTTTAAAAAAAACTTGTCAAAACGACGTAGTTTTGTTTTCTAGGTGAGTATCACAGAGGCACAGACCCACAGTAAGTGAAAAAAAAGAAGAAGCGGGGGATAAATTGGGAAAGTAGAAAAGAAGAAGCGGGGGGTTCTATCTTTTATCATCTTGTTTGGTATTCGGACCGCCTTGTAATAGGTGGCGTCGTGGGGGCAAGTCAAGTCTCTAATTAATTAATTAATTGGGAATTGAAATTTAGACAAAAACTGGGGGGGTTGAATTCAGGAATCAGGATCTGCTTTCTCATCTTCATCCCACAAACAAACAAACAAACAAACAAACAAACAACTGGGCTTCTTTTTGTTCAATTGTCAAAATACAAAAACCCTAAATATTTCCGAAATCAATTGGAGGATTTTAATTTACTGAATACTGAGTTGCTTGCTTGCGACTATTAATAGCAATATATAATACCCAGATGATGATATGATATTATTACCCAGATGGATGATTGATGATGAAGATGATATGATATTATTACCCAGATGATTTTGATGATGAAGATGATATGAGAGGAAGAAGAAGAGTAATGGCCCAGTTTCGTGATTTCTGCTATTCCCGCTTCCCTTGTCTCTCCGATCCTGGTTTGTCTTTCTTGATTGATTGACTTTTGTTTCTATCTCTTTTCATTTTAATAATAATAATAAAATTTTGCAGGTCGGAGATCGGCGATATGTCTGAAGGTGATGTTGGTGATAATTCACGGCGTCTACTTGTCGGTTCTCATCCTCGTCGATTTTGACAACCTCTTTCACTCTAACCACCCTTGGTAAGGACTACTACATCTCTCTCTCTCTCTCTCTTCCTTGTCACTCACGCTACTCTTAGATTCATTCATTCATTCATTGATTTGTATGTCTCAACTCTCAAAAGGTGTTTTGGATTGTACCTCTTGCTTTTTGTGACCACGCTCATTCAATATTTCATCACCTCAAACACTTCCCCCGGGTAAACTACTTCTCACTCACTCACCTAATACCAATACTACTATTATACTTCTTTGCTGCTTTCTGCATTTCCAAATCAATCAAACTAACTTTGGTTCGTTGGTTTGTTCAGCTATGTACTCGACGCAATGAGGTGTATTGCTCAAACCCCGACTTGCATTCCTTCCAAGTAATCTCACTTTTATGCTTCATTCTTCTTTGTATTCTACTCTTCGTCTATCTTCTATTAACTTCCACTTCTCATCATCATCATCATCAAGCAAAGACACGATGCTACAACTAATCCACTTGTTCTCGGGAATCACCCAACATCATGGACCAAGCTCGTCATGGAAATGTATCCTCCCGGTTCCTCTATGAGGTCTGCATTTCCCTCCTTCCTATTCACTTGACTTTTGCAATTCAATCAAATTTAAGGATTACAATGCAACTCTATGAAATTTACGCCACTTGCCATATTCGTAAGGCTTCTCTTTCAGAAACTCTGTCTCTTTGCTTTTTGATTGTCAATGTATTGCTACACTAGATGTTACTTGAGAAACTTCAAATCATTTACTTTCCGTTCCTTTGCTAGAGTTATTGTTGCCCGACAATATAGCACTGAAAATTTCTCTTGTTTCTTATTGTCCTCTCTTATTATGCCAGACAATGGACTTGCACTTCTTGCAATGTTTTGCAGGTACGGCGTCTTGCCCTTTTTTTTTTTTTTTTTTTTTGGAATACAAGTTCTTTATATCGTATCTATCTTTAGATTGTGGCATTGTGATATTTGCAGTCATTTAAAACAGAACAATGTTTCACTGATCAACCCCCCCCCCCTAGCACTCTCTCTTTCTCTGCCTTGTTGTAGTTACAACAGGCAGTGGTTCTTTTTACACTCTTGCACTTGTGCAATATATAGTTAAAATTTGTAGGCATGACCGCTTGAGGGTGCCAAGAAGAGTGTTAGGCTGTTAGCTACTGAGTATCCAAACGCTGAATCTCACTGCCATAGATGATTAACCGGAGCCAATGCTACCTTTACTGTCAATTCCATCAACGGTTCCGCTTTTATATTGCAGTTTCCTTTAATATTTGCTGTCTGTACTGACTCACTTTTGTGAATTTTCCGACACGTCTTTGCAGCCTCCTCGAGCAAAGCATTGCCATGACTGTGATAAGTGTGTTCTTCAGTTTGACCATCATTGTGTTTGGCTTGGAACATGCATAGGGCAGGGTAACCACTGTCGATTTTGGTACGAATTCTTATGGAGTAATATTATTACTTACATTATGTCATAAATCAAGTGTGTTTTGGGCTCCTAGATTCTCGCTTACATTCTAATAAATTTCTTTGATTGATTTGTATGATGTCATTGTTGGATTCTAGGGGTTAGCTTTATGATGAGATTTGCAATTGAAAGGGTAGTTCATAACTCACTGGTCTGAAGAATATAGTGGTAATTGATGGCTTTAGTTTTCGACACGGGTAATGCTGCTTACATTCTAATTCCTCAAGGCCTGAACCCGCCATAGGCATTGAGGCGAAGTTGTAGAGTGGTAACTAGTTTAAGGGCCCGACTCACGCCTAGGCTACATATGTATCACACAACTTAGTTACCGTAATTACCTAAATATTAATTTTACTTTCTTGCCACCCGTAATTTTTTATAATACATTAATCCTACTTCTCCGTCACATGTTATTTTCCTTATATTTTATTTAGTTCTTTTTGTGGCAAGTAACCAAAGTTGAGTAGCTATTGTACATAGCCATTTTGGGCCACTTTATTATAAATAGCCAACTCTTATAATTTTTTTTTTTTTTTTTTTTTTTTT
Organism: Spergularia bocconei; assembly: GCA_963457585.1. Lineage (NCBI taxonomy): Eukaryota > Viridiplantae > Streptophyta > Magnoliopsida > Caryophyllales > Caryophyllaceae > Spergularia > Spergularia bocconei. The sequence continues at coordinate 97,181 of OY734945.1, read as the reverse complement.
TTTTACCATAGACGCTATGAGAGGGCCCATGAAAGATATGCGAGGCCGATTCTGAGTGCTTTATGCGCCTCTAGTGCACGTCACCCATTGAGGCTAGTGTGGTTTTAGCCGATTTGGGGCAACCTATCATAGATTTTAGCTCTAATATTTTGCCAAAACACATAATAAGACCTCTAGGATCTCCCACAAAAACATTAAGCCGTTTTTTGTGCCATGGTTTTTTTGGTTAGAAGCCCTTGATGAAAATGCATGTCAGCTTCTCTAGTTAGGGAAGTTCTTATAGCCCCTTTGGCACACGATACTCTTGAGGCATCGTTCTTTTTGACGGATTTTGGGACTTACCATATGTTTTGGGTCTGATGCTTTGCTGAAATCCATAATATTACCTCTAGGTGCTTCCGTAATAAGTTAAGCCATTTTTATTTTGGAGCCATTTCGGGCCAATGCTGTAGATTATATACTTTCGTTTTGGCAAACCACTTTCTTTTAAGCAGTCAAATGTTCTCAAAACTTTACTTTAGGCTGTTTTGGAATACCCTTGCTGGATAAAGGGTCCGGTTAATGTTTTTTAAGCCCTTTCGTCAATCGTCACCTCTTGAGGTTAGGTGCGTTTTTATCGATTTTGGCATTTCCCGTAGGATTTGGCTCCTGATAATTTGCCGATTCTCATAATATGATCTCGAGGGATCTCCACAAAAATTTGAGCTGTTTTTGTATACGCGTATCTGGTGAACTTCATATACTTATTTGTCAAATTTCTATTAATCATAATATTTGTCTATTATGTTGCATTTTTTTTAACTATTTTTTTTCGTAACAAGAGGTTCGATTAAATAATATTTGTATTCATACTATATCAATAATTGTCTAGAAGTAGCCCCCAACATGGCTAGTCAAAAGCAACAAACAAAAGTGGGAAAAACAGTGAATAGAAAGGAGGATAAAATTATTTTCTTTTGCCATCATGTAGTATAGTGCCAAGCGTCGAACTAGGAATAAGGAATTGCGTGGTTCGAGGTTTATATATATAGTTTTAGGTTAGATTTAGATTAGATTAGATCGATAGTGTTTGTAACTTGGAGTATAAAAGTATTAGAGGCTATATTTTCAAGATATTGGAAAGGTTTTCTGATAGGGACTACCATGTTTCTTGGTATCTTTTTCGTTTATCTTATTATTTTTTTTTGAATGTCCTCTTAAAGAAGTATCTCGTGTGTTTGTAGGTGGTATATCTGTGAAGAGACAGCGTTGTGCATTTGGACTGCCATCCTGTATATTGCATATCTGAACACCAACTTTTCAAAATCCTGGTATCCCCTTCTCTGAACGTGTTAAATAAAATTGATGAAATGATGTCATCTAGAAATATCTTTAGCTCTTTTGCATCTAAAACCAAGTATTAGTTAGCTTCTGTTTTTCTTTCTGTTGAAGCTCTTAACTCTGGAGGGATTTAAGGAGAAAGTTAGGAGCTTTTCTTATCAAGAGAAAGGAGATATTATGGAAAATATCTTGAATTTCGTTTTTGGAAAAGATTGGACCATAGGGAGGTACAAGAAGGATTCAAATCCCTCCTTTATTTATTTTGGATGGAAAAGATTGTTCCCCTTCCCACACCCTGATAAACTGTTGAATACCTGCGTGCCCTTTGGCCTTATCTCTGATGATTGTTGAAGAGGAAGATAAAAGTGAACATTTGTTTAATTCTCTATTATTTACTGGGTGTGAGGGAGTCGGCTGTAAGTTATTGTAATGGAGTTGTGGTTATCTGATTTCTAAGTTGCCTCTTGGAGTGTCATCAGGGTCCAGGCTTTTAAATACGGAGTAACTTTTACAAAGGTGTTTTTTAGTTGTGTGGAAGTAGTTCATATCGAGCAGAACTTGTTGTTCCTTGCGCTGTGAGTGCAATTTTTTTTGATAGCCTCAAGCCCAGGGACCATGTTTTGTCATTTTAGCCCCGTCGACACTTGCGTAGCATGCCCTTGATCTCTTTCAATCCAAAGTTGTACTCCGTATCATTTAATTACTTGAACCTTCTCAGGTCGGTGGACGTAGTGATGCTGGGATTGCTCATTGCTTTGTCAATATCCTTGGTATTTCTTGTGCTTTTGCTTATATTTCACAGGTCAGTACTGTGCTTTAATGTGGTTTTCAGTAGGTTGTGACTGGGTGACTGCTGTTAAGATCATGCTTGTTTTGGCAATGTTGTTTCTCACTGTGTTATCATGTTGACATATCTGCAGTTACCTTGTTCTGACAAATCAAACAACATACGAGCTTGTAAGGCGTAGACGAATCGCATACATGCGGTTAGTGATCTACTTTATGAATTTGATCATTTATACAATTCCCTAGCAATTGATTGAGATTTTCAATCGCAAAACTGTGGTGATTGTTTCTTGAAAAAGATTTGGCATTATTGTTTTATCATAAGTTTGTTACATATTGCGATGACTTGTGTTTAGACAAAGGTGTGTCCACTAGAAAGGAAATTGCAGCTTTATGGATTAAGTACCTCGAACGAGGAGCGTGTTTGCGAGTAACGTCGAAGAAGGGTGTATTCATGTTGAATGTATAAAATATAATTGTCCAATCTGCACAATCTTGATGATGCACTTGTTAAGCTCGTGTTTGCGAGAACAATTTGGGACTTCCCCTAGTGTTCTGCTGAAAAATCTATTTTTGTTATGCAGAGGAATACCTGAAAGAGTATACCCTTTCAGCAAAGGCATTTGGCAGAACATTTACAAATTCTGCTGGGCTAGGAGTAGTATATACAATCTGGAACCTTTACCATCAGCTGAAGAACTTGAAGTTAAGAGCAGACCACTTGCATTTTCTGATGTTATATGCTGCCGTTGTTGCTGACATTGTGACCATGAAGAGGTTTCATAGCTGTGTAACATTATTAGGTTTGCGGCACTGTAAAGGTCTTGGCACTGATGTGTCTGAGGATTATGATGTATTGATAGTTGTATTTCTCTCAGAAATATCATTGCACTCCATTTTGGAGTGAGACTGAGTTTGGTTATGCCCTTATTGGCTCAGCTTCAATGCTTCATTGACATTTATTTTATTAGTGACCAATGCACAAAAGAGATTGCCCGTGATATGCAGAAACTTTTGACTGCTTTGAGTCCAACTTTATTACAGTGATTAGGAGCCTAGACGAGTAAAAACTTTGAAAGGCCCCATATAGTTGGTACAACATTTTTATGAGATGAAAACTAGAGCGTTTTCAATTGAAGTCATGAACTCTTAATGTTCCTTTTCGCGAAGACTTAGTGTAGCAAACGGCAAATCATTTCCAGCTTATCTGTGTTGCAAATCTTGCAATCATCTACCGGAGCTCAGCGGCAATTCTATGCCCAGAAATAGCTTGGCATAATGGCTGGATCTTCACGGCCCCTATTTTCGCAATTAAAAAGCTAGCCCCAAAGTTAACAGCAAAACGCTAACTTACCCACTTGTTCCAAGTTGTGATATGGATAATCAGACTGGTGATCGATACAGGCAATTCCTTTTGACCAGATTCCTGAATGGTCGTTCAATCATAATCTGACTTATCCCTCAACTGTACAGCAGTCAAGTACAGACCATGTTAGCCTTTCAACGGAGGTCTGAAATTTAGGCTTGTCCTTTCCTTCCTGCCTTCCACTTTTTAACAGTGAAAAGCTTGGTTCTGTTGGTGGATTTTGATGTCTCAGGTTCTGAAGGTAGCATAGCAACACCCATTTGATGATGGCTATTGCTGCCTTTGTCATCCGCAAGCAGTTTCAATTCAAATGCACCCCTAGTAAAACTCCTCGCGACCTGCATAAATGACGAATCAGGTGGTCAAATCAATGAAACAAAAAAAAAAAAAGCAAGACATAAAGCTCAAGTTGAATTTACACAAGTACTACACTACTGCCCCGGTACCCTCTAATGTGAATGGCATAATTGCAAAATACAAAAAATTTCAACTTGCGCTGACTGAAACCAAATCAATATAACAGGGTTGATAATAACTGAGTAGTAAGTTCAGATGACTGTCACAAGTAACCCATGTTCTGACCATCAGTTAGCTGGCCACTTGCTTATACAGGGTAGGCTACCATCTACAACATCGTGTGCTGAAATTTCATTTAGCAAACAAGGTCTTTGTGATGGGAAGGAAGGGACACCAACCAAGAGTTATCCCTTATTCTAGCCATCAGTTGCTTGCCACTTGGATAATATACCATTTTAAATCCCTTATTAGATATGGGAGCCGGTTTCCCTGAATTAGTAGTTCTCTAACCTTCTTTGTAACGTCACCCGACAAGGATAACAAGCCTCTTTTCCAACTTTTGGAATCCTACGAAAGGTTTTTGGCTCTAAATTATTGACATTACGCAAAATATTACCTATAGAGGCTCCTACGAAAATTTGAGACATTTTTAAGCCGAGGCTATTTTTGGCCAAAAAACGTGGATAATATACTTCGATTTTAGCCAATTTTTACAACTTTTTCGAAAGTAGTAAAACGTTGTAAAAACATTATCACGGACACCGTTTTAAACCCCTTATTAGATATGGGAGCTGCATTCCCTGAATTAGTAGTTCTCTAACCTCATTTGTAACGTCACCCGACGAGGATAACAAGCCTCTTTTCCCACTTTTGGAATCCTACAAAAGGTTTTTGGCTCTAAATTATTGACATTACGCATAATATAACCGACAGAGGCTACTACAAAAAATTGAGACATTTTTGAACCGAGGCAACTTTTCGCCAAAAATTGTGGATAATATACTTCGTTTTAGCCAACTTTGACAACTTTTTCGAAAGTAGTGAAATGTTCGCAAAACATTATCACAAACACCGTTTTATATCTCTTATTTGATATGGGAGCCGATCTCCCCGAATTAGTAGTTCTTTAACCTCATTTGTAACGTAACCCGACGAGGATAAAAAGCCATTTTTCCCACTTTTAGAATCCTACAAAAGGTTTTTGGCTCTATATTTTTGAAATTACGCATAATATTACCTATGGAGGCTCCTACGAAAATTTGAGATTTTTAAGCCGAGGCTATTTTTGGCCAAAAATGTGGATAATATACTTCGATTTTAGCCAATTTTTCCAACTTTTTCGATAGTGAAACGTTCTCAAAACATTATCACGGACACCGTTTTAAATCCCTTATTAGATATTGGAGCTGCATTTCCTGAATTAGTAATTCTCTAACCTCATTTGTAACGTCACCCGACGAGGATAACAAGCCTCTTTTCCCACTTTTGGAATCCTACCAAAGGTTTTTGGCTCTAAATTATTGACATTACGCATAATATTACCTATAGAGGCTCCTACAAAAATTTGAGACATTTTTCAACCGAGGCTATTTTTGGCCAAAAAACGTGGATAATATACTTCGATTTTAGCCAATTTTTACCACTTTTTCGGAAGTAGTGAAAACTTCTCAAAACATTATCACGGACACCGTTTTAAATCCCTTATTTGATATGGGAGCTGCATTCCCTGAATTAGTAATTCTCTAACCTCATTTGTAACGTCACCCGACGAGGATAACAAGCCTCTTTTCCCACTTTTGGAATCCTACCAAAGGTTTTTGGCTCTAAATTTTTGAAATTACGCATAATATAACCTACAGAGGCTCCTACAAAAATTTGAGACATTTTTGAACCGAGGCTAATTTTCGCCAAAAATAGTGGAAAATATACTTCATTTTAGCCAACTTTGACAACTTTTTCGAAAGTAGTGAAATGTTCTCAAAACATTATCACGAACACCGTTTTATATCTCTTATTTAATATGGGAGCCGGTTTCCCCGAATTAGTAGTTCTTTAACCTCATTTGTAACGTAACCCGACGAGGATAAAAAGCCTTTTTTCCCACTTTTAGAACCCTACAAAAGGTTTTTGGCTCTATATTTTTGACATTACGCATAATATAACCTATAGAGGCTCCTACGAAAATTTGAGACATTTTTGCGCCGAGGCTACTTTTGGCCCAAAAAAGGTGGATTATACTTCGGTTTTAGCCAATTTTTACAACTTTTTCGAAAGTAGTGAAACGTTCTCAAAACATTATCACGGACACCGTTTTAAATCCCTTATTAGATATGGGAGCTGCATTCCCTGAATTAGTAGTTCTCTAACCTCCTTTGTAACGTCACCCAACAAGGATAAAAAGCCTCTTTTCCCACTTTTGGAATCCCACAAAAGGTTTTTGGCACTAAATTATTGACATTACGCATAATATTACCTATAGAGGCTCCTACGAAAATTTGAGACATTTTTCAACCGAGGCTATCTTTGGCCAAAAACCGTGGATAATATACTTCGATTTTAGCCAATTTTTACCACTTTTTCGGAAGTAGTGAAAAGTTCTCAAAACATTATCACGGACACCGTTTTAAATCCCTTATTTGATATGGGAGCCGGTTTCCCCGAATTAGTAGTTCTTTAATCTCATTTGTAACGTAACCCGACGAGGATAAAAGGCCTTTTTTCCCACTTTTAGAATCCTACAAAAGGTTTTTGGCCCTATATTTTTGACATTACGCATAATATTACCTATGGAGGCTCCTACGAAAATTTGAGTCATTTTTAAGCCAAGGCTATTTTTGGCCAAAAAACGTGGATAATATACTTCGATTTTAACCAATTTTTACAACTTTTTCGAAAGTAGTGAAACGTTCTCAAAACATTATCACGGACACCGTTTTAAATCCCTTATTAGATATGGGAGCGCATTCCCTGAATTAGTAATTCTCTAACCTCATTTGTAACGTCACCCGACGAGGATAACAAGCCTCTTTTCCCACTTTTGGAATCCTACCAAAGGTATTTGGCTCTAAATTTTTGAAATAACGCAAAATATAACCGACAGAGGCTCTTACAAAAATTGACACATTTTTGAACCGAGGCTAATTTTCGCAAAAAATCGTGGATAATATACTTCATTTTAGCCAACTTTGACAACTTTTTCGAAAGTAGTGAAATGTTCTCAAAACATTATCACGAACACCGTTTTATATCTCTTATTTGATATGGGAGCCGGTTTCCCCGAATTAGTAGTTCATTAACCTCATTTGTAACGTAACCCGACGAGGATAAAAAGCCTTTTTTCCCACTTTTAGAATCCTACAAAAGGTTTTTGACTCTATATTTTTGACATTACGCATAATATTACCTATAGAGGCTCCTACGAAAATTTGAGACATTTTTGCGCCGAGGCTACTTTTGGCCCAAAAAAGGTGGATAATATACTTCAATTTTAGCCAATTTTTACAACTTTTTCGAAAGTATTGGAACATTCTCAAAACATTATCACGGACACCGTTTTAAATCCCTTATTTTATATGAAAGCTGCATTCCCTGAATTAGTAATTCTCTAACCTCATTTGTAATGTCACCCGACGAGGATAACAAGCCTCTTTTCCCACTTTTGGAATCCTACCAAAGGTTTTTGGCTCTAAATTTTTGAAATTACGGATAATATAACCTACAGAGGCTCCTACAAAAATTTGAGACATTTTTGAACCAAGGCTAATTTTCGCCAAAAATCGTGGATAATATACGTCATTTTAGCCAACTTTGACAACTTTTTCGAAAGTAGTAAAATGTTCTCAAAACATTATCACGAACACCGTTTTATATCTATTATTTGATATGGGAGCCGGTTTCCCCGAACTAGTAGTTCTTTAACCTCATTTGTAACGTAACCCGACGAGGATAAAAAGCATTTTTCCCATTTTAAGAATCCTACAAAAGGTTTTTGGCTCTATATTTTTGACATTACGCATAATATTACCTATAGAGGCTCCTACGAAAATTTGAGACATTTTTGCGCCGAGGCTACTTTTGGCCCAAAAAAGGTGGATAATATACTTCAATTTTAGCCAATTTTTACAACTTTTTCGAAAGTATTGGAACATTCTCAAAACATTATCACGGACACCGTTTTAAATCCCTTATTAGATATTGGAGCTGCATTCCCTAAATTAGTAATTCTCTAACCTCATTTGTAACGTCACCCGACGAGGATAACAAGCCTCTTTTCCCACTTTTGGAATCCTACCAAAGGTTTTTGGCTCTAATTTATTGACATTACGCATAATATTACCTATGGAGGCTACTACAAAAATTTGAGACATTTTTAAGCCGAGGCTATTTTTGGGCAAAAAACGTGGATAATATACTTCGATTTTAGCCAATTTTTACAACTTTCTCGGAAGTAGTGAAAAGTTCTCAAAACATTATCACGGACACTGTTTTAAATCCCTTATTTGATATGAAAGCTGCATTCCCTGAATTAGTAATTCGCTAACCTCATTTGTAACGTCACCCGACGAGGATAACAAGCCTCTTTTCCCACTTTTGGAATCCTACCAAAGGTTTTTGGCTCTAAATTTTTGAAATTACGCATAATATAACCTACAGAGGCTCCTACAAAAATTTGAGACATTTTTGAACCAAGGCTAAATTTCGCCAAAAATCGTGGATAATATACTTCATTTTAGCCAACTTTGACAACTTTTTCGAAAGTAGTGAAACGTTCTCAAAACATTATCACGGACACCGTTTTAAATCCCTTATTAGATATGGGAGCTGCATTCTCTGAATTAGTAATTCTCTAACCTCATTTGTAACGTCACCCGACGAGGATAACAAGCCTCTTTTCCCACTTTTGGAATCCTACCAAAGGTTTTTAACTCTATATTTTTGACATTACGCATAATATTACCTATGGAGGCTCCTACGAAAATTTGAAACATTTTTGTGCCGAGGCTACTTTTGGCCAAAAAAAGGTGGATAATATACTTCGATTTTAGCCAATTTTTACAACTTTTTCGGAAGTAGTGAAACGTTCTCAAATCATTATCACGGACACCGCTTTAAATCCCTTATTAGATATGGGAGTTGCATTCCCTAAATTAGTAGTTCTTTAACCTCCTTTGTAACGTCACCCGACGAGGATAAAAAGCCTCTTTTCCCACTTTTGGAATCCTACAAAAGGTTTTTAGCACTATATTATTGACATTACGAATAATATTACCTATAGAGGCTCCAAGGAAAATTTGAGACATTTTTCAACCGAGGCTATTTTTGGCCAAAAAACGTGGATAATATTCTTCGATTTTAGCCAATTTTTACCACTTTTTCGGTAGTAGTGAAAAGTTCTCAAAACATTATCACGGACACCGTTTTCAATCCCTTATTTGATATGGGAGCTGCATTCCCTGAATTAGTAATTCTCTAACCTTATTTGTAACGTCATTCGACGAGGATAACAAGCCTCTTTTCCCACTTTTGGAATCCTACCAAAGCTTTTTTGGCTCTAAATTTTTGAAATTACGCATAATATAACCGACAGAGGCTACTACAAAAAATTGAGACATTTTTGAACCGAGGCATCTTTTCGCCAAAAATTGTGGGTAATATACTTCGTTTTAGCCAACTTTGACAACTTTTTCGAAAGTAGTGAAATGTTCGCAAAACATTATCACAAACACCGTTTTATATCTCTTATTTGATATGGGAGCCGATCTCCCCGAATTAGTAGTTCTTTAACCTCATTTGTAACGTAACCCGACGAGGATAAAAAGCCATTTTTCCCACTTTTAGAATCCTACAAAAGGTTTTTGGCTCTATATTTTTGAAATTACGCATAATTATACCTATAGAGGTTCCTACAAAAATTTGAGATTTTTTGTACCAAGGCTACTTTAGGCCAAAAAACGTGGATAATATACTTCGATTTTAGCCAATTTTTACCACTTTTTCGGAAGTAGTGAAAAGTTCTCAAAACATTATGACGGACACCGTTTCAAATCCCTTATTTGATATGGGAGCAAGTTTCCCGAATTAGTAGTTCTTTAACCTCATTTGTAACGTAACCCGACGAGGATAAAAAGCCTTTTTTTCCACTTTTAGAATCCTACAAAAGGTTTTTGGTTCTATATTTTTGAAATTACGCATAATTATACCTATGGAGGCTCCTACGAAAATTTGAGTCATTTTTAAGCCGAGGCTATTTTTGGCCAAAAAACGTGGACAATATACTTCGATTTTAGCCAATTTTTACAACTTTTTACAACTTTTTCGAAAGTAGTGAAACGTTCTCAAAACATTATCATGGACACCGTTTTAAATCCCTTATTAGATATGGGAGTTGCATTCCCTGAATTAGTAATTCTCTAACTTCATTTGTAACGTCACCCGACGAGGATAACAAGCCTCTTTTTCCACTTTTGGAATCCTACCAAAGGTTTTTGTCTCTAAATTTTTGAAATTACGCAAAATCTAACCGACAGAGGCTCCTACAAAAAATTTAGACATTTTTGAACCGAGGCTAATTTTCGCCAAAAATCGTGGATTATACTTCAATTTAGCCAACTTTGACAACTTTTTCGAAAGTAGTGAAATATTCTAAAAACAATATCACGAACACCGTTTTATATCTCTTATTTGATATGGGAGCCGGTTTCCCCGAATTAGTAGTTCTTTAACCTCATATGTAACGTAACCCGACGAGGATAAAAAGCCTTTTTTCCACTTTTAGAATCCTACAAAAGGTTTTTGGCTCTATATTTTTGAAATTACGCATAATATTACCTATAGAGGCTCCTACAAAAATTTGAGATTTTTTGTACCGAGGCTACTTTTTGCCAAAAATCGTGGATAATATACTTCGATTTTAGCCAATTTGACCACTGTTTCAAAAGTAGTCAAACGTTCTCAATACATTATCGCAGACACCGTTTTAAATTCCTTATTAGATATGGGAGCTGCATTCCCTGAATTAGTAGTTCTCTAACGTCATTTGTAACGTCACCCGACAAGGATAAAAAGCCTCTTTTCCCACTTTTGGAATCCTACAAAAGGTGTTTGGCTCTAAATTATTGACATTACGCATAATATACCTATAGAGGCTCCTACGAAAATTTGAGACATTTTTTAACTGAGGCTATTTTTGGCCAAAAAACGTGGATAATATAAATCGATTTTAGCCAGGTTTTACCACTTTTGCGAAAGTAGTGAAAAGTTCTCAAAACATTATCACGGACACCGTTTTAAATCCCTTATTTGATATGGGAGCGGGTTTCCCCGAATTAGTTCTTTAACCTCATTTATAACATAACCCGACGAGGATAAAAAGCCTTTTTTCCCACTTTTAGAATCCTACAAAAGGTTTTTGGCTCTATATTTTTGAAATTACAGATAATTATACCTATAGAGGCTCCTACAAAAATTTGAGATTTTTTGTACCAAGGCTACTTTTGTCCAAAAATCGTGGATAATATACTTCGATTTTAGCCAATTTTGACCACTTTTTCAAAAGTAGTGAAACGTTCTCAAAACATTATCACGGACACCGTTATAAATCCCTAATTAGATATGGGAGCTGCATTCCCTGAATTAGTAGTTCTCTAACGTCATATGTAACGTCACACGACAAGGATAACAAGCCTCTTTTCCCACTTTTGGAATCCTAGGAAAGGTTTTTGGCTCTAAATTATTGAAATTACGCCTTATATCACCTATAGAGGCTCCTACGAAATTTTGAGACATTTTTAAGGCGACGCTATTTTTGGCCAAAAAACGTGGAAAATATACTTCGATCTTAGCCAATTTTTACCACTTTTTCGAAAGTAGTGAAATGTTCACAAAACAATATCACGAACACCGTTTTATATCCCTTATTAGATAAGGGAGCCGGTTCCCAGAATTAGTAGTTCTTAAACCTCATTTATAACGTCGACGAGGATACCAAACCTCTTTTCCTACTCTTGGAATTCTACCAAAGGTTTTTGGCTCTATATGTTTGAAATTACGCATAAGAATACCTATAGAGGGTCCTACAAAAATTCGAGACATTTTTGTGCCGAGGCTACTTTTGGCAAAAAAATCGTGGATAATATATTTCGATTTTAGCCAAATTTGACCACTTTTTCGAGGGTAGTGAAATGTTCTCAAAACATTATCACGGACACTGTTTTAAATCCCTTATTTGATATGGGAGCTGGTTTCCCCGAATTAGTAGTTCTTTAACCTCATTTATCACGCCAGCCAACGAAGATAACAAGCCTCTTTTCCCACTTTTGGAATTCTACCAAACGTTTTTGGCTCTAAATTTTTGAAATTAAGCATAATATTACCTATAAAGGCTCCTACAAAAATTTGAGACATTTTTGTACCGAGACTATTTTTGGCCAAAAATCGTGGATAATATACTTCGATTTTAGCGAAATTTGACCACTTTTTCGAAAGTTGTCAAATGTTCTCAAAACATTATCACAGACACCGTTTTAAATCGCTTGTTAGATATGGGAGCTGGTTTACTGAATTAGTAGTTCTTTAACCTCATTTGTAACGTCACCCGACGAAGATAACAAGCCTCTTTTCCCACTTTTGGAATCCAACCAAAGGTTTTTGGCTGTATAATTTTAAGATTTCGCATAATAGTACCTATAGAGGCTCCTATAAAAATTTGAGACTATTTTGTACCGATGCTATTTTTGGGCAAAAATCGTGGATAATAAACTTCGATTTTAGCCGATTTTGACCACTGTTTCAAAAGCACTCAAACGTTCTAAAAACATTGTCACGGACACCGTTTTAAATCCCTTATTTGATTTGGGAGCCGGTTTCCCTGAATTAGTAGTTCTTGAACCTCATTGGTAAAGTCACCCGACGAGGATAACATGCCTCTTTTCCAACTTTTGGAATCCTACCAAAGGTTTTTGGCTCAAAATTTTTGAAATTACGCATAATATTACCTATAGAGGCTCCCACAAAAATTTGAGACATTTTTGTACCGAGGATATATTTGGCCAAAAATCGTAAATAATATACTTCAATATTAGCCAATTTTAACCACTTTTTCGAAAGTAGTGAAATGTTCTCATAACATTATCACAGACACCATTTTAAATCCCTTATTAGATATGGGAGGCGGTTTTGCTGAATTAGTAGTTCTTTAACCTCACTTGTAACATCACCCGAGGAGGATAACATGCCTCTTTTCCCACTCTTGGAATCCTACCAAAGGTTTTTGGCTCTAAAATTTTGAAATTACGCATAATATTACCTATAGAGGCTCCTACAAAAATTGAAACATTTTTGAACCGAGGCTATTTTTGGCCAAAAATCGTGGATAATATACTTCGATTTTAGCCAATTTTGACTACTTTTTCGAAAGTGATGAAATGTTCTCAAAATATTATCGCGGAAACCGTTTTAAATCTCTTACTTGATATGGGAGCTGGTTTCCCGAATTAGTAGTTCTTTAACCTCATTTATAACGTCACCCGACGAGGATAACAAGCCTCTTTTCCCACTTTTGGAATCCTACCAAAGGTTTTTTGCTCTAAATTTTTGAAATTACGCATAATGTTACCTATAGAGGCTCCCACAAAAATTTGAGACATTTTTGTACCGAGGCAATTTTTGGCCAAAAATCGTGGTTTATATACTTCGATTTTAGCCTATTTCGACCACTGTTTCGAAAGTAGTGAAATGTTCTCAAAACATTATCACGGACGCCGTTTTAAATCCTTTATTAGATATGGGAGGCGGTTTCCCTGAATTCGTAATTCTTTAACCTCATTTGTAACGTCACTCGGCAAGGATAACCAGGCTCTTTTCCCACTTTTCGAATCCTACCAAAGGTTTTTGTCTCTAAATTTTTAAAATTACGGATAATATTACCTATAGAGGCTCCCACAAAAATTTGAGACATTTTTGTACCGAGGCTACTTTTGGCCAAAAATCGAGGCTACTTCGATTTTAGCCAATTTTAACCACTTTTTCGAAAGTAGTCAAATGTTCTCAAAACATTATCGCGGACATCGTTTTAAATCCCTTATTAGATATGGGAGGCGGTTTCTTTGAATTAGTAGTTCTTTAACCTCATTTGTAACGTCACCCGACTAGGATAACAAGCCTCTTTTCCCACTTTTGGAATCCTACCAAAGGTTTTTGGCTCTAAATTTTTGAAATTACACATAATATAACCTACAGAGGCTCCTATAAAAATTTGAGACATTTTTTAACCGAGGCTAATTTTCGCCAAAAATCGTGGAATATATACTTCGATTTTAGCCAATTTTGACTACTTTTTCGAAAGTAGTCAAATGTTCTCAAAACATTATCATGGACACTATTTTAAAACCCTTATTACATATGGGAGCCGGTTTCCCTGAATTAGTAGTTCTTTAACCTCATTTATAACCTCACCCGACGAGGATAACAAGCCTCTTTTCCCACTTTTGGAATCCTACCAAAGGTTTTTGGCTCTAGAGTTTTGAAATTACGCAGAATAATACCTATAGAGGCTCCTACAAAAATTTGAGACACTTTTGTACCGAGGCTATTTTTGGCCAAAACCGTGGATAATATTCTTCGATTTTAGCCAATTTTGTCCAATTTTTCGAAAGTAGTCAAATGTTCTCAAAACATTATCACGGACACCGTTTTAAATCCCTTATTAGTATGGGAGCCGGTTTCCCCGAATTAGTAGTTCTTAAACCTCATTTGTGACCTCACCCGATGAGGATAACAAGCCTTTTTTCCCACTTTTGGAATCCTACAAAAGGTTTTTGGCTCTATATTTTTGAAATTACGCATAATATTACCTATAGAGGCTCCTACAAAAATTTGAGACACTTTTGTACCGAGGCTATTTTTGGCCAAAAACCGTGGATAATATAATTCGATTTTAGCCAATTTTGACCACTTTTTCGAAAGTAGTCAAACGTTCGAAAAACATTATCATGGACATCGTTTTAAATCCCTTGTTAGATATGGGAGCTGGTTTGCCTGAATTAATAGTTCTCTAACCTCATTTGTAACGTCACCCGGCAAGGATGACAAGCTTCTTTTCCCACTTTTGGAATCATACCAAAGGTTTTTGGCTCTAAGTTTCTATGAAAACCCATAATATTCCATGTAGGGGCTTCCAAAAAACCAAGGGCAAATTTGACTAAAGGGAAGTCCAAAATCACTTAAAAAAGAAGCCAGCAGTCACCGGAGACGGACAAAAGGGGTCCCTATATTGTGTGTGGCCATGGGTGGTCCCGCGGAGACTGATTCAATGTATAGACCACCTAGGCCAGCTGACCTGCCGCGGATTAACTTATTTCAGGGCTTCCTCACGATGTAGGTAGGTCCTTACATGTCTTTAGCTATGTCCGCACCTAATTAATGACCAACAGAATGTGAAAGGGAAGGAATAGGAACTAGTCCTATCACCTGCGGAACTTACAGCTTGCCATTTACTAGACATTGCATTTTGTCAAAGTAGCCATGGCAGGTTTATGGAAATGTTTAATGGTCGTGTTCCCCTAGATTTTGTCTCAACTACAGTGATCGTTTTTCACATAGGAGATTAACTACTGGACAAGCCAGTGTAACTGAAGCCAAATGTCTTCATATTGAAATCTAAATCTCAGTTAATGTTGTTTGTGCGGCATACCTTTAGAAGAATCCATACTTTCAGGGAGCTACTCAAAGTTGCAAGTCTTGTCTTTTTCCCTGAGGTCAAGTAGTCACACATGTGGGTGTCAACTCTCAGTAACAATCTGGGCCAGAACTTGGGCTTCTCGAGGTCTACTTTTTGGTCCATTGTTGCCTGATACATAAAGGGTAGTTATTTCGCCCCATTAGGAATATCAAGATGCGCAAATAAGAAAGATGCTATTAGAAGAGATCACAATAGCTGTAATTTAATGCAACAGAAGTCTATGGTTTCTTCCTTCGTATCAAGTTACTACTAAGGCTCAGACTAATTACTTATATACCAACTTGGATTTTGCCAACATCTTACTACAGAACAAAGTAAAGGA
Organism: Spergularia bocconei; assembly: GCA_963457585.1. NCBI lineage: Eukaryota > Viridiplantae > Streptophyta > Magnoliopsida > Caryophyllales > Caryophyllaceae > Spergularia > Spergularia bocconei. The sequence continues at coordinate 81,353 of OY734945.1, read as the reverse complement.
AATTAGTCTAAAACAAAACCTTACTAGCAAACTGCAAATTCCATGCTCAATTTTTGAAAAGGATGTCTCTAGTGCTTCAACTCTCCCGGTGCCATGACAGCATGTGCAAGGCTCACTTATCATGAATGTCACACTGGGACGGACCTGTTTACATGGTGCAAAGGTACATCTGATTATCAATGACTGGGAATACCATGTTACGAGATTTTTAAAATGAAACATTACTTATAAAAACTAATGAAGCATCAACATTCGACACATACCCTCTTTCTGGTTATTTCCATCAATCCATGCTTTGACAATTCAGAGACCTTGACGGTTGACCGATCCCTCTCAACAGCCCTATTGAATTCTTCAAAAATCAATCTTTTGTTTGCTGCAAAAAATGCGCCCGCGAAATTAGGCGAGAATCAAATCACAATGACAGGTCCTTTTTATAACCAAAAAATCTAGACATTCTTTCTGTTCTAGATCCAGGTCCTTAAGGAAAGAAAAAACTTTAATTTCAACAAGGATTTCATTGCAGAATGCCAGACTTGAGACTTCTGGTTCTTGCGGAATCAAGCCTGCCTAAAGAAAGGAGTACAGTAAGTTTCAAACTTCTGGTAATTACGTCGTTCATCTGTGTCTTTATTATTCCATTAGGCATTACAAAAGAAACATACACAAAAGTACATCAATAATAGTGAAAGAAAGAGGCAGCATTTGCCAGAGTTTACTCACAGTCATCCATCATATCAATAAAATCTACCACAATTATCCCACCAATATCCCTGAGCCGCAATTCCCTGGCAATCTAGAAACATGTGAACCATCAGGAGCTTATTTAAAAGCAAGAAAAGGAACAATGATTTGCAACTTCTCCTACAGAGGGCACTGTATTGCTTGAACAATGTTATTTTTAAAGCTTGTTAGGCATGCATAATCTTTTGAGCTTATGGGGCACAACATTAAGAGCTTAACTCTTTCATCAAGCTTTTCACCTATTTTAAGGATCTTATCCTCCGCACTATATTTTCAGAATTTTCAAACTCTAGCTTCAGAAATCTAAAGTCCATTATTATTATTTTCAAGACTTCAACCTAGGTCAGGTCCGGGCTCACACATTCAGAGTTCAGATAATACCAACCTTTTCGTATCAACACGAACAAAGAATTGACCCAAACCAAAACTTTCAACTCTATATACAATTACAGAAGACTCTCTAATGGATTATATCATACCACACAGTCACCCCAATGAAACAAACAAGATCAAGAGTGGGGGGCGGGGTTGTCCAGGGAGCAGGTCCGAAGATTGCATACATCTACCTGTGCAATCGTACAATAGCTCTTACGACAACTTGTATAAGTGGAACAAAAGGAACAAATTAGGTCTCCTACTCTCCTCAATTGTACTTTCCTCACACAAGCACGAATTCCAACTTCCGGGCCTAGAGATAGCTGTCGATAGTGCAAGGAGCGGTGACAGAGCTAAGTCAGCTAACAAATTAATTACCTAACTGACGACTTGCTAACATGTAGAGAGACTGACGACCAAAAGACATTGAATCACATACTTGTTTCGCAGCAGCGAGGTTGACATCAAGAATAGCTTTCTCTTGTGAGGCCCCTTGACCAAACATTCCATGCCCTCCATTCACATCAATAGAGACTAATGCTTCAGTTTGCTCAATCACTAGAGAGCCTCCATTCGGAAGAGCAACCCTACAATGAGTTGCAATCAGCAGAAATACAGATTTTGCTTTTGCTTGAAAATCAATGCCCAAAAAAAAATGCTAGGTTCTCAATTAAGCTGCGAACAACTACACAGATCAAACGTAATCATGAGTTTATCCTGAAAAATGGTTAGCCCTCCAGAATATGTTTCTGATAGACCTACGGAGTAACTTTCAATTACAAATCCAAACAAATAAATCAACATCCACAAAATCAGACTTGTAGAAATTTGCACTTCACTTCCTCACCTTTTGTTGAGAATATTATTGATCTCTTCTTCAATATTAAACTCATCAAATAAAGGAACTTTCTGCCTGTGTAGCTCAACTCTATCACAGAGATCTGGAGCAACACCCTGCAGATAATTGGTCACCTGGAAAGAGCAGAATAAGAATGAATCAAGCCTCAATTGGGATATGCAATATGCTAGCCAATCAGTGAAAAATAGCTTCTTGAAAAGTTAAAAAGCTTATACACACCCTCTTACAGAAACACATGGCCAATAATGTCTGAATTTTGAGAGAACCATCAATTACATAGTCACACATAGGTTTGCAAATCTGAAAATGTCTTTCGTTTAAATTAAATTTCGGGGTACCATTAAGGTCGTAAGATTAATGGGGCTAATAGAGACCCCAAGAAGACAAGGGACACAAGTCCGAATTTGGAAGGCAGGGATGCAAGTCCACGATATTTCACTACAATCTAAAAGGAGATACAAAGCCTTGATTTTATGTTAATATGGTTTACGTTAGCAGAAAAGTGAGACGGTTGGTCATATACTTCAACATAGTAAGTTTGTTCAACATCTATGGAGACGTCTCTTTGGTCTGAGAGGGGAGCATTGATTGTATCCTAAAGAGGTTCCGGAGCACTTGCTAATCTGCGACGCTGGAAATGGGAACCGAAAGCAACACGAGATTAAGTGTGCATTTATGACAACCTTTCGGTGCCTTTGGTTGGAAAGAAGACCTTTATAAGGAGTTTATCAGCCTCCTTATTACCATACATGGGCCTAAGAGAGCTAAAGAAAGGCTAACGAAGCCATGACACTTCCACCAGTAATTTTTCAAAAGATTCGCCAGCATCCAGAATTTGGGAACGAAGATATAAAATAATAAAATGGCTAAAGCAATCAGCCGATCACCCAATGGGTGATGTCAAAGGTAATCAAGTCAAAAATTCTCTGATCCACTATTGCCAAAGTTGTATCTGGCTTGATCAATTCAGCCAAAATTGCACAAAGCATATGGAACATGGGTCACATAAACCTTTTCAATTGCAAAAATAAGAAGCTCTATGGTTTTAGACTCGGATGTCTGCCAGCATTGCTCAAAATCAAAAAACCATAACAAGTAAACTAGGGAGAAAAAGAATCTCTCTGGAGGCAATAGAAGGCAAACATCTCATACCTCATGGTATGTTCTTGGAGAATCAACAACCATTCTCTTTACCTGAATAGAATCAAAGGAGAAATACAGTAAGAATGAGAAGTTTAATCATGAACTCGATTACAATGTACATAAGAGATAATTTGGGAATTCACTTTATTGTATAAAAACTTCATCAGCGTGTTTATGAAACATAGCAATTCTATCCAAAGACTCATTAGAGAAAAAACCTTCTCATTAAAATAATCCTGGACAACAGAGAGGGTCTGGCCCATAGCCTGGTGCAAAATAACAGGTACAGCACCCTCAACACCTTCATCGGCAGCAAGAGCAGCTGATGTTGCATGTTCCATGATATTTCTCCAGGTTGAGAGCAAGCCTTCCAAGTCCTTGCGCAGTTCATCCACAGAGTGACCTGCAGCGACTGTTCTGACGGTCACGCCAAAACCAGTAGGTTGCAACGATTTTGCTATGACTCTCAAGCGTGTGCGTTCAACACCAGAAATCTTCTTTGAGACTCCAATACTATTGCTATGGGTGATCAATACCTGGACCGAAGAAAGCGAGTAAACAAACTTGCACAAAAGCAAACATACATGCTACAGCAGTTCCCTCGTGAAAATTCAATTAAAGGCACGACACGGTTAGGCAGAGATGTTGTATTACTAACCCAGAATCTGCTTCTAAGCTTCGGATAAGCAGTTAATGTGGGGCCCTTTGAACCCAGTCCTTCTTTCACAACTTGCACTACTATCTTGGTTCCTTTGCGAACAAGAGCCCACATCTCCTCAGCACCTTGAATAATATCAGTGGTGCTTTTATGTCCCTGAACATGAGATAAACGAAGATCTGAATCAACTTTTGGATGGTTCCCGTTCCCATTCCCATTCAAGTGATTGCCAAAGCCGCCGTCATCTTCAAGTTCATGTTCCTCATAATCAGCATCTTCAAAATCAACCTCAGGATCGTCATCAGAAGGTCCAGAGTCATGTTGCTTTAAGATGGCTTGTTCAACAATGCATGATGGAGAGTCATTTACATGATGAGTTTCCTTTGAAGTACCAAAAGGAGGAAACAGGAAGGGTTCTCTTTTAGAGTTAATGTCCATAAGAGATGGTCTAGAAGTCCCTATATTAACAAAAGCACCGCCCATATGAGGAACAAGTTTTGTAACTACCCCAAGGTAAACGCTATCACACTGCACATTACTTTTGACAGGGTCGAGTAATAACTCAACTAGACTTCCATCTTCGAGCACAGCTATTCTTTGCATGGTACAGATGGAGCAGTTTATTAAAATCTCAGTGGAAAGAGAACTCCCCTGAGGGATAGGGTTACTCTCTCTACCAGAAAGAAGTTTTTCTGAAGCTTGATGCTCCTGCTCCTGAAGGGGCATCAGGCTTTGCACGTCAGCATCAGAAACTGACTGAGTATGAATGTCCAAAGGCTCGATAGGAGGATAAAGAAGCCAGGGATCCTCAACAGGATGCTGTCTGTCTCTGTCTGGGAAACACCAAGCACTGGCTTGAGGATTGACGCTCTCAGTTTCAGTAAAGGAACCGGAGATGTGAGGCGATGAGTCTGCTTGAGGCTGCAACAGCCATGGCTCCTCCAGTGGTTGGTATGTTACAGTGTGTTGAGAATGGTATCTGTCGTCAACAGTAATAACATGTAGGAAAAAAGGATCCAGTAGGGAATCAGTGTCGAGGCACTCCACCAAGTCTCGTTGATCTGTCAAAAGTGCTGGAAGTATTAAGAGTTGAGCAGGCTAGTAAAAGAACGAGTGCCATAGTGGGATATATATATATATATATATATATATATATATATACACATACCTGTGGAGGAAGCAGAAATCGAAGGGCGGTTGGAAGGTGATCTTGAAGGAGCATAATTGGATAGAGAGGATACATGTTTAACCCTTGAGAAATAATTATAATTCGGACAAAGCATCTGTTGAAAGCAAATGATAGTTTTTGAGAAATCAACAAATTGATAAAACCCCAAATACAAGACAAAACAAAGAGCACCTTGGCATCAACTCTCCATAAGTTAGCATGTTCAGCAGGAGACATAAGATAAAACCTGCAAATGACCCACTTTGTTAATTCATCAACACTCTATCCAAATTTGGGGAAAATCACCCACAAATATAATCCAACCAAGAGAGGCAGAATATGCGAAAAGAGAAGGAGAAATCGGGAGAAGAACAAAGTAACCAAGAGTAAGGAATTACAATACCAGGTATCAGGTATGTTTGGGATTTCTCAGGCAGCAGACACCATATTACACCATAACTCAGATAAGGAAGGCCCTCCCCTTTCTCACCCCTCCTCCCTCCTTCCTAAAATCTTACCTTTAAAAGTTGTTCCCTTTTTAACCCGCCCTCCCTCCTAACTCCTAAGTCCTAATGTTATCCAACTTTACGGCTTCGCATATGGTATCCTACCCAACAACTTGTAGTCGCCCAAAATTAAAAGCCTACAAATACAATCCCCAATTTTTGGCCCAATAGCCTTGATGGGTGGCCGTTGTTCTATATTTCCTCAAAGACCTCCAAGGGTTGTCCACGCTAATGCTTTAATAATACGTCTACTTTCAATAACCAATAAGTTAAAATAGGTATAAACCAAATCATGTTTCTTTCGGGGGGGTACAATTTGGACAAGATTTGTAAAGAGATAGCACCAACTACAAGTATTGCAAATCCGTACAAAATACAGTAATCGACTGAAATTCATATGCTTATTCTCGTAGAGACGTAGATCTACTAGGACTAGAGAGACGATCCACTTGTATCATAGACAAAAATATGCAGCAGCCTATATCAGGCGTCACATATATAGAGAGAAAATGTAATACAAATGAATAATCAAATGACTTTTATGTTTTGGGGTACTTGAGGTGTTGAAAGCGAGCAGCAATGTCATCATAATCCGGCAACTTGGGGTGAACAGAGGGTGACACTGACACGCCTGAGTTTGTCTTGGTATACGCGTCACTTGTATTCTCCTCATCGCAATCTGAATCATCAAACATTATATCACTATGAAGACGACGGACATTATAGGTGGCACGCCTAGTGTTGAAAGCCGCATCATCCAAGACTCCATTTTCAGAATAATCAAAGCTCTGCGACCTGTTATCCCCATTGCTTCTGTCATACTTTAAGTTTTGATCCTTGGCATCCAATGATCCTGGTTGAGCAAGTTGGGAAGCAGCTTGTGTAGCGGCCACAGCATTGTTGGCAGAATCTGCAGCTGCTTTTGCTGCTGATGCTACATCTTGAAAGCTCGTATCAGTCTTCCCATTTGATAATCTGGCTGTTGGAGTCAACGGTAGAGTCGAGGCACTCACGAAAGTACGCGGTCCTTCCTAATGAACAAACTCACAATCAAAACACAAGGATAAATAAAGTTCTTTTTTTTTTTGTAATTGGCCTATATATAGGAAAAGGGAACTTGAAGTTGTTATTTAATCTTGTTGAGAAGACATATCATTTGCTCAATTGATGAACTGATGATGGATTCATAAAATAAACAAAGGATCTATATATCATAAAGTGTTAGTGTACATACAAGGCGGTCCTCGGGAGGCTTAAGAAGCTCGGCCTCAGTGTGAGTGGCATCCCATTGAACCTGGTATTCCTTTGCTATTTCCTTTATCACCTTTAGCTTCAATTCCCCGGGAGGATTCAGGGCCGACAGCTTCTCAACCAGCTGTTTACATTTCTATTTATTAAATTTAATTGAAATTGAAATTGAAATTGGAATTGGAATTGGAAGGAAAATTACCAGGCGATTGACACCGGAGTCAGGGCGCAGATCAGTGGCAGCGGAGACAAAATCACTTCCATATTTTATACGAAAGATGTCGCGAATGGCGAGGAGTTCGGGAACATCAGGGCATCTCGGGGCAGCAAAGATCAAGCTGGATATGGCTTCTTTGAGATCATTTGGACACTCCCTCTGCTTTGAAATTATACAGAGTCGTGTAACAATTCTCTCACAGAACACCTCTATTATCTCATTTGCAGCCATCATATTCTGCTCTCTTATCACATGTTCAACCTATCAATCACCATTTATTCTTCTTCGATTCAATTCAATCAAATCAAATCAATTTTAAACTCGAAAGATAGAAATCAAGAGAGATAGAATTACGGACCCGGATCCGGGCGGTGGACTCCTGACGGGATTGTAGAAGCATAGCCACGTCGCGTCTCATCTGACGGACCACAGCCTCCCTCTTGTTCCGGAGCAGCTTTACCCTCGCACTACTCATGCGGGCCCATGTCTTGCATTTCGACGAATTGAAGTCCCGCCGGAGAAACGACACAAACTTCCTCAACCCCGACCACATTATTTCCAATCAAAAATTATATATTTATTAGAATAGAATTCACACCAAACAAAGCTTCAAATTCATTTGTTTTTTTAACGGTTACATTTGTTGTCTACTGACTTACTATTGCTGACAAAAAGAATCCCATGTAAAGGTTTCGGAAATAGAGCCGTTACACTTCCCTCTCCTTTTCCACGTGTCGCCCTTTCTAATGTTCTCTCTTCTTGGATACTTTCACACGCTTTACATTTCATTTTTTATATTTATGTTTTTTTTCTTTTCTTTTTTTTTTTTTTACATTTTTGTGTTATCTACTAATACGATGCACATTCCACAAATAGACGCACCTTCAACGTCAACATTGGTTGTGTTCTTCTTCAAATAAAATAAAATAAAAACATTGGTTGTGGTGGAGGGCAAATTAAAGTAGGAAAATTATAGGGTTAATTTACGTGTTACCCTCATATTTTGCCGATCTGTACATGATATCCAATGTTATGTAAATTTGTACAAAATACCCTCGAGATTTGACTGTTTGCACACAGTACCCAAAACTTAACTCTTTCAGTAACACCGTCAACTTTTATTTTTAAACAAAATGGTTAATTCACGTAGTACCCTCGTGTTTTGCCGATTTGCGCGTGGTACCCAGTGTTACAAATATGTACAAAATCTCCTGAAATTTGATTGTTTTTACATGGTACATTTACTTTAAAAATTTCGTTAACACCGTTTAAAAGTTGGTTTCAATGGAGAAGGAAAAAATGCTAGTTATGGTGTTTATTATGGGTGAAAATGATGGTGGTGATGGAAAATGATGAAGATGTTGATGATGGTGGTGGGGAAGATTGAATATGGTAAAGATGAAAGTGGTGGGGGGAAGATAGAGATGGTGATGTAGGAGGGAATCAAGATTGTTTCTTCCTAAGTAACATTGGATACCACGTACTAATCGGTGAACATAAGGGTAGCACGTGAATTAACCCAAAATTATATTATATTGTTTTTTTGTTTGTACTGCTATTAATAAAATGGATGAGCAGCTAGTGCAATTTGATGAGCAACTTCAACTATCGTTGAGCATCTGTATATACACCAATCAACCTATATTTTTTTACTTTATTGGGTGATTTTATTATATTTTACTCATATTGAATGCTCCTTATATTCATGTTTGCTTATTATGTAAATTGAACATCAAAATGTTCTGGGGTACAAAAATCCTCGGGTTATGGTGTAAGAATTAGCAAAGCTAGCGCCTATATATGTGGCTATGTTTGGCCTCCATACGACGTGGCAATATGAACGTCAAGATCAGATATCATTTTTTAGCCTGATTCGTTGCAATTGGTAAACCCTAACACAGATAGATGACTTAGATCTCTGCGTATTACATACATCTTTGAATAAGACTCGATAATTATTAAAGTATTTGGTGATTTTCTAACAAACTACTTCTTGTGAATGAACTTATTTTGAACAAGAAGTGATCATTCATCATGTATCTGATCGATCTCTTGTCGCCACACAATACAAAAATACAACTTATTAATAACAAATATATAATGATGATCAAGTAATAACTAATACGGAGTAAGTAGTAATAACCATGCATGTTTAGCAATGAGGCAGGTGTAATTATATATAATTTAAGTTACAGGGTTAATGTCATCATGGCACATTTTTTTTTTTGAAAGGCCGATGATATGAACATACTAGCTATATAACCACACTGCAGAAATACTGAAACACCAAACTACATCTTTTTATTTAATTTCACCCTACTATATAATTAACACCTCATAAAGACGTAGTTTTCTTTTACTTAGTTCTCGTTCTCTTGCTTTGGTGGGAAGTAACCTCCATGCCCACCATGTCCGTGTCCACCCCCATGTCCGTGTCCACCCCCATGTCCGTATCCTCCACCACCATGTCCGTATCCATTATCACTCTCAATGCCACCGTGTCCATGTCCACCGCCGCCGTGTCCGTATCCACCGCTACCGTGTCCATACCCACCACCACCATGTCCGTATCCTCCACCACCGTGTCCGTATCCATTATCACTCTCAATGCCACCGTGTCCATGTCCACCGCTGCCGTGTCCGTATCCACCACCGCCGTGTCCATACCCACCACCACCATGGCCGTATCCGCCACCCCCATGACCGTACCCACCATATGATCCGTAACCTTCTGGCTTGACATCATCGTTTACGTCCTCCTCTTGAGCATTTTTAGGGTAGTGACCATGATGTCCGCCATGTCCACCACCACCACCATAATGTCCTCCGCCACCACCGCCATGACCATATGATCCGTAACCTTCTGGCTTGACATCATCGTTTACGTCCTTCTCTTGAGCATTTTCAGGGTAGTGACCATGATGTCCACCATGTCCACCACCTCCATAATGTCCGCCATGTCCACCACCACTACCATAATGTCCTCCGCCACCACCATATCCGTTTAATTCCTTTTCTTCATCCGCAGGTTCTGCAAAAATCAAACCAACCAATTAACTCTAATCAGTAGGTGTGTATATATCATGTATGCATGTAGTCAATCGCACGCAAAAAATAATTAAACTTAAATTCCATATGTGCAGGGTTTGTTTATTAGTGGTACGGTCTAAACATGCATCTTTCCAACTAACGTACGTAAAAAGACATTATGTAATACAGCATCTTTATTATGAGATAGATTGAGTACACGTATGATAAATGCTGCGTTCCCATTGATATATCTCACATATATATGCAAAAAAATAAAACATAAGTTAATTAATTAACAAATAAAAAACAATTAAACAAAAATATACATATATGATATATGTACGTTAAAACAAAAAAAAAGTAATTCAATGTTTGGGTACGTAGGTGAACGTGCTTCATATACAAGTATGTAATTAAGTTTATAATATTTAAATAGTACGTGATTAAATTAAGGAGTGAATTGAAGAAATATACGAGTTTGTTTAGTAGCAAGGTCACGAGCAGAGACATGAGAGGCAATAAAGAGTGAAAAGGAGAGGAAAGCAAGAAGCACAAGAGCCCTAGCAGAGGAGGCCATCTTTATCTTAATCAAAAATGTTGTTTGTGAAAGTAACAAGATGGAGTGATAGTAGCTTATTAGTGTGAGTTGCAAGTGAGGAAGGATAGAGTGTGTATTTATAGGCGCAATTAAGGATAAGAATAAGACAAAGTTACCCGTATATATACTCCGTATTAAAAGAGTAGTAGGTGCAATAGTGTTGACTATTCCTCCCACAAATGACCACGTAATATAATCATCTCTTGAATGGTGCGTTAAGATTTGGGGCGATATTGCTAATTGTTAAGAATAATAAAGCATATGGGATGTGGAAACATGAAAATGCTTTTTAAGTTTTCATAATGTTACTGATTTAGTGATAAGACATCACCCCCTATATATTGGCCGCCTGTATCACCCCCATACAAATCAAGAACATACAAGTATACAACTATACAAACCCTATACATCTAGAGGCCAGGCTTCATTTTCACGTAATAATTGCTTTCATTTTTTTTTGAAAAGGATAATTGCTTTTATTTTTTGTTCAGAGATATATCCAAATACAAAATCCTAAGCTAGCTACATACCCAATATGTTTTAAAACGTCTAAACAATTTAATAAAGTAAATTTAAAGCACTCAGTGACTCAATGAGTTGATGGTATACCGTATGTATGTAGCAGTTATACATTATCTTAGTTGAACCAAATACATATACTACATACTTCACGTAATAATGCAGGGCTATCGATAGTTATTTTCATGATCAATTTAAAACATGGTATTATAGACATGGTCGTTGGTTGCAAAATAGAGAAATGTGGTACGATTAGAATTACTATTAGAAATCCTTAACATAGGAAAATACTCTGTGATTGATGTTAAGTTATAACCAATTATTGGGCCTCAAACCATCAGTTTAGACTTTTGGTTGAGTTGGCTCTTTAACATGGTATCAGAGCCTCAGTGACCCTGAGGTCTCTAGTTCAAATCTTGGGAGTCCCCTTCTTTTCAAGTGGAATTTCAGCACAATGTTGTGCATTTATCATCCACATTTCAAGTGGTTTCAGTCCACGTTTCAAGCCCAAATGGCTTTCACGTGAGGGGGAGTGTTAAGATATAACCAATTATTGGGCCTCAACCATCAGTCTAGACTTTTGGTTGAGTTGGCTCTTTAACAATTGATATATAACTATATAAGATCACCATAAGCACTATTATAACCACCACTTACTTACTTAGCTTCTTAACAAGTAGGATCACTATCAGTATTCAGTAGGTTAAATTAAAGTTGCTAACTATTGTCTTATTGACATAGTCAAAATACATACACCAATTAGGATATAGTTCTTAACTAAAGTAAATTAAAAGTTGAAAACTATAATAGTGGGTTTACCTTTAGTTAAAAGTTTACGATAGTCATGAGCATGTTAGATGCATGAATATTGAATATGGATAGATATGCAAAACACAAATCGGCCGCCATTGTTGAAATGGATGGGAGGCTGTATGTATAAAGTATAATTATACTGTATATGATATGTATTCTAGCTCCATCTTAGTTTGCTAAGATGTATGAAAATGTAAATATGTTGATGAGTGATGACATGGATAATAGCTAGCCGTGACTAGGGTTTAAAATTAAAAATCACCTAACAATTAAACCGACACATCATCGCTTAACGGAAAAATCTAACAGATGTTACTATTTGGGTACCATGTGCACAATGTAAAAAGTTTAGGGATACCATATGTAAAAAATTGTCAAGTTAAGTACCATGTGCAATCAGTCAAAGTTCAAGGGTATCACGTGAATTTTCCGTTGAACCTATGTCCGCCAAAGCCGAAATGGCATGGGGAAAGTTTGTTACAAAGCACATGCATCTCATCACCAAAATTACAATCCACAGGACCGTAGAAAAGGGCGGGCGAGCAGGGCGCAGGAACAGGGCCTCCAAATCTTGGGGGCCCAAAATTTCTGGTTTTGTAATATATACAATAATTTCGCTTAGCATAATAACTTAGTAGTCGTAGCCCAGCGGTATGTATGATGAACATATGATCTACTGAACTAGAGCTCGAATCCCTTTAGCTTCTTGTTTCTTGTGTTTTTTTATTTTCATTCCTCTTTGTTTTTTTTTCCCCCTCTTTGTTTGGTTTCTATTCTTTCTTTGTTTCTTTTCTTACCCAGATTATACATGTTTTTCTTCCTCCTATTCTGAATTATCATTTGCTTATTCCAATCATCTCAAAGTGTTTAAAAGTTGTATGCGATTTCCAAACGCTATTGATATTTTAGGGATTCAAATCTATCGTTTCAATCTATTTGGTCCCAGGCCTCCCAAATAAACGCTACGGCCTGACAATCCATCCTCGCAATACAATGTGCTAATGTAATCTCTAATCCTAATATATATCAGGGACTCCTAATTAAGAATGGAAATGTGACCCATAGCTCACCACACTTTCAAGTAAAGTTCTCATAATGATGGCATTTTTTTTCTTTTTTGAATATTTTCAAGGCATTCCTGAGGTTTTCGAAATTTCCAGCTATACACTTCAAAATTCCGAGTTTTCAAAAATATTCCTAAGGTTTGCAAAAAAATGGGGGTTTTCGTTTTTGGTATGCATTTGTCATTAATGAACTCTAACATCGTTAATCATCTTGATGAAGCTTGACTTTTTTTTTTAACAAATTGACCGCTAATAACATAAATTAAAAAAAAAATCAATAATCTTCTCTCAAATCCTTCCCCAATTAACTCGACCACCCATCCCAAGTGTACTCATACAAAAATAATTTCGAAGGCCACGAACATACAAATTAGAACTATTATCATTAACTTATTCAAATGGATATATTTGGAAATGAAAATGTGACGACTCTCTATATAGACAAGTTAGAAATTGTCTACACTTTTGTAGTAAAATTGATTAGAGGCGTAGTTTTTTGTGTAACTAGGAAATGCAAACTGCTAGAGGTCTACAATATAATGTAAACACAATTAATTAATTTGTTTACAATGTAAAATTGAGTTAATAATAGTAAAATTGAGCAAGATCGGAGTAGTAAAACTAATTGTAATGAAAAATCCAGGTAGTAGAATTAATTGTGTGAGTAGTAAAAAAATTTAAGTGTAGTAAAATTATTGCTAATTGTAGACACTTTTGGGTGTTTACACTGTAGTAAACCTCTAGGATGATCCCTTAGGAAATAATTAGATATAAGGAAAGTGAGATGATTAGTATTTATTGATTTTAGAAAGAAATCAAAATTCGGAAATCATCCTATTAATAGATCTTTTTCATATATATATGCGAGTATGCGACATACATGATTTACTACAAATAATTTAAATAAAAAATTACTTTAGTATTCTTTTTACTATATTGTGTCTTTATTTTACTACGCTTGAAATATATTTGATAAATTATATATTTATATAGATAACTTTGTATGTCTTTATGTAGAATATATACTCCTAATATCACCCTGCTAATTGTGTAGACCAAATTGACTCGCTCCCGGCTTACGAACAGGACATACTATAACCATAAGCTAAGGTGGCCAGTTTCAATTCATTACCTTAGCTTGCTTCTTGTCTAGGAAAACGGGACCATGCATGACATAGATACCGACTCAAATGATGGTTAAATCACGGATATGATATTATGATATCATTGACCTCGTTAATACATGCAAGTGGGAGAGCGAGCTGAGGCACAACTGACAGTACAACTAAAGACGGCTTCTTTATCATTTATCGTATTTGGCGCGCGGTCGATCAACTACTTTGTTTTGTTTCGCATGTCAATTTTTTTATTTTTTATTTTCTTCACGACGGAACATGTCAAGTTTAATTTGACAAGCAGATAAAAATCTTATTTATGGTGATGTATATATAGTCAATAGTAGTGGACCTTGGTTTTATGAAGTTGTCTGGAACTTGTTTCATATATAATAAGTGCAGTATAAGACACGGCATACATAAAATCGATTATCGCATATATTTGGCCATCATGAACTATATATAATTATTAAAGCACTGAATTGAAGATACATATATACGTCCTCCGATCCGTAGTTAAAAAGAAGCAAATAAAGGTGGCATATACTAGTATGATATACTCCAAATATATATATTTCAGTTGAAAGCATGCAATAGGTACATTATACTTTATACGTATTACATGGCACTGAAATTACAAGTAAAACAGCTGGGCGATGATGTAAATAAAGATGCTGTACTATACATATTACAAATTAAAGCCATACATGCGGCAAAATAACTCCATCCCATGTTTTTATTGATCTCGATCATCTTCATTCATTTCCTTTTCTTCTAGCTTATTAGTTGCCGTTTTCTTGCTTAGGTGGGTAGTATCCACCGTGTCCACCGTGTCCATAACCACCGTGTCCATATCCTCCACCGCCGTGTCCGTATCCTCCACCACCGTGTCCGTATCCTCCACCACCGTGTCCGTATCCACCTCCTCCATGTCCATACCCACCACCACCTCCATGTCCATACCCACCACCACCGTATCCGCCACCGCCATGATGACCGTACCCATATCCTTCTGGGTTGACGTCAGATTTTACGTCTTTCTCTTCAGCATTTGGTGGGTAGTGACCGTGTCCACCACCTCCATAGTGTCCTCCATGACCACCACCACCTCCATAGTGTCCTCCACCACCTCCATAGTGTCCACCACCACCTCCATAGTGTCCACCACCACCTCCATAGCGCCCTCCACCACCTCCATAGTGACCACCACCATATCCATCTAATTCCTTTGCTTCATTATCTGCAGGCTCTGCGAAACTCAAATTTGAACAGTAACTTTAATCAGAAGCTGTAACTAACTGCATGTAGTCAATCGCAAATTATTAACTTAGGATGAACTAGCTAGACATACATCTTTAAAAACGTTACATACTTGATAATTACAAGCAATGCAATGAGGTCAGCTAGAGTTGATCGAGTTATTATTATCACTACTTGTGGGTACGCTACTACGTGCGTGGTTTTACGTATGATCGATCATTAAATTTATACTTCATTATTAACAAGCTAAGTAAGGATCGGAGTAACAGCTACCGAGTATTTGTTCACGTATGTATGTAGTACGTAATTATTAGAAGTGAAGAAACATACGAGTTTGCTTAGCAGCATCAGAGGAAGTGGACTCCGAAAGGTCACGAGCGGAGACTTGAGAGGCAATGAAGAATGCGAAAGAGAGGAAAGCAAGGAGCACGAGTGCCCTAGAAGAGCAGGCCATCTTAGCTTAGCTTGTTTTGTTTTTGTTTTTGTGTTTAGTAGTAAAAGATCAAGTAGTAGAAGTGTGATCGATGAGTTGTAAGTGAGTGAGGAGATGGTAGCGTATTTATAGGCGGATGGATGAAGGATAAGACAATGTTAATAAATGGTGTGGGGGAGAGAGTTGTTGGAACAGTGTTGACTATTCATCCCAAACAAATCCACGTAATACTTTACAAATTACAATGCTGCGTTGTATGGTCTTAAAGAATACTCCTTATTACAGGATAGGTCCCCTGCCTCCTAATTAATTAAAAGATTTGATTATAATAGATATCATATTACAGTACTATTATTAGTACTGTGAGTCTATGGGATGTGGAAACATGAGAATGCTTTTACTCTTTCTGCTATGTATTACTGTACTGGTTTTGTGACATGACACCCGCAACTGGAAACACCTAAACATTTACCGCTTAATTACGGAGTAACATATTTTCGAGACTACAAACACCATGGTATGTAAAAGGTTGAGCCTCGCTCATAGAATAAAAAATAAAAAATTAACTTTTAAGTGTACTCCAAACTTCTTTGTTGTGAATTGAATCATCTTGCTTCTTGTACTCTAGGAGAACATGCTATAAGCATTGACACTTACCAAAATAAGGGCGAATATTAGCGAAATGAGTTTGGATTTTACTAATGAAGTTGATCTTTGATTGAGTTAGTTGAGTTTGCTATAATTAGTAATAGGGTGATCCTAAGAGTCTACATATGGACAAATCAAAAATTGTTTATACATTAGTCCTTATATCCCCAAGTGTAGTAAAATCAAGATGGTACATCACCACATTGGTTGCTAAAAACAGTCGCTAATTTGCAACCGAGTCATCTTGGTTGCAAATTAGCATCTGTTAACTTTAGTCGCAAGTTTGCAAAATAGCAACTATGCAAATTAGCGACCAATTTGCGACCACAATAAAGGCTGCGACCAGGGGTTTAGCGTCCACTTATATTTGGTCGCACATCGGTCGCAAAGCTCATTTTGCGACAATTTTGCATCCGATATTGCAGTCGCTAATCAACCTTTTTCTTGTAGTGACATTTTTGAAATTTTATACCGCGCATAAGATGGTTACTAGACGACGATTCATGTTAGCCGACCCCAAATTATTTTGGAAATAAGGTTTGGATGCTATTGTTGTTGTTGTTGTTGTAATAAGTGTGTTACCTACCCCCTCTATTGTGAGAAGAACCGTCATACTCCTTATGCATTTGTGCTCAGCATGGTTTAGTTTACCATTGTAATAATTGTATTGTATAAATGTCGAGCTATTTTGTTTATGTCATCGCAAGAATCACCTTTTACCAAGTAGGTTGAAGTTTGGCTACTATATTTTTCTAAAAAAAAAAAAAAAAGTTTGGCAACTATTGCCTTGTTGACGAGATCAAAATACATAGGAGTACACTACCAATTAAGATACTATAATATAGTGGGATTCAAAATAACCCTAGTTTTAGGTTATATACTCCCTCATATTTTGTTTCCTACAAAAAATTCCGTGCTATTTTAATTGTGGAACATAGGGGGAGTATTATCTTTAGTTAAAAGTTTACATTAATTTTGAGGATAGATAATTAGATGGGCAAAAAAGACACATTGCCCGCCAAAGTTGAAAAATGGATGTGGGGGGACATAGCAATATTAATTATTATGAGCTTTGATTTTGCAGAGTAAAGATATGGTGGATCGAGCTGGAGTAATGTTGTGGGTATGAATGTTTTATATATATGTTTGCATTGACAGAGTCGTGAGAGCATGCAATTGAGTGAGCGAAAGAATGAGTAGTTACTAGTTAGTCACTTATATTCATCAGCTGGGCACGGAGCCTCCTTCTATATGATGTTTGAAGCATTCAAACATATTTCCAGGAAGATATTAGCTACTACTTGTAATATATATAACTTGTTTGACACGATTATTTTCACTCACAAGCTAATACATACGGAGTATAAGCAAGAAATTGTAAACTTGAAGCTCGGAAGAAAATTACTACGACAAGAAATCTGGATTTAGCTAGCTAGAGTGTCAGTAGATAACCGTACGATGGAGTTGACGAGCTGAGGATCCAATTTCGAAGTCGTCACCCCTGATGCACTATGTATCATGTATGTATGTAGCTGCTTGTTTACTACTTGACTCATTAATTGCAGTGACTGCGACTCCATACCCACTATTTGCCCTGCCCACCCTTCTTAACCGTACAAATACTCTTTTAAGAAATCTTTCAATAATCACCCGACTTTGGCTTTAGTATGGTTTACTACCTATATACGACTCTTGTATACGGTGTATCTAATATTATTGGGAGGGTGGGACTCTTTTATGTCTACCACATGCATCCCTTGCTTCTTTGGCTTTCCTTACATGATACAAATGTGAATAAATTGCAGAAGTGCTTGTAAATGCTTTTACGTTGTAAATTGTCTTTCCATCGAATTCCGTCCATTTTGAAAGTAAAAGGAAATGACAAAGTAATGAAAACACATATCCCTGCCATTATCTCTTAAACCAAACGCTTGAAAGTAATATAACATTTAGTGATTTTTTATTTTTCCATTCCAATCCATACAATCCTTTCGTATGTAGCAAACAAGTACGTGTTAGAGTGTTAGGGCAAACAACAATTTGTGACAATCTAATGTATATATATATATATATATATTATATACTCGGTATATAAAAGCTAATAATCTAGAGCGCATTGTCAGGAGGTTAAGAAATGCATAGAGAAAGTCCAAGATATGTTAAACTCTCACATAAAATATTACTGTAATCCTCATTAAATATCAAGAAATGCGCCCGGATAGAGTCCAATATTTGTAAAACTCTTACGTAATAAAATTATGAACATGAAACATAATATAAACTATTACAAATTGGGTTACATATATGAGAATATTACGATATATGTATCATTGAGGTCCTGTCTAAATGTATCTCAATATAAGATCCATTTACACATAGTTTTGAAAAGTTAAGTAGGGATATATCGACAAGTTTAAGGTTTTTGTGAAAAATGACTTAAAAAATAACAAAAATGTATCTGTAAGTGATTTAGTGAGATTTGAAGACATCTTAACTAACCAACATTTAACCAATTATCATTTTTTTAGAATAAGTAATTAACAAAAAAAAAAGTGTCTCGTGTTAATTTTATCATGATTTATTTATTTATTTTTAGATTAACCAATTAAAATATAAAAATAGTCGATTATGGTGAAGTGTTGCGTAGAACACACAAACTTTTCACCTAGTCTTAACTCTTAATACTAATATTCCTAGAATAAATTGGGCCGCATGCATCCGTGGAGAGTTGGAGATATCAAATGGATTGGGCCAGTGGTGAGGATGAGCAAGAAGCTAAAGAGAGAAAAAGTTTAGTAGTGGGAATGGGCCTATGCAATCCGGGTTGGGCTGTGGAATACTGTATTGACATCTGTCTTGATAGAAAGGAAACAGAAGGAACGGCTAACATGACCACCACAATAATAACTTGAGTCCAGATATCCTCATTGTTGCCAGGGCAGTGGCGTATCCAGGAATTTAATCATGGGGAGTCGGGCGGTAATGTCTACCGAAATTTTAAAGAAAAAGCGTGTAAGAGGCCAACAAGAACTTTAATTTCTGTCAGAAACCCATGTAGGTAACCTTTCGATGTCAGATTTACCCTTACTTCTATTCCAATTCTGTAAAATATTTGGAGGCCAAGTGTCAACGTAGATCTGATGGTCGGAAACTGGGTATGGATGGATGGCTTCCAAGGAGGGGAGAGAGAGAGAGAGATTTGATGGTAATTAATTAATTTTGTACAATGTCATCTTTCACTATTATTAATTAAAATCGTCAGAACTGGATCGATCGTGTAATAATGTCAGAGGTGTGGTGTGGTTAACTATAGACTAGTACAAATACAGATTAAATGTGTACAAAAAAAGAAAATATAATTAAGCGGAGACGATGTTGAGAAGACGGGCCCTGATGTTGGTGAGAAGGGTGGATATGGTGGAAAGCCCATCCTGTAGTTGTGACAAAGCAACCTCCATTGACTCCAGCCTTTTCAGTGCAACCGCCAGTGTATCTTGATTGTTACGATGTTTGTGGGACACACAGAGCGCCGCATCCACGTCGCTTAGCTTATTCCCATTTCTGGCGGGTAATGTGGCTGCTTTCCCGCTCATCTTCTTCTTCTTGGTCATCAGGCCTGTTAGCTTGTCAAGGATACCCTGTTTCGCGGGTTTCGTCATCAGGAATGTGGAGAGGGAACCCAGGACGGAGATGTTGATGATGGCTACGCATGTTAGGACTCTGCTGACCTCAGACTCGTGATGGTGTTGGTGCTGGGGTTGGTCGCAGTTGCAGGACTCAGCTCCTAGAATCTCGGCAGCTTCTAACTCAAGCTGGGCGAGGGAGAATGCCACCCCTTTGGCACTCCTAATAACCTCCTTCCTGGCTCCCTGGTAGGTTGACACGGAGCTGCCACAAGAGTCGGCAAGCAGAGAAGAGCGGACATCGGCAACAGCTAATCTGAGGGTGGCCAGCATCTGATTGGAGGCAGTGCACAGGTGTACAAGCTTGGAAGTGGGGTCTACGAGGGGGCCGAGGAGTGTCTGTTGGGTGAGGCGTAATTTGAGGGCCTCATCAACACACTTGTACAGGCGGGCAAGGCCGGAGAAGCCGATGCTGATAGTCTCCATTTCAGAAGTGCACAGCTCTTCTGATTTGGCGAGCTTCTTGAGTTCAAGCTCGATTTTGTGGAGCATCGGGTTTGATTTAGGAGGGAAGCTCGAAGATCTGGAATGGGGGTTGCTCTTGCTAAAGGAAACAGCCATTAGTTAGTTATTACAAGAAACAATTCAACAAACACGGTGGTGTTGAGTTAGTTATATACTGCAGAAAGCAGGGACATGACAGCTAAGAGAGGTTTGATTAGTTAAACATGCTATGTCGGTTCAATACTTGTACTTGAATTAATGAATACATACACCAGCTGTATTATTTATGATTATGAAGCATAACTAAAACTTGCAACTATTGTGGCTTGTTTCATTTCCTCACATCCTTCCTATGAAGTTGCCTCTTTATTATTTTTTATAAATGTATTGCACGAATGGCTTTGTCTCCTGCATTATCATTTCTAACCGTAGACATATACGGAGTACTACATAATTGATAATTCCATCTAATCATGCATCCCCCCGCATTATAAGGCCATAATATGATGATGGAAAAATAAGCTGAATCGGTTTGCTTAATTGTTAATCTAAATATTATATTTGTAACAAAGGACAAGAGTGGAAATTGGATGGGATGATCCTGGAATCTTCGAATGGGATTTGCTGTGGATCCACGTGTGGCCCCAGATTCTAAAAATTCTAGTCCAGCCTGTAGTTAGTGGAGCATGCAGCAGCTACCAGGTCCAGCAATCCGCCTTCATTTAAACTTGTAATTCATCACAACTCATTTCTGGAAACTAATAAAGGCTTTGCCCAACTTAATTCCTAATAATCATTATTCATTGTCACTCAATACAGTAGTGACACATCAAACTCAAAACAGCCATAATGTGACAGTGATACTAACAAATTAGCATATTCACATACTGAAATCATGATATAGCCACAGTTGTTAGAATTCCACAAATATCATATGATAAACTATGCTAAACTTTCGAGCGTAAATGATAACACATACCCCAACTCTGGAAGACAACATGAAATAACTCCAATAACAATAACAACGAGTCATGGAGAGAGAGAGAAAGAAAGAGAAGAGTAGCTTTGGGTGAACAGTTAGGAGAAGTGAGAGAATTCAGAGAGAAGCCCATTGCGTTTTGGAATTTAGCCCATAATGTCTAGCCCAGTCCAAACTCTATGAACAAATGCTTTATGAGCACAATGTTACTAAACTCTGCTACTTGTTACTTGTTACTAACGAAATTGACACAATTACAACCAAAAAAGATTCATGCAGGAACTTCCCGATGTCATCTGCAAGGCCATTAACAAATTGGACGGCTAATTAACCACTTTTAATCCATCAAACAACATTAACAAATTTGATTAGGTGAATGTGATTGCAACCCACAGCCCTGCCTTCTCCTATGTTTCTCAAAAACTTGACATTTACTCTGAGAGTAGCAGACTCAGGTACTTTTTACCAGCGAGTGAGAGCAGCATAGGCCATATTCACTGCCAACACTTTTTCAAGTCTAAATTACTGATTCATTTCTTCGAATCAGAATGTTGTCAGATAGTCATATCAGCTGAATACAGTGAATATAAAGCTACTACACCTACAAATCTACAATACATATTTCATTGTATCTCATTTAATTTCTCCAAAATTATAAGACACTCGAATCTCTCCAGTCTACTATACACAGACTGGCAGGGGACATAGGGTTAAAGTTCAGTATGAGAATTAGGTAACAGACAATTGCAGTCAAGATATTCAAACAATCATGTTGGCTGATCAAGCAGCGGAAAAACAAATTTGAGCATGGTTTCCCATTCTCTACTGTCTACGCTGCTAGCAAGAAATCATCTGTGTGTCTCAATCATCTTCCAATCTATCTTCTAATTTTGTTAATGGCAAAGTTACCATCTTAGAGCTAATAATAAACAACATTGGGAGATCCAACGAGGAGAATGAACTAGTGAATAGTAAGCCACGGTTACTAGTGGTTTGTACTGTATCTCAACATCAGACAGTGGCCGGCAAATATTGCTGAATTTGTTTTAAGGAAACGGAAGGGGAAGGTTTAGTGTATAGGATAAGTTTGGTCTCCCTGTCTCTTTGGGCATCATGTGCTGATTTCTGAGTATGGTGACAAAATCAAATCATAGGAAACAACAAATTAATCTTAAATATGGGACTGACTCATTTATATTTTATAGTATATGCTTCCCTGCACCAGTCCACCCTAGTCCTGCAACCTTCCATGTGACCGTACAAAATGCTACTACGAACGTGGTCCTTTTACAAAACAATCAAACTTGTCTATCCTTACATCCCTTGACCACTTATGGAAACTCACTCACTTAATCACTTACTTTAGTAATTCAATAGTACTAATTAATGCACACAACAAACTTGTGTATGAGTCTCAGCTTAAGCTCTTTTGATCCCTGATTTTTTCCAGTTCAGTTCGGCTTAAGCTCATTTCGGCTCATGTGTCGTCCTCCTCTCTTCTAACTGAATACAACAAATCCAGTAATCCATCTATATACAAAGTGACTGCAAGGTCCAGTTTAGAGCTTGCAATCCCAGACCCGACACGACAGCACTACTAGCCTGATTTCGACACAATTCTCAAGATACCATATTTTGAGATCATTTTCATTCCCTGACACTTAGACGAAATATAACACCCTCTTAACCTGAATGGCCAACTCTATTCCAGTTTCTTCAAAGAACCACACACGAAAATTCTACCCTTGCAAGGTCAATTCCTTTACTTTTTTCTTTTCTTTTCTTTTCTTTTCTTTTGCATCAACATCTCATGCACCAAATAAGCTGAGCCATTTGGTCTCTCGGGTTTTCTTTTGCTTGTATTTTCTTTCGCTCAGTTTAAACTTCGTCAAAAAAAAAAAAAAAAAAAAAAAACATCTCATGCACAAAGCCTGTTATAAATCCAAGTTAAGAAAAATAAAAGAAAACCATAATAAAAATAAAGAGAGGGGTTTTAAATGAATCAAATAATCTATATCTCATTGATTGCTAAGTATTACGAGCCAGTAGCTACATTTACAGAGCATGAACGCTCATTGGCAACAAAATTGTATAGGTCACTGCATTTACTGAGTGAGAATGTTCAAGAGAGATACTCTGTTCTGCACTAGACACCTAAATAGACATTCCAATTCTCCTTCAAGTATTTGAATGCCAGCATCAAGAGCTTGTATTCTTCCTTGTACTAGAAGAACACCCGCTTTTGTGCCATCTATGCAATCAAGGGCTACGTCAACACCAGCAACCTCATTTCTAATCTCTTCAGACTTGCTAGAAACAACTATTGGTCTTTTAGCAACAAGTCGTGAGATCAATGTCCATTTAGTGGCCTTCGCTGGAACAGACAGGAACAGGAAGAGTGACTTGAAGACGCTCATTGTGACTGCATAAACTTCTTTTATAAGACTGACTAGCAGAGCTAAACTAGGATCAAGATTTGGCAAGGGAGCAGCCAATCCATATTTCCCTTCTGACTGTTTTACGACTTTAAGGCACCTTACTACGTCCTTGGCTAACTTTTTCCTCAAGGACATGTAGACATTTATCTCGCTTTCAACGCTCAAGTACCCTTTCCTGCGTAGGGCGGATTGCAAGTCTCGCACCTGCTCTTTAAGGCGCACTATCAAGTCTCTAACAGTGCTGCAAGTGTCAATTAACCCTACCGAACTCTCTAAAGCCTCTTCGACAAGTTTCCCTTGATCTTGACGCAAAAGAGCTTGTTGAGTGGAAGGTGAGAGGATGAGTTGCTGTACATCAGCAAAAAGCTCTACAAGGCCAAGGAGGCCAAAGTGAATGGATTCAGCTCCTAGACAGCCAGAAGTTGAAGGTGATGAGAAATCCCGGGATTTCAACTTGTTTAGGGTATCCTCGATTTTGAGAGTGTTAAAGAGTGATCTAGACGGGAAACTCACGGACCTAGTAGGGTGGGATGAGGAAGCCATGTTTAACTGTTTAAATTTATCAGAAGACAGATATGATGATGAATTGATGCTGTGATATGATATATAGCCTAGAAGTAGAAGGTAATATATATACATATGATACAACTTGTAGCAGAAGCAGAGAGAGGGAGTGAGGCATGTGAAGGCGACGTGGGTGTCTCAGTGCTCTTCACTAATTCTAAGCAACAGTTTGTCCGACAATGAGCCAACCCTGATTCATTTGTTTAATTCTATGGCTTAAAATCCAACGACGATACTCATTTGGTTTACATGTCTGGTACAGATTCTCATATTTAAAAAACCAAAAAAACCCAATCATTATTCATTAGTTCGTTACTGACAAGATTTTCATGTCCCGTAGATTTATATGTCAACCCAATTTCAGACGACCGAATTCAACAGTTTCCATATAAACAAACCCACTAGAAATTCCACGAAACAATTCTCTTTTAGCACAGAAACAAAATCACTCACTTAAGATCCACTCCAACTTATCAAAAAGATTGAACAAGGAATAATATGACAATTTAGCAAACAGATACTAACTTTGTGTTGCATAAAACAATTTCATAATCCACAAATACCACATACCAATGAATTTGGACACTAGACAATAGACATGCATGCTGCTACAAGCCTACAACTGACTTTAAACCACCCTTGTTTGTCTTCCGGTGGAAAACAAGATTACAAAATGACAAGGGCTCACAAAACTGACCCAATACGATGGGTGTGGACACAGTTATTATCGGCTTTGGTTAGAGATATTCGACATGTTTAAATACGTGATCGACACAAACGGATCAAACATAGGTAACCAATCAAAACACAGACCCAACACAAAACCCCAGCTAGGCGTTGAGCGTAGGATATTGGATAGAAACTCACAATCTCGATTGATAAAGTTAGTGCAAGAATCAGAATCCCAAAAACATACCAATTACTCCCAGTTTGTCTCGTATAAATTATTATGCTATTACGGTAAAGAACTTATCATAATTCGGGTAAGGAATCTCGACATGAGTATGATAATTTACCTATTTGTTAAATCACTTAAATGTATATGTCCATATAGTTTCAAGCATAGAATATATACGGAGAGAAATTGCTTAATTGATTTCAATCTAATCCAGGATTATACTACATTTCTATTAATTTATTTTCAAAGAGACCAAATTTATGTTTGACTGTTTGAGAGTTTGGGTTTGAGAGGAGGGTGGTTCAGACATGAAATGGTACAGCAAGAACCATAATCGAGTCACATGCCCACATTCTGTTGTCAGCCCAAAAAAGAAGGCCATGTGATGTGGTTAAAGACCCCATTTAGTTACTGTCCAGACTCATCTAATCTAACATTGGAAACATGAGGATAAGGTAACTGTCCAACAGAACAGGGCAGCATAGGAAATGCATCTCACAGCTTACAAGAAGACCACAAGGTACTGAGGTTAGATATACTAGTAGCTGCTGTCTAACAGCTAACAAGTGGTGACTGAAGATTTATTCATTAACCACACAGGACTCGATATGTCTGATAATTCTGAAAACGTCCCAAACACTTCACCTTTCCAAAATTACACACAAACCACCATTTCACAACTCTCTGCCAGAAGACCACAGCAGACTGAGACAGGATTGCTCTAGCGTATTTTTGGCTCTTAGCCGCCTCATTCCATTTCAGTTTACCTAAACTGTAAATTGCTTTAAACTCAGGCAGCAACCCTGATAGGAAAAAAAAATTCTACTAGGATAGATCAGTACTTCTACACGAATGCATCAAGGTTCTGAACTTCTACCATTTCAACTAAACCATGCCCTAGTTATCGAGGGGAAAATAATAGATTGACAAACTGTAATACATCTGTAGTTCAGCGGAAGGGATACTAATTTGCAAGATGGCCCGATGGTAACAGGATTTCAGTTTCCAAACAAAAGTTTGACAATAATGTAGGCAGTATCTAAAAGAAACAAAGAGGTTCAGACAGAATAAGGTAACAGGATATTCGCAGAGATAGAAAACCTGAAATCCATCAAAAAGCTGCTAGAATGAATTCACGAAACGAAATGAGAATTCAGCGTCAGGTTAAAACATTCAAGTCAGATCATTACCTGATGGGAGTCACAAAGGGGGAAGGTACTAGCAGAGCATGGAATAATCAAGTTCAGTGCTCACTGAGCACACCACTTTAAGCAATAAACTAATCCCATAGGCCATAGACATTTCCCCATCTGCAGTGTAAATTGCTATCATCCCATTACTAATTTTGTTACTTAAAATCATTTCCCAAAAAAGATCAAAATTATAAAGCATAATTCGCACATACTAATACACACTTTAAAAATAAAAACATCCTAAAGTAAGGTTAGCAGAAGAGAATTGTGCGCATAGTTTCTATCAAAACCAAATGTTAGGCAATCCAATCAATACTCTATTGCGCTAATATCTGTTTATGAGAATAAGCAGAGGATAGATGTATTATACATTTAGACCTACTTTAAATATCCTTCTGCCAGCAATATTGGGACAAAGTTAGGTATGATAGCTAAACTCAGAGTAATGGTATTAAGTTTTGCCCACTAGAAGCGCTGCGCGAATTATGGTCTGAGATCAGCTTTCATAAGTAACCCAAAATATACATAAGTAGATCTATGCAAAGTTTGTAGCTAGTTAGCTACCTGTCTTCTCCAAAGCTATTGGTATCTACCAAGATAAGAGCTTTATAGAACCCTGAGTGTGGAAAGACTGAGAGAAGGCACTAAACTTCACCCTAACGCCATGGCTAGAAGCGTATGTAACGTAAAAGGACCCAAATCATGAATTCGCTTTCAGTAAAACCAAAAGTTGATTACACATTTGAGGTCATCAAGACTGGAATTTATATCTAAAATACGACACCAGGCAATCAAATTGGCCATTGCTTAAAACATTTCATTCAAAGCTCAGCTATATACACCAGGCATCCAAAGGTAGAGTTTGCATGAGAGAGCACATTTGAAGAAAAGACATTGCACAGGAAAGGAGAGTAAGCGGACAAGGAAGTACTTGCAACATGAATTGCACAGGAAATGCGGCAGCTAAGTAAAGCTCCTTGATTGATTCACACATACAGATACGTAGATGACGGAACCTGAAAAGAAAGAAAAACAGACAATATATGACTAAAAATTGGTAAAAAAAACTAAAACGAAAACATGATTACAAAGAAGAATTCCAAGGGGAATACAAGAAGATGTGAGTGAGTCAGAGAGCAAGGCCTTGTTCCCTGGCTTTTTTGAGCCATTTGAGGGCAGTCTCGAGAGTAGAGTAGGCAGCAACATGAGTTAGAGACTTTGTTTGGATAGCGTAATCAAAGAGTTGGTATGCCTCGGCGACCCTGCCGCGTCTACAGAGAGCCCTCAAGAATGTTGCGTAAGAGGATGTCTCCAGTTTCATATTAGCGGCTTTGATGACCCCATACAAGTCAACGGCTTTATCCAACAATCTCGACTTACACAAGCCATAAAGCAAGGTGTTGTAGGTGTAGTGATTGGGAGCACAACCCTTGTGTTCCATCTGCCCCAGCAACATGAATGCTGCCAGCGCCTCCCCTTCCCTACAAAGCCCGTTCATCAACGACGTGTATGTGACGGCGTCAGGTGTTAGGCCCTTGTCCTCCATCACCTCCAGATACTTTGCAGCTTCCTTAACACGCCCTGATTTGGAGAGGCCGTAAACAAGGGTATTGTAAGTCACCATGTCCGGGACAACACCTTCCTCGTTCATCTTGTTGAAGACGGCGAGGACCTCATTGCCGTAGCTGAGAGTGCAGTAGCCTTTCAT
Source organism: Spergularia bocconei (assembly GCA_963457585.1). Lineage (NCBI taxonomy): Eukaryota > Viridiplantae > Streptophyta > Magnoliopsida > Caryophyllales > Caryophyllaceae > Spergularia > Spergularia bocconei. The sequence goes on along the minus strand of OY734945.1, from coordinate 53,048 downwards.
GATGGTGTTGTAGACATAAGCATCAGGCTTGAATCCGGCGAGTTTGAGCTCGGAGAGCAAGCGGGTGGCCTCCCTGAGGTTCTTGGAGTTGCAGACGTTGTCGATGAGGATGGTGTAGGTGACCAAGTCGGGTTTGAGGCCGAGGGAGTCGCGGAGGTCGGAGATGAGGGAGTAGACCCAAGGCATTGAGGCGTTGTTGCAACAGTACTTGACCAGATAATTGTAGGTGTAGCGATCAGGGATGACAGAGTACTTGGGGTGGAGGTCGGAGAGGAGGAGGGTGACGGCGTCCTCGGGGTGGCCGGAGGAGCAGAGGGCGCGGACGGCGATGTCGGCGGTGGCGGGGTCGGGTGGGAAGTCGTGGGAGGCCATGAAGTCAAGGGCGCGGCGGAGGTGGGAGAGGGGGTCGTGGGAGGGATGATGAAAGAGGGCGTGAAAGGAAGAGCGGTCGGGGGAGAAGGAAGGGAGGGAGCGGAGCATGTGGTCGAATAAGGACAACACATGGTGTGATGACGTGGCCACTGCGGCGTATGATTCCAGTATTGAGTTGTGAAATTGGAGATCCACTGGCGCTCGTGGGTCTGATATCAGCGAATTTACAACACTTTTGGCGTCCGAGAGGCTGCCTGAATTGATCAAATTGTAATTAGAATTGGAAATGGAGGGTTTAGGGTTTATCAGGCAACTAGATCTCTTCTCCTTCTCCTGGAATTTTTTGTTGTTGTTATTTCTCAGATGATGAAGAGAAGATTTAGTGTTTTGGCGGAGGTGGTTTAGGGCAATCCCGGATGAACGCCGCACTGTCGCCGGAATCTTGCCCATTTTCAGATCAACTCCACAAGAAAGAAAAAACAAGAGTCAAAGACACACAACAGCCGCTCTCACCCTCCTTACTCCTTTGCCTCTTTGGGCTCGGCCCACAGCCCAGTCCATAAGTTTAATTACTACTCACAGCTTATCATTTAATAAAACTTAGTCCCTGTTTGATAGGACTTATTCTCATATGAATTTAGATCAGATCAGAATCATTCACAATCATTCAGATCAGATCAGTTCAATTCATAAATGTTCAAATAACTATCTATGTATTTGGTCCATAATTGATACTAATTCGTTGAAATTCAATCAAATTTTCAACCAATTCAGATCAGATCAGAATCATTCAAATCAGTTCAGAAAGATGCAGTCATATCAAACAGGGCCTTACTCGTATCAATCACTAAGACCTCAAAAAAAAAAAAAAAAAAAAAAAAAGTCCACTCCACATGCAAGTCGCAATTCAGTATCAATAATGATTGAATATGTTGCCAAAAAAAAGAGAGAGAGTGAGAGTGAGAATGGAGGCATTGGAGGGCGTAATGCAGCAAACTAGTAGTACAAATTACATTCCTTTGACTCCCATAAGCTTCTTGGAGAGGGCTGCTACACTTCACCCTCACACCACCTCTGTCATTCACGCACATCTCACCTTTACTTGGAACCTCACTTATCAAAGGTGCACCCGACTCGCCTCCGCTTTATCTACCAAATTGGGCATTTCTCCAGGTCATTATGTAAGTTTTATTCATCAATTTTGGGCATGCATGAATCTTGAATGTGTTAGTGTGCATGGGAGGTTGCAGCTGTGGCCCCAAACATTCCTGAGCTATATGAAGTCCATTTTGGAGTCCCGATGGCCGGAGGTGTTCTGTCTACCATGAATCCAAGGTTTGATGCAACCACACTTTCGCTCATCATGGAGCAGCTTCAACCAAAAATCATTTTCGTAGACCAACAATATCTTGAATTATTACTCACCGTCTTCAACCTACTTGACGAAAAACTAACTAAGAGTAACACCACATGGACATGGCCTCTATTTGTCCTAATTAACTCAAAACACCATCATGCTTGCCGTAAAAATAAAAAATTACCACCCAACAGTTTATTGTACGAGGAGCTCCTTGATATGGGTGGTTCTCATTTCAACCGGGTCTGGCCCAAGAGTGAATGTGATCCCATCCTAGTCAACTATACTTCTGGATCCACTGGTAATCCTAAAGGCGTGGTATACAGCCATAGGGCTGTTTACCTTAATGCGCTCGGAGAAATCCTTCGAAGTGATTTAAGGGATGAGAGAGTTGTATTTCTATGGACCGCTGACATGTTTCGAGCTAACGGATGGGGATTCACATGGGCAATTGCTGCACTCGGTGGTACCAATGTTTTCCCTGATCCACACATTGGCATACTAGGCTCGATATCCTTGCACGGGGTCACTCACCTGTCCGGGCATCCCACCATACTAGTTCAAGCCCTTGAGGAAGCTCCTGATGATGAGCAAGTGCTGCTCCCCCATAAGGTTTACGCGCATATTGCAGGGGTATTACCACCATCTGATATGATGCTCAAGATTAAAGAAATGGGGTTTCAGGTGGTACACAGGTATGGAATGACAGAGGTTCTAGGACCCCCTGTCAATAGATTATTATGGGCATGTGAAACAATGAGCAAGCCTGCTGCAGGCAACATGATGGATCAACTGATGGAACAAGTTGATGTCAAGAATCCAGATACCATGGAGAGTGTCCCTTGTGATGGTCAAACTATGGGAGAAGTCATGTTTAGGGGGAATGCTTTGATGACGGAATACCTCAAGGCTCCGTCACAGACTGAATCAGCTTTTCAGGGAGGATGGTTTCATACCCAGGACATGGCCGTGAAGCACCAAGATGGACGTATACAACTCAAAGATCGCGCCCACAACATGATCAATGTGTCTAAACGACAAGGCGTCAGCAGTTTGGAGATAGAAGCGGTCTTAAAGACTCACCCAAAGATTTTAGAGGCCGCGGTCGTTGGCATGCCCAAAATCACTGGTGATGAGGTCCCTTGTGCTTTTGTAAACCTGAAGAATGGAGTATTTGCGACCCAAGGAGAAATCGTTCAATTCTGCAGGGAAAGATTACCGAGTGAAATGACTCCTAGGCGAGTGGTTTTCGGAAATTTGGCTACTAATTCTTCTGGTAAAGTGAAGAAATTTATTCTGAGAGAAATAGCTAAAGAAATGAGTAGCCAGAGGTCAGCAGTTACAAATTTTGTTTAAAGTTGTGATCTGAAATCAAATCTTAATTTCCTAGCTAAATAAAAAGGGTGCAGAAGCTTTGCCAAGAAAAAAAAAATGTATGGATGTGACTGGTTTAATTCAAATTTACGAAAACATGTACGAAAGATATGTGATTATACGACTCGGTGTCAGTTTAATAATCATCAGTATGAGGCATGGACCCGTCACCGGCGCTCATTGTTCACATGCGTCATATTCGTAATTAAATGTAGCACCAAGTAACCAACTACGCAACTATTGCTTTCTATGCAAATTAATAATACTAATCTTAATCTTAATACGGAGATAAATGGATAATGACTGTGAAGAAATAGTACTAACCATATTCTATCCAGTCCCGCAACCAGCAAAATGAGTCGTCGGACAAATATTTGCTCATCAAAATTCATAGCATTTGGATTTGTCCCTGCATTGCTCTCTGCAGCTGTGCTCTTATACCGCGTTGACCCCTTCGACCCGGCACCCTTCCCTGCCCATGAGTTTACTCACCACCAGTTCCCCACTGCCCCATCATTAGTCAACGCCCGGATGCTTGAGCACTCCGATTACGTTGGCTCCGGCCACTTGCTGGGTCCTGAAGACCTGACTTACGAACCTCATACCAGGGTCATCTATACCGGTTGTGCTGATGGCTGGATCAAACGACTCACTCTAGATGATCTGTTGACCGACAACTGGGTCAACACGGGTGGTCGCCCCCTCGGAATCGCCATCAGTGGGACTCAACTCATCGTTGCTGATGCTTACCAGGTAGGCCTTTGCTGCTGCTCATATCAATTTAACAAGTCTGAAAAATTCTTGATCCCCAATATTTAATTCAACACACAAAAAAGCACTCACTTTTGGAATTGATTCAGTTCACCCTTCTGCCACGCCTCACTGGTTCTGCACTAGAATTAAGTTACGGAGACCGTAGATTACGTACACATATACCATACAGGCCTAAAGCAATGTTCAATGCATTTATATATAACACTGTTTCAGGGCCTCCTCAGAATCTCCAAGGATAAGATGGAGGTGCTCACATATGAAGCAGAAGGCTTGAAATTCAAGCTAACGGATGGTGTAGATGTTGCCAAAGATGGTACAATCTACTTCACAGATGCCTCTCACAAGTATGAGTTCCATGAATACTTGAACGACCTGCTAGAGATCAGACCTCATGGTCGACTCTTGAGCTTCCATCCACATACCAGCGAAACCAAAGTTCTACTTCGAAACCTTTATTTCCCTAATGGAGTAGCCATCTCGCCTGATCAGAGTTCTCTAATCTTTTGTGAAACTCCTTTGTAAGTTCAAGTTTAATATACCTTAGTGCAGGTTTTGTGTTCACCAAATAGATAGTTGCTATAGGTCATTCTGATCAACAGGTTAAAAAATGCAGGAAAAGATGCAGAAGATATTGGTTACGAGGTAGCAAGAAGGGTAGTGTAGATGCATTCACCGATAATCTGCCTGGTTACCCGGACAACATTCACTGCGACAATCGGAGCAATTACTGGATTGCAATATCTTCGGTAAAAAACTGAGTCTCTTCTCACTCTTTTTTTTTATTTAGGGCCAAACATATGTTGCTGATTTCTTCCTATCCTGAATGGCAGTCGATTTCCCCATATCTGGAACGCGCATATAGAATTGAACTGATACGAAAGGTCATCGTGATTATAGAACGATACGTCAGTCTGTTGAAGCATGTACAAGGGAATGGAGGTATTTACGGTGTGGATCTACAAGGAAAACCAATAGCACACATTTACGACCCAGCAGTGTCGCTCATCTCAAGCGTTATTAAGATTGAGGATACGATGTATGTGGGTTCTCTACACTATCCCCATATTATTAGCTACAACTCAAGCAAGTCATAAGCTTATAATAAGCAGCTAGTCCTAATTAATACCAGCACTCAAGTCAAGGGGTGATCTGTCTTATTAGTTGAGAAATGGACATGAGAAGCATACCTATACTATTCTGCATATGTATCTTTGACAGATTGACAATGTGTCATTTAACCTTTCATGAAAGAAATAAACTACTATATGCTCCGTCGTCATGAAATTATTATAATGTAAAGGGTGAAACATGTATTACTCTGCATATGATTACAATGAAGTGTAGAAACATGTATTACTCCGTGTTGAGAAAACGAGCAGCTTAAATCAAACAGCGTTGCATTAATCAGTACTTACCAGCTTTGCTCTGGACTATGTTCAAGTTCAAGGAAGGCTGCCCATGGCCTTGACCTTTTCCCTAAGAAGAAACTTCTGCATCTTTCCTGTGGCAGTCTTGGGAATGTCTTGAAAGATAACTGTCTTTGGAGCCATGAAATGAGGCAAATGATCCCGGCAGAAGTTGATTATTTCCTGCTCATCAATCTCATACCCGTCCTTCAACTTGACAAATGCGCAAGGAGTCTCACCCCAGTGATTATCAGGCCTTGCGACAACGGCGGCCTCAAGAATGGCAGGATGATTGTAAAGGACAGTCTCTACTTGAACCGTGCTTATATTCTCTCCTCCAGAGATGATGACATCCTTTAGCCGGTCCTTGATCTCAATATAACCGTCAGGATGTCTGACGGCAAGATCACCCGAATGAAACCAACCTCCTCTGAAAGCTTCCCGGGTGGCTTTTGAGTCCTTGAAATAGCCACTCATCACAGTGTTTCCTTTGAACATAATTTCCCCAGCCGTTTTACCTGTTGGTTAATTAATTGGTGAGGTTAGAACAAAGGTGGCTGCCAATCATATAATATGAAATAGAAGGAGAGGTTGAGAGGTTAATTATTATTATTATTACCATCAGATGGAACAGTCTCCATGGTGAGAGGATGTTTGACGTCAACATCCTCCAAGCCAAGATGCTGAACCCCTTGTCTTGATTTGATCCTGGCTCTTTCAAGAGGAGGCAGGGAATCCCATTCAGGCTTCCAAACACAATAGGTAGCGGGTCCGTAGGTCTCAGTAAGGCCATACAAGTGGCCGACTTGAAAACCCAAGTGTTCCATCTTGGAGATGATCTGAGGGGGCGGGGGAGATCCTCCAGTGAGCAAACGGACCTTGTGAGGAAGGGGTTTTTGGTGGGCGAAGGGGGAGTTGACAATCATGTTGAGGACGGTGGGAGCGGCTCCCATGTGGGTGACATTATGGAGGATGATGTGGTCGAAAATGGCCTTGGGAGTGACCTTAGTAAGGCACACATTGGTGGCTCCGAGAGCAGCAAGACCCCAAGGAAGGCACCAGCCGTTGCAGTGGAACATGGGAACGGTCCAAAGGTAGGTGGGCATAGTGGGCATGTCATGAAGGAGAAAGGTAGAAATGGCATTGAGGTATGCACCCCTGTGAGTGTAAACAACGGCCTTGGGGCGAGAGGTGGTGCCAGAGGTATAGTTGAGGCTAATGGGGTGGCACTCATCACTGGGGAGTATGGGGCAGAAATGGTCATCCCCATTAGCAACAAGATGATGATAGAGATAGTAGTGTTGAAAATTAATGGAATCAGAATGGGAATTGGGATCAGTATGAGTATGAGTATCAGTATCGCGAGTGATGAGAACAAGGAGTGGGGGGTTAGACAAGAGACGGAGGGCGGGCAAAGCAGTGTGGAGTAAGAGGGGATGAAGAAACAAAACCTTAGCTTGGGAGTGGGAGAGTAATGTGGAAAGCATATTGGAATCAAGGCGGGAATTAAGAGCACAAAGAACGGCACCGGCCATGGGGACAGCGAAATGCAGCTCGTACATTTCTGGGACGTTGGGAGCCACAGCAGCTACCTGTATGTAATAATGATTAATTAATTAATTACTCAAAGTTAATTAGGTAGTGGGGGGGGGGTAGTACATACGACTTGGCCAGGAGAGATGCGGAGAGTGGTGGTGAGAGCTGAAGCAAGACGGAGGCAGCGTTGACGAGTAAGTGACCAGGTGAGAGTGTGGTTGCCGTAGACGAGGGCTGGGCGATCGGCAAAGACCTTGGCTGCACGGTCGAGGAAAGAGATGGGAGTCAACGGGGTGTAGTTGGCAGGGCATCTCAGCAGACCATCATCATCAAGGAATGATGATTGTGAGCAGAAGGATGATGATGATGATGATGATGTTGGTTGGCGTGTTGGGAGTGATAGGATCCCAAAGTACCTGCTGCTGCTGCTGCTGCTGCTGCTGCAGTAGTGTTTTATTACTTGAAATTGTTTCATTTCTGATTCTGATTATTACCAGCTACTACTGATGCAACAACAAACAACAACAAATTGATTGTTATTATTATTACCAGCCACTGGATAACTTCAAGTCATAAGTAAGCAGTTAAACTAATTCTGACCTTATCGACTTCAGATCTCCGCCTATCATTCTGTTTAGATGCTCCTTCAACTGGTTGCATATCATTCTTCTTCATAAAACAATGTTAATCAATCATCCTCCCGAATTACCCCCTCTTGATTGTAATATATGGAATTCGGACTTAAAAGACAATTATACCCTCATCCACCCTTTTGTATTTACATGTAAGTTGAAAGGTTAATATTGGAATAAACTTGGTTTATTATTGACGGTCTTGTTTCAGAGGCAAAGAAAAAAAAAAAAAAACGTAATCTGAGGCGGCAAAAGTGAAGAGCAAAAGCACATCTTTAAGGTGAGTTGAAATCTTTCCTGCAATTTGCGATGGAATTAATTAAAATTGATATCTGTTGAAGAATTGATTTTCAATCTGATTTTGGGAAATTATTATTGAATGGATCTCATTTTTTATTGATAAGATATGTCGAGTGTGGAGGATGAAGTGATGATCCAGATGATTGTTCAACTGGAGTTTCAAAACGTGTATTTCAAGTCTCACCTCGCTTGCTTTCACAAGGAGGTGGAGTTGTTGAATTCACAACTCAATGACGAAAGGCAAACCCGGGTTGCCGCCGAGCAGGCTCTTCAGCATCTCAGAGAATCTTACTCTGAAGCCGATGCTAAAGCCAACCACTTGTCTCTCCAGCTCGCTCAAGGTGCTTTTTATTTTTTATTTTTAATTTATCAATTAACATTTTCAACTTTGTAATTTTTACCCTTCTATTTGTGTTTTTTTGGTAGCTAATCATAAGATGGATCAAGAAATCAAAGAGCGAGACGATAAGTATTCGGAGCTTGATTCCAAATTTAGTCGTCTTCACAAAAGGGCTAAGCAACGCATCCAAGATGTCCAAAAGGTACCTTCTTTGGGAATGTTATGAATGTTATGAGTACAAATCATTCCACTCATTTGCCCCAATATTTGGACCATGTTGAGGTTGAATGTTATGAATAACAAGTTGGACATTTGGGAGTATCCTTCTTTAAACAATCACAACAACTGTTGACAAACACAATGCATATCGGAAAATCAAATTTGATATTTTGCCTTATGGAATATTAATTCCAGGAAAAAGATGATCTGGAAGCACAGTTTCGTGATGCAAATCAAAGGGCTGAGCGAGCCTCAGCTGATATTTCAGCTATGAAACATGACTTGGACCGTGCACGCCAACAAGCAAGTGAAGCTTTAAAAACAATGGATACGGAGAGGCAGCAATTACGGAGTATGAACAATAAGTAAGCATTCAAAACTTACTTGGAAGTTTACTGTATATTTCTTCTTTTTAATTCAGCCATTCATGTGAGGTAATGCTGCTATCTGACAGGCTTCGAGATAACATTGAGGAGCTCCGTCACTCTTTGGAACCCAAGGAACATGCTCTTGAGGCACTGCAACAGTCACTCTTGGAAAAAGAACAGGTAAATCTTTCCATCGTGAGCTCACGCTTTGTTTCTGATTACTAAACCAACTCCCTCCTAAAACCAAGTCCTCAGTGTGTAGTGGAGTTGCATGCTTGAAAATTGTTATGCCTAAGTTAGACTAGTAGGCTGATTTTTCCATAAATGTTAGCTCTCCATATGTATGTTACACGTTAAGTTCTGGTAATCTTTTTAATTTAAAAGAGAATCTAGCAATTTGTCTTTTCAAGTAAATCTGCCTTTCATTTGCAATTCCTCTCCCCCCCCCCCCCTAGCTTGAGGTAGGTAGGAGCGCCTTTGGGCACTGGGACTTGTATGAGAGCAATAGCGCTTAAACAAAGTAGCCCTTTTTTTTATATGCGTCAACGTGTTTGTTTCAATTAGGATAGTGCTGACATAGAAGTCACTTATCAACGTCAATAGCTGCACTCCTTTCTCTATCCAACCCCGTTCATTTCTGGTGTGGTGTGCTTCATTTTCTGTGAGCCTATAGATCTTTTACATGTCATTTTTGACTTCTGACAATCTCCTCTCTCGCTCTCTCTCTCTCTGTCTTTCATAATACCTTCTCATGTTAGCCAACTAGCTTGAGACTAAGGCTTTCTAGTTGTTGTAGATGTTGGACAACATGCGAGGCCTATTACAAGTTTCCGAGGAAAAAAGGCAAGCTTCCATTGTCGAGCTCACAGCGAAACATCAAAAGGTAAATCTTATTGAAGTTGCCTTGACGTAGGGGTGTGCAAACAAATCGAATCGCGCAAGCTGTACCGTAACAATCCGCGTTAACAATTCAGTTTAGGTTCGGGTTACTAAGCTGTTAATGAACAGCCAAACCATGTATCTTCTTACTATTTTCTTTGTTTTCTTCAATATTTGTGGTCATGGCCTTTGGGGGAATTGTGTTGTCCTTGTTTCTGACTTTCGTGTTCTTTGTTTTCTTCAACCCTTTTTTTTTCATTTTTCTTTGAAGCTTGCATTTGCTTATTAATGCCGTAAATGAACCTCTAAAAACAATCTTTTGCATAATATTACCATTTACTTCCATAATAAATACCTTTGAATCAAAATAAAGGGTTAACCACAATTAAGTGATTTAACTGTGCTCGGTCAGGGATGGGCCAACCAAAATTCAGCAACAACAAAAAGTTACCCCCAATGCCTGGCTCCCGCCTATGGCTGGTTAAGGCGTCTTATTTGTGCTCTGTATTTTAGTCATTTTCTTCCTTCTTATTGATTTGTTTTCTTAAAGTTTTTTAGCTTTCACACTTTGGCCTTTGCAGCATCTAGAAAGTTTCGAACTACAACTTGGTGAAGCAATGTCAGAACAGAACAGAGCAGCGGAAACCATCTCTTCTTTACAGGTAACCTCTTTCTAAACTGACACTTTCTTTACTGAATCGGAACCTCAAGTTAAACATATACTATGTAAATGTGTGTATTTTCTTGAATTACAACAGCATTCTAATGCATCTGAAATTGGTGTGAAAAGTTAGTTACAAGTCCTTTAACCAGAGGAATGAGTTTTAGTTTACCGCAATGTTGTAACTGGTCTACCACTCTTGAGTGTGAGCAAAATATCACTGATTGCCCTATTTCCAAAGTGTTTGTTTTTGCCTTTGTTTTGCCTGGTGTAGTGGATGTTCTTGGTGAAGTTTCTCATTATTCTATAATGTGTTTGAAAAACTCCACCAGGTTTTAGTTGCTGAAAAAGATTCAAAAATTGCAGAAATGGATTCTGCTTCATCTGGTGAATCAGCTAGGCTCAAAGCTGCCATTGAATCTGTCAAAGGCGAACTCACTTTTCAAAAGCAAGAGCATGTATGTCTTTCTGATTGATTGTATGATGTACCTGACTATACAACTTCAGACTGTATTTGTTGGTTTTAACTCCTTGCGTAATCTGTCTTGCGTAATAACTGAACATGTGGTTCTATTTGATAATAGGTTTTCTAATTGCCGTCGCATCTTACTATTTCAGCGCTTCAGTTTCACTTTTAAGTTTTTCTGGTTTCTCCTTTTCTTAAATTTTGTTCTTTTTCTGGTGTTTTTTCAACCTTTATTCTTGGCTGCCATTATATCCAGGAGAAAGAGAAGGAGAACTGGGAATCAACTTGTCAAACAATGAAAGCTAAACTACAGAATACTGAGAGTAACTACATAAGAGCCGAAATCGAAGCTGCAAAAATAAGAAGTAAATTTCTTGCTAAGCACGAAGTTTTTAGTTCTGAGCACCATCACCGGATTCTTGTAAAATGAAATACCTTCACCGTTGATGGTCTTGTTTTCCTTTACGTGAAGGTCAACTTGAATTGCAATTGTCTATGCAAACCCAAATGCTCAATGCTCGAAATGCTGATCTGGCAGCCTCTCGGGAACAGGTCTAAACACTATCCTTTTCATGCAAAAGCCTTTCTTATGATGTGGACATTGGCACTTGAAGCATTTATTTAGAAGTTCAATGATGCTAAAAGAACGGATGTGGTACTCCTAATTTCCCACTAGAATAATAAGATCATCAACTCCTTTGTTGCCCCTGATGCAAACTTTATTAATTGAAAGCAGGCTTTCACGAGGGAGGTTCTGAGTTCCCTCTGAATTTTATGACAGAATGCGACCCATGGGATCAGCAAATCCTGTGGTGCCTAAGATGTGAGTTGTGCTCATTGAAAGAATAATTTTTAAGGGAGGTTATGAATCCCCTGCTGATCTTGATGAGACAAAAAATGCGGAGTGAGCGCAAACTTCCCCCTCATTATAAATGAAGCCTGGGGGGCTTATGCTTAATGCTAATTGTAGAAGTTTGTGGTACCAACCTCGCTTGATTTTAGTTGATATTTTTAAGATGTTGTATTTCATCTAAAGCTTCTTTTATTATGTTGAATACCTTTTCACGATGTCCACTGGATTTCTAGCTTTGTACGCTATAACATGGTATTGCTTGATGGATCACAATGTCTTTAAAACTCCTAGGCAACTGCTGATACTTTGGCACATTGCTACATAACTACAACGTTCATCTGCAGTGCTGATGCAGACTCATGTATCTTTATTCGATTATGACTTTGCAGATAAGTCGAGTAGAAGCTGAATTTTCTTCCTACAAGGTCCGTGCTCACTCTCTTCTTCAAAAGAAAGATGCGGAGCTTGCATCAGTGAAGGATTCTGAGCAAGTCAAAGCTTTGGAGGAAGCATTAAAAGTACAGTCTTGTATTCTTTCTTCTCATTTGTATTTGTAACAAATATTCTGCAGGCAAATGATTTTTAATTGGCTCACCATAAGAGTGACCATAACTGGATAAATGATGGGAAAAAGTGTGAAGCTTTTGGTAACGGCAACTGTTTGCTCTTCAGGAAGCTGAGAATGAAATAGTGTTGGTCTCTTCAGAAAGAGATAAGGCTGTCCATGAGCTTCAGAATGCTATGGCCAATTTTGAAAAGGAACTGTCAGCAAGGTACTCATTTTGGTCTCAATTTTGTTTTTGATGAAGGCTTTGTTTTACCGAAAGAGTGTTGTTTTGGGATGTGACTCACACTTCCTATAAGTTGAAAAATGACAATCAATTGCATTTCCACGAATAATCAGTTGTATCATCAGTTTTTTTTGGGTAAATGGTAAGTTATATTGCTCAAAACCTGGGAAATGTCCCAGAAGTTACAAAACTGATTTACAACCCAAACTTGCTAGATAAAACAGGAAACTGTATCATATAAGCCCTACTCTACTTATCCATTGTTCATCATGTCCAGTTATATCTGTCAGTTATCCTGTTCATTACAATGTAACTAATACTGTCAATTACCTGCCTTTTGATGTTCATGAGGTATTGATGGTTCATCTGGCTCACTAGTATTTAAGATAGCTGATGAATGTGTGATGGCTATTAGTTATAGGATGACTAACATACACCGACGGCTAGCAATTTTGTGCATTTAGAAGAATCTTGAGAATTGTTGTTTTGCCTTTTTTAAATACCACATTATCCCTCTATAGATGAAAATAGCAGAAATTATCCCAGTCTTCAAGTAATAGTAACACTGCTATGCATCACATATCAGAGACGCTGCTAGAAAGAATGCTGATCAGATCATAAGTGAGTTGCAATTGAAGCTTGAATCTCAGATTATCCACAGCCAATCAGAAAAGGATGCTTGGGAGTTGAACTTGCGGAATTTGGAAGAGACATGGCAAGGTAAAGCATTTACATGAATTTTTTATATCTGCTTGTAGCAATTGACCTCTTAACTTTTAGATGCTCATTATCTTTTAACTGTTTGCCCAAATGTTTCAGAGAAACATGAAAAGCTGAAAGCTGAAAAGGAGGCATCCCGTACACCTGATGTTCAGGAGGAGATGGAAGAACTCAAACTTAAATACAGAATATTGAAAGTATTCTTTTAACTTGACTTGATTACAACACTTTGGTGACAGAGGATATATTTCATCACAATCGTACTCCTTGCTGGCAGGAAGAGCATGATTCTTTTCGCGATCTTGCTGACAGAATGATCGAGGAAAAGGACAAAGACATCTCAAGGCTTTTGAATGAAAACAAGAAACTTCATCAGTCTTTAGACTTCAAACTGAAAGTGCGTCAAAATTTTACTCCCTAGTATATAATGAATTTAAATTTATTTTTGACGCAGCCCCCTACTAGTGGTTGTCACTAGATAAGTCAAATGTCCAGGGAGTAGGAACATATCAGATCATCTCAGCTATCTGAAAACAGTCAAGGTTCGCCAGTTTCCCTTTTTTACATGATCCTACCATGGGAGCCCAGAGATAATAAGAAACAAAGATAAGGGCCCAAGGCAGCCTCTTCCTAGCCCATAAGATTGTCACCTGAAACATGAGTTCTCAAACTAGTTTAGCTTACTAGTGTTTTCCTTTTAGGTGGTTCATATTGAGTCACAAATGTCACTTATGGGGTTGAACCAGGCCTTAGCCATCTGTTGGCTTAGTCACTAGCCTCACTCCATTGTCTCTCATGACATTGTTAATCATTTTTCAGGGAGGTGATGGTGATGTCAATTCCAGAGGTATGGAAGCTTTGCAGCTTTTGTCTTCCTTTATATATGAATTACTGTGGAGGCAGGTTATACCTTCTAAATTATTGCATTGACGTTTTTTTTGTTATGGATCATCATCAGTCCTACAGATGCAAGACAGTTCCAGCACATCTGTCGCTGAAGAGCAGATCCTGGTATGTTTACTTCTACTATGCTCTTTTCTCCACAATGATATATAGACTGTATTTAAATCAAAAGAAGAACCTCTGCAATACTGCATCACAAATGGTTTTATGCACTATAGAGGCTTTTTGGGTGGCTCTTGCAGACATGCCTTTGTGATGAATGATTTCATGCTGCACCTTGCTTACTCTTTCCTAACTCCATTTTGTATGATCAAACATCTGAATGTTCTGTCGCCACAGTTTCCATGAATTATGGTAAGTAATCTATGATTATATCTCCTGTATGTGGCAAGCATGGTGATTTATTGCACATCGTCTTGATTCTATTGTGGTGGTGGTGGTTGGGGGAGGGGGAGGGAGGTATGGCTTTGACTTGATATGCTGTGATCAACTTGGAATGGGTCAGGCATGTGATTAAAGTTGCTTCGGTATGATAATGCTGTTTATCTTTGTCTTTCTAGATATTGGCAAGGCAGCAAGCCCAAAGAGAAGAAGAGTTATCACAGTCACAGCGCCACATCCTTGCCCTTCAAGTGAGTGTACTTTAATAACTAACGAATTCAATCAGGTTCATACCATTTCTGACTCTCCTTTCGTCACTTAGGAAGAAATAGAGGAGCTTGAACGCGAAAATCAGCTTCATGGCCAACAGGTATGGGCGCTCAGCTACTACTTTATCTTTTTCGAAAAAGTTATTTGGACTGGGTTTTATGTAGCTAATTTAAACAGTGCTCCTCTTAGAGAATGACACATGAATTGAGGAAATCAGTTTGGTGTTACTTATTCACTCAGTTTGTTCCTAGCCAATTCAGCTCTTTGTTTGCACATGCCATGCCAACCCATAGTGAGTTGATGAACCATTTGTTCCTTAAAAACTTTAAGGGCCATTAAAGCATCACTCCAGAGAGAATTGAGGGTCTACTTCTGAATAGAGGGTGTTTTTAATTAGCCATTTCCGATATTTGATTGAGTCAACCATGTTATGCTTTTGGAAGGGTTTTAATCAGTAGTCTGAATCCTGCATTTTATGTTGCCATTTTGACTTTATGCTTCCTGGCAGATTTGGGTTGGTGATATAATTTATCTGTTAAACCTTGGGGCCATTTCCTCAAATGAGAGCCTAACCCCTTAGATACTTGCAAATACAGGTATCCATGTTGAAAGAGGAACTCCGGAGTATGGACAGAGCACAAAAGAGGGAAGGGGTTGATATGACCTATCTCAAAAATGTTGTCTTGAAGCTTCTTGAGACTGGTACTTGCTTAAGATGTCTTCCAGATTTTAAAGCATGGACTGCACCTTTCATAATACCAGACATTGTTATCAATTCCTTAGAAATTTCGTAAATTGCATCAGTGACCAACTTTTTTACATCTTTTGAAGGTGAGGTGGAAGCTTTGCTACCTGTAATTGCTATGCTTCTTCAGTTCAGTCCTGATGAGGTGACAATATCTTATTTCCTTCCTTTTTATCTTTTAAGTTGCTACGGTAGGGAAACAAGGCTGATGATGTTATTTACTCTATGGACTATAATGGAACATTCGAAATAAGTAGGAAGTGGATGAATTTAGGATGCTTCTTAATCTTTTGTTTTAAACAGTTGATCTTACTGTTAGAATGGTCTTCCTCCTGTGTATGCTGAATGCGAGTAATGGAGAATTTGGCTGGTTTAATTCACTCGTGCTGTTGTGTTGTGTCATTGTGTGTAGGTACAAAAGTGTCAGCAAGCCTATCGTAGTTATACTGAGGCATCCCCTGGCTCAGTGAATGATGCTTCAAGTCTTTCTCTTTTCTCAAGGTTCACATTTTACTCTGGAAAGTAATTATGATGCTAACGAGAGTTCCTCGTTAACAAGTGAGGGCGGTCAAGATTTGCATATACATAACTGATCAATTACTGTCAAAGTGTCAATAGGAGAAAACTTTGCTGAAAAGAACCAGAGATTATAGAGACATACATTTTGAAGGCAAATAGTAAAAAAAAAAAAAAAAAATCTTATAGGAGTTATTTCCTACTTCGATTAGAATTCCCGCCCATCCCAGTTTTGTAGATATACAACAGGATGATTCTTTCTGTAATTGTTCATCCTTTGCATTGGAAGAAGAAGGAAAAGATGAGTCGTGAGATTTAGTGGAACAGGAACATGTTTTTTAATTTTTTTATCGCAAATACAAATTAAACTTTTAGCTTAATGGGTTGAGCACTGTAACAAATTCTGTAAAGACAACTGTTGGCTCAGTTGCAATGTCTGGTTGAGTTCTGTAATGTACCAAAAGATGGGTGATACAAATTAAACTTTTAGCCTAATGGGTTGAGCACTGTAACAAATTCTGTAAAGACAACTGTTGGCTCAGTTGCAATGTCTGGTTGAGTTCTGTAATGTACCAAAAGATGGGTGATGAAGCCAAAGATTATTAGCTGTATTGATTGACCGCGGTTACAAAGAAACCACCAATGAGTTTCTCTTTTGGTTTAGCATTCTAAATACTGAATTTGATTGTATAGTCAGTAACTATACAGTAAGTTTCTAGTTGTGTTGTTGAGTATGGTGGTGCATGAGAAAGAGAGCTGGCTCACATTCTGCAGCAAACCCGAACTTGGAGGTCGAGTACTTGCGATATACACCATTTAGTTTCCCAGTAGCCGCCTTCTGGTGGAAGCCGACAATCAGCTTGGAGCATTCCCTGCAAGCATCATGTATCCCGGGTCAAAAATATGCCAACAGAAAGCATTGGTCCGCTAAAGTAAGTAAAAATGATGAAGACTCACAGAAGTTGATATTCCGAGTAGTTGGTGTAAAATTCACAGGTCCTGTTCCATTGCTTGAAGCCGTAAAGCGTAGACTGGGCTGTGTAGACAGCAGCTGCGGCTAACAGGGAGGGCGGAAACTTGATTGTGTCGTACTCCACCAAGGACAGTTCTGTGAGGTAGAAGGACAGCAGCTGAAGCTTCCTGTCAGATTGAGCAGCCTTGAGGAACCTTGTTAGGAAAACGTAAGGGGTAGGCAAAGACATGTTGAATTCCAATGTGTTGAGGATAAGTCTCTCCTGTCATATTGATATACATTGAATTAGATTTTACTCAAAGTTAATTAATTAAAAAAAAGGAATCAAAGAATGAATGAATTAATAAGTGGTACCATCTGAAGAAGATGATGCCTGGTGTAAGCTTTGTCAGAAATGAAGATCAAGTCGTCGACAATGGGAACAGAAACTTCTTCGTACTTGCAGGCGAGGAGCATCGCGGTTAAGCCCACCAGTTGAAGCTTATTCCTGGCCACTGTATGCCTGGCTAGGAATCTATCTATAATACTTACAGTTAGAAAGAGGGTCTCGTCCCTGAGTTGGAATTTGTGATGCACCTGTTCATTTATTATTTATTAGTAAATATATACTATGCCTGGTTGTTGTTTATTTGAATAACTCAATTAGTTGTTAATTACCTCGATTAGCCAGTCAATAAGTATGGCTCTCATGTTGTGATTAATGTCAGGCTGTTGTGACATGTAATCAATGCTGCAGGCCTCCATTTTGGTGTAATAGCAATAGAGATCATCAACGTAGTCGGCAACACACAGGGGATCTTTGGTGTCGCGGCCGTCGATGTCAAACATATCTTCCATCTCAACTTGTGATTTCTCAACACTCGTGTTGTCATCATAAATCATACAGCTTCTGCATCATAACAAAGATATTAAATAAAAGTAAAAATAAAACAAGGATGAGCGGAGTAATTAATTACTTACTGATGGGGTCTTTTGTTGACAAGATGAGGATGACAAGGTTGGTTGTTCTGGTCAATCACAGTGAGTGCTCTTCTTCTTCTTTTCTGCCCAAACTTTGTGATATCCATTTCCGATGTACCTTTACACATATTTACCGGATCAGAATAATTATGTTAACTAACTCCGGCAACACATTTTAAATACAAGTACCTGCTGACAATCTGACAACACTTTGGTTTTCGTCAGTCATCATTTTTGATATCGAAACCTGACGAGAGAATGAACAGAATGAAGAATGAAGAGTGAATAGTGACGAAGAAGAAAGAGCAGAGAAATGGACTAATAAAGATTTGTTTAAATCAAACGGCTAGTGTGAAATGTGGGTGTAATGTGGCCATTGTGGTATTTGATATTCTACGCCTTCTCTTTTCTTTTGTCGGGGAGCTACTTAGCCAACGGTCACTTCTTCTTGTACACTGACAAAACCTACTATTTCTCTTTCCTTTATTCATTAATTCATTCTAAACCACTGGATACTTAATTATCAAGCTAATACTACTATTAATTACTCCTCTGTCAATTCATTAAGCAAATGCTTTAGCTAACCCCGTCCATTTAAAATGAACTGTTTTCCACAGGTATACTCTAGAAGGCTTGTTTTCCAATCTAAACAAAGCACTACACACGCCCCAACTTCATGTCGCTCATTCCCCATTTCATTTGCACGCATGATGAAAGGCCAGGCACATAGATTACAAAGGAGAGAAAACATGAAAATTGAGAGAAAACTCTGTCAAGTATCTTAAATTTGAAATTACAAAGGATGTGTAAATCATTGAAAAAGGATGTGTATTATATTTTTTTTCTGACAAGGCACTGTAATTTCTGCATGACTATGGAAAAAATTGTACACTACATTATTTAACAAGGTATAACTAAATTGAACTACTCCAGTCTCCAGCCCCTGTGAACTATTTCCCCTACCAAAAGAAACTTCAAAAACCCCCCAAGAAATATGTCAACAAATGTGGTAGAATTGAGATAAAATTTAAGTTTTGGAATGAGTTTTGTAATGTTCAACGACTCCAAAACTTAGGTTGTTGTACCATCAGTGTCGTTTATCCAATTCTTCAGCTACCTCGGCGGTATTTAGGGTTCAGTTGCCCGTAAATTTCCAATATCCAGCAGAGTCACTACAATTATAGCTTGCTTGGACAATAATGGGGAGTGGAACTGAATTCTCGGCATTGACCTGCAACAAGTACACATAACTGACATAAGAGAATGAGACTCATATGCTTCACTAACGGACTACCACAAACCCAAAGCTCAAGGGTGCAGTATGAATGGGATTAAACTCTACATGGACATGGTTCAAGTTTGTGTTGACTTGGAAGTTGAACTCAAATCCTTCAATTACTGATAAGTTGCAATTCTAAATGGAGCAATTAAAGAACAGCAAGCTACCTCTTTAGCAACAGACGGCCACTTCTTACTCAGTCTGTACAACGAATTGATTCATTTGAAAATGCTTGATAATTTTCGTGCTCTC
Source organism: Spergularia bocconei (assembly GCA_963457585.1). Lineage (NCBI taxonomy): Eukaryota > Viridiplantae > Streptophyta > Magnoliopsida > Caryophyllales > Caryophyllaceae > Spergularia > Spergularia bocconei. Next base: position 33,721 of record OY734945.1, on the reverse strand, counting down.
TTCATGCCAGTACGCTCATCTCGGGACCCAACTCCAACACGTGTTTCCTTTTCTTCTCTATTATCTTTGTGAGCCGTACACTTATCACCTTTGAAGATGTCGGAGAGACTAAACGCATTCACCACGTCCTTAGGAAGCTGTTCTTTTCGTTGTATTTTCACTTGGGGCACCTGTCCTAGGACAGATAGTACCTTCTCCGGAGCGTGACCTGTTTGCTGTTTTCCGGTTCGAGTTACCTTCCCTAACACATCAACTATCTCCTTAGAACCCTGACTTCCAGGGCTGCTCACCTTCCCTAGCACACTAAGTATCTCCTTAGGAGTCTGAGCTTCACAGTGTTTTTCCAGCTCCACCTGAATATTCTTAAGGGGTACCTTCTGCAATGAGAGAAGCTTCTTAACATCTTTCACCACCCCTTTCTTTAGCTGCTGTCTTTTTTGTGCTAGCTCCTTGCAGCTTAAAATCTCTCTCAGCTTCTCCTTGACAAACTTCTGCTCCAAATCAGTTGTTTGTTTCTTCTTTAGTTTCTTGACTATTAGTTGATCCTTATGATCGTTAAGCACTCCTCGTCCTCGTTTTGGGCCACCCTTGAATTTTTGTGTTTCGATCCTGGAGATTGATGAACTTAGATCATCTACCTGCAATTCCACGACTTTACGCAAGTCATTCCCTTTCTCGGCGGCAAGCTTGCCATACATCTCCCCAGACTTCATGGTATCCATAATGATTTTGCCGAGAGCAAACCTGGTCTCCACCATGTCCCCCTTCCCAAGTAAATTGTAGTCAATGCTGTAATAGTGCCTTTCCTCCCTCAACGACTCAATATCATCCAGCAACACTTTAAATATTGCAGATACCTCTTTGCCAGCATTCTTTGATATCAAAACCTTATTAACCACATTCAGAAGAAAATTTTAAGAATGCTTGATGATATCCTCACCAAATATATAATAAAAAGGCAAGAAGAAGATAAAACTGAATACAAGCAAACTTAAGATCTACAAAGCAACTGCCAGCTAGTTCTGTGGGACAGTAGATGCTCCAAACACAAAAGATGGGACAGTAGATGCTCCAAACACAAAAGATGCTGAGCATAGGGCTTATGCAATGTACGGTAATGGCATAGGGCTTATGCAATGTAAGGTAACGAAGTTCTCAATTCCGACACTAAAGGGCAGCCCATTGCACATTGGCGTCTTCGCAAAACGAGGGTCCAGGGAAGGGTCCCACCACAAGGGTGTATAGAGGGCAAGCCTTCCCTTGTTACTTTTTGGACAAGAGACTGCTCCCAGGACTTGAATCCGTGACCTATCGATCACATGGCAACACCTTTACCTGTGCGCCATGGCTCCCCTTCTTCTCAATTCCGACATTGGCAAAATTAATTTTCATAAGAAAGATCAGCCATTTGAGATTAACTATTAAGGAAACTACGATATTCTTAACATTTTACCCTTGTTATGTTTTTAGTCATTATACTTTCAGCCATTCAATTCACACATTCCGACCACCATCAGTCCATTACCTACACGGCTACACCTATGTCTGCTTTAGAAGACTATTCATCACCACCCCACCTTTCTCTTCCACATTGAGAGAGAAGAGATGGCACGCCGAAATGCTGACAGAAATGATGGAGAGAGGAGAGAGGCTCATTTCTGGGGGTCAACAGGATCAGGTTAGAGGTGACAATTTTGGAGCTAGACATTAGACAAAGTACTGGGGGGGGGGTGATTTTCGGGCTCAACAGACGGGGTGAGGGAGAAGTGACCAATTGGCACAGCTCCAAAGATTATGGGAATATTCTAGTTGTAGTCATCCTCCTCTGCCTCCCAATGAATTTTTGCCAGCTCTACGTAAATGCATGGACTCAGATTAAATAACTTGAGAAATTTCACATCTATTTTACAGCTGAATTTCAGTTCATACAAATGAAGTGCTCATGCAGGTAAATTTGCGACAAGGATGTGAGTCTATACGTGTGCCCATGTATCCAAGAGAAAGGGGATATACAAAATCTTACCAAACCAGAAGACGGAGAAGATGGGTAACTGTTCATCGCTATACGAAGACTTTCAGAATCTGTCAGCATATCTACAGAATCTAGTACCAACGATGCAAAATTAGCAACTCTTTGTGCAAGATCTTCATCTGTTACGTCGTTCGAGGACTTGAGAATCTCCGGCATAAAATCTACATTCTTTACAGAAAGTTCTCTGGCAGCTGTTACACCTTCCTTCCAGTTGCCATGGTACAGAAGTGAAGATAAAGTCCAAACTACAATAGCATCTTGAGGATTATTGACCAACGCAAGGTGGAAAGCCAACAGGCTGACCCTGTGATACAAAACAGTGTTAAAAGGGTATTTTCTATATAGTGTAACTCTCGTTTTCTTCAGCTTTCCCATATACTGTCTACTCTCGCCCATGCCCTCTTCCCCCCATCCCAATTCCCTTCCTGCGGTAGCTGAAGACACATGTCCGAGCTCATCAGCAACCACCAGAGAACGCCTACATCCCTGATCTCGGAATAAGAGAGATTTCCGCATAAGCAACATATACTACACCACTCGTAAAGACTAAACCAAGGTTTGACTCTGTATTTAACGCAACAGTTCCCATCCAGGCTTTTCTGCTATCTAGGGTACAAACGATTACCCGCTTAGGCATTTCATGGTCATGTTAAGGCAGCAGCCAAGCAAAAGAAGTAAAGAACAATATCAGATGAAGGAAACTTGCTCACCACAGGCCAGAATTGCAGGGTTGGTCACATGAAGTCACCTTATCCAGATTAAAGAAAAGTTTCTGCATTACAGAAATATCGAGGTAAGCAAAATCAACATAACAACATTGTTGCCTGTACAGCTGTACTTGATGTAATTGTACAGCCAGGCACCCACTAAACATCATAACTATTAGGGGTCTCTTGTGTAATAGTATTTATAATACAACACAAACAGCCAGGAATTCAGGATCAAACTGTCAAATTTTTATTTGTAACACATGCTTATTTTGGAAAAACAGAAGCAGCTGACTGTCACACGCTATCATGGAACACAATGCAACCAAATAGTGAAGTTCTGAAAGTCACCTTAAAAATTCAAATATGCCACCAAGGGGGTGGCACCTATGTACAAAGAAGAGCTAATTAAGCTCTTAAACAATCGTGAGAAATTTTATCAAAAATAGCAAAAAAGGGAATGTCAACTTGTCAAGTGTTGGTGAGAAAGTAACACCTGACTCCAACTAAACAACCACCTCAAAAAGCGAAAAATTGTTGGTCAGTTGGTGTGCCGAAACAATATGATAAAAAAAAGGGAGGGTGATTTATTTCAATCCAAGTACACCGCAATATCACCAAAAATACAGCAACCTCAAAAATGCGATATTACACATCATTAGAATTTGGACATGACACCAATCAGACCACGACAAACAGTTGTGAGACAGTACGATAAAAAAAAAATAAAAATAAAAAAAAGGGATGATTTCTTTCGCTCCAAGTACACCGCAATATCACCAAAAATACAGCAACCTCAAAAATGTGATATTAGACATTATTGAAATTTTGACGTGACACCAATCAGGCCACAACAAACAGTTGTGAGACAACCATATTTTGAAGCTCATCATAGAGGACTCAACCGGGTTATCTCTTGTAAACATAATACGGAGTATTCTTTCGGGGAAGGAGAAGCCCTTTCTAGAAGCCTCTACCTCTGCCGAAAAAGTGTGAAAAGTAACTTCGAAGGCTTCAAGCACTACTTACGGGGAGGAAGGGGATACCAAAAAGAAAAAGTATTTAGTTTCACAAGCCACCTTCGCATTGACCATCCCCCATTAAAGGACTTACCATCATCATTGCAGGAGTTTGTTTATTGGAGTGTTCAGCAAGATATGCAGCCTAGAACATAATTTGAGATATCACTCTGTTAAATGGTGCATTTAAACATGACAAGCATACAGCTTAGATCAATAAAAGTTACTCACATGTAATGGAAGCAAAAGCTCTAGAATGTTGAATCTTTTGAGGAGGAGGAGGGAACGCTCAGCAGCCCCATATGATAGCATATAATTCAACTCCATCATTAACCTAGCCTATGCAGTTAGATTTGCCAGGAGTCAGAACCAGTATGCGCTTTTTCAACAAATTAAGGCATCTACAATGTAACCTATAATTATTCAAGTAATATAGACAAACTGCTTCAGCCAAAGAAAGTCTCTGGTGCAAAGGCACACAATCAAACAAAATGTACAAGCAGAACTGTAGATAATATAGGAACCTTAAAATTACTATTTGTTCAATTATAATTTGCCAAAAGCTAAAATAGCTTCAGGAATTGCCTCATTAGATTTTGCAGACTATGATCCACAATAGCATAACAGATATGACTATATTTGTGTTAGTACATGGGTCCTTGATGTTTCTTTCGTTTTTATTCAATGCAAGAGAGGATATCGTAATATTAAAGAGGACACCAAGGAGATCCTTAATGCCTCAATATTCTTTAATAAAAAGAGCTAATTGTACTAGAATTGACATCAATATGCACATAACAATACCTTATCCAAGGTCATAATAGAGGCATATAAACTACGAATCGCTTTCTCGGTGTCATTGGCAAATGTGAATCCAAGGCGAGCAGCTATTCTTACTCCCCGCAATATTCTTGCTGCACAAACGAAATTTTGAGAACGGAAATAAGAATGAACGGTTCATATTGAGCCACATTAGAGTGACATTGTACACAACGTACCACAATCTTCTTCAAATGACAGATGAGCAGGTAGCAGAGTTCGTAACTGAGAGCATTGAAACAAGAAAAATCTTAATGACCAGTAATAAACACACACACCAAACTTAAAATAAAAAAGAAACACAGAATTAGAGAGATGATAGTAAAACACCTTCATGGCTGTCAAATCTGTCATTCCATCGGAATAATCGTATATTCTTTGAGCAAAAGGGTCATAGAAGAGACTGCAAAAATTTAACAGAAAGATGAGCATGGCAGTCACAGCAAGACAACACAAGTAACATAAGCGAAAAAGAAGAGGCCTTGATAACAAAGAAATGAAGAGAGGGAAGATGGGCATGCCTGTTGATCGTAAAGTCTCGATGTAAGGAATTCCTCCAGCGCAAAAAATCCTTGGCATCATAGGGTTTGGGTATATCTGTGGGATGAACATCTTCTTTGTGGGTGGCACCCTTGCCCAATGTTTCAAAACTAGATACCTCAATAGCAGAACCTCTAATGTGAACCCTACAAATCGGAAACTTGCGGCCGACAATATATGCACGATGGAACTTTTTCTTAATCTGAAACGGAAGCAAAAAAAAAAAAAGTGAATACAAAATGCATTGTTGATAAGATAAGATATGAAATGACAAGTGATAAGTGATAAGTGATAAGTGATAACCTCTGCAAGAGTGGCGGTGGTGATGACGTCGAAATCTTTAGGAACTTTATTAAGAAGCAAATCTCTAACACAACCACCAACCAAGTAAGCATCAAAACCTTCATTCTGAAGAATCCTGAGAAGTATCCTTGAGGAGTCAGGAATCATGGAAAGTGTAATACCAAGGGACCTCGAATCAAGCTTTCTCCAGTACCAAGTGTCAACAGGACCTACTTTGTATTGATTGAATTAAATTAATAATGTAATCATCATAAATTAATACTGTAATCATCATTAATTAATACTGCTGTAAATCATCATAACAAGGGAGAAAGACTACCCGAGGGAGAGGTGGCAGGCATGGGTTCTGGTTTGGGACCAAGCTCAGACCTTGTTGCTTCAACAGCAGCAGCAGCAGCCGAATGAGAGAACCTCTGTCTCTGTCAAAGGAAGGAAATAATAAAAATAAACAAATGCCCGCAAAGTGTTTGATGAAATGCCACAGAGAAACACAAAAACCTGAAGCAGCTGCTGGAGTTGAACAACAGACTTGAGACAGGGCAGCCTGCGTTTCAATGCCGCCATTTACAATCGGAGTTGAACAACAAATTTGTCCATTGACCAACCGCACTGCCGGAACTTGTCACACCGCTCTATTCACTATTCAATACCTCTTCTATTCCTAACCCTTTTTTTCTTTTTACGAGACTACGAGTATATCAGTGTGTCTCAGTCGCATGATTGCCTTTGATATACTCCCTCTCGGCCTTTTTTTTTTCTTTTCTCGACAGACTCCCACTCGCCTTTCATTGGACCCCGAATTCCTGATATTGACCCGACCCGACCCGAATTGACCTAGACCCGAATAACCACGTTTTAATAATTTGGTTGAGGAAAAATGACTTATATTAGATTCGATATATCACATCCTTAAACACTCAAATTACCAATAAAACTTGGGAAATTATCCAATATACCCCCGAGGTTACCGAAATTTTCAGGTATACCCCCGAGGTTACCGAGCTATCCAATATACCCCCGAGGTTTACGTTTTCGCGTTTTTCCAGAATTTCGCTAACGGACTCTAACACCGTTAGTTCATTTGACTTATTTAAGAAAAATAAACATAATTAAAAAAAAACTAATCGCTTGCCAAACCCTCACATTTTCTCTCTGCTCTCCCTCTCTCCTCCTACTCATGTCGCCCGCCTGCCACCGCAGTCGTACGCCGACAACAACGACGGCCGAATCGAAGACCACCAGACGACTCCACCGTCGACGGCGAGGCTTCGTCGAACATCCCCAGCCTCCATCGACCTTCACCACGCGGCGTACAACGCGTTCTCCCTCCTCATTTTCGCTCACATTTTCGCTAGATCTGGCCACCGCGATTGCACCTTGCCGTCGATATACACCTTGTAATAGAGCGATTGTAAACGTGTGAGAGGGGATGTGAGCGAGGAAATGAGGGGGCGGAGATGGTGGATTCGGTGGTCGGAGGTCGGAGGTCGAGGCGTGGTTCGCGAGCAGTGGCGGGCCAGGTTTCGCCGGTCGTATGGTGGTCCTCGCCGGAGCGCTGGTGGTGGTTCATGTTGGAGGCGGTGGTGGTTGGGATTTTGGAGGTGGTAAGTGCAGGTGGTAGGGAGGAGGGAGGAGAGAGAAGATGGATGACTTTTTTATTTTGGGAAATTGATGGTATTATTAAGGGTTAATTGTTTTAAAAAAAGTCAAACACAATAAGGATCTAACGGTGTTAAGGTCCGTTAGTGAAAAACACAAAAATTCCCCATTTAGGGGTACACTGGAGGGATTTTGCAAATCTCGGGGATATATTGGATAGCTCGGTAACCTCGGGGGTATACCTGAAAATTTCGGTAACCTCAGGGGTATATTGGATAATTTCTCATAAAACATTAAAATTAAGATAGTATTAGACAAAATTTTAAGAAATCTAACATTAATATGATCACATCTGAACAATTTGAAATGATCCGATCCGAATCCCACCCGACCCGAATTTGACCAGTAATTGTCACACCCAAACTAGATCGACTCAAACAGAACTCGACCCGATCCGAAAGTGACCCGAAATACATGACCTGAATAGACCCGACTCAAATGACCTGTTTGCCAGGTTTAGATATAACCGGTCATGGGATAGTGCCATAGTGGAATGAAAATGAGATAGTATATCGGATAATATTATGGCAAAGATAAATCGAGTATAACAATATAAATATGCACGCGACTGGGCATGCAAACTAGTTAAGTCTAAAACGAAGGTGACCAAAATTTTTTCAGAACGTTATTAAACTTGTGACATATATAATCAAACACACAAAATCAACAACCCATGCCTACATGCATAACATTTTGTTAACTTACAAGTTACAAGTCTTTCTTCTTTTTTTTTGGAATTGAAAATACTTGTGGTCTACATTTTTTTTATTTAACCTCAAGGTCTCTAATATTTCGTAAAACCTCCACCACCTTTTCCATGCAAGGCCGGGATTTTGGATCTGGTCTGAGGCATTTGACAGTGAGTTGAGCCAAGTCCCATGCCGTCTTGAGTGAATACTGACCCTCAAGACGTCCATCCATGATGCTTCTCAGCTTATTCTTATTAGAGAGTCCTGGTTTGGCCCATTCCACAAGATTTCGCTGGCTTTTGGGACGGTTCATGTCAAGTGCTCGCAACCCTGTCATCATCTCAAGCAACACCACGCCAAATCCATAAACATCACTGTTCACATACAAGTGACCTGGTGAAAGTTGATCTGAGTTACTGCCCATTTACACATTTCACATCACAACGATTGCCATATATACGTGCTACTGGTGACAATACATCTTTGACAAACTTATAATCAAGACCCATTACCTGTTGCAACATACTCAGGGGCAGCATAGCCATATGTGCCCATGATCCTGGTTGTTACATGTGAATTTCCACCCGATGGCCCCAATTTGGCCAAGCCAAAATCGGATATCTTTGCATCATAATTCTGAGTTCAGTAAGAAGACAGAAGAAACTGAGGTCAAACTTGGTGATGTAGATTAGTGCAGAGTGCAAAATTATCCATTAAGTGAAAATTTTAGATTAAATTTCCTTGGACTCCTGGCCAGATACTTATTTCATGCACATTATTTTATGGTGTAGAACAGTTGAAGAATAAGTCACAGAAGAAGTTGCTTTCAAACTTCAAATCCTCAATTAATTACAAGTAGCACATAAAACATCTGATGCCGCAAAAGCAAAAGATGCATAAACCAGTGACCATTTGTAAACTCTACTCCTATGTCCTTATTCTTCTGCTGTTTGGGCTGCTATCTTGCAGTGGTCAATATTACAAGGATGACTCTCAAACTTACTGCGGATTTGCAGATGCAATAGAGGAAAGGCTCAAAGAAAAAAGAAATCCGTATTGCATCAGCAGCTACCCTATATAAGCTGGGAGCTGAACGACATCAGAACTATCACAGACCAAGTCAAACGTACAAATCAAGTTCTTATTTGAAATAGAGCTGTGTTTATACTAGGACTATTGAGAGCGGATCGTTTTGGAGTTGATTTTATTTGGCTTTTGTTTCCCTCTTTTGGTTAGCCTTGGGTTGGTTTGGGGGATTGTAACTAATCTTAACTGATTCCTTCAGAAGAAAAAGAAAAAAAAACAGAAGATTTAAAATTCATACCACATCAAGAAGTATGTTTGAGGCCTTAAAATCCCGGTAGATCACTTTCTTGTCAGAACTATGCAGAAAAGCAAGACCCTGAGCTACGCCAAAAGCTACACTCATACGCCTTTCCCAACTAAGTGGTTCCATGGAAGGATTCCCTGCGCAATAAGAGGAAGCTCACCATCTCCAATACGGAACACTTATATTAATTTCAAAAGAGAATGGCTTCATAACATACTCCTGAACAGATGGTTTTCCAAGTTTCCTTTGGGCAAATACTCGTAAACAAGTAGCAATTCCTTATCCTCCCAGCAATACCCCAACAGTTTAACCAGGTTGGGGTGGGATAGTCTTCCCAAGAAGTTGACCTCTGACTGCAGTTTGAGCAGAATCCCGAGTAAGAAAATAATAATAATTCTACCCTGTATGAACTACTTTGAAAATTACTGTCTCCCTTAATGAAAACTTTTGAGTTAAATTCCCTTGGCAATCAGTCAAGGACTGTCTCATCAAAGTAAACTTGCAGCCTAGGATTACTCCAATTCATTTTGGGACTAAGGTTGTTGCTGTCGTTGTTAAGAGGTCACAAACAAGACGGGCCAGTAATGGAAAAGCTAAGTCCCACAAACACCACATAGGGAGGCCAAAACTCCGTGGGGCAAAGTGTCCCAATGTTTTTTTTTTTGAAAAAGCCCCTAAAGAAACATTTTTTTTCTACTCAAATCACAGTTACATACTTACATAGTTACATCTATGGGGGCTAACTAAGGTCAGGTCGATAAATCCTCCAACAGTGTCACATGAGACATAAAACTAGAACAAAAAGTGCAATGGTAAAGGGCAATAAATAAAGGGGAAAACAATGACCTGCCACTCTTGAAAACCTTGGACACTCTCAGAATTCAACTTCTTGACGGCAACAGGAAATTTGGCGGAGGATAAAGCAAGTTGATGATGAATCCAGCCCTTGTACACTCTCCCAAAGCCACCTTCACCCAGGAGGGTTTCGGGCCTGAAATTCTTGGTAGCACTCTTCAACTCGGCAAAACTGAAGACCCTCAAATTTGGGCTTTCTAGAATCTCTCCGCTCGCTTCAATTGCAGTCAGGTGGTTCTCCCTGAAACTGGGCTGCTCTCCAAACGAATCGCTGTTATTGCCCCCTGAGGTTGAACTCCATGTGTCTCTTCCCGAAACTCCTGTCAGACGAAAATTTGACTGACAGCAAATGTTAAATCAAACCCGAAAGGTTGAAAAAGGACGGAAGGTATGAGAATGTCATACCTGGAGAGAAAGAAGGCGTCAGCATATCAGGGAGTATGAGTACATCAGGAGGCCTGCTGGTTCCTGCACACCAACCTATAAAGTTACCCATTCCTCTCTCTTATTGATCAAATAACTCCATGCATGCTTATGTCCAAGACGGGATAGAGTGTGAGAGAGACGGGGTTCCAGTAGCTCGTTGAAGTTGAAGCTGCTGCTGTTTGGCTGTCTCCAACTTGATACATGTAATAAACACCCGAATTTCGGAAATCAAAAGATTTATTTATAATACAAAGCTCGCCAAAATCCGGAAAATTTATTATCAAATATCATACAAAATAATTAGGCGATATGGGGCCTAAGAAAAAATTTGTGAAACAATTACAGTGGAAGTTAAAACCTCTGGTTGAGCATGACCCGCAATAAATTATCCGACCATAACCTAAAAACAAAGACAACATACCAACAGACTTGGCAATGACAATTAGCTTCACTAAAGAGGATTAGTAGCGTATTTGGAGAGGCCTTCATCATACATTCAAATAGCAACACACCAACCTAGTGACTTAGACCACAGTTGAACCCCATAACAATATCAACAAATTAGCCTCCAATCTTCTGAGAATATATTATATATACAACACTTTTTTTTTCTTTTTTTTTTTTTTTGAGAAAGAATATATACAACAACACTTAGCAAGCAAGGAGTATATAAAACAGCATGAGAACTCATAAGCACAATAACTGAAAATTGGTACTGCAAATCAATTTATTATAAAACACAAAAACTTGTGAATAATTCAGTTTCAGTACTCACAGAAATGAAACGGATGATTCGCGGCGGACCAAAGTCGGTTTGAGGTGCCCGACTCCCTGCAGCACAAGGTTATAATTGATAAATTGATGATGACGATTGATCAAAGGTTATAATGGTGACAAGGTAAAAAAAAAAGGGAGACATGAATTCTGGGTGTCGCCCTTGTTTCACCAAACCCCATGACGAATGTGCCAATAAATAAATCCTTGGATTGCTCCATTTTCACCTAGAGATATTCAATTCTATTCAATTCTACTCCGTATTATAATTACACTGTATGGTATGAGTATCATTTACGCTCTTGTCAATTTCCCTCAACCCCACAAATTTAGGCGTTTTCCGACTTCTTTATGCCTCAGCCCTCAATGCTGTTGCTTCTTAGATTTACACCAATCTTTAAATTGGGTAATCACTAATCACTCTTCGGATCTCGAAAATGCTACCTCGTTATCTTGTGGACTGGATTTTTATGTTGGGTTAATGTCCATCTTCCACCCAATCACCATGGATCAACTTAACATGGGTTGTAAATTTGACCTACAAATAGTTTCACAAAAAACGATATTTAAAATAAATTATTTAAATAGATATAATTACAGATTTTCTAAGTCTCACAAAAAACGATATTTAAAATAAATTATTTAAATAGATACAACTACAGATTTTCTATGACACGGGGAATCGCATTCGTTCTTAGGCGCAATCTGGGTAAAACGAACCCCTCAAGGGTACGCACACCATACGAGTCATGCAACCAGATTAACCAAGTAAGACACATTTGCATGTGATAGCAGATAATCGGAAATTAATATTTGGGGTCTTCAACGAAGTTTTGCGAATGAGATACTCGACCTTTTGCTCTTGATTGTGCTATGCTGGTGGTCGACCCTAATTATTTGTTTATCTAAAACTTTTCACCACAATATTGCTTTCACTTGCGGTTAATTGTCGTTCGCTCACTAAGGTATATTTGCCTTCATCGTAAGATATATCGGGCTCATATGTGAGTCTGTTGTCGAGTCACTTGTGAGGTTTTACAAACTGCTTTGGGGGGTTTGATCTTTTGATCGTTGACCGTTTTTTTTTCTTTTTACGTTCTTTTCGATTTCATCAAGGCAAACTTGTTCGCATTGATATTAATTAATCCATTCGGCTTTAGATATCGTTGTCGAATGAAAGATGCAAAGATGTCGAGATGTACAAGATCAAAATGGTTTGACATGACGAGTTAATAGCTAAACCAGGGTCTCAACTTACCATTCTCAACTACACCTGAGTAGACAAGATGGTGTAGCAGAATAGTATGTATTATTTATTAGATATAAGTCCCATTTGATAATTCATTAATGATATATTTTTTTTTACGGGAAACCATTTCTATTAATTTTTTTTTTGAAGTGGACATTCCTACGGAGTACGTATTAGTTATTACTCCTATATTTGGAATGACATTTTCGAAAATTTCAAAAATGAATTCAAAAAATTGGGCCATTCCCATCATTTTCGTAAGTAAAGAAATGGATAGTAGTACGTGTGAAATTGTAATAAGCCCAACATAAAAAGAATCGCACCGACCAAGTGAGTGAGATCCTTAGCGGAAGCAGCGTGTGTCAGTTGTATTTGTGTGTCCAGTGTCCAAATCCAAATAATAAAAACTGAATTGATATTTGATTGATCACCAAAAAGAAATCAAGCGTTACAGCACCAGTCAGTCAGTGAGTCAGTCTCTGGTAGTCTCCGGTCTGAGCGGTCTCCCGTGTTGTGTGAAGTAGTAGCATTTTTGTTGTAATCTCCATAATTTGGATTTGTGGCGTGAAAGCGAAGCGAGGATGTTTGTGAAGAAGATTGTTGACATGGCTACCAAAAAGGTTAGTTTGGTTTTGAATTTCGAACTCAGATTTAATATTAGTTTTGAACTCGATTATTAGTATTAGTTTGGCATTGGCAATAGGGTTTCGGTAAACAGATTCAAAAGAGTGAATTTCAGATGATGTTAGTCTTTATAATCATAGTTTGATGGTTGTAGGCTGGGCCTGGTGCTTATTTGGAGACTCTGAAACCTGAAGATGTGCTTCCTCGCCTCACTTTTCATTACGGGATTCCGTTTGCGGCCACTAAATTAGCTTATCATCCTACTCACAACATCCTTGCAGTCTCAACCAAGTCGGTCTTTTTTCAATCCTTCTTCTTCTTCTTTCGTAATTCAGCAGCACTTTGGTTACAATTAATATTAATATTAATATGATTGTTATCACAATTCACAGGCATGGGCAAATCAAGCTGCTGGGTAAAGACAATACCCAAGCGCTATTGGAGTCTGATGATAAGCAGCCTACCAAGTTCCTTCAGGTTCTTATTCAAACCTTCCTTTAATTGGATGCTTGCTGTCTAGTCTAACATACCTTCTTTGTTTCTTCTTCTTCAAGTTCATTCCCAACCATAATCTGCTCTTCAATGTGACTTTCCAAGACAATATTGAGGTACCTCAATTCCACAACTTCCTGTGCCCCCTCACTCATCTTTCTTTATACTCATCTTTTCCTCTTCTCCTTCACTCATGCCTAGGTTTGGAACATAGATGCTAAGGTTCTGTCTCATGTGCATAAGTCTAGCCAAGAGATCACATCTTTTGCTCTACTACCTCTCTGCCTTTTCATGTAAGTACCTTGCTTCCCCTTTTTCACTGATTTCATTATGACATGATGTATTGTAGACCTTGTAGTGGTCATACGAAAGTCAGACCAAACTTGCCCATTTTTGGCTAATTCATCTTATTTCTATTCACAGATTTATTGGTGATTCTACCGGTAACGTTTCTGTATGTAAACTCAATCAAGAATCACTTCACATTGAAGAGATGAACTACTGCATCCCCTATCCAGTTTCACACGGTAAATATTGTTCATGCTATAACTCCTTTTTGCTTAGCACCTGCATTGAGCTCGTAACCAAACAAGGGATTCATTAACATCACTAGTAAATACGCAAATCCATTAAGCAAACTGCCGCTGTGATCCGTTTCTTATGATGTACACGTTCAGTTTTCAAGAGATTGTTTGTGATGCTTCTCTTGTCTATTTCAGGAATGATAAATGAAGATGCAGTTGCTTCTCCTGTGAGGTTTATTTTACCTCAACCCATCGCAGAGAGTAAGAGGTATGTTAATTGAGTTTCTCAAGTGCATTTTTCAGCTCCAAAATTTGAAAATGTAATTTGAAAAGATCTTGGATGATCTCCCTATGGTTGATATCTAACATGCTTGCACTGATTTGAAGTTCGATAACTCATTGACTTTTGTTAAATGAACCACTCACATTGAGATCATGATGGGTCAAATCATATATCTGGCTTTTCTAGAGTTGCTACTCGTGAGTCATTGATAAAGTAGTGTACCTACATACGGTTCTCCAATTATGTCCAGACTCTAGAACAAGCTCTTGAAGACAGCATTTAGGACTCATGCTCTCTCCTATTCTTCCTGCAAATTGGGTTACATTTGTCACAGCATCCCTAGATTCAATCCCTGATACTTGTTACATAACACCACTGTACACTAGAACTTCTCCTCCCCCCTCAGTCAAGGCTGCATATTTTTGACACAGCGGCAATGTGGGTATAGACTTCTTGAGAGCGCTACGGCTATGGTGAGTGGATGGTAACATGTATCCTGTTTGCTTGTATTTTTTTCCCCGACAGTTCTGTTAGAAGTCTAAATGGTTATCGTAGCAGTAGACTACTCCGTATTGAGTCCCAAGATTTTTTTTTTTTTTTTTTTTTTTTTTTTTTTTTTTTTTTTTGTACTTAGTAAAATTATGTAGGTTTTGCTGTAGGCTGCTGGGTTCGTGTCAAACCTAAACTCAACCTGTGCATCCCTCATTTGTTTGCTTTTATTTCTGTAATGTATTTCACATTTTTATCTATACATATGCAGAGTTCTTTTGGTATTTGCTGACGGGCTGTTGGTATTGTGGGCATTACAAGAAAGTAAGGCTATTTCTTCAAGTGGATCTGCAGCACAACTATTCACTCATGAATTGAAAAAAGTAACTTCTGCTTGCTGGGTCTGTCCATCTGGAAGTAAAGTTGCTGTTGGATACAGCACTGGGGAGATTTTAATTTATAACATCTTTCCTAATTCAAACAGCAGAAGTGATTCTTCAAAATGTGTGGACTTGTGCAATGGCCAAATCGTTCATGTTTCAAAGCTCAATCTAGGTTATAAGTTGGAAAAGATTCCAATTGCATCATTGAAGTGGGTTTACTCAGACGGGAAAGCTAATCGGCTATACGTTATTGGGGCCTCTGAAGCCGCACCTATGAACTTAGTTCAGGTAGTTGGATTCGATCTTAAGCCATTTTGGCGCTTTTCACATATGTGTATCCTTTATACTTAACTGGATCAATTGGTCAACAACCAAAAGACCAAGTCCTAAAAAAGCTCTTGACTAGAAGTGATATGAGCGTCCAAGGGCTTGAAGAGAGTATGGTGTTGGATAGGGCGGTGTGGAGAGACTCTATCCATGCGGAGGACTTAATCTGATTTTTTTTTCATCTTCTCCCAAAACTTTTTCTTACTATGTGTTCAAAGTTCATATGTTTTTTTACTTTTTTATTATTATTTTTTATTTTTTTTATTATTTTTTTTTATTTTGATGGTATTCTATAACTCATTTTAAAAGGGTTTCGATATTTCTAAATGGTTCACTATGATTTTGACATTTTATGGCATACACAAGACGGTTAATAGATGACGATTCATGTTAGCCGACTCCAAATCATTTTGGGAATAACGCTTGGTTGTTGTTGTAACGTTGGTGGGCTCTTTGCTCTCAAGATTTTGTCATCCCTCTTCTTTCCTCTATAATCTGTTTGGTGAACAGATGATCATTCGTAAAGAATTTAATGCAGGTGATCTTGTTGAGTGAAGACTTTGAAAATCAGACGAACAAACTCGGGCTTCAGATGCCGGAGCCATGTGTTGATATAAAGATCATTTTCTCCTCGAATGAGCTGTCCAGAAAAAAACAAGGATCTCTCATTTTGCTTGGAATATCTGGTCACATGTATACCTATGATGATCACCTTATTGAGAAGTATTTATTACAATCCCAAAAAAAGTCTACTCCAGCTACACCTAGTGAAATGATGATAAATCTTCCATATCATGCTTCAAACATCAGTTCTGCTCAATTTTTCACAAACCATTCTAAAAGAGT
Organism: Spergularia bocconei; assembly: GCA_963457585.1. NCBI lineage: Eukaryota > Viridiplantae > Streptophyta > Magnoliopsida > Caryophyllales > Caryophyllaceae > Spergularia > Spergularia bocconei. Next base: position 17,351 of record OY734945.1, on the reverse strand, counting down.
AGACTCTACGATTGAGGTAACATATTTCATGGCCTTTGTCCCTTTTCCTTGATGGTTGTTATGTAATCTGGTGAAGTGCAGGATTACAGGTTGGCAGTGGGAAATTTACCAGGCCTCCTTCCTTTTGAGGGGAAACACTTCAGTCCACCTCATTTCACCGGACTTTCAATGATCAAGAACTTTTATATAACAGGACATAGTGACGGAACTATAAATTTTTGGGACGCTGCTTGCCCCCTCTTAATCCCGCTTCTATCCTTAACTCAACACGTAAGTGGTCTTTCTTCATCTTATTATGATGGTATGGATATGGTAGATCTGTTACTGGATGAATTTTATCATCTAAATTACCACATCATATTTGAGAACCTACCAATTTTAAGATGGCAATCTGATGATATTGTATTATACAAGTTTTCTTCCCACATAGTCCGCAATTCTGCATGGAAGCAGACAAGGAACTCAATATGGACACTAAATTGATAGTTAACAATATACGACAAGTGGAAGACTTTTGTGAATGTAAATGATTTGTATATAGTCTTCAGGTGAAGTGAAGAAGGAATTTAATGCTGCTGTGAAATGCTAATCAAGTACCTTCATGAGTGGTCACATGTAAAAATTGACTGCTCATGAAGAAATATTCTTATCACATGAGTACATGACACATGCTCATCCATTAGATTTCAAATCTGTAATCAAGTACCTTCATGAGTTGTCACATGTAAAAATTGACTGCTCATGAAGAAATATTCTTATCACATGAGTACATGACACATGCTCATCCATTAGATTTCAAATCTGTAGTTTAATCAATAGTATTTTGTGCTCGACATGGAGATAGTTGTAAAATTACGCAAGTACTACAAAATTTGAAGATCCTTTTTAATGTTTTTTCCCCCTGTTAATACCTCAAAATCTCATTACGTGGTTGCTACTACGTAATTCGTAGCCGTAATGTCAAGTACATCAGACTCTCAGAATGTTATTACTGAGTGCCCTACAAGTGTCATACCACAAACATGCTAACTGGAGTGCTTCCTGGCTTCTCAGCATCCTAATTCCGTAGACACCCAAAAAGTGAGATTATTAGATACCATAGGGGGTGCTATGGTAGAGAACACAAACCCCCTCACTCCATGGTAAACACCTAAGAAAAGGGGGAATACAACAACCACTTCAAGAAGAGTGCGGTAATTAGGGAAAGATCGTATAATATGGACGTTAACTAAGAAGTGAAAGGAAGGTATAATGTGAAACTTATGTGAAGGTGAATGCTATATTATTTCTAGGCTGACAAATTTTTTTTCTTACTAGTGTGCTTCAGATATGTGATACTATTACTTATGATTTGTAGAGTGAGGATAATTCATCCTTCAGCGATGTAGCAGTGACTGCTGTTTACTATTGTACTAAATCAAGGATTTTGTTTTCCGGGGACAAATATGGAATGGTTAGAATTGTTCCATGCTTTTCTTCAATGTATGTTGTTATGTTATTTGATGTTTCTTTTTCTTACCGTTTTAATATATATGGTAAATAGGTTCGTATGCACCAATTTAAACCTGAACCCTTTGCCATTGAGAATGGGTTTTTCTCTTTAGCAGGTAATGTGTTGCTTCCATATATTTGATAGAGGATGAATAGAGGAATAGTCTAGAATAGAACATTCTAGAACTGGGGTTAGGGTTGGAGTTTTCTCGAACCTAGTTCTAGAATGTTCTATTCTAGACTATACCTATATTCAACTTCTATCAATGTTTTAGATGGTTATTACTTATTAGTGTAGTAGTACAAATCACTCATCAAAAAGATGGTGCATAGATTTTGAGGAAAGAGTATTTGTGTATAGAATATTTTCAGTTTAGATATTTGAGATATATCAAGTCCATGGAGTTGCTTATTACCCAGGGATTACAAAGAAAGGAAGCAATCATGTCATCCAGACTGTTAAGTACATCAAAGTGAATGGACCTGTGCTTTACTTAAACAAAAGCAGTGACTCAAGACATCTCGCTGTGGGTTGTGAACATGGGCATGTAAGCTTCTATTAAAATCCCCTGTATTGTAGCAGTTTATCACCATTCACTTCAATTTTTGTCACTTACTTCATGAATAAAATATCACTGGAGTGCATCGATATTTCAGGGTTAGATCATTTAGTCCTTGGAGAATATTTATGTTTGAGCGAAGAAGGAGAAGTTTTTGATCTCACAAATAAATAAAACAAATCTTCAGAGCATTGATATATCAGGATTAGATGGCTCCCATGTTTTCGGCTCCAAACTAAGGTGATAAGACTAATGGGTTGCAAATATGCTCTTTTGCAGATTTCACTTATTGATGTGGAAGGTCCCTTTGTATTGTATCATAAGCAAATTGAAACTCCGCTGTCTGCAGATGTTATATCTTTGCAGTTCAAATGTTTAGATGTTCATGGTTTTGAAAAGAATATACTAGCTGTGGCCACAAGGGATTCCTCTGTGCTGGCACTTGATTTGGATACTGGAAATACACTGAGCAGTGGTGCGGTGCGCCCTAAGAAACCCTCCAGAGCCCTACTCATGGAGATTTTAGGTAAATAATAATTCTGAATGAGATTAACAACACGTATTTTGTGATTTTAGCTGGAGTCAGGTTATCAACTTTTTGCTACTTGATAAACATGTATTGGTGATGAAAGCGTCCAAATGTTTGATTGTGCAGACACAAGCAAAGGAGCTTTGGTAGAAAATACAGCACAGGAACCGCTGTTATTGTTGCTTTGTTCCGAAAAAGCTGCATATATCTATTCCTTATCACATGCAGTTGACGGGGAGAAGAAGGTTTACTACAAAAAGAGCTTCCATTCGTCTTCCTGTTACCACGCATCAACAATCTGCAGTACTTGTGGCCTAGGAGTTATGCTTCTCTTTGCATGTGGAAAAATTGAAATAAGGTGGGTCAAAACCTTTAAATTTGCCACCATAACTAATGTTACCTACGTGAGCCATAAACAGTATGACATCATGCAGTTTTGTTTGCTTATATAAAACAGCTAAGTTAGAAATACCCAAGCAATATGTGTGTGAACGAGCAGTCCTGTTCCTTCAAAAGGTAAATAATACCAAGTTACTGACGACATCTTGATGAAATACCTTAATTGAAAACCATCCATATTCAAGCTACATGCATGATTTGACGAACGAAATGAAAAAACGAAGACTTAAATGCGTTTTATGAGAATTGGCCAATTTGTGATGTCCCGGGACTTAGGATTTCAGAAAATTTGTTTGTATTTTGTATTTATTAGATTTTTATTTTATTTATTTATTTTGGTAGCCTTATGGCGGGAGCCTTTAAGGCACCGGGGTAACGATGTTGTTGTTGTTGTTGGTTGTTTTCTGTCCTTATATGGGTTCTCATCAGATTATATATCTCCTATAGTATAAGTTTTATATATTTTCTTCTTAGTATTTCTTCTGTCAATTATAGGTCTTTACCAGAGTTGTCTCTCATTAAGGAAGCTACATTGAGAAGTTTGACACACACACCCTTGCAACAAAACCATATGGCTGACTACTACTTATGCTCATCTACAGATGGACAGATCATAATGGTATACAATCTTCATAACATTTGTCCTTTTGTTCCCCTATGTTGTTTACCCAAGTTGCCTAGGTTTTCGTGATTGGTGCAGATAAGGAGTGATCAAGAAATTTCTGTTGCTTCAATATTGCTACATAATGAATCGTACAGGTATTTTAGTGCAATTTTAACCACCTTTTTACAAGTCTCATGAGTGTTTAGTAGCCAAAAAGCAAACAGGTAATGAAGACATAGCATTTTGGCCCAAAATGGATTCGGAACAAAAACAGCCAATTTTTTTGTGGAAGCCTTTAGGGATCATATGATAGATTTTTGCGATAACCTTGAGCCAAAAAACTATGGTATCCAGAGTTGAAAAACCGCTTGATAGCCTCAAGAGGTGTTGTCTGCCAAAAGGGCTTAAAGAACTTCCCTTGATCAACCAATGCTCATATCTAACAAGAATACTTCAAGGCTGTCCATAGAAAACTTTTGAGAACATTAGAATATTTTCGAAAATTTGATCAAATTTGGCCAAGACCGGAAGTATACAATCCACGATTTTTTGGCACAAAATGGTCTTAGAAGTTGAAACTAAAACGGCTCAAATTTTAGTGGAAGCAGCTAGAGGTAAATTTATGGATTTTAGCAAAGCCGGCAACCTATGGTAGGTCCCAAAATCGCCGAAAACGCACACTAGCGTCAACAGGTGACTTGTGGCAAAGGGGCTTAAGTACCTTCCCTAAGAGAGGAAACTACCATCATATCCAACAAGGGCATGCCAACGCTGTCCATGGTAAAGTTTAGAGAACATTTGGTTACTATTCAAAAATTGGTTTGAGTTGGCCAAAAACAAAGTCTATGTAATCCCTATTTTTTGGCCCAAAACGGCCCCAGAACAAAATCGGGGGTGATATAATGGTTTTAGCAAAATACTAGAGCCAAAAAAGCAAAAACATATACTCCCTCCAATTCTGAATGATCTTCTTGGTTCTTTTTTAAATCAGTTCTAAATGATCTTCTACTTTCCTTGTTTGTCATGCTTTTTGTGGTCCTAATAGTTTGTGACCCACCTAGTTTCATTTTCCTCCACATCTTACTTCCTACAAAAAATTCCGCGCTATTTCATTGTGGAAGATCTAATAAAACAAGGGAGTATTAGTTTCCTGGAATCGACAAATACCCCAAGCTAGCCGTAAGGAGTGGTGTTTGCAAAAAGTGCCTAAAATAACTTCCCTAACAATAGAACCGATATCCTACAAAGTTATTTAGAGAATGCCTATGGTAAAGTTTTGAGAACATGTGGCTACTTTAAAAAATATGGTCAAATTGGCCAAAGCTGAAGTATATTATTTTTAAGGGGTTTTGGCCCTATATGGCCCAGGATAAAATTGCTTAAAATTGCTCAAATTTTTCGAAAAGCCATGGGGGTGATACTACGGTCCTTATCAAATATTAGATTCGAAAACCTATGATAGGTTCCCAAAACTGGGAAAAACCGTCACTAGTCTCAACAGGTAACATGTGATGAAAGGGCTTAAAGAACTTCCTTAACAAAGGACTAACCTTGATATCCAACAAGGGTACTCTAAACATGTCCGTAGTAAAGGTTCAAACTTAAGAATTTTCGATATCATTTCGCGACATCCAAAAAATTGGCCAAAATAGAAGTAGATAATCTACAAATTTTGGTGCAAATGGTCCGAGAACAAAAACAGTTCGATTTTATGAGAAAGGCCTTGGCGCTGGCATCATGAGTTTCTAAAAAATACTCAAGCCGAAAGCGTAGGGAAATCCCAATTTCAGCAAAAAGAGCACCTAGGTGACTTTACCCAAAAGGCCTTTAAAAACATCCTTAATAGGGGAACCGGAATTCATATTGAACAAGGAAATTCTAAGGCTGACCATGGTAAAGTTTTGAGAACATGTTGCTATTTAAAAAAAAAGTGGTCAAAATTGGCTGAAATCGAAGTATATAATTCACGGTTTTTGGGCCGAAATGGCCCTGGAAAAATAACGGCTCAAATTTTCATGGAAGCCCCTAGCTGTCATATTATGGATTTTTTGCAAAATATTAGAGCCATATATATACCTATCGTAGGTTCCCAAAATGGCAAAAACCGCATGGCGTGTGTGGAAAGGGCTTAAAGAACTTACCCAACAAGAGTACCAGCCCTCATATCAAACAAGGGTACTCCCAAAGATGTGCAAAGTATAGTTTCCTGAAGATTTGGGTACTTTAAAAAAATTGACCAAATTGAGATATATAAGAAACGGTTTATGACCAGTGATGGCGAAGTAAATGTAATACAATTTTCAAGTAAATAATTTAATAACAAGTAACTTCTGATTGGTGACAGAAGAGTAGGATTAATGTGATATAAAATGGCTGATGGCGAAAAGATAAAAATAGTATTAAGTTAATGATGGTAATTGAGCTGAAAGTTATATACATACATAGCTCAAGTGGGAGCAGGGCAACCAAACTCGTTTTATCCAACAGAAATTGACCACAACAACAGCTATGAAGTCTTAGCTTCCAAATGATTTGGGCCTGGTAACATGTTTTTATAAACTAAATATAGATATACCAGGGATAGAGTGTGACAGTTGTAAACTTGCTGACTTCAGACTCTTTCCGGGCTAGGGCTCTTTAATGCCTTATGGACCCAGACGAAAGTGGTGTAAATTTGGCTACTGATTAAACTGATTTCTTACACTGAATTGTCTCAGTCAGCTGGAATCCTTGTCCCACGTCTTTGATACAAGTTTGATAGCTTCTGAGGATGGCTTGATTGGTCCCTCTGTTCACCAAAAAGAAAAGAAAAAGGTGCGCTCAGTCAAGAATCTAATGCCTTCATATGACGACTAAGTAACTTGCACCAAATCTCTTATGAAGGTGTTTTAATTTACAGGGCATATTTGGCAGTGTATTCCAAGAGAAAACTGGAGGTAATACAATTCATGGAGCTGGAGATGTGAGTGCAAGTTGTGAAGAACTTTTACAAATTTTTTCTGTTTCCAATTTCCCTGCTCTACCTGAAGATGGAGGCAACAAGGTGTTGGAGGTCGATGATGTCGACTTGGATATAGGTAAGCCACTTACACGATTTGCTTGTATCTAACCAAATGTTAGATCTGTTGTATGAAGATGCTCCTATGAGTGGTTGCTGATTACGCTAAACTATATGAAATTGTGAATACTTCAATTGGAAAATTTTCTTTTCACCGATGAATGCATGTGGAGAGAAAACACGTTTAGGCAAGAAAAGGCTGTGCATGCTTTCTTCAAGAAGATCAAGAGCAGACAAATGAGGATTTCTGCAGCTTGCTGTTACCCTTGCACCACATGTCTTCTATTGTCAACTTCTAAAATATAAAGGGCATTAAAGTCATTTCATGATGCTCATTTCTAGCTTGTTTGCACTGTCCTATCTTGCGATTACTCATAATTATCTTAGATAAGTGAATGACACACTTCTTTCTTTTATATGGTCCTGCAGATGACATTGATCTGGATAGCCAGGACGGAAAATCAAAAGGGCATAATGTGATGGCATTGTTAGATAAACAGAAATTGGCAAGCAAGTTCCAGTCATTTAAAGGCTAGTACTTTTTTTTTCTTCGTCTGGTGATGTACAATTGTTCGTTCTAAATACATACAAACTTTTCTTTTTCATTTTCCATATTACTGAGGGATGGATTAATAAGCACAGGTAAATAGTAGATTGTCCCTGATGCATGTGTGATATGTGTTTAAACCAAGTGTTCTCTGATCTGATATCAGAGTTTGTATGAGTAGCTGTCTTGAACCCCGAAATTTTGGATATATGGGATGATAACAAGTTCTGGGGCATATGATGCTGATAAATAAATCTCATTTCCAGGGAAACTGAAACAGATGACGGTAAAAAATGAGAAACCGTCAACTCAAGAAGAAGCACCAAATGAGAAAGCTGAGACAGTTGATCAAATCAAGAAGAAATATGGATATTCATCATCTAGTGTAAGACTAATACTTTATCTCAAAATTGTTTGAAGGATATGTGATGTCTTTTGTTTGTCAAGTGTTGTCTTAACTCCAATTGTGAGCGTTGGTGTATGGCTTTTTTTAATGGCATTCAGGAAGATAACCTGAATGAAGGAGAAAGATGTGTTATGTGTGTATTTGCGATTGAAGAATAATGGCGTTAGGGATAAGTTTAATTCTTATTTTTGTGTCATCTGATTCCTTTTACTTTCTTATTGGTTTTACTTTTCTTTGTTTTCTTTCTTCTAATGTTGCTACTTATTTTCTACGTGTTTATTGTTGTACTACTTCACCTAAGTTATTCCATATAAGGTTTCAAGTTAAAAACTATCTTTGTTGTCATTTTTCAAAACCTGATTACTCCGCTAGGTAGCGCTATTTTCTAAATTAGTTTCATTGCAGGTCAAGAATGCTCTTTCCATCATTCCCTTTTTTTTTTTGGTTGCCAAGTTGTGATGTTTTGTACGCATAATTGATGTCATTGCTTAGCTCATTTCACAATATGAAGGAGGGGGGTCTTTGCTGTACTTGGTCTCATAAGTGGAATGCGTTCTTTTTTTTTGAAGTGGAATGTGTTGTTCTTGTTGTTTATATAGTTGACAAACTAATTGTTGATTTATAATTTAGTCACAGGATTCAAGTCTAGCCAAAGTGGTTCAAAGCAAACTTGCTGATAATGTGAAAAAACTTCAGGTATAAATCAATTACTATTCCCGTTTTTTTAATTGTTTTTACTTGCAATTTCCAGGAGTTACTCAATGAGAATCACTAGACACCTTTGTATAGTTATCACAATAAACAAGATTGGGGGTGGCGCATGCCCGGGCTACATATGTATGTTTCTTGAAGTCCATACATAACTCGTTGAGGCTTACATGTGTTTTTGGCCAATTCGGGGTCCGCAAATACTATGGTACCCCCGGGGTACCAAGAGGAAGGTACCTCCCGGGCCTCCTCCTGACAAAATTCAGTTGTTTTTAAATAGCCCAGTCCTAGGAAACTAAATATTACTGTGGGCCAGCCCAATCATCCAAGAGCCCAGTCCCTCTTTCACCCGACAACCACCACAACCACCCCCACCTGCCCAGCTTCCCGCCGGCGTCACAACCACCACCAACGCACGCCTCCCGTGGCCTCGGCCTCTCGCCATCGTCTAAATAACTGATCATTCTGGAACAAAAACTGATCATTATAGAACAAAAATATGTCATTTTGGAACAAAAATTGATCATTATTAAACATAAATACATCATTATAGATTAAAATCTGATAATTAAAAATCAATCATTATGAAACAAAAAAATAAACACCTATTCCCCTTCCTTTTTCTCTCTCCTCCCCCCAACCCCCCTACCCCACTCGACCACCCCATCCCCACCGCGATCCGTCGCCGACCACCACCAACACCGACCTAGACCCAGCCATCTTCACCGCCTCTCCTACGCGACCCTCCCTCTGCCTCCACGTGATGTCGTCGCTTCTTCCTTCTCCCCCATTTCCTTCTTTTTCCACATCGAAAATTGGGGGAGAGGTGGAACATAGGGCGCGGTGGGGCCGCTACACCACCCATCACAAGCGTAGCCGACACTAGCAGCACGACCGCCCATCGTCGGCGATTTCTGCCCTATGTTCGTTGTCGGGGAGTGTGTAAATTGGAGGAGAGAGAAAAATGAGAGAAAGAGAAAATGGAGGAGGGGAAAAAAGTGACGCGGTGGTGAGGGGTTGTGGTCGCCGGAGGGTTGCGCCTCCTCATGGTTGGTTTCTGGGGTCTGGGGTGGCGGTTGGTGAAGGCGATGGCGGTGGCTGGGAGGGTTCGGGGTGGTGGTCCGGTAGGTAGGGGGTGGGGAAAGGGAGGAGAGAGATTGAGTTTGGGTTTGTTGTATTGAGTTTGGGTTTGGATTTATTGTGTTGGGCTTGGACTGGTGCAAATACGAGGGACAGGCCCTGATGAGGAAAGGGGGAAGAAACTGGGTTTGGGTTTATTTTTGGGCCGGGGGTACGAAGAGAATGTTACCCCCGGGGTACCATAGAAGCTTTGTTCTGGGTCCTATCATTGGTTTTTAATTCTAATATTTTACTAAAACAAAAAATTTGACGTTTAGGAGCTCCTAGTCTAAGACTTAACCTTGTGACTTGTGACACCATTTACCATATATCCATGTAATTCTAGTCAAAGTAGTCATCAAGTGGTGATTGTTAGGTACTCTTTTCTTCACAGAATGTCTCTCCAACGTCCTCGTCAAAATTTGTTGAGAAATTGGTCCAGAAGAAGATTTTTGTTCATTAGAGTTTAGTAAAGGGACCTTGTATTTTATTTTCTCCTCTCTTTCTTTCTTGTCCCGTTGCACTAGCATTAGCCATTAGGTGCTACCCTGGATAGTAAAGGGACCCAATTGTTTGTTTTTTTTTTCCCTTCTGTATCGCTTACCTTTTAAGAATAAAAAATGGAATAGTGTAATTAATGTTATATTTTATTTGTTGGATAAAAGAAGTAATGAGAAAGTGCTATTTAAGCTGCTTTCCTTTACCAACTTGCTTTGATCTGTAGGGTATTGGGATAAAGACTGCGGAGATGCAGGACAATGCTTCTTCATTTTGATCCATGGCAAAAGAAGCATTGCGGGTTGCCGAGGACAAAAGGCGACAATAGTTATTTAGAGCATCATCCTTTTTTGATGACCTTTTGTGGATTGATATTTCGTATTATTTGTTTATTCTATATGAAGCATAGTACCTTAAACAAGGCACTCCTGCGCGGAGTGATTGATTTGATGTCGGCTTGCCTAGCGCATCTCTTATGCCAAACTACAACTTTTTTAGTTTGTAGTTACCATGTAGGACGACACATGTAGCAAAAGAGAAGGCAAAACTAAACTACACTATTTTTTGTGAATGCATATAGTGTAGTTTTTGGTGGGACTCAGATAATGTTTGGCCCAACTACTGCCACAGGCCCACATGAAAACAAACCGAATTTCGACATGTTGGGTACTTGGGTATGGATTTTATAGGCCATGGTCGAGGAAGATACATTCCCCCGCATTTATTTTGGATCATAAACAATTTTAAAAACAAGGAAAACGTGCAGAACGGTCATAAATCCATACAAAATGACGAGCGTGGAAACCAATGAAATACTTCAAAAAATGAGGAACTAACAATCAAATTTAACAAGTATTCCCTCCTACCCATAATGATCTCCCCCTTTCGAAAACAGTTTTTGAGTAGGCATGTTTGGTTCTACTTTTAGAGAACGAATCGTTCAATTGTTGTAAAACATAGTACATATTCTATTTCACAGTGCATTCTAACAACTCCACTTGATTTTAAGGTAAACGGATATTTCATTTGGTCTAGAAGTAGCTATTCAAAAACAGAATATAAAAGGGAGAAATCTTAGTGGGTAGGAGAGTGTATAGTGCTAGGACATCTTTAGTAATGTTTGGAGGATATTTGGTGTTTTTTGAAAAATTGGTCAAATTTGACCAAAATCGCAGTACAAAATCCACGGTTTTTCATTTGTTTCGACGTCGTCACTTTGTATGGCGCAGTTGGCTAGCGCGTAGGTCTCATAGCTATTAGGGTTTAGGGTTTAGGGTTTAGGGTTTAGGGTTTAGGGTTTAGGGTTTAGGGTTTAGGGTTTAGGGTTTAGGGTTTAGGGTTTAGGGTTTAGGGTTTAGGGTTTAGGGTTTAGGGTTTAGGGTTTAGGGTTTAGGGTTTAGGGTTTAGGGTTTAGGGTTTAGGGTTTAGGGTTTAGGGTTTAGGGTTTAGGGTTTAGGGTTTAGGGTTTAGGGTTTAGGGTTTAGGGTTTAGGGTTTAGGGTTCAGGGTTGAGGGTTTAGGGTTCAGGGTTTAGGGTTCAGGGTTCAGGGTTCAGGGTTCAGGGTTTAGGGTTTAGGGTTTAGGGTTTAGGGTTTAGGGTTTAGGGTTTAGGGTTTAGGGTTTAGGGTTTAGGGTTTAGGGTTTAGGGTTTAGGGTTTAGGGTTTAGGGTTTAGGGTTTAGGGTTTAGGGTTTAGGGTTTAGGGTTTAGGGTTTAGGGTTTAGGGTTTAGGGTTTAGGGTTTAGGGTTTAGGGTTTAGGGTTTAGGGTTTAGGGTTTAGGGTTTAGGGTTTAGGGTTTAGGGTTTAGGGTTTAGGGTTTAGGGTTTAGGGTTTAGGGTTTAGGGTTTAGGGTTTAGGGTTTAGGGTTTAGGGTTTAGGGTTTAGGGTTTAGGGTTTAGGGTTTAGGGTTTAGGGTTTAGGGTTTAGGGTTTAGGGTTTAGGGTTTAGGGTTTAGGGTTTAGGGTTTAGGGTTTAGGGTTTAGGGTTTAGGGTTTAGGGTTTAGGGTTTAGGGTTTAGGGTTTAGGGTTTAGGGTTTAGGGTTTAGGGTTTAGGGTTTAGGGTTTAGGGTTTAGGGTTTAGGGTTTAGGGTTTAGGGTTTAGGGTTTAGGGTTTAGGGTTTAGGGTTTAGGGTTTAGGGTTTAGGGTTTAGGGTTTAGGGTTTAGGGTTTAGGGTTTAGGGTTTAGGGTTTAGGGTTTAGGGTTTAGGGTTTAGGGTTTAGGGTTTAGGGTTTAGGGTTTAGGGTTTAGGGTTTAGGGTTTAGGGTTTAGGGTTTAGGGTTTAGGGTTTAGGGTTTAGGGTTTAGGGTTTAGGGTTTAGGGTTTAGGGTTTAGGGTTTAGGGTTTAGGGTTTAGGGTTTAGGGTTTAGGGTTTAGGGTTTAGGGTTTAGGGTTTAGGGTTTAGGGTTTAGGGTTTAGGGTTTAGGGTTTAGGGTTTAGGGTTTAGGGTTTAGGGTTTAGGGTTTAGGGTTTAGGGTTTAGGGTTTAGGGTTTAGGGTTTAGGGTTTAGGGTTTAGGGTTTAGGGTTTAGGGTTTAGGGTTTAGGGTTTAGGGTTTAGGGTTTAGGGTTTAGGGTTTAGGGTTTAGGGTTTAGGGTTTAGGGTTTAGGGTTTAGGGTTTAGGGTTTAGGGTTTAGGGTTTAGGGTTTAGGGTTTAGGGTTTAGGGTTTAGGGTTTAGGGTTTAGGGTTTAGGGTTTAGGGTTTAGGGTTTAGGGTTTAGGGTTTAGGGTTTAGGGTTTAGGGTTTAGGGTTTAGGGTTTAGGGTTTAGGGTTTAGGGTTTAGGGTTTAGGGTTTAGGGTTTAGGGTTTAGGGTTTAGGGTTTAGGGTTTAGGGTTTAGGGTTTAGGGTTTAGGGTTTAGGGTTTAGGGTTTAGGGTTTAGGGTTTAGGGTTTAGGGTTTAGGGTTTAGGGTTTAGGGTTTAGGGTTTAGGGTTTAGGGTTTAGGGTTTAGGGTTTAGGGTTTAGGGTTTAGGGTTTAGGGTTTAGGGTTTAGGGTTTAGGGTTTAGGGTTTAGGGTTTAGGGTTTAGGGTTTAGGGTTTAGGGTTTAGGGTTTAGGGTTTAGGGTTTAGGGTTTAGGGTTTAGGGTTTAGGGTTTAGGGTTTAGGGTTTAGGGTTTAGGGTTTAGGGTTTAGGGTTTAGGGTTTAGGGTTTAGGGTTTAGGGTTTAGGGTTTAGGGTTTAGGGTTTAGGGTTTAGGGTTTAGGGTTTAGGGTTTAGGGTTTAGGGTTTAGGGTTTAGGGTTTAGGGTTTAGGGTTTAGGGTTTAGGGTTTAGGGTTTAGGGTTTAGGGTTTAGGGTTTAGGGTTTAGGGTTTAGGGTTTAGGGTTTAGGGTTTAGGGTTTAGGGTTTAGGGTTTAGGGTTTAGGGTTTAGGGTTTAGGGTTTAGGGTTTAGGGTTTAGGGTTTAGGGTTTAGGGTTTAGGGTTTAGGGTTTAGGGTTTAGGGTTTAGGGTTTAGGGTTTAGGGTTTAGGGTTTAGGGTTTAGGGTTTAGGGTTTAGGGTTTAGGGTTTAGGGTTTAGGGTTTAGGGTTTAGGGTTTAGGGTTTAGGGTTTAGGGTTTAGGGTTTAGGGTTTAGGGTTTAGGGTTTAGGGTTTAGGGTTTAGGGTTTAGGGTTTAGGGTTTAGGGTTTAGGGTTTAGGGTTTAGGGTTTAGGGTTTAGGGTTTAGGGTTTAGGGTTTAGGGTTTAGGGTTTAGGGTTTAGGGTTTAGGGTTTAGGGTTTAGGGTTTAGGGTTTAGGGTTTAGGGTTTAGGGTTTAGGGTTTAGGGTTTAGGGTTTAGGGTTTAGGGTTTAGGGTTTAGGGTTTAGGGTTTAGGGTTTAGGGTTTAGGGTTTAGGGTTTAGGGTTTAGGGTTTAGGGTTTAGGGTTTAGGGTTTAGGGTTTAGGGTTTAGGGTTTAGGGTTTAGGGTTTAGGGTTTAGGGTTTAGGGTTTAGGGTTTAGGGTTTAGGGTTTAGGGTTTAGGGTTTAGGGTTTAGGGTTTAGGGTTTAGGGTTTAGGGTTTAGGGTTTAGGGTTTAGGGTTTAGGGTTTAGGGTTTAGGGTTTAGGGTTTAGGGTTTAGGGTTTAGGGTTTAGGGTTTAGGGTTTAGGGTTTAGGGTTTAGGGTTTAGGGTTTAGGGTTTAGGGTTTAGGGTTTAGGGTTTAGGGTTTAGGGTTTAGGGTTTAGGGTTTAGGGTTTAGGGTTTAGGGTTTAGGGTTTAGGGTTTAGGGTTTAGGGTTTAGGGTTTAGGGTTTAGGGTTTAGGGTTTAGGGTTTAGGGTTTAGGGTTTAGGGTTTAGGGTTTAGGGTTTAGGGTTTAGGGTTTAGGGTTTAGGGTTTAGGGTTTAGGGTTTAGGGTTTAGGGTTTAGGGTTTAGGGTTTAGGGTTTAGGGTTTAGGGTTTAGGGTTTAGGGTTTAGGGTTTAGGGTTTAGGGTTTAGGGTTTAGGGTTTAGGGTTTAGGGTTTAGGGTTTAGGGTTTAGGGTTTAGGGTTTAGGGTTTAGGGTTTAGGGTTTAGGGTTTAGGGTTTAGGGTTTAGGGTTTAGGGTTTAGGGTTTAGGGTTTAGGGTTTAGGGTTTAGGGTTTAGGGTTTAGGGTTTAGGGTTTAGGGTTTAGGGTTTAGGGTTTAGGGTTTAGGGTTTAGGGTTTAGGGTTTAGGGTTTAGGGTTTAGGGTTTAGGGTTTAGGGTTTAGGGTTTAGGGTTTAGGGTTTAGGGTTTAGGGTTTAGGGTTTAGGGTTTAGGGTTTAGGGTTTAGGGTTTAGGGTTTAGGGTTTAGGGTTTAGGGTTTAGGGTTTAGGGTTTAGGGTTTAGGGTTTAGGGTTTAGGGTTTAGGGTTTAGGGTTTAGGGTTTAGGGTTTAGGGTTTAGGGTTTAGGGTTTAGGGTTTAGGGTTTAGGGTTTAGGGTTTAGGGTTTAGGGTTTAGGGTTTAGGGTTTAGGGTTTAGGGTTTAGGGTTTAGGGTT